>JAOPSE010000004.1:183310387-183984759 GCA_029449295.1 Zea luxurians | reverse complement strand
GTGTCACCGATCAGAGGAGTCAGAAGGTTCGGAATCAAAGGCAAGCTAGCACCCCGCTACATTGGTCCGTACCAGATCCTCTCAAAGCGTGGAGAAGTGGCCTATCAGCTCAGTCTGCCAGAGAATTTGTCTGCTGTGCATGATGTCTTTCATGTGTCTCAGTTGAAGAAGTGCTTGCGTGTGCCAGAAGAGCAGTTGCCAGTGGAAGGTCTGGAAGTCCAGGAGGACTTGACCTATGTTGAGAAGCCAGCTCAGATCCTTGAGGTTGCAGACAGAGTCACCCGAAGGAAGACCATCAGAATGTGCAAAGTCAGATGGAGTCACCACTCTGAGGAAGAAGCAACCTGGGAGCGTGAAGATGATTTGATGGCCAAGTACCCAGAGCTCTTTGCTAGCCAGCCCTGAATCTCGAGGGCGAGATTCTTTTAAGGGGGATAGGTTTGTAACGCCCCGAATTTTGCAGTTGAATTTTTTCTTTTCTTTACTCGCCAAAATTCGGGCGTTACCTTTTCTTTTTCTTTTTCCCCTCGCTAAACCTTGACCTTTTCCAAAGTTAGCGGGATTCGGTTTGGAATTCCCGTGTAAAGAAAAACCCTAAATTGCTTTATGTTGTTTGATGCACCATGCCGAACCTTGCATTTTTGATTGTTTGAAAGTGCAAATGCATTCACAAAGATCGGATTTCGAAAACAGGGAGATAATCTTTTCTCTCTCTTTCTCTCTCTTTCTCTCTCCTCTTTCTCTCTCTCTCCCGCGCCCTGGGCCGACCTCGGCCGGCCCAGCCGCCCCTGGCGCCCCCCTCTTGGGCCTTGGCAGGCCCAGCCGCCCCCCCACCTCCTCTTTTTCCCCCAATTCCTCTCTCTCCCCTCTCATTTTCCCTCTCCCTCCCCACCCTAGCCGCCGCCCTACCCCTGCCCTAGGCCGCCGCGCCGCCCCCTGCCGCCGGCAGCCCCTCGCCGTCGATCCCCCGACGCTGGTGAGCCCCCCCCTCTCTCCCTCCTCCCTCTCTCCCTCTCCCCTCCCCCTCCTCTCCCCCTCCCAGCCCGGCCATGACCCGGCCGCCCCTGGCCGCGCCGGCCGCCCCCAGCCCCGCCCGGCCGGCCGCTGCCGCGCCGCCCTGGCCCCAGCCGGCCACGGCCGCCCTTGGCCGCGCGCCCCCAGCCCCGCCCAGCCGCCCCTGGCCGGCCTCAGCCGCCCCCCAGCCCGCGCGCCTGGCCCCGGCCGCCTAGCCGCGCCTGGCCGCGTGCCCGCCCGGCCGCTGGCCTGGCCGCTGGCCGCGCCCAGCCGGCCGCCGGCCGCCCCCAGCCCGCCCCCGGCCGCCCGCCTGGCCCCTGGCCACGCCACCTGCCCAGGGCCGGTTCAACCGCCCCTAGGGCCGGTTCAACCGCCCCCCCCTCTGTTTTTTTTTATTTTATTTTATTTACTTTCTGTGATCATAATTACTTTATTTTAGGTAGACTGATCACTGTTCATGCTATGGAAAATAGGAAGTTTAATTTAAAATTCCGTTATGCTATTGATTCACATAGTTAATTGTTTAACCCGTGCAATGTTGATCAACTAAAAATGATTAGGTTCCATTAATATAACAGAATTCTTTTGTTAGGAATCAATTGTAATTGATTATTAGTGCATAAACTTTAACCCCCCTGCGAGACCCTTTCCCGTTTGTTTCTTTCTAACCATAACAAATGCAATGTCGAATGTCATACTTGATGCATATTCACTTTACCTGTTCCCTTGTATGGTGTACTGTTCTTTTGTATTAAATATGTGGATGTATGTATGTTTGCGCTCGCATAGAGAACGATCCGGTCGAAGAGCCCGAGGAATTTGCAGGAGAAGCCCCTGAGCAGCAGTCGGTTGGTGGAGGCAAGTGTCCTTTGACCTATCTTTGTCCTATTCATTCTTTAATTCACCTCCCGCATTACACATTTATACCTAAGGATTGACTAGCTTTTGTTATCCATGTCCTTGTTTACCTATTTGGGTCGGATTATTACTGCTTAGTCTGATGCTATTGCTCAACTCTAATCAATGAACATGATGTGATTATCTATGATACGCTGTTTTCCCTTCTTATTTATGATCACACTTGTGGCATTTAAGGGGACTCGAGCGGTTTCTCGAGTGCCTCTCCGTAAGGACCTGTTCAATGGATGACCGCCCGGGAAAACAGTGCAACCATGAGGGTGGAATGGGACGCCCTTAGCTGAATAATTAGAGGAACCGGGGTGTAGTTCGCTTAGCCGTTGTGCCGTCAATGGGGCTCGGTGTATGCGGCTCGCTCTGCCAAGGTTGATTTGTCCCTTGGGGAGGAGTGCGGTACATTTAGGAAACCTAACGGGTGGCTACAGCCCCGGGGAATCTTTGTAAAGGCTACGTAGTGAGACCCTGCCTATTCACCTTGGTAGTGTTTAAGGGTTTGATCAGCCCGAGGCAAGTGGGAATCACGGCTTGTGGGTAAAGTGCGCAACCTCTGCAGAGTGTTATGAAACTGATATATCAGCCGTGCTCACGGTTATGAGCGGCCAAGGGAGCTCCAGAGATTAGTGATACTTGATCAGAGATATTTTGGTACAGGTGGCAATGAGATTGATGGTTCTGATTATGATTATGGTATTGGTAAGTGGTATTCTTTCCGTTTGGAAAGGATACATTGGGCTAATAACTTGGGTTAATGTTAAAACCTGGCTTTCTACTAGTAAGTAATAACCTGACCAACTAAAAGCAACATCTTGACTTATCCCCACATAAAGCTAGTCCACTACAGCCAAACAGGATGCTTGCTGAGTATGTTGATGTGTACTCACCCTTGCTCTACACACCAAATCCCCCCCCCCCAGGTTGTCAGCATTGCAACCACTGCTCAGGAGAAGATGAAGCTGTGGAAGGAGACTTCCAGGAGTTCCAAGACTACGACGAGTTCTAGGCGTGGGTTAGCGGCAACCCCCAGTCGGCTGCCTGTGAAGGCCGCGTTATCTACGTTTCTTTTTCGCACTTTGATTTATTGTAAGAACTATATGGACGTCTCAGACGTATGATGTAATCGACTATTATTTCCCCTTTTAATACTATTTTGAGCACTGTGTGATGATGTCCATGTTATGTAACTGCTGTGTACGTGAATAACTGATCCTGGCACGTACATGGTTCGCATTCGGTTTGCCTTCTAAAACCGGGTGTGACACCCAGTGGTCTTACGTCAGGCCCATCCCGTAAGCTCACGTCATGCACAGTAGGCCGCTTGGCTGCACCAGGTCTCCGCCAGGCCAGGGAATAGGAACGTTGTGTGGGCAGGTTCGCACCAAGTTGGTTCTGGACACATGTCGCCCCCGGACCCCTGCCTGAGCAGGGTCCGGGTATTCTCTGCCCCAGAAACCCAGGGTCCGGAGGTGAGTAGTCCGGACCCCACTAAGAAGGGTACGGGACCCATCTTAGAGGTCCATTCGTCACGCACAGGGTCCGGTGCTTTCCTCGCGGTAGGTCCGGACCCACTGCGTGCATCCTTGAGCGTGTCCCTTTCTCTGGCCACGTGGCGACCCTGGGACGGTCGATGTGGCGTGCCTGCGAACTGGTCTCCGAGCAGCCAGAGACCTCTCCGTCTGTGTAGTACCTTCATATTGTGGCAAGGGGTACCCCTGTTTTAAGGTACCGACAACTACCATAAATGCTGACGCAATCACGTGGATGGTGGCCTATCGCGTCCTGGCTGGGGCTTCCCCTACTAATTGAAGCCCAGGGCTTCTATTACCTCAATCCTATATATATATATGATCGATGTAACTTTAATATAGATTAAAAAATCATATAAGAAAGAGAAAACAATGTTTTATATAACTTTTGTGAAGAGATAAAAATTATTAGAGCATGCAATAACCATTTAAACGCTATTTTTCTAATTCGTGTCTCACTTTGCGCATGTGTCAACCTAAGCATGATCCATCTAGTCGTGTGGTGCCGTGTTGTCCATCGTGCCAGCCCATGCTTACTGTCCCCAAATAGCATGATCCAAGCTTTCAGATTTATAGGCCGGTGCCGATGTACATACAATACTATTTGTTCATGCCTTATGATGAGTTTTACTTTTACCCCAAGATATGTGAATGAAATTTCTGATGGGCTTTGTCATAAAAACGATTCACATACACATATACTAGTCGGTTGTCCGTGCGTTGCGATGGCTTACAGCAATACCCACGTAAACTATCCACCGATAAAATTTCAAAATTTTTTATTGCTTGTCTCCGCTCTCCGTATAATATTTTTTTGATTTGGCTAACTGATGTTGTTGTTTACTTTATGCAATATGTCTTGGTACAACACTGCCAATGAAGTGAGCGATTAGAAGAGAGTTCATAACGACTGACTGAACGAACATATATTATAAAATGACATAATTCTACCATACAGAGACCAAATAAGGGAAAGTTTGTGACTTCAAGTTTCTAAAATAAGTCTCATGAACTCAAACTTATAAAAAAGATAGATCAAAATATGGAGTGATTGCTAAAGTCGGGCATCAATCAAAACTGGATGCGCTCCATATAAATTATACTACTTCGTAGCAATTACTAACGTTTAAAACCAATAAATAACCTTTCATTTTAATGTTAGTGTGACAAATCATTGTTGTTTCATCCAATTCAGCAACCTCAAACACCATGGAGTCAATTGCGCGAATGTGGTCTCAAAAACAATCTAATGCTTGCAAGAGCCAAGAACGTCGTGTCATGCTTGGGCTGTAGCCTCGGCCTGTAGTGCTGACTCGGCCTCACACAATTATTTTTTTATTTTACAAAAAATGTATATAGATATATACAATTTATATTCAATATTAAAAACATCCGAGCATGATGTTCTACTGGTTAGACAGGTTAACCCAGTGTCTCCCGCCCTTTTCCCATCAGGGCATGGGTTCGAACCCCACCTCCTGCACTGTTTTTTACGCTCATTTAATCAAATGAGCCGATGGGCTAATGGGCTGGCCCGACACAATCAGCAGGCCGACATGACGTGCTTGGGCCAGAGTTGTGGCCCGCGGGCGTCTGGCCTATGACGGGCGCCGTTTGGCCATCTATAGGCGTGTAGCAGATTAATTTGAAATAGCTGTTGTCACACCCGTTTCCAAAAGAGCAGAGCCGGATGCATAGCATATGTGTGTCAGGATCTATTTCCACACATATGTTGACGTCACAAGTGTAATATATCAAAAGAATAATGCATAAGAGTGTAAATAACGATTATATTAACATATTACACTTCGAACAGACATAATGCCTTAACCTTTATTCATCAAAGTACAGCGAACATGGACATCCATCCACAGGAAGATGACCGGGGTTATGACTAGACTAGCATCCATGGAGTTCAGCAACATATCTTCATCTGTAAACTTCTGATCAAAATTTAAGCAAGGGTGAGCTCACTTATGGTCGGGGCTCAGCAAGTGGGGGGAAAATTAATACAAGTTTAACAAGGTGAGGCTAAGGTTGAGCAGTAAGCATTTTAGTTGGTCAACATTTTACTAACAACACATGTCTTACTAATAAGTGTGAATCCCAAGTATTCCCATTAAACAAAGGTATAAGAGTATATCAAAAACACTTAAGTGAAACCACTTAAGCAAACCATTGGCAGATCATCGGATCTCGATTTATTTCCATCTTTAAGTTCAATTATCATGTGAGGAGTCCAGGCTGCTCATAACTGTGAGCATGACTGATATATCAGTTTTACACTCTGCAGAGGTGGAGCATCTTTACCCATGAGTCGTGATTCCCTTCTAACCCGGGTTAGTTAGACCCGTATTCACTTTCTAGGTGAATGGCCAGGGTCTCACTACAAGGCTTCTCCCTAGAGTCCTCATTACGCAAATGCTGGAAATGGTCAAACTGCATAAAGCACACCTAACGTAACCGACTTATAGACCAGTCTGCAGGGTAAAGCTTTGGGAAGTATGCCGTTATCCAATCTGCCTAAGCCGGAATATAAGCGCTTTCCAGATGCCCCCATTCCGGTCGACTACGACCAGCACCCAATATAAGACTTCCCTAGTTATTTAGCCAAGACCAGAACCATGATAGTTCTCATGGTAGCACTGTTTTCCCGGGTGGTCACTCCATGTTCCAATTAATATGCAATAATCTTGTTTAACCATCGGGTTAACAACAATAATGTAAACTTACCATTTGGAACAATAATATCATAAACTAGAGTGACTGCATAAAGTTAAGTTGTAGTAATAGCATAGTTATTAAGGTAAAGTATAATACCCAAGTTTGGTCAAGGAATACGGTAGAAAAGGTTAGGTGTATCCGAATAGGTAACCCATCAAATTATGCATATATATATCAAAGAACAAATATTATTAAATGTATTGTTTGGGATCAAACAGAGTATGCACAGGGAGAAGTCTACTTGCCTTGCTTATTGAAAACTTGAGTTTCTTCTACGGATAGGAATAGATCTTGATTCTTTACTACTAGATCAACCACTGAATATCACACAAACAAACAAGAAGAACAAACAAAAACTCAATAACATACAACATTGACCATACGTAAAGCTAAAAGAAAGTCTAACGAAAAGAGCGTTCGTTTTTTCAAAAACCTTATACGCAAGGGTTATAATAAAAGGTATTCTTTTCAAAAATGTGTGATCTAGACTTTATAAAACAAGACATGAGCTTAAAATATCTTATTTAAAATATACAAATATTAGGTTCACCAAATTAATCTTTTATAAAATGTTATATGTGATATGTCTAAGATTAAAGGTTTATAAGATGACAAAACACGTTATAACGATATTAAACCTTTTTAACCTTTTAGAAAATATATATGTTATATATCTAGAGTTAATGTGTTATGAAATACATTATTAATTTTAGAAGGATTATAGAACGTATTATAAATATTGTTAACCAATCACTTATGATAAATTAAGGTATAAGTCTAAATAGGTTTTATGTGAAAAGATCGTTATTATTAAACACCTATTTTATAAAAAGCTAGGTTATAGACCCTTAAGAGGATTGTCGTGCAAAAGATAATGAACTCATAACCATCTTTTAATTTCATTAAAAAGCATATAGCCTATATTATTATATTTGAAGTCAATATATATAAAGTAACATTTTAAGTTATAAAAGAACTTAAATTCTTATTACTTTATTTTATCCTTTAGGAAAAGCTAAGTGATTCGTATATAAGGTGGACTAAATTCTATGAAATCATTAATCATGCCATAAATCTAGTTAAGAACAAATTGACTATAGGTTTGATTAATAAATTATGATAAAGGATAATTAATCTATTAATTATCTTTAATTCTATTGTAGGAATAATTGATCTAATTCATTAGAAGGAAATTATGTATAAAATATCATTTTAGTTTATAAAAGCAATGACCCTTGTTACCTTTTAATTAAGAAAATATAAATAATCTATTAATTGGACATATATTTATCTTCTATTTTTATTAAGAAACATATGTCTACATATTCTTTTAAGTTTCTATTGAATACGGCTGTCGGCGTTTCGGACCCGCGGGGTCCCTGGACCGACTAGTAAATTTGTCGCTGCGTGTCCCTGCCCAGATGGGTTGGTGCGAGATGGAACACAAGGGGAAAATGAGCCTTGTATTATCCTGCACCAGGGTGCTCGTAGTAGGGGTTACAAGCATTGCGAGAGATCGAGAGCGGGAGAGCGAGTAGGAGAGAGCGAGAGAGAGAGGGTCTAGCTCTGCCCGTCTTCTCCTGTCCCTTTGTCGTGCGTCTACCCGTCCTCCCCCCTGTGGGGCCCTGGACACCCCCTTTTATAGACACAAGGAGATGCCCAATTGTACAATGGGGGTGTAGCTTGGGGCTAACGTGGCTGGCAAGGAAGTGCCCTGAGCCCTGTACAGATAATAACGTGGTCGCCGGGGGAGCGCCTTGAGCCCTGTAGAGGTAGTAACGTGGCCACCGGAGAAGCGCCTTGAGCCCTGTAGAGGTGGTAACGTGGCCGTCGGAGAAGTGCCTTGAGCCCTGTAGCAGCATAGCTGATGGTGCGGCATGGATCCTGCTGACGTCTCCTTGCTTCCATAGGGGGCTTGAGAACCACCGACATCATGGACTCACGCGGGGAGCCATCTGCTACCGGGGTAAGATAGATGGGACGCCGGTCTTGTTCCTTCGTAGCCTGAGCTAGCTAGGAGTAGGGTAATGATGTATCCCTTGTGGCGCGGTCGATCTGAGCCCGAGGTCGGGCGAGGCGGTGGCTCCTCCGAGGCCGAGGCTGGGGCCGAGGCCTAGGGTCGGGTGAGGACGTGACTCTTCCCGAGGCCGAGGCTGAGGCCGAGCCCCGGGGTCGAGCGAGGCGGAGATCTCCTCGCGAGGCCGAGGCCGAGGCCAAGGCCTAAGGTCGGGCGAGGCGGTGCTTCCTGCTGCGCCCGAGGCTGAACTTGGCTGTTGTCGGTTTTCACCCGGGTGGTTGGCACAACAGCCAGAGCGGGGCGGGCGGCGCTGTTTTCCTGTCAGATCAGTCAGTGAAAGGGCGAAGTGACCGTGGTCACTTCGACCTTGTCGACTGAGGCACACGTGTCAGGATAAGGTGTCAGGCGATCCCAGCATTAAATGTGCATGCAATACGGTCGGCCGGTAAGGCGATTTGGCCAAGGTCGCTTGCACGACAAGGCTTGCCTTTGGCTGAGCCGAGGGTGTGCTCACTGCCTGAGGAGATCCTCGGGCGAGACGTGAATTCGTCCGGGACTACTGTTTCCACCCGAGGCCGGGCTCGGCCGAGGCGAGATTGCGTCCCTTGGTAGACGAAGCTTTGACTTTGACCTGAGCTGTCAGTCTTTATGGTTTGTTCCGAAGGTGTTTATTAGTCGTGTTTACGAGTGTTGGGGGTACCCCTAATTACGATACCCGACAGTAGCCCCCGAGCCTCGAAGGGAGTGTAGGCACTCGCTTGGAGGTTTTGCCGGATTACTTGCGAGGGGACCAGCCTTTCTCGGTTATGTTTCGTTCCGGTGGGTGCGTGCGAGCGCACCCGCCGGGTGTAGCCCTCGAGGCCTCGGAGGAGTGGTTTGACTCCTCTAAGGTCTTAATTCTTGTGGTGATGCCTCGGTCGGCCTGGTTGTTCCCTCATGCGGCCCGGCCGCAGCCAAGGTGCATGGTCAGGCTCCAAGTTTTTGAGCTGGTTTGTTGACACTGTCAACAGTTTTGGCCGCAGCCGGGTGCGAGGGCAGCCCCCGAGCCTCTGCACGGAGCGAGAGGACGGTCAAGGACTGTCTCGACTTTTATCATACGCCCCTTTTGTCGCCTTTTTGCAAGGAGAAAGGGGGAAAGCACCACGTTACCCTCGGAGGGCACTGATCATGGTGTTTCCAGTGAGTTGCTATCGGGTAATCCGAGTGGACGCCCGTGCCCCGTTCGTTAAGGGTCGCCTAGTGGCCCAGAGGCACGCTCCAAAAGTACCTGCAGGGGATTTGCTAGACCCGGACCCATTTCGATAGGGTCCGAGGGCTCGGTGCCTCCCTCCGGTGGGATTCCATTACAAGTCGTTCCTGCTGGTCTCAGAAATGTCCTAGGGTACCTCGGGAGCATAGCTCGAGCCTCGGCCATGTAACGGACGTACCCAGGGTCATCCCTCACTCTGCGTGCTCTGGGGCGGCTGTCGAACCCTTCCGAGGGGCCAGCCTTTGAACCCGTGATCAGTAATGGGCGCGGAGCCTGAGTGCTCTGGGGCGACTATCGAACCCTTCCGAGGGGCCAGCCTTTGAACCCCTGATCAGTAATGGGCGTGGAGCCCGAGTGCTCTGGGGTGGCTGCTGGACCCCGCAGGGCGCAACCTTCGAACCCCTGATCAGTAGGAGGGCTCGGGGCCCCGCTTCCTTCACAGAGAAGGATCCTTTTCGAAATATCCCCTTTCCCGGTCCCTGTGGCAAGAGAGAGAGAGAGAGAGAGAGGAGAAACCGAAAAGGATACAAATTTAAATGATGTGGCGCACCTCTTTTGATGCGGCCATCATGACGGAGGTGAAACGTCTCCCGCTTCGCCTGCCAAAGGTGTCGCTTGCTCTACCAAGGAGTTAATGCGACGGGATGGGCGATTCACGGGGCGCCTGTTGCGCGTGCGCGGGCCATTCGAGGAACGGAGCATGGGCGCGTTGTCTTCACGCCGTGGGCGAGGGCTCCCCTGCCGCTTCAGGAAAGGACGCGAGCCTGGGGGTGATTTGACCGCTGCTTCCGCTCATCTGTTGCAGCAGTTATTGTCGGTCCACTTTTGGTCATATCAACTGCCGCGCCTACCCCCGCGGCTGACTGACCCGTGATCGCTGCACTTAATTGGCACTGTTGGGTCACGCACGGGGCTGCCTTGAGTCGCAGCCTGATTCCGTAGTCGAGAAGACGCAACATTGGCGCAGGTGGCGGTGCGGTTTCCTTGCACGTAGTGACCGTCGCGCTGGTTACATGATATGTGGGACCGGGCCTCCGCGCTGGTCCACCGGATGTGACGAAGCCAAAAAGGGTGCATAACCGCGGTGCAGTCGCATGCTCCCTGTGTGGCGGCTTGCCCTTTCGTCCGCTGGTTTCGGTGAGGATGAGGGAACGCTTATAACCGTAGGGCGGTTACATGCGTGCGGCGGTTTGCCTCCTTCGCGTTTCGGGTCAGCTTCATGACGTGTGGGACCCAGCCCCCGTGTCGCAAGGTGGGAACCCTGGAGCACGTCGGGTGAGACTTTGCCCGTTGGTAGCCGAACCACTTAACTGAGCGCGAGTTACTTTTTGCGGAAGGTGACGAGTGAGGTATCCGTATCCCGGAGGCGTAGGATTACCTCGGCTCGGTCGGCCTTGCCGTTCAAGGTCTCTCTCGCCCGGTTTTAGAACCTTCGGCCGCTCTGCGATGAGCTGAAGCTGGAGGCAGTGGTGGCGTGGACAGAGGCGATGTCGGCTCGGACAGAGGCTTTCTCGGCGCGGAAGCAGGTGGCTTCCCAGGCCGAGGAGATGTAGCAGCGGCAGCTGGATTTTGGCCAGATCATCCGTGCGCGGGACCAATCCTGGAGCCAGGCTTCCAAAGCCGTGAGCCGGGCTGAGATCCTCGAGGGACAGCTGGCTGAGGCTACGGAGCGGCAAGCCGAGGCGTCTGCTCGTGTTGCCGTCTGAGGCTGGGCCAAATTCTGCCAAGGGTGGAAACAACGCCGAGGGTGCTGCTCCTCCCCCTGCCGATGTCTGAGCCTGCAGGAACATTTTGTCTAAAGTATGCGTATGTTTTTTGCGACCGCTGAGGCCTAAACATATTTAGCGTTTGGATTTTAAAGCTGTGTTTTCTTTCCCCTCGTTTCGAGCATTTGGACTTGTTTGTCGGTAACAGAATCGCTTTATCCGAGTGAGAGTTACTTTTCGCGGAAGGTGATGAGTGAGGTATCCGTATCCCGGAGGCGTAGGAGTCCCTCGGCTCGGTTGGCCTTGCCATTTACGTGCTCTCTCACTCGTTTGTAGGATCCTGCCATCGATATAGTCGAAAATGCATGAAAGTCGTTTTCTACCCGAGCGTTAGGACTTGTTCGGTAGCGGGATCGCTTATCCGAGCGTGAGTTACTTTTCGTGGAAGGTGACGAGTGAGGTATCCGTATCCCAGAGGCGTAGGAGTCCCTCGGCTCGGTCGGCCTTGCCGTTTACGTGCTCTCTCACTCGATTGTAGGATCCTGCTATCGATATAGTCGAAAGCACGGAAGTCGTTTTCTACCCAAGCATTAGGACTTATTCGATAGCAGAACCGCTTATCCGAGCATGATTTACTTTTCGCGGAAGGTGACGAGTGAGGTATCCGTATCCTAGAGGCGTAGGAGCTCCTCGGCTCGATCGGCCTTGCCGTTCAAGGTCTCTCTCGCTCGTTTTCAGGGTTCCGTTATCGATGTAGTCGGAAAGCATGAGAGTTGTTTTGGTAGAAAACTTTTCTTGGTAGAAAATTTTTCGAAGAAAATTTTGACGCAGAGGGGGTTCCCCCCTTCTAGCCCCCGAGGGAGGGTCGGGCTTTGCTGAGGCAAGGCCAATCCTTCCTTGATGGTTAGACTTTATTTGTGTATGTAAAGAAAGCAAGATATATGAGCGACTTGAAACATTTTAAGGGTAAAAGCAACATAGCTGTTCGATGTTCCAAGCATTGCTGTAGACCTCGCCTTGATCGTCGGCCAGCTTGTATGTCCCGGGCTTCAGAACTTTGGCAATGATGAACGGCCCCTCCTAGGGAGGAGTAAGCTTGTGGCGCCCTCGGGCGTCTTGTCGCAGCCGAAGTACCAAGTCTCCCACTTGGAAGTCTCGGGACCGAACCCTTCGGGCGTGGTAGCGTCGCAGAGACTGCTGATACCGCGCTGAGTGTAGTAAGGCCACGTCCCGAACATCTTCCAGCTGGTCCAAGGAATCCTCTTGGCTGGTCTAGTTGCCCCGGTCGTCGTACGCCTTTGTCCTCAGGGAACCGTATTCTAAGTCCATGGTGTGGGGGATAGATATCCCCCGGGTCCACTAAAGGAGTAAAAGACCTCACGAAAGGCCCAAGGGCCCAATAAATCGTAAGGTCATTCTTTCGTGGGCCTGGGGAGAAACAACCAACAAAGCAGAGCGACGTGAGACCAGATTGGTGCAAACCCGGACGGCCCACAACGTCGAGCGAGTAAATCGCAACAGAGACCCGACTTTCCCGCGCTGAAGCCCCCATGCAACGGAGCCATGCAAGGATAAGTCGGCGAGGGTTACGTAGGGATAAACTCGAGAGGTTCACTACCTTTTAGCTACTTGTTGTTATCATATCCACGTGTACTGCCCCACGGTCGAGTATATAAGGCCTAGGGGGCACCCTTTCAGATCGATCGACCTTTTACTTAGCCACCCACGTCAACTCTCTGTAATCTCAATTCAGAGAGCTCTTTTGTAACCACATCCACCAAGCATACTCACCAGGACGTAGGGTGTTACGCATCTCTAAGCGGCCCGAACCTGAAAACCCTGTCCACTGTTCCTCGTGCGATCGGCACGAACCATTCTGCTACAGTCGTCGACACCGTCCTACTCCAAAAAACACCTTGAGGGGCAACCCCGGGTGTGCGGTCGGACACAAAACACCGACAGCTGGCGCGCCAGGTAGGGGGTGTGTCGACGATCCAAGCTAGCTCAATGGCCGTCACCTTCTACAGCAAGATCACCCTGCGTCCCGGATCCGTATTCCACTTCGGAACAATCTCATCTGTAGCGGATGAAGAGGGAATTCTGCACCGTATCGCGGATCCGCCGGAAAAGAAGTCTCCCCCAATGAACTCCGAAAATACCGGAGAAGCACAACCTCCGGCTTTCCGGAAGAAGATCGTCTCCGGAAAGTCGGGGGCCGAGGACTCGCTGACCCGAAGAACTCCACTGCCTACCTCTTCGACAAAAGAGTGGACACAGATCGCAAGGAAGAAGGAAACCGGGGAAAAGCGAGTTGCTCTTTCCGTTCCTCATGCCTCAAAGGAAAACGGGAAGAAGCTCACCACGACAGCAGCACCATTCTACCCCGACGTCCTCTTCAACGGGAGAGTGGAGTCGCCTATCGTCTCCGACGACGAGCCGACCGTACCCGGGGAAGAACCGCCTCAACGAGAGTCCCGACGACGGAGGAACCGGCGCAGGAACGTTCGACGACATCACGCGACCGGAGAGCGGGATCCGGAGCAGCCTGTCTCGCGAGACGAGGTCCCGGAGATAGGAGAAACTCCGGAAGAACGCGTCTTCAGAGAACGAAGGAACTCCCGACGACGTGATCGCCGACGAGCTCAGGAACAGGCTGAGCAAGATGCAAGGCAACGCCGGGAGAATCCATTCTTCGGGCGTAACTTGAATCCTGACTTCGCCCGAGCTATGAACACGCCGAGCGAAGTCGGAGGAGTATTGGCTCGGATAGCTGATGGACTTCCTCGAACTCCTGACGCTGAGGGCTACCGACGACTGTTCACCCAGGCGGCCAACCACCTTCTACCGCTTGCTCACCCGCCGAACGATCTACGGCACGCCATCAACAGTCGCCGAGACGCGCGAAGCTCCATCAATGCTTCGCGCGAGCGGCGGCATGAGAACGAGATCCGCCGTCGGGAGGAGTACGACAGGGATCATGGCGTCCCGACTCAGAGCCAAGCCACCGGAACTGAGTCGGCAACGGCCTCAACTGGCGGAACCACCCGGGGAGGTCGAGGAACCACAATCACAACTCCCCTCCCCGGGACAGACATCGTCCCCGACGACAGGAGGACACGTGCGGAGTGTCCGCTCTTACTCCGCGCCTTAGGGCCATCCAATGGCCTCCCAACTTCAAGGTATCCAATGTCGACAAATATGAACCTAAGCAGGATCTAGGGGGTTGGCTAGTCGTCTACACCACCGCTGCTCGAGCTGCCGGGGCATCTGAGGACGTTATGACCGCGTATTTGCCCATTGTCCTTGGGCAAGATGCGCTACAGTGGCTACGACATCTACCCCGACACTGCATCGACGACTGGGGAGACTTCAGTCGACGTTTCACCGCCAATTTCCAGTCCCTCTCCGACAAGCCAGCGCAACCGTGGGACCTCAAATCCATCAAGCGCCGGGGGGATGAGACTCTTCGGTCGTACCGCAAAAGGTTCCAGACCATGAGAAATCGTATCCCCGAGGTCACGGAGGCGGCCGTGATCGAGGACTTCTACAGAGGATCCAATGATTCGGCTTTCGTCCGAGCCATACTACAGAAGGCGCCGACTACCTCCGAGGAGCTGTTCCGGGAAGCCGACCTCTACATCACCGCCGACGAGCGAGCTCAGGACCTCATCGGAGGAGCAAAGCCTGCACCGGCAGCACCACGACGCGACGCGAACCAGCCACCCGACAAACGCTGGGAGAAGAGGCCTCGCGAAGAAGTACACGCCGCCGGACCACCTGCCTCTCGCGCCCGAGGAGGACCTCGCGGAGGCGAGCGCACGTTGGACGACATCCTCGACGCCCAGTGCCCATACCACAAGGATATGCGCCACACTCTTCGCAACTACCGGGACTTCAAGCACTCCGTTGGGCACGGCCGACCCTTCCAACCTCTACCTCCTCCTCCGCCGAGGGGAGGACCGGATGAACCACGACAACCTCATCGGCCGGAGGAGGGAGGAGGAGGAGCTTTCCCACGCGTCGACAGGGAGGTCAACGTCATCTTCGGCGGACATGGGTCGCAGGAGAACAAGAGACAACAAAAGCTAAACGACCGCCAGATACTGGTGGCGACCACCGGTCCTCCCGCCCCATACCGGTGGTCAGAACACCCGATCACCTTCACTCGGGGGGATCAATGGCTCAACTTCGACCATCCAGGCAAATATTCGCTCCTCGTCGATCCGGTGATCCGAGAAAGCCGGGTAAAGAAAGTGCTGGTGGACGGGGGGAGCAGCATCAACGTCACCTTCCCCCGGACACTTCAAGGCTTAGGAGTTCGCCTCAAAGAGCTCCACGAGTCGGACACTCCTTTCTTCGGCATCGTGCCGACAGAAGGGGAGTACCCGCTGGGCCACATCTACATGCCAGTCACCTTCGGAACTCCGGAGAACTACAGAACCGAGTTCCTGAGGTTTGAAGTGGCGAGCTTCGACTGTGGGTACAACGCCATCATCGGGAGGCCTAGATTGGCCAAGTTCATGGCCATTCCGCATTACACATACATGATACTGAAGATGCCAGGACCGCAAGGGATCATAACTGTGCGCGCCGACTTCCAAGGTGCCGCAGAGTGTTTCCGAGTGGCTATTCAAGCAGCCCTCACCGCCAAGCCATCGACGGTCCCTTCCACACTGGCGAACTCTAAGCCTGAGGAAGACCTCGTCGTACCGGCAAGCGAAGCTCAGACCACGACTTCTATGCGGCCGACTGAAGAAACCAAGAGAATCAACCTGGGGTTCGCTGATGAGCGCAAGACGGCTATCATCAGCTCCAGCTTGGACGACAAATAGGAAAGCGCGCTCGTCCAGTTTCTGCAAGATAACCGAGATGTATTCGCATGGCAACCTGCGGATATGCCGGGAGTCCCAAGAGAACTGGCCGAGCACAAACTGAAGGTCTATCCCCTGGCAAGGCCGATTCGGCAAAAACTACGTCGTTTCACGCCCGACAAGAGAGAGGCCATTCGCACCGAGCTAGCTCGCTTGGTCGCGGCTGGATTCATTAGAGAAGTGTTACATCCCGAGTGGTTAGCCAACCCTGTTCTTGTACTCAAAAAGAATAAAGTGGATTGGCGCATGTGTGTTGATTATACTGATCTCAACAAACACTGTCCGAAGGATCCTTTCGGGCTCCCGAGGATAGATCAGGTGGTGGACTCCACCGCTGGATGTTCTATGCTGTCTTTCCTGGATTGCTATTCCAGATACCATCAGATTAGTCTGGCAAAGGAAGATGAAGAAAAAACGGCATTCATTACTCCGTTTGGTGCTTTCTGTTATACCTCCATGCCGTTTGGCCTCAAAAACGCTGGGGCAACTTACCAGAGAGCCATTCAAACATGCTTAGCCGATCACTGGGGCAAGCGTGTGGAGGCCTACGTGGATGACGTGGTAATCAAAACGCAGGACTCAAAAAACTTCATCGAAGACTTACAACTGGTTTTCAACAGTCTGAGGCGGTATAGATGGAAGCTTAATCCCGAGAAATGTGTTTTCGGGGTACCAGCAGGAAAGTTGCTCGGGTTTATCGTCAGCCACCGGGGAATTGAGGCTAATCCAGAAAAGATTGAAGCTATCATGAAGATGGAAGCACCTCGATCGCAAAAGAAGGTTCAGCGACTTACTGGATGTATGGCAGCTCTGAGCAGATTTATATCCAGGCTAGGAGAAAAAGGTTTGCCATTTTACAAGTTACTCAAGAAGGTGGATAAGTTTCAATGGACTTCAGAAGCACAAGAAGCTCTAGATGCTCTGAAAAAATTCTTGACCACACCACCAGTACTGAAACCACCCCGGCGAGCTACATCAACTCAACCAGCTGAAGATTTGCTACTGTATATCTCTTGCACGACTCACGTGGTAAGCACCGCGTTGGTAGTCGAGCGAGTAGAAGAAGGACATGCCTATCCAGTACAACATCCTGTTTACTTCATTAGTGAAGTCCTAGGACCCTCAAAGAAAAAGTATCCTCAAGTTCAGAAACTATTATACGCAGTACTTCTAACTGCCCGCAAGCTGCGTCACTACTTTGACGACCACAAAGTCATAGTAGTTACAGGTTTTCCAATAGGGGATATTCTTCACAACTAGGAAGCCATCGGTCGAATAGCCAAGTGGGCTTGCGAGCTGGGATCTCATGACATCGAGTTCCGACCTCACACTGCCATCAAAACTCAAGCACTGGTTGATTTCGTATCAGAGTGGACCGAACAACAAGTACCAGACAACCCGGAGACTGCAGAAGTATGGCGAATGTATTTTGATGGCTCACTGAAGTTGCAGGGAGCAGGAGCAGGGATTCTCTTCACTGCGCCTAGAGGCGAACACCTCAAGTACGCCCTCCAGTTGCTATTCCCGGCCTCCAACAATGCAGCCGAGTATGAAGCTTTGATCCATGGATTGAACATTGCCATATCGTTGGGCGTCAAAAGATTGATGGTATACGGAGACTCTCTGGTAGTCATCAGCCAGATAAACAAGGAGTGGGATTGCTCAAGCGATTCAATGGGAAAATACTGCACTGCCGTCCGAAAGCTGGAAGATAAATTCGAGGGTCTGGAATTTCATCATGTAGAAAGAGATCGGAACACAGCAGCCGATGTATTGTCCAAGCTAGGGTCCAGTCGAACTCAGGTCCCACCCGGAGTTTTCGTGCAAGAGATCCTGCAGCCGAGTATCTCAATGGATCAAACAGAAGAGTGCAACATCATAGATCAACCCGAGTCAGACCCTGATGACTGGAGAAGGCCGATCATTAAGTATATAAAGAATGAAGAAGAACCAGATGACAAGAATGCGGCAGAGCGCATTGCAAGACAGTCAGCTCACTATACACTTATTGGGGAGACATTATACAGAAGGGGTGCATCAGGCGTCCTCATGAGGTGCATTCTCTCGTCCACTGGGAAGCAACTTCTGGAGGAGGTCCATGCTGGGCAATGTGGAATACATGCAGCCTCCAGAACACTAGTCGGCAAGGTTTTCAGGTCAGGATTCTATTGGCCAACAGCAAAGAACGATGCAGCCGAGTTAGTTCAGAGGTGCGAAGCCTGCCAATATTTGTCAAAGCAACAACACATGCCAGCACAGCAACTGCAGACCATACCAGTAACTTGGCCTTTCGCATGCTGGGGACTGGATATGATTGGACCTTTCAAGAAAGCTCAAGGGGATACACTCATGTATTGGTAGCGATTGACAAATTCACTAAATGGATAGAGTTCAAGCCCATTGCCTCTTTAACCTCTGCTAAGGCCGTGGAATTCATACAAGACATAATATTCAGATTCGGGATACCAAACAACATCATAACTGATTTAGGATCCAACTTCACAAGTTTAGAATTCTTCGACTTCTGCGAGCAAAAGAGCATTCATATCAAGTATGCATCTGTAGCCCATCCAAGAGCCAATGGGCAGGTTGAGCGAGCCAACGGGATGATATTGGAGGCACTCAGGAAAAAGGTCTTCGATAAGAATGAAAAATTCGCAGGAAAGTGGATAAGGGAATTGCCCTATGTCGTTTGGAGCCTAAGAACCCAACCTAGCCGAGCTTTGCATGGAAACACTCCTTTCTTCATGGTCTATGGGTCGGAGGCAGTGCTACCTGCTGATCTCAAGTTTGGGGCGCCAAGGTTGATCTTCGAAAGCATAGCAGAAGCTGAGGCCACCAGGCTGGAGGACATTGATGTACTTGAGGAAGAACGGCTGAATGTAGTAATCCAATCAGCACGGTACCAACAGACTCTAAGGCGCTATCACGACAAGGCTGTGCGGCAACGGTTCTTTTCAGTAGGAGACATCGTCCTCCGCCGAATTCTAACGGGGGAGGGACGGCACAAGTTATCACCCTTATGGGAAGGACCCTTCATAGTAACAGAAGTCACTCGGCCTGGATCGTATCGTCTCACTCAGATGGATGGCACAGAAGTTGGGAACTCCTGGAACATAGAGCACCTCAGAAAGTTTTATCCCTAGCTGTATTTCAAAACTGCTGGGGCGACAATGTATTCTGAAAAGTGGAAATATGTCATCAATAAAGAGAGATTTCAAAGATACTCAGCTCGTTTAGGATTGACTTGCATTCTTACTTAACTCGGGGTGACCACTATGCCCTACAAACGGAGCAATCGACTTAAGTCGACAACGACTTAAGGCGATGCAACATGCTCATGCTTACTTAACTCGGGGTGACCACTATGCCCTACCAACGGAGCAATCGACTTAAGTCGGCAACGACTTAAGGCGGTGCAACATGCTCACGCTTACTTAACTCGGGGTGACCACTATGCCCTACCAACGGAGCAATCGACTTAAGTCGGCAACGACTTAAGGTGGTGCAACATGCTCACGCTTACTTAACTCGGGGTGACCACTATGCCCTACCAACGGAGCAATCGACTTAAGTCGGCAACGACTTAAGGCGGTGCAACATGCTCACGCTTACTTAACTCGGGGTGACCACTATGCCCTACCAACGGAGCAATCGACTTAAGTCGGCAACGACTTAAGGCGGTGCAACATGCTCACGCTTACTTAACTCGGGGTGACCACTATGCCCTACCAACGGAGCAATCGACTTAAGTCGGCAACGACTTAAGGCGGTGCAACATGCTCACGCTTACTTAACTCGGGGTGACCACTATGCCCTACCAACGGAGCAATCGACTTAAGTCGGCAACGACTTAAGGCGATGCAACATGCTCACGCTTACTTAACTCGGGGTGACCACTATACCCTATTAAAGGAGCTATCGGCTAAAGTCAGTGGCGACTTAAGCCGGTGCAACATACTCGCGCCTATGTAATTCAGGGGATGACTTCCATATCCCGCAAACAAAATTTCATAATCATCATGCGTCATTTCATTACCACAAATTTACGAACCAATAAATTCTGATACAATAAGAGAGTAATTATGTCATTCGAATGATAAACTGATATCCTCTAACAAATACTCGATCATGCTAACCGCGCGCTCAGAGCACGCAAAATGTTTCTCTATTTCACAATGTCTTTCTCAGGAGCGACTGACGAAGAAGGGCGACTCGAGGAATCAGGGGCAGCATTCACGTCAGCCTTTATGTCTTCAGAAACAACCACGCCGGGTCTCCTCATTAAGATTCGTCCCGCCCGAATAGCCTTGTCCATGGCTTTATCGCGCTGGGCTTTGAGAGTAGCAGCAGTTTCTTCGGCAACTTTAGCAGCCAGCCGAGCAGCCTCTAACTCCTGGGCAATGGATTTCTTGGAAGCTCGGAGCTCTTTGATGGTGGCATCCTTTGCCGATATCAATTGCTTAAGGTGGGTCACTTCGTCCGCAGATTCCTGCAGCTTACAACGTTGATTGTCCAGTTCCTCCATTGTAAAACGGTGACTCCTCTCCAAGATTGACAGCGAGTTGCTAGAATCACGATACAATCTGTCAAGATTGTCATGAGAAGCAGCAAGGATACGCTTTTCTTCCTGCAAACAAAAATCGACTCCTTCAGAAACCAAGCAAGTAATAGGAACATAGCAAGGCAAGGCACAGTTTTGTAAGTTACCTTTTCAGAGTCAAGCCGAGCATGAAGAGAAGAACTCAGGGCATTGGCGTCATCCAAGGCAGCGGAGACCTGATTTAGTTTAGTTTGGCTCTGAGAGTACTTCTCCTCGAAGTCAGCGCACCGTTGAACCATTTCAGCCTGATCTTAGGAATGTTTTTCCTCAAGAATTGCAATCTGCCGAGTCATTCCTAGCAAGAGGTAATCAAACAAAACGAGGTCAGAAGGTAAAACAGTCCACAACAAAGGCGAAGAGAAGAAAAAGGGCACTAACCAGCGTTAGTTGCCTCCAACTCGGATACACGACGATGAAGTGACACTGGATTCCAACACACAAGAGACGAAGCCACTTCTGGGACGGAAGCACCCTGCAATCTCAGCTGGCTGGCCATCCCATCCACCAAAACCTAATGAGAAGGACAGATGAGCATAATAACAAAAGTTCATACAATGTAAAGATCAAGCTAAAATACAACACAGTACCTGGAGGTTGGAAAAGAACGAAGGGATCCCCAAATCAGGAGAAATCAGCTGATAACCAGGCGCAAGGCCACCACCCGAAGCAGCTTGCAACGGACCAGTAGGAATCAGCTCAGCGCCTTCAACAGAGCCAAACGCCCGATCAGCGGGGACGCTGCCCTCTAAAGCGACTCCCTGGTCCAAAGTTTGGGCTACCACCATGCAGCCAGAGTGTGGAGGTGATCCCGCGTGAACGTCCATGGAAGTGCAATAAGGAGACCTGCTTGGGTACCCTCGGGGGCTGGGTCATAGTTAGCACTGCCCACTTGAGCCGGATCATCCCGGCAGCACCCTCGGGGGCTGGGCAGTGGCTTACACTCTTCACCCGAGCTAAGTCATCCCCGGCGACATCCTCGGGGGCTGGGCATGTGTCAGCACCATTCTTGAGGTTCAGACTCTCCGCAGTAACCACCTCTAAGGTTGACAGGCCTTCAGCCACTTCCATGGGACCAGGACAATCCAAGTTAGCATCCCGACCCTCGAGATCACGCTCTAAGGTCGACGAGGCACGGGATGACCTCAACCCAGCATCAGGCACGGCAGCGCAAGCCTCCGTTGCATCATCATCCACTGGCTCTGATAACAAGTCCTCTGGGACCATATCCTCAAGAGTTTGATCAAAGTTGGCCAGAGACAGTTCTTGCAGACCAATGAGGGCAGACAAAGCAGGAGAAGGAACTCCGCTACTTTCACCGCTGGCGATGAACTGCCGACTGTTTTTCCGAGTTAAAGAAGCCTCATTTTCTTCCTCCTCATCTTCCATAGTGACAACACAAGGAGCACCCACATTGGGATCAGTAGCAGTTTGGGTACACCCATTGGGGTCAGCGTTAGTAAGTCCAGTCGCAGGCACTTCTTCAGTAGCAGGAACTGAGGTACCAGCGTCCTCATCAAAACTGGATACTCGCCGGAGGCGTTTTCTTTTCTTCTTTTGCTCATCAGCAGAAGGCTCAGGCTGACTGGTTCGGCTAGGATGCCTCGGGCGAGTACTGACAGGTTTCTGGACATCCAAAGTTGTATCAACCTCTGGAAGGGGCACCACTGCCAATGTACCAGTAGGAGCAGCGTCGGAGGAATCCTCAGCTAGCAGATCAAGCATGGCATTTATATCTGCATCACTAGGGTTCAGGGGCACCTCAAAATGGACCTGCCGTTCGTCATCAGGAATCTCCCCAAGCGAAGCAACCAAAGTACTGACTTCTTCAGCAGAGGGTCGCACTCTAAGGCCCAAACTGCCATCAGTAACAGGTGGATTCGATACAAATAGGGTGAAAGTTTTGGGAGGAGGCAAATTCCAGGCCGAGTACGCCACTGGAGCACCAACGTTTGACACCTTACCCCTAAGGATCATTTCAAGTCGGCTTACCAAGTCTACAGAAGGAATTCTCCTATTGGTAACCCGAGTTGAGTCGGCTAGCCCTCGATACAGATATGCTAGATAGGCCCTGTCTTTCAGTGGCTGAATGTTCTTGAAAACAAAGTCAGCAACCACAGCTTCAGCAGTCAAACCTCTCTCTTTCAGCAGTCCAACTTCAGTTAGCAGCACACCTGCCTCAGCCACTTCCTGATCTGTGGGAGACTCGGTCCAGCTCGGAGTGCGAACGTCTGGCTGTCTTCCCGACCGGGAGGGGAGAGAATTTCCATAATTATCAACTATGAACCACTCTAGGCGCCATCCCTTAATACTGTCCTTAAGGGGAATCTCAAGATACTCAGTTTTCCGCCCGCGACGCATCTCCAAACTGGCACCTCCGACCAACTGATGTTGTCCCCCGGCCATCCCAGGGCGACAATGATACAAATACTTCCATAAACCGAAATGCGGCAGCACGCCAAGAAAGGCTTCGCATAGGTGAACGAAAATGGAGATTTGCAGAATGGAATTAGGGTTCAAATGGGTCAAGTTAATGTGGTAGAAATCAAGGAGGCCACGGAAAAAGGGAGAGATGGGAAGGCCGAGGCCGCGGAGAAGAAAAGGAGCGTAAACTACAGACTCGTGGGTATCCTCTGTCGGGACAGTAGTCCCGTGGCAAATCCGCCAAGAACAGAGTTCTCGCGGAGGAAGAACCCCGATGGATACGAGGTGGAGAAGTTCAGCTTCGGAAATGATGGACATATGGTTACCTACGAAAGGCAACTGGCTGTTGGGGTCGATCGAAGGGATCACCGCAGCAGACGAGCTCGCAGTCTTCCTCTTGGGCGCCATCTCGATTTCACCAGCGAGCAGAGTAGGAGACGAATGGCAGGGAGGATTCAGAAGCGGGAATGCAAGAACTAGGGCACGGAAAGCAAAGGCGGCTAAAAGCGCAGCTCTTATGGGATATTCTCGAGCCATATACCGTTTCAAAAAGTGCCCAGTCATCACTCGGCGGTTATTTCCAAAACCCCAGCATGCCACGTGGTCATCCGGCAGTTATTTCCAAAAAGCCGATGGGCCACCTCATCACTCGGTTATCATCCTCAAAATAGCTCATGCGGCCTGCTATCACTCGGCGTTGACTCTAAAACGCTGATTTCATATTCAGTCGCTCGGCATTACCTCTAAAATGCCGACGTCACCATCCAGTCACTCGGCGTTGACTCTAAAACGCTGATTTCATATTCAGTCGCTCGGCATTACCTCTAAAAAGCCGATGCCGACCTCCAGTCACTCGGCGTTGCCTCTAAAACGTTGATCTCGTGTTCAATCGCTCGGCATCACCTCTAAAATGCCGACATCACCCTCCAGTCACTCGGTGTTGCCTCTAAAACGCTGATCTCGTGTTCAATCGCTCGGCATTACTTCTAAAATGCCAACAACGACCTTCAATCACTCGGCGTTGCCTCTAAAACGCTGGTCTCGTGTTCAATCGCTCGGCATTACTTCTAAAATGCCGACGTCGACCTTCAATCACTCGGCATTGCCTCTAAGACGCTGGTATAGCATTCAGTCGCTCGGCATTACTTCTAAAACGTCGACACAGACTACAAGATTACTCGGCAGCTACTTCTGGAAGCGTCAGTGTGATGTCCAAGTTATTCATCTACTGTCTCAAAAGAATCAGTTTCATAATCAAGCAAAGCGAGTCATCAAGAAGAAGCCAACGTCATTCTTTCATTAAGGGAAGACAATAAGCTTACAAATCAACTCTTTGCGAGTTGATGCTTCCCTACTATTACTACATTACATTACTACTACTACTATACTACGCTATACTACTCTACATTACTACTACATTATTCTAGCCACTAGCCTTGCTGCTGCTGCCACCGCCACCGACCCTGGTGCTGCCCTTGCTGCTGCCGCCTCTGGTGCTGCCCTTGCTCTCGTCGCCGCCGCCGCTGCCCCCGCCGCTGCCGCTGCCGTCACCGTCGCCGTCGCACCGTCGCCGTCGTCGCCGTCGTCGTCGTCGTCATCCTCGTCCTCGCCGCCGTCCGAGTCCTCCTCATCCGAGGAGTACTCCGACTCATCCGAGCCCTCGAGCCCGGAGCGCTCGACGGCCCGGATGTATGTCCAGACTTCCGCGGCAATCCCCTAGGAGTCGTCTGAATCATCAGACGACGCCGGGGGAGAGACGGGAGTCGGAGACCCCTCGGACTCGGAGGAGAACTCCTCCTCCGAGTATTCCGAGTCACCGAAGTCCTCCGACGGAGGAGTCGGCTCGCGCTTGCGTTTGTTACTTTTGCCCATGGCGGAAGCAGACGGGAGAGAAGAGAAGGATGCAGTAAAGAACAGCGAAGAGATGTGAAAAAACCAGAGGGGCAACGGCGTTATTTATAGAAGGGAAAGGCAACCGCACACCTCCAACCGTGGTCACTGAACAGTCGCAAAGCATTCAATAAGCACTTCCACCCGTCTGGAGACACGTCAGGCGGCTGACGCCGTTTCATGCAACACTACACCCATTGGGACTCCAGTCAACAGCGTGAAGGATATGATTACACTCGCCGTCACATCACATTACTACTCAGAAGCAGCCGGCTAAAACACTCAGCGTACCAAGCCGTCTCTTGCCCACACCCATTGGGGGGGGACGCACAGGAATTATCAGTATATTTTTCAAAATTGGTCACATCTGTGCAGGGCACGCAGTGAATGCCTCAAGACAAAAATGAGATATCAGTGAGAATTAGAGGGAAGCCAAAAATAGCCAGAGGAGTACAAAATATGGTCGACAGAAACGACTTGAAGACTAGACAGAGAACGTCCATCAAATGTCTAATCAGTCACAGAGCAAATAAATTGCACTACCCAGCAAGATATGGAGGGATTGCGAACTCGGCTGCAAAAGACAAAATACATGCTGACCTCTGAAGCATAATATTGATGACATAGTGCGGATGACATCATGCCAATTTTTTACAAGCAGAAAGGATAATCTTCAGCAAAAAGGCACAAAAGGAAGACCTTCGAGTGGATTATCCTCAAAAATCCACTTGAAGGTCGGAGGCTACACCCATTGGGTGCACCTCCGGTGCACCCCATGGATTATCATTCCAAGCCAAGATAGTGCCAACTTCTAAGGCGTGGGACAAGATTAAAAGGCTAGCCCTCAATCAAAACACAGGAGCACAAATGGAAACAATTTCTGAGGAAGACCTTCGAGTAGATTATTTTTAAAAAATCTACTCGAAGCTCAGGGGCTACACCCATTGGGTGCACCTTCGGTGCACCCAATGAAGTTCAGAATCCTACAAATTGAAATGCCGACCTCTAAGGCACAAACTCGAAACTAAGCTTCAGTCAAATGAGTGATCGGAGCAAGAGAAGACAATAGGAAATCATTTTTCTTCAAAACACCCGCAAGTTGGACCTGGGATCTTTGGGCTGATTACCTCTAAATTAACCCAAAGATCGGGGGCTTGTGGGGGATAGATATCCCCCGGGTCCACTAAAGGAGTAAAAGACCTCACGAAAGGCCCAAGGGCCCAATAAATCGTAAGGTCATTCTTTCGTGGGCCTGGGGAGAAACAACCAACAAAGCAGAGCGACGTGAGACCAGATTGGTGCAAACCCGGACGGCCCACAACGTCGAGCGAGTAAATCGCAACAGAGACCCGACTTTCCCGCGCTGAAGCCCCCATGCAACGGAGCCATGCAAGGATAAGTCGGCGAGGGTTACGTAGGGATAAACTCGAGAGGTTCACTACCTTTTAGCTACTTGTTGTTATCATATCCACGTGTACTGCCCCACGGTCGAGTATATAAGGCCTAGGGGGCACCCCTTCAGATCGATCGACCTTTTACTTAGCCACCCACGTCAACTCTCTGTAATCTCAATTCAGAGAGCTCTTTTGTAACCACATCCACCAAGCATACTCACCAGGACGTAGGGTGTTACGCATCTCTAAGCGGCCCGAACCTGAAAACCCTGTCCACTGTTCCTCGTGCGATCGGCACGAACCATTCTGCTACAGTCGTCGACACCGTCCTACTCCAAAAACACCTTGAGGGGCAACCCCGGGTGTGCGGTCGGACCCAAAACACCGACACATGGGTAAGATGACCTCGGCCCCATAGACAAAACGGCGTGAAGCCCGTGGCCCGGCTCGGTGTCGTCCTCAGACTCCAAACCACTGAGGGTAGCTCTTTCTTCCACCGCTTGCCAAACTTGTTGAGGTAGTTGTAGATCCTCGGTTTTAGTCCCTGCAAAATCATACCGTTGGCACGCTCCACCTGCCCATTTGTCATCGGGTGAGCTACGGAGGCCCAGTCCACATGGATGTGGTGGTCCTCGCAGAAGTCCAGGAACTTTTTCCCTGTGAACTGCGTGCCATTGTCGGTGATGATGGAATTTGGGACTCCGAAGCGATGGATGATATTTGTGAAGAACGCCACCGCCTGCTCGGACCTGATGCTGGTTAAGGGTCAGACTTCGATCCACTTGGAGAATTTGTCGATGGCAACCAGCAGGTGCGTGAAGCCCCCGGGTGCCTTCTGCAAGGGACTGACGAGGTCCAGACCTCACACGGCAAACGGCCAAGTGATAGGTATCGTCTGCAGTGCCTGAGTGGGCTGGTGGGTCTGTCGCGTGTAGAATTGACACCCCGGCAGGAGCGTACAATCCTAGTGGCGTCGGCCACCGCGGTTGGCCAGTAGAAACCTTGTCGGAAAGCGTTTCCCACGAGGGCTCGAGGTGCCGCATGGTGACCACAAGCCCCCGAGTGTATTTCTTATAATAGCTCTTGTCCTTGGGCATTGGACATGCACCGTTGGAGAATGCCCGAGGGGTTGCGGTGGTACAACTCCTTTTCATCACCCAGCAAAACGAACGACTTGGCACGTCGTGCCAGTCGCTGAGCTTCGGCCTTGCCGAGGGGCAGCTCTCCTCGGAGGAGATATCCAGGTACGGGGTCTGCCAGTTCAGGACAGGTGTGACCCCATTCCGCTCCCCCTCAACGCGCAGGGCCTCACCCTCGGCGACCGAGGGTACCTTGGGCTAGGCCGAGGCCTCCTCAGGCTCGGGCGCGTCGTCACGGATGGCTGATATATATCCTTGGAGAAGACGTCTAGGGGGACTGTCATTCGCCCCGAGGCAATTTTTGCCAGCTCATCTGCGGTTTCGTTGTACCGTCGAGCAACATGGTTGAGTTCCAGCCCATAGAACTTATCTTCCAAGTGCCAAACTTTGTCGCAGTAGGCCTCCATTCTTCGATCGCAACAGTGGGAGTTCTTCATGACCTAGTCAATGATGAGCTACGAGTCGCCGCGAGCATCAAGGCGCCGAACCCCTAGCTCGACTGCGATGCGCAGGCCATTAACCAAGGCTTCCTACTCGGCCATGTTGTTTGACACTAGGAAATGGTGGCGCAGTACGTAACGAACATGTTCTCCGAGGGGTGAGATGAACAGCAAGCCCGCGCCTGCTCTGGTTTTCATCAGCGACCTGTCGAAGTACATGGTCCAAAGTTCGGGCTGTATGGGGGCCGTCAGTAACTGAGTGTCAGTCCATTCAGCCAGGAAGTCGGCCAAGACTTGGGATTTTATGGCCTTCTGAGGGGCGAATGAGAGTGTTTCGCCCATGAGTTCCACTGCCCATTTTGCTATCCTACCCGAGGCCTCTCGGGACTGGATGATCTCTTCCAGGGGAAGGATGATACCATAGTCACCGGATGGGACTCGAAGTAGTGTTGCAACTTTCGCCGTGTCAGAATCACTGCGTAGAGCAGCTTCTGGATCTGTGGGTAGCGGACTTTGGTCTCGGATAGCACTTCGCTGGTGAAGTAGACTGGCCTCTGGACGAGTAGCGCGTGCCCTTCTTCTCGTCTCTCGACTACGATCGCGGTGCTGACCACCTGAGTGGTTGCGGCTACATAGATCAAGAGGGCTTCTCCCGCAACGGGGGGCACCAAGATGGGTGCATTGGTAAGGAGTGCCTTCAAGTTATCGAGGGCTTCCTCGGCCTCAGGGGTCCAAGTGAAGCACTCGACCTTCCTTAAGAGGCGGTACAGGGGCAATCCTTTTTCGCCAAGGCATGAGATGAAGCGGCTCAAAGCTGCAAGGCATCCCATGACCCTCTGTACTCCTTTTAAATCCTTGATTGGTCCCATGTAGGTGATGGCCGCGATTTTATCTGGGTTGGCCTATATGCCCCACTCGGAGACGATGAATCCCAGGAGCATGCCTCGGGGGACTCCAAAGACACACTTCTCGGGATTGAGCTTCATGCCTTTCGCTCTTAGACACTTGAATGTCGTCTCAAGGTCAGAGAGGAGGTCGGAGGCTTTCCTTGTCTTGACAACGATGTCATCGACGTAAGCCTCGACCGTTCTGCCGACGTGCTCTCCGAACACGTGGTTCATGCACCTCTGGTAGGTGGCACCTGCATTCCTCAAGCCAAATGGCATTGTAGTATAACAATACATGCCAAAAGGTGTGATAAAAGAAGTCGCGAGCAAGTCGGACTCTTTCAACTTGATTTGGTGATAGCCTGAGTAGGCATCGAGGAAAGATAGGGTTTCACACCCAGCAGTGGAGTCCACAATTTGATCGATGCGGGGCAGAGGGTAGGGAACCTTCGGACATGCTTTGTTTAGACTAGTGTAGTCTACGCACATCCTCCATTTCCCACCCTTTTTCTTTACAAGAATAGGGTTAGCTAACCATTTGGGTTGGAATACCTCTTTGATGAACCATGTAGCCAGTAGCTTGTGGACCTCCTCGCCTATGGCCCTGTGCTTTTCTTCATCAAAATGGTGCAGGGACTACTTCACGGGTCGGGCTCCAACACTGATGTCTAGTGAGTGCTCGACGACCTCCCTTGGTATGCCTAGCATGTCCGAGGGACTCCACGCAAAAACTTCGGCGTTTGTGCGGAGGAAGTCGACGAGCACTGCTTCCTATTTGGGGTCGAGCTCCGAGCCGATCCGGACTTTCTTGCTGGCGTCGTTGCTGGGGTCGAGAGGGACGGACTTAACCGCCTCAGCTGGTTCGAAGTTGCCGGCGTGGCGCTTCGCATCGGGCGCCTCCTTGGAGAGGCGTTCCAGGTCGGCGGTGAGGGCCTCGGACTCGGCGAGGGCCTCAGTGTACTCCACGCATTCCACGTCGCATTCGTACGTGTGGCGGTACGTGGATCCGACGGTGATGATCCCGTTGGGGCCTGGCATCTTGAGCTTGAGGTAGGTGTAGTTGGGGACGACCATGAACTTGGCGTAGCATGGTCTTCCCAACACCGCGTGGTATGTCCCTCGGAACCCGACCACCTCGAAGGTGAGGGTTTCCTTTCGGAAGTTGGAGGGAGTTCTGAAGTAGACGGGCAAGTCAATCTGCTCGAGGGGCAGGATACGCTTTTCGGGTGCTATCCCGTGGAAGGGTGCCACACCGGCCCAGACCTCGGACCGATCAACCCCCAAGAGTTACAGGGTCTCAGCGTAGATGATGTTGAGGCTTCTGCCTCCGTCCATGAGGACCTTGGAGAGCCTCACATTGCCGATGATCGGATCGACGACGAGCGGGTACCTCCCTGGGCTTGGCACGAAGTCGGGGTGGTCGCCTCGGTCGAAGGTGATAGGCTTCTCGGACCAGTCTGGGTAGACTGGCGCTGCCACCTTCACCGAGCAGACCTCCCGGCGCTCTTGCTTGTGGTGCCGAGCTGAGGCATTCGCCACCTGCCCACCGTAGATCATGAAGCAGTTGCGGACCTCCGGGAACTCCTCTTCCTTATCGCCCTCCTTCTTGTTGTTGCCTTGGCCCTTGCCATCTTCCGCCGGGGGCCCAGCCTTATGGAAGTAGCGCCGGAGCATGACACATTATTCAAGGGTGTGGTTGACGGGACCCTGGTGATAGGGGCACGGCTCCTTGAGCATCTTGTCGAACGCGCCGCCCCCTCCAGGAGGCTTCCGAGGGTTCCTGTGCTCGGCAGCAGCGACGAGATTCACGTCAGCAGCGTCGCGCTTTGCTTGCGCCTTCTTCCTGGTCTTCTTCTTCGCACCACGCTGGGCGGATGCCTCGGGGGCGTCTTTCTTTGGATCTCCCTAAGGCTGCTTGTCCTTCCGGAAGATGGCTTAGACCGCCTCCTGACCCGAGGCGAACTTGGTGGCGACGTCCATCAACTCGCTCGCCTTGGTGGGTGTCTTGTGCCCCAGTTTGCTCACCAGGTCCCGGCAAGTGGTGCCGGCGAGGAAAGCCCCGATGACATCCGAGTCGGTAATGTTGGGCAGCTCGGTGCGCTGCTTCGAAAACCGCCGGATGTACTCTCGGAGGGATTCCCCTGGCTGCTGGCGGCAACTTCGGAGATCCCATGAGTTCCCAGGGCGCACGTACGTGCCTTGGAAATTTTCCGCGAAAGCCTTGACCAGGTCGTCCCAGTCGGAGATCTGCGCAGGAGGCAAATGCTCCAGCTAGGCCCGGGCAGCGTCAGAGAGGAAAAGGGGAGGTGGCGGATGATGAGGTTGTCGTCGTCTACCCCTCCCAACTGGCATGCCAGCCGGTAATCCGCGAGCCACAATTCCGGCCTCGTCTCCCCCGAGTACTTGGTGATGGTAGTCGGGGCTCGGAACCGGGCAGGGAACGGCGCTCGTCGTATGGCCCGGCTGAAGACTCACGGACCGGGTGGCTCGGGCGAGGGACTCTGATCCTCCTCACTGTCGCAGCGTCCCCCGCGCCTGGGGTGGTAGCCTCGACGAACCTTCTCCTCGAGGTAGGCTCAATGGTCGCGACGGTGTTGCTCGTCATCGAGGCGATCCCGGGTGGCAGGTGCCTCGTCCTGCGTGCGCTCGGGATGGACCGAGGCCTCCCGCATGCGTCGGGAGGACGCCCTGTGATGCTCCGAGGGGTTAGCTCGCCTGCGGGAGGCAGAGCTCTCGGCTTGTCGAACTGCGGCACCTTCCAGGAGATCCTTGAGTTCGCCCTAGATACGCCACCCCTCGGTGGTGGATGGCTCCGGCATGGTTTGAAGTAGCATCGCCGCTGCGGCAAGGTCCTGGCCGGACCCGCTGACGGCCGGGGGCAGCGCTGCCCTGGCATTGTCAACAATACGACGCTGGACGTCCCGGGCCCGATGACGGGCTCCTCCAGCGAGTGTTCGGCCTGCCCACTCCTGCTCGATGCTCTATTGGAGCTGCACAAGTCGCCCTGCTTCCTCGTCAACCTTGGCCTGCATCTCGCGGATTTGCTCGAGCTATGTGTCCTGACCCCCCGCAGGGACTGGGACCACAGCTAGCTCCCACAGGATGTCAACGCGAGATGCGAGCCCAGGGGGATCGCCAACCTCTGGCATACTGAGGTGGTTGCCCTCGTTGTTTTCCCCCTGATCGACGTGGAAACATTCGTGACTCGGGCCATAACCCTCGTCGTCAAGGCCGTGTCCATCGTCAGAGCAACTAGAGAGGAAGTGGTCACATGCGGACATGAAGTCCCGCATGGCACCAGGATCACCGAGGCCAGAGAAATCCCAACTAAAGTCGGGGTCGTCCTCTTCCTCGGAACCCGCCAGCCCGGAGGATGAGACGGCTGTCAGTCGGTCCCAGGTTGACCACATATGGTACCCCGGAAGGTCTAGATACGCCCTTGCGAAAGCGCTCACCGAAGCGGGGTCGCCAGGTGGATCGAAGCTGAATCGAAAGGGAACAGGGTGGAATACGGACGGTACCTCTTGGTCGATGGATGGTGGTGAAGTCGCGTCAGGGACGGAACGCACCGTCATCTCAGGTATGAGGCTAACGCCCAGCAGGTCCTTTACGAGGGTGCTGGCATCATCAGCCCGCTTGGGGCTGGCACGTTGCGGGGAAGCGACGCTCGTCGTTGTCTTAGGCGCGAGGACAACTCCCGACATGTCCCTCGGAGGAGTGCCGGCGTCGTCGACTCGCTCTAGTTCGACAGCCGATAAGGTGTCGCCTCCTGCGTGGCCACGGTTGCCCCGTCTCCGTCTCCTCCGGTGAGGAGGGTGGCAGGGACAACTCGAGTGTTCCTCTTCTGCCGCGGAGGGATGCCGTCGTCGAGTTCGCCGCCGCCGGGCAAGCCGACTATCGTCGTTGTCGTGCTGCGAGGGGAGGAGTACCATGTCGTAGCTGCCGTCAAGGGACATGAACTCGAGACTCCTGAAGCGGAGCACCGTCCCGGGCGGAAGAGGTTCCTGAAGTCTACCCATCTAGAACTCAACGGGAAATTGTTCGTTAACACGCAGCAGGCCCCTACCTGGCGCTCCAACTTTCGGTGTTTCGGACCCGGGGGGTCCCTGGACCGACTAGTAAATTTGTCGCTGTGTGTCCCTGCCCAGATGGGTTGGTGCGAGATGGAACACAAGGGGAAAACGAGCCTTGTATTATCCTGCACCAGGGTGCTCGTAGTAGGGGTTACAAGCGTTGCGAGAGATCGAGAGCGGGAGAGCGAGTAGGAGAGAGCGAGAGAGAGAGGGTCTAGCCCTGCCCGTCTTCTCCCGTCCCTTTGTCGTGCGTCTACCCGTCCTCCCCCCTGTGGGGCCCTGGACACCCCTTTTATAGACACAAGGAGATGCCCAGCTGTACAATGGGGGTGTAGCTTGGGGCTAACGTGGCTGGCAGGGAAGTGCCCTGAGCCCTGTACAGATAATAACTTGGCCGCTGGGGGAGCGCCTTGAGCCCTGTAGAGGTGGTAACGTGGCCGTCGGAGAAGTGCCTTGAGCCCTGTAGCAGCATAGCTGATGGTGCGGCATGGATCCTGCTGACGTCTCCTTGCTTCTGTAGGGGGCTTGAGAACCACCGACGTCATGGACTCACACAGGGAGCCATCTGCTACCGGGGTAATCTAGATGGGACGCCGGTCTTGTTCCTTCGTAGCCTGAGCTAGCTAGGAGTAGGGTAATGATGTATCCCTTGTGGCGCGGTCGATCTGAGCCCGAGGTCGGGCGAGGCGGTGGCTCCTCCAAGGCTGAGGCTGGGGCCGAGGCCTAGGGTCGGGTGAGGACGTGACTCTTCTCGAGGCCGAGGCTGAGGCCGAGCCCCAGGGTCGGGCGAGGCGGAGATCTCCTCCCGAGGCCGAGGCCGAGGCCTAAGGTCGGGCGAGGCGGAGCTTCCTCCTGCACCCGAGGCTGAACTTGACTGTTGTCGGTTTCACCCGGGTGGTTGGCACAGCAGCCGGAGCGGGGCGGACAGCGCTGTTTTCCTATCAGATCAGTCAGTGAAAGGGCGAAGTGACCGTGGTCACTTCGACCTTGTCGATTGAGGCACACGTGTCAGGATAAGGTGTTAGGCGATCCTAGCATTAAATGCGCATGCAATACGGTCGGCTGGTAAGGAGATTTGGCCAAGGTCGCTTGCACGACAAGGCTTGCCTTTGGCTGAGCCGAGGGTGTGCTCACTGCCTGAGGAGACCCTCGGGCGAGACGTGAATTTGTCCGGGACTACTGTTTCCGCCCGAGGCCGGGCTCGGCTGAGGCGAGATCACGTCCCTTGGTAGACGAAGCTTTGACTTTGACCCGAGTTGTCAGTCTTTATGGTTTGTTCCGAAGGTGTTTATCAGCCGTGTTTAGGAGTGTTGGGGTACCCCTAATTACGGTACCCGACAACGGCTATACTTAAACATCTATAACGAACCTTATTAAATATAATATCTATTAAAAAGGTTATTTTAAACTAGAAACAAGTTATCTAATTCTTTAGTAAGAAACATATGTTTACCAACATAACTATCAATTTCTTTATTAGAAAAGTATGAGTGTCTAATTAGGTTATTTTAACATTATAAAATTCTATCTTTTCGGTTTTCTCCTTTCTTTTCTAATAGAACTTACACGTATAACTAAAAATTGTTTATTTATAATTCTTCTAACAATAATATTCTAAGAATTAATTGTAAATTACTAAATGAGACTTTTAATAACATATTCATGGTTATTATGACATAAATAAGCATGTTACTATATTAAGTAATTAAGTGTTATACTTATGAATATATTTATCATAACTAGTGAAATATATATTTTCATTTGACCAAAAATACGTGGTTTAATTCCTATTTCAATTTCTTATATCGCTTATATCAATACTAACCGATTATCGCTCCACACACTAAAGCGAAATTAATTTATAAACATTTCTAGTATGAAAATCACTAAGTTAGTGAATAATGACCGTGTTCATTTTTAGAATTATAAAATTATACGCATTTTAAAATATTGTCGCGGGGTTCAATTTTGGTTACACGTATACATCGGAATCTCTCAAATCATACACGAATCGCCAGATCACATCATCATTATATTACAACGATAATTCACAATTTCATTAATTAATTCAAAACATGCTTTAGAAAAATTAACGGGTTGTCTTCAACCTTGTTCGCAATATTAGAGAAGGCGGAGGGCGGCTTCGACGAACGATGACGAACGGTGACGAAAGACAATGGTTCAGCGCACTGTAGCAGGGGATCGTCGGCGAACTGGGCGAGCTCTAGTGGGGTCGTCGATGGCGAACTCGCTACGTGAGCCAACAATGTTCTCTAGTAACGATGCAACGTGCACAGCAAAGCAGGGCGGGAGGTAGCGCTACAAGGTGCAGCAAGCGGGGAGAGTGAGAGCAAAAGAGGGGAGGAGAAGAGAGCTCAGCTGTGAGAGGGAGAAGAGAGGAGCTCGGCCATATTTATAGAGGGAGGGAGGGAGGGGAGAGGAAGAGAGACAGGGGCGCCACCCGTTCAAGGCACCGTTGATGAGAGGGAGTAACAGGGAGGAAGAAGAAACGGACGCAATGAAGCCCATTAACACCAAAGACGAACGGACGACTGCGGGGTCGTGTCGGTTCCTGCGGGCGGCTTCGTGGCAGTCAGGGTCGCAGTCGTTGGTGGCCTGGTGCGGTCGGGGCGTCGGAATGCAGGGCTCTGCTCGGGGAAGGCCGGTTGGGCGCGGCGCTCGGCCGGTCGGTTTCGGTCACGGCGGCATCGCGGCTGGCGTCCTGGCGGCTTTGCTCCTGGACGCGGGATGCAAGGCACGGGGCGCGGGCTCGGGTGGCTGCGCTGCTCGGAGGGCGGATGCCTAGCAGCGACTGGAGAAGAGGAGGGGAGAGAAGCGAGGAGAGAGAGAGCTTCTTGGGAGAGAGAGGAGCAGGGTGGTGGCTAGGGCAGCCAGGGAGCGGCGGCCAGAGGGAGAGGCAGGGGGTGGTCGGCTGGCTTGCTAGGCCAAGTGGGCCGATTTGGCCGGTAGGTTAGGTTTTAGTTTTTTTCCTCTTTTTTTTATTTTCTAATTCCTTTCTAATTTCAAAATATAATTTTAAATAACCATAAAATTCATAACAATTAACCCAAAATTATTCATAAATAAAATAGTTATTATTTTTTGACTAGTTTTTATTATATTATTTATTTGGATTTTTTAACAAGAAATGCTATTCGATATCTAAAATCAATTATGAGAAATAAAAAATCATTCCAAAAGCAAATAAAAACAAACACTTAAAAGAAAATTAATTACCATAAATATCACTAATAACTAAATGTATTATTTTTATTTAATTATTTTTATAGTGTTACAAATCTACCCCTCTTAAAAAGAATCTCGTCCTCGAGATTAAGGAAGGCTAGCACGAAAGCAAAGGAGATATATGGTTATTTGTAGGTTCTTAGTTCACATTGAACTCTTCTAACATTAAGGAACTTCCTTACTTCTTTGCTCTGCAATGTATACTAATCAAACGACCTTCATCATCATACTTATGAAATGGTGGGTCTTCTGAACTATTGCTTAGGTCATGCTTGGCAGCTTTCTTCTCTAGTTGGTCTAGATGCTTCTTGGGGCATTCGCGAATAATGTGTCCTTCATTTTTGCAGTAGTAGCAAGCACCTCTTGCTTTGAGTTCTTTGCGAGTCAACTTTGCTTGACCAACAGGGGGCGAGGGTTGACTGGGTGTCTGTATCTCATATAGCTGAGTCTGACTTGAGTTTTCTGTTTGGGTATCCATGTGTTTCATGGCTTTTGCTTGTGGTTGAGGTGAACTAATCATATATCCAAACATTTTTCTATTCCTTTTGTTGTTCTTCATTCCATTCATCGAATATCTCGGTGACTCATTTTTCTCGTTCATAGTTGTTAAGGTAGGAATATTGTCATTGGCATCATTTACTTCATTTCCATTGGGGTTCATCATCTAGTCAGAGGGTAAAAGAGTCAGTGAGGCAGACTGCATAAGAGGCTTGCATGACATTAAGATAAAGAGCTAACACAACATTTTGATTTACAAGATAAGATTAGTTCATGATGATTTCTGATTTCTCCTAGCTTCATCATACTTCAAGAGTGTACAAGTGTTATAATCCTTAACAAAGATCTTTTGAACTTTATAGATTTCAGAACATGATATCCAAATCATATTTCTGATCCAAGAGTATTTCTTTGAGCATAAATTGAGAGAAAGACTTGAGCGGGATTTTAGGGCAACTAGAGTATCACATTGTTTGCATATAGCAGATGACACCATACTTTATTTTCTTTATAAAGAAGCAAAACACGATGGTGCGAGAGATTCTCCAAATTTATTCATATATCACTTAGCACAATTACAAATCTTGAAAGAGGCAACACCTTAACATTTTTTTCTTCGTGAGACATACTCTTTCTTCTAGCTAAACGATATATTATTGTTCCTTGTCAGATGCACCAATCAGAGCTAGAGGTCGATTGTTTTCAATTACTATTCTTTCTCCTGATGGGGTTTCCAAACATATGGTTCTCTCAGTATGTTGGATTACTGCCTTAGTTCTTTGTAACCAATTCTTTCCAAGAATCACATCCTTTCCCATTGATTCTATCACTATAAGATCAGCTAGAAAATCTATCCCACTGATTTTAACGCTTACATTTGGACATATGTAGTTTACTAACATTTTTCTTTCGGGTGTACTGATGATCATCCTTGATCTCAAGGGACACTTAAAGATACCATACTTTGTTGCAAACTGGGCACTGATAAAGGAATGTGTTGTACGAGGATCATACAACACGGTGGCGATAGTTGTGTGAATGACTAGTGTTCCAAAAATTACTGCATTATCATATGGAATGGTTCCTGTCACTGCATAACTTATCCTTCCTATGGACTTTTTCCGTTGTTTATTATTTGTCGATGCGTGAGTTTGAGGGTGTTGTCTTTTCTTTTGGACCTTATTGATCTCCACATCCTTCTTAGGACAACTATTAACAAGATGGCTGGTATCACCACAGCCAAAGCAAGTACGACTTGATAAGTCACATGGTGGAGTTGTCTTTACGTTGTTGGTAGAAGTTTCTGTGCATTTTTGTTCATATTCCATGTATGAAGACTGAGGTAGCTTCATCTCGAAGGTGATCTGTAGTGAACTTTTCTCAGGACAGTTACAGAAGTAATGAACTTCACGTCCACATTGATAGCAAGCTTTTCTTGAAGTTATTTCTTGACTTGTTCCATATTTCCCTTTTTGTTTCTTGGACCTGATGCGACCATGAGGCTGAAACTGTGTGCAAGTAATAGTCCATCCATCGATGTAACACTCCTGTGTTTCTTCTTGGGGCTAGGCATCCTTGTGATGTTTCCTTTTTGGATTACTTTGTAATTCATCAACCGATAGTGCATTAGGTACGAGAGAATCTGCTATTAGATGTTCTTGGGGGGACATCTGTCTTTTTATGCCAGAAAACAAAATCCGGTTCTTTTGTGTCACACCCGGTTTTGGAAGGCAAACCAAGTGCGAACTATGTACGTGCCAGGATCAGAACTCACGTACACAGCGATTACATAAATGAACATCAATGCACATTGCTCGAATAATAACTTAAAAGAGTATTAACTTATTACATCACAGAGTCAGAGACATTCACATAGTCATCAACTTAACTGGTAAATCAAAGTGCTAAGCGAAACGCAGTAAAGATAAGGCCTTCACAGGCAGCTGACTGGGGGTTGCCGCCAACCCACACCTAGAATTCGTCGTAGTCTTGGAACTCCTGGAAGTCTCCTTCCACGACTTCGCCTTCTCCGGAGCAGTGGTTACAATGCGGACAACCTGGTGTTTTGTGGTAAAGCAAGGATGAGTACACATCAACGTACTCAGCAAATGTCCCGTTTGGCTGAAGTGGACTAGCTTTATGTGGGGTTAGGCTCAAGCAGTTGCTTTTAGTTGGTCAGGTATTTATCATTAGTAGAAGCCAGATTTTATCATTAACCAACCCATGAACCATTTCCTCATCGAGGAACAACATCATCGTATTCGAACCAAAACCATAACATAATCCTTGTATCTCGAACCATCTGTATCTCTAATCAAAGAGGATCCCAAGGCTGCTCTTAACCGTGAGCACGGCTGATATATCAGTTTCACTACCCTCTGTAGAGGTCGCACACTTTACCCATGAGTCATGATTCCCTTTCTACCCGGGGAGAGCTAATCCCCATTGACCACTACCTAGGTGGTCCGGCAGGGTATCACTACGTAGCTTTTACAAAGATTCCCTAGAGATCATAGCTGCCCGTTAGGTTTCTCCAGTTTGATAAACACAGTACCCCTCCCCGCAGGAGAGTGACTAACAAAAAGCAAAACGAAAGAACCTCGGCACTCAGCCTCGGCAGAGCAAGCACTGTGCCTGGACCCCATTGACGGCACGACAGCGAAGCAACTACACCTCTAGTTCCTCTAATTAATTAGCTAAGGGCACCCCATTTCACCCTCATGGTTGCACTGTTATCCCGGGTGGTCTCTCAACGAACAGGTCCTTACGGAGAGGTACTCAGGAAACAGCCTGAGCCCCCTAGAGTATCACAAGATCATCAACATCATCAGGATAACAGTATCATAAATATTCACATCATGTTCATTGATTAAGTTAAGGCAGTAGCAGAATGCTAACCATAATAGCCCATAAGGTCATCAAGGATAAAGTAAAGTGTAAAGCTAGTCAATCCTTAGGTTCCAAGTAAGTAATGCGGGGTAGTAAGTTATAAATGAATAGGACATAATGGGTCAGAGGACACTTGCCTTCACCAAACTGCTGATCAGGGACTTCCTCTGCAACTTCCTCGGGAAACACAGACTGCTCGTTGTCTACGTAAAGTAATCATTCACACTATGCACTTGGGAAATAACAAACAAAAACAATATACCAAACATATGCAGCAGAGAGATCACAAGTTCATAATAGAAAAGGGATAGGCACTCTGGTATTCTCTAGGTCTAGGGTAGAGGACTATACAAAAGGATTCATTATCCACTACTCAGGTTTAAGTCAGTGGTGGGATTAAATCATTATCTGGTTTTAAGTTCCTAAACTTAGGTGTTTAAGTCCATAAACTTAAGTGCTCCAACTTTTATTAAAGTCTACCAACTTCTAATTATCTCAAATAAGGTTCCAATAACCTTAATCCTATCCTAATGATTAACCATTAATTGGGACATGGAAACAGCAGGGAAACATTGTTTAAATAGATAGACAAAAACATCATGAGCATTTTGCAATTTGGAGCACCTAATTTGGAGTTCATATGGCAAAGTTATGAATTTTACAAGTTTAGGGGTTAAAAATATACCCTAAGTACCTATTTTGAATTAAATAAAAGGTCCGAGGACCTAACTGTAAGAAACCAGGGACGGCGGGTTCAAATTCCAGAAAACAGGGGGGCTCTTTAAGAAAACGCGCGGGCGAAGGGGTATCGGACTCCTACGGCCGTCGGATCTCAGACGGACGGCTAGGATTAGATCCGCGGGCAGGCGCGCGAGCGCGCGGCGGCCTGGGCGGCTGACAGGCGGGGCCGGGCGGGCAGCGCGAGCGCGGCGGCTGACAGGCGGGGCCCGATTGACAGGAAGGCGGGGGGGGGGGGGGGGGGGGGGGGGAACGGCCCTGGGCCGTCGGATCTCAGGCGGACGGCTGAGGTTGGGTTCGGGCTATTTGAAACAGGGCCGTCCGATCTAAGATGGACGGCGGAGATCTGGCGGCTGGCTTCTATCTTCTCCTCCGGCCAGCAGAGGCGACGGTGCCCGTCCCGCGGCGGAGAACTCGCCGGAGGCGAGGGGCGCAGGGGCTCTGCGGGTCCCAGGGGCGACCTGGGCGGCCGGGGAGGTTGGGGAGGGCGCGGGGAATAGTCCGGTGGGGGCTAGGTCGGGGCAGGGGCACCGGAGGGGGGCGGTCCACGGCGAAGCGGCTCGGCGGCGGCGCTATGGGACTCCGGCGAGCAATTAAACGCGATAGAGGGCATTACACGGGTTTGGAGGGGGCGGGAGAGGTTCCTTACCTCAAGGCGGCCTCCGGGACTCCTCGGTGGCGGCGATGGCGCGACGATGGCCCGGGTCGGCGGTGGCGGACCTTCGCGGCTGCACGGTGGACGGCGGGTGAGTGCGGGCAGAGGGAAATAGGGAGGGGAAGGGGAAATTGGAGCGCGTTCCGGGTTGTGGACGTCGGGGCGAAGCTTACCGTGGCAAAGGGCACGGCGGAGCTCCAACGGCGACGGGGAGACGAGCTCGGAACGGCGGGGGTTTATGGCGGCGGCGCTCTGGCGTGCGGGCAGCGAGGGGGAGGTGAGAGAGGGGCCTGCAGGTGCGCAAATGAGGGAGGGGGAGAGGGCGAGTGGGGTTCTGGGCTCAAGTGGCCGAGGCGAGGTGGGGGCGAGCTCCACGCGCGACGTGGGCGCGGAGTCCGCGGCACGCGCGGACCGGGGCGGCGGTTACGCGGAGACGACAGGGCTGACAGCCCGGGCCCGCGAGCAGAGAGAGAGAAGAAAGCGGGCGCGGGCGCGGAGAACGGTTGTGCTGACGGGCGGGCCCGCCAGGGCAGAGAGAGGAGGGGAGAAGCGGGCGCGCACGGGATGGGGAAAGCGGCTGCACTGACGGGTGGGCCCGCCAGGGCAGAGAGAGGAGGGGGGGGGGGAAGGCGCGCGCGCGGGATGGGCCGAGCTGGGCCGAAAGGCTGAGGGGGGCGGGGGAGTGGGCTTCTTTCCTTTTTCTTTTTAATCTGGAATTGTTTTTCCCTTTTCTTTTTATTTTCTCTATTTGATTCAAATTCAAATAAGCCACAAATTCAAATTAGACTTTCTAAGAATTATGCACCAAACAAAAGTGAAATCTAGGGTTCAACATGATGCAACAATTCATACTCCCTTGGAGTTTGAGCTAATAGACTATAGTTACAAATAAAATAACCACTTTTCTCCTATAGAAATGAGAAAGAGAAGATTGGGGAAGGATGAGAAAAGGGAAGTAACACCTGAATTTGTGAATATGAGCAAAGAAATTTTATACCCCCAAATTCAGGGTGTTACATTTTGTTTTGCAGTTTCACTTTCATTTGCATTGATTTGGCGACAAGGAATTCCATAGTACTCACAATAACAACATGTTCCAAGGTCACTTGTCTGTTGGTTTGGTTGTGCATCCTTTTGTGTCTTGAATGTGTGTTCATCAGTTGTTTTATTTATAGTGTTGTTTTGACTTGCCAACACACCGCATTCTTTGCACTTAGTGACATCACTTGTAGTTGACATTCCAAGGTCTAACATCTATATGGGTATGGAAGAATGGAAGGGACGAAAGGGTTGAGCAAAGACATATTATAGAGAGCAGAGAAAACCCATCTATCTAAGGTTTTACCTAGCTAACTGATGCCATTGTGGCCAAAAGTCACATAATACACTAACAATCATTTCAAAGAAGCAAATCAAACATGAATACAAAGGACAATGAACTCAAGCATACCAGCACAACACAATCCAATTCTACTCATTCAATCCAAAACAAAAGGTGAGACAAGGTTTGGAATAAGGAAGATATTATAACATCAAGGAGTCGGGTAAGAATTATCAAGGAGTTAGACAAGACATTTTGTTGGTGGCCAAGAGTGAAATAAGATAACCATGAACTATTAAAGAGAGGATAAATGATACAACCAAGGATATGAAGCGAGTTAGGGAGAAAACATTATCAAGGAGAAAAGTAGAGAGGCAAAGGTTTAATATATCAAGGTAGATATTGCGCAAGGGTGGCAATGCAATGGCAAGAAAACAAAAGTATAAGAAGTCAAGGGTTATATAGCAATATTAGGGATTAGAAAACCACTATAATATAATATCGCCCTTACCAAACTAGTCGAAAATCATAATACTAAAGAACAATCCTATCAACCTAACCAAGAAGTCAAATAATGGATCCAGGGGATCCATAACAAAACTTCTTCCGGAGTGGGGATAAGACAGAGAATAGGGCATCGTCGATAGCTTCGAAAGGGTTTCTTCTGGCAAACTTCGCTTCAAGTTCCGAAATCCTAGCTTGATCATCTTGCAATGCTTCTCATTAGAACCTTCTGATAGATGAAAAATTAGACAAGAAGGGTTGAAGATAAAAGAGACGAGTTTTGATATAAAGTAAGTTTTTATGGAGACAATTAAGTCAAGTTTTGAACGACTGACTGGGCTTTCCATTTCTAACTAATCTAGCGACCTACGGTCACATTGCTTTGATACCACTTCTGTCACACCCGTTTCCAAAGGGGCAGAGCCTGATGCATAGCATATGTGTGCCAGGATCTATTTCCACACATATATTGACGTCACAAGTGTAATATATCAAAAGAACAATGCATAAGAGCGTAAATAACGATTATATTAACATATTACACTTCGAACAGACATTATGTCTTAACCTTTATTCATCAAAGTACAGCGAACATGGACATCCATCCACAGGAAGATGACCGGGGATATCACTAGACTAGCATCCATGGAGTTCAGCAACATATCTTCATCTGCAAACTTCTGATCAAAATTTAAGCAAGGGTGAGCTCACTTATGGTCGGGGCTCAGCAAGTGGGGGAAAAATTAATGCAATTTTAACAAGGTGAGGCTAAGGTTGAGCAGTAAGCATTTTAGTTGGTCAACATTTTATTAACAACACCTGTCTTACTGATAAGTGTGAATCCCAAGTATTCCCATTAAACAAAGGTATAAGAGTATATCAAAAACACTTAAGTGAAACCACTTAAGCAAACCATTGGCAGATCATTGGATCTCGATTTATTTCCATCTTCAAGTTCAATTATCAAGTGAGGAGTCCAGGCTGCTCATAACCATGAGCACGGCTGATATATCAGTTTTACACTCTGCAGAGGTGGCGCATCTTTACCCATGAGTCGCGATTCCCTTCTAGCCCGGGTTAGCTAGACCCGTATTCACTTCCTAGGTGAATGGCCAGGGTCTCACTACGAGGCTTCTCCCTAGAGTCCTCATTACGCAAATGCTGAAAATGGTCAAACTGCATAAAGCACACCTAACGTAACCGACTTATAGACCAGTCTGCAGGGTAAAGTTTTGGGAAGTATGCCCGTATCCAATCTGCCTGAGCCGGAATATAAGCGCTTGCCAGATGCCCCCATTCCAGTCGACCACGACCAGCACCCAACATAAGACTTCCCTAGTTATTTAACCAAGACCAGAGCCATGATAGTTCTCATGGTAGCAATGTTTTCCCGGGTGGTCACTCCATGTTCTAATTAATATGCAATAATCTTGTTTAACCATCAGGTTAACAACAATAATGTAAACTTACCATTTGGAACAATAATATCATAAACTGGAGTGACTGCATAAAGTTAAGTTGTAGCAATAGCATAGTTATTAAGGTAAAGTATAATACCCAAGTTTGGTCAAGGAATACGGTAAAAAAACCACTGAATACATCATTACCCTACTCCTAGCTAGCTCAGGCTACGAAGGAACAAGACCGGCGTCCCATCTAGCTTACCCCGGTAGCAGATGGCTCCCCGCGTGAGTCCATGTCGTCAGTGGTTCTCAAGCCCCCTACGGAAGCAAGGAGACGTCAGTAGGATCCATTATGATAAAGGATAATTAATCTATTAATTATCTTTAATTCTATTGTAGGAACAATTGATCTTATTCATTAGAATGAAATTATGTATAAACTATCATTTTAGTTTATAAAAGCAATGACCCTTGTTATCTTTTAATTAAGAAAATATAAATAATCTATTAATTGGACATATATTTATCTTCTGTTTTTTATTAAGAAACATATGTCTACATATTCTTTTAAGTTTCTATTTAATACGGCTATACTTAAACATCTATAACGAACCTTGTTAAATATAATATCTATTAAAAAGGTCATTTTAAACTATAAACAGGTTATCTAATTCTTTAGTAAGAAACATATGTTTACCAACATAACTATCAATTTCTTTATCAGAAAAGTACGAGTGTCTAATTAGGTTATTTTAACATTATAAAATTCTATCTTTTCGGTTTTCTCCTTTCTTTTCTAAATAGAACTTATACGTATAACTAAAAATTGTTTATTTATAATTCTTCTAACAATAATATTCTAAGAATTAATTGTAAATTACTAAATAAAACTTTTAATAACATATTCATGGTTATTATGACACAAATAAGCATTTTACTTTTCTAAGTAATTAAGTGCTATACTTATAAATACATTTATCATGACTAGTGAAATATATCATTACCTTACTCTTAGCTAGCTTAGGCTACGAAGGAACAAGATCGGCGTCCCATCTAGCTTACCCCGGTAGCAGATGGCTCCCCGTGTGAGTCCATGACATCGGTGGTTCTCAAGCCCCCTACGGAAGCAGGGAGACGTCAGCAGGATCCATGCCGCACCATCAGCTATGCTGCTACAGGGCTCAAGGCACTTCTCCGACAGCCTCGTTACCACCTCTACAAGGCTCAAGGCGCTTCTCTGGCGGCCACGTTACTACCTCTACAGGGCTCAAGGCGCTCCCCCGGCGGCCACGTTATTATCTGTACAGGGCTCAGGGCACTTCCCTGCCAGCCACGTTAGCCCCAAGCTACACCCCCATTGTACAGCTGGGCATCTCCTTGTGTCTATAAAAGGGGGTGTCCAGGGCCCCACAGGGGGGAGGAGGACGGGTAGACGCACGACAAAGGGACGGGAGAAGACATGCAGGGCCAGACCCTCTCTCTCTCTCTCTCTCCTACTCACTCTCCCGCTCTCGATCTTTCGCAACGCTTGTAACCCCTACTACGAGCACCCTGGTGCAGGATAATACAAGGCTCGTTTTCCCCTTGTGTTTTATCTCGCACCAACCCATCTGGGCAGGGACACGCAGCGACAAATTTACTAGTCGGTCCAGGGACCCCCAGGGTCCGAAACGCCGACAGTTGGCGCGCCAGGTAGGGGCCTGCTGCATGTTAACGAACACTTTCCCGTTGAGTTCCAGATGGGTAGACTTCAGCAACCTCTTCAGCCCGGGACGGTGCTCCGCTTCGGGAGTCTCGAGTTCATGTCCCTCGACGGCAGCTACGACATGGTACTCCTCCCCTCGCAGCGCGACAACGACAATAGTCGGCTCGCCCAGCGGCGGCGAACTCGACGACGGCATCGCTCCGCGGCAGAAGAGGAACACTCGAGTTGTCCCAGCCACCCTCCTCACCGGAGGAGACGGAGACGGGGAAACCGTGGCCACGCAGGAGGCGGCACCTTATCGGTTGTCGAACCAGAGCGAGTCGACGACGCCGGCACTCCTCCAGGGGACATGTCAGGAGTTGTCCTCGCGCCTGAGACAACGACGAGTGTCGCTTCCCCGCAACATGCCATGCCAGCCCCAAGCGGGCTGATGACGCCAGAACCCTCGCAAAGGACCTGCTGGGCGTTAGCCTCGTACCTGAGATGACGGTGCGTTCCGTCCCCAACGCGACTTCACCACCATCCATCGACCAAGAGGTACCGTCCGTATTCCACCCTGTTCCCTTTCGATTCAGCTTCGATCCACCTAGCGACCCCGCTTCGGTGAGCGCTTTCGCAAGGGCGTATCCAGACCTTCCGAGGTACCATATTTGGTCAACCTGGGACCGACTGATAGCCGTCTCAACCTCTGGACTGGCGGGTTCCGAGGAATAGGACGACCCTGACTTCAGTTGGGATTTCTCTGGCCTCGGTGATCCTGGTGCCATGCGGGACTTCATGTCCACATGTGACCACTGCCTCTCCGGTTGCTCTGACGATGGACACGGCCTTGACGACGAGGGTTATGGCCCGAGTCGCGAATGTTTCCACGTCGACCAGGGGATAACGACGAGGGCAACCACCTCGGTATGCCAGAGGTTGGCGATCCCCTGGGGCCCGCATCTCGCGTCGACATCCTGTGGGTGCTAGCTGTGGTCCCAGTCCCTGCGGAGGGTCAGGACACATAGCTCAAGCAAATCCGCGAGATGCAGGCCAAGGTCGACGAGGAAGCAGGGTGACTTGTGCAGCTCCGATAGAGCATCGAGCAGGAGTGGGCAGGCCGAACACTCGCCGGAGGAGCCCGTCATCGGGCCCAGGACGTCCAGCGTCGTATCGTTGACAATGCTAGGGCAGCGCTGCCCCCGGCCGTCAGCGGGTCCGGCCAGGACCTTGCCGCAGCGGCGATGCTACTTCGAACCATGCCGGAGCCATCCACCACCGAGGGGCGGCGTATCTAGGGCGAACTCAAGGATCTCCTAGAAGGTGCCGTAGTTCGACGAGCCGAGAGCTCTGCCTCCCGTAGGCGAGCTGACCCCTCGGAGCATCACGAGGCATCCTCCCAACACATGCGGGAGGCCTCGGTCCATCCCGAGCGCACGTGGGACGAGGCACCTGCCGCCCGGGATCGCCTCAACGACGAGGAACACCGTCGCGACCATCGAGCCCGCCTCGAGGAGAAGGTGCACCGAGGCTACCACCCCAGACGCGGGGGACACTGCGACAGTGAGGAGGATCGGAGTCCCTCGCCCGAGCCACCCGGTCCGCGAGTCTTCAGCCGGGCCATACGACGAGCGTCGTTCCCTGCCCTGTTCCAAGCCCCGACTACCATCACCAAGTACTCGGGGGAGACGAGGCCGGAATTGTGGCTCGGATTACCGGCTGGCATGCCAGTTGGGAGGGGCGGACGACGACAACCTCATCATCAGCCACCTCCCCCTTTTCCTCTCTAACGCTGCCTGGGCCTGGCTGGAGCATCTGCCTCCTGCGCAGATCTCCGACTAGGATGACCTGGTCAAGGCTTTCGCGGGAAATTTCCAAGGCACGTATGTGCGCCCTGGGAACTCATGGGATCTCCGAAGCTGCCGCCAGCAGCTAGGGGAATCCCTCTGAGAGTACATCCGGCGGTTTTCGAAGCAGCGCACCGAGCTGCCCAACATTACCGACTCGGATGTCATCGGGGCTTTCCTCGTCGGCACCACTTGCCGGGACCTGGTGAGCAAACTGGGGCGCAAGACTCCCACCAAGGCGAGCGAGTTGATGGACGTCGCCACCAAGTTCGCCTCGGGTCAGGAGGCGGTCGAAGCCATCTTTCGGAAGGACAACCAGCCTCAGGGAGAGCCGAAGGAAGACGCCCCCGAGGCATCCGCCCAGCGTGGTGCGAAGAAGAAGACCAGGAAGAAGGCGCAAGCAAAGCGCGACGCTGCTGACGCGAATCTCGTCGTTGCTGTCGAGCACAGGAACCCTCGGAAGCCTCCTGGAGGGGGCGGCGCGTTCGACAAGATGCTCAAGGAGCCGTGCCCCTATCACCAGGGTCCCGTCAAGCACACCCTTGAAGAATGTGTCATGCTCTGGCGCTACTTCCATAAGGCCGAGCCCCCGGTGGAAGATGGCAAGGGCCAAGGCAACAACAAGAAGGAGGGCGACAAGGAAGAGGAGTTCTCGGAGGTCCGCAACTGCTTCATGATCTATGGCGGGTAGGTGGCGAACGCCTCGGCTCGGCACCGCAAGCAAGAGCGCCGGGAGGTCAGCTCGGTGAACGTGGCAACGCCAGTCTACCTAGACTGGTCTGACAGGCCTATCACTTTCGACCGAGGCGACCACCCCGACTTTGTGTCAAGCCCAGGGAGGTACCCACTCGTCGTCAATCCGATCATCGGCAACGTTAGGCTCTCCAAGGTCCTCATGGACGGAGGCAGCAGCCTCAACATCATCTACGCCGAGACCCTAGAACTCTTGGGGGTTGATCGGTCCGAGGTCCGGGCCGATGCGGCACCCTTCCACGGGATAGCACCCAGAAAGCGTATCCTGCCCCTCGGGCACATTGACTTGCCCGTCTGCTTCAGAACTCTTTCCAACTTCCAAAAGGAAACCCTCACCTTCGAGGTGGTCGGGTTCCGAGGGACATACCACGCGGTGTTGGGAAGACCGTGCTATGCCAAGTTCATGTCGTCCCCAACTACACCTACCTCAAGCTCAAGATGTCAGGCCCCAACGGGATCATCACCGTCGGATCCACGTACCACCACACGTATGAATGCGACGTGGAATGTGTGGAGTACGCTGAGGCCCTCGCCGAGTCCGAGGCCCTCATCGCCAACCTGGAACGCCTCTCCAAGGAGGCGCCCGATGCGAAGCGCCACGCCGACAACTTTGAACCAGCTGAGATGGTTAAGTCCGTCCCTCTCGACCCCAGCAACAACGCCAGCAAGAAAGTCCGGATCGGCTCCGAGCTCGACCCCAAATAGGAAGTAGTGTTCGTCGACTTCCTCTGCGCAAACGTCGAAGTTTTTGCGTGGAGTCCCTCGGACATGCCAGGCATACCAAGGGAGGTCGCCGAGCACTCACTGGACATCAGAGCCGGAGCACGACCCGTGAAGCAGTCCCTGCGCTGTTTTGATGAAGAAAAGCGCAGGGCCATAGGCGAGGAGGTCCACAAGCTACTGGCTGCAGGGTTCATCAAAGAGGTATTCCATCCCGAATGGTTAGCTAACCTATTCTTGTAAAGAAAAGGGCGGGAAATGGAGGATGTGAGTAGACTACACTGGTCTAAACAAAGCATGTCCGAAGGTTCCCTACCCTCTGCCCCGCATTGATCAAATTGTGGGCTCCACTGCTGGGTGCGAAACCCTGTCTTTCCTCGATGCCTACTCAGGCTATCACCAAATCAAGATGAAAGAGTCCGACCAGCTCATGACTTCTTTTATCACACCTTTTGGCATGTATTATTATACTACAATGCCATTTGACTTGAGGAATGCAGGTGCCACCTACCAGAGGTGCATGAACCACGTGTTCGGAGAGCACGTCGGCAGAACGGTCGAGGCTTGCGTTGATGACATCGTTGTCAAGACAAGAAAATCCTCCGACCTCCTCTCTGACCTTGAGACGACATTCAAGTGTCTAAGAGCGAAAGGCGTGAAGCTCAATCCTGAGAAGTGTGTCTTCGGAGTCCCCTGAGGCATGCTACTGGGATTCATCGTCTCCGAGCGTGGCATAGAGGCCAACCCGGAGAAAATCGTGGTCATCACCAACATGGGACCAATCAAGGATTTAAAAGGAGTACAGAGGGTCATGGGATGCCTTGCAGCTCTAAGCCGCTTCATCTCATGCCTTGACGAAAAAGGATTGCCCCTGTACCGCCTTTTAAGGAAGGCCGAGCGCTTCACTTGGACCCCCGAGGCCGAGGAAGCCCTCGGAAGCTTGAAGGCACTCCTTACCAATGCACCCATCTTGGTGCCCCCTGCTGCGGGAGAAGCCCTCTTGATCTACGTAGCCACAACCACTCAGGTGGTCAGCGCCGCGATCATAGTCAAGAGACGAGAAGAAGGGCACACGCTACTCGTCAGAGGCAAGTCTACTCCACCAGCGAAGTGCTATCTGAGACCAAAGTCCGCTACCCGCAGATCCAGAAGCTGCTCTACGCAGTGATTCTGACACGGCGAAAGTTGCGACACTACTTCGAGTCCCATCCGGTGACTGTGGTATCATCCTTCCCCCTGGGAGAGATCATCCAATCCCGAGAGGCCTCGGGTAGGATAGCAAAATGGGCAGTGGAACTCATGGGCGAAACACTCTCATTCGCCCCTCGAAAGGCCATAAAATCCCAAGTCTTGACCGACTTCCTGGCTGAATGGACTGACACTCAGTTACCGACGGCCCTGATACAGCCCGAACTTTGGACCATGTACTTCGATGGGTCGCTGATGAAAACCGAAGCAGGCGCGGGCTTGCTCTTCATCTCACCCCTCGGAGAACATGTCCGTTACGTACTGCGCCTCCATTTCCCGGTGTCAAACAACATGGCCGAGTACGAAGCCTTGGTTAATGGCCTGAGCATCGCCGTCGAGCTAGGGGTTCGGCGCCTTGACGCTCGCGGCGACTCGTATCTCGTCATTGACCAGGTCATGAAGAACTCCCGCTGCCGCAATTGAAGAATGGAGGCCTACTGCGATGAAGTTTGGCGCTTGGAAGATAAGTTCTACGGGCTGGACCTCGTCGGTCCCTTGCAGAAGGCACCCGGGGGCTTCACGCACCTGCTGGTTGCCATCGACAAATTCTCCAAGTGGATCGAATTCTGACCCTTAACCAGCATCAGGTCCGAGCAGGCGGTGGCGTTCTTCACAAATATCATCCATTGCTTCGGATTCCCAAATTCCATCATCACCGACAATGGCACGCAGTTCACAGGGAAAAAGTTCCTGGACTTCTGCGAGGACCACCACATCCGTGTGGACTGGGCCTCCGTAGCTCACCCGATGACAAATGGGCAGGTGGAGCACGCCAACGGTATGATTTTGCAGGGACTAAAACCGAGGATCTACAATGACCTCAACAAGTTTGGCAAGCGGTGGATGAAAGAGCTACCCTCGGTGGTTTGGAGTCTGAGGACGACGCCGAGCCAGGCCACGGGCTTCATGCCGTTTTTTCTAGTCTATGGGGCCGAGGCCATCTTACCCATGGACTTAGAATATGGTTCCCCGAGGACAAAGGCGTACGATGACCAAGGCAACCAGACCAGCTGAGAGGATTCCTTGGACCAGTTGGAAGAGGCTCGGGACATGGCCTTACTACACTCGGCGCGGTATCAGCAGTCTCTGCGACGCTACCACGCCCGAAGGGTTCGGCCCCGAGACTTCCAAGTGGGAGACTTGGTACTTCGGCTGCGACAAGACGCCCGAGGGCGCCACAAGCTTACTCCTCCCTGGGAGGGGCCATTCATCATCTCCAAAGTTCTGAAGCCCGGGACATACAAGCTGGCCGACGATCAAGGCGAGGTCTACAGCAACGCTTGGAACATCGAACAACTACGTCGCTTTTACCCTTAAAATGTTTCAAGTCGCTCATATATCTCGCTTTCTTTACATACACAAATAAAGTCTAACCATCAAGGAAGGATCGGCCTTGCCTCGGCAAAGCCTGACCCTCCCTCGGGGGCTAGAAGGGGGGAACCCACTCTGCGTCAAAATTTTCTTCGGAAAAGTTTTCTACCAAGAAAAGTTTTCTACCAAAACAACTCTTGTGCTTTCCGACTACATCGATAACGGAACCCTGAAAACGAGCGAGAGAGACCTTGAACGGCAAGGCCGACCAAGCCGAGGAACTCCTACACCTCCGGGATACGGATACCTCACTCGTCACCTTCCATGAAAAGTAAATCACGCTCGGATAAGCGGTTCTGCTATCGAACAAGTCCTAATGCTCGGGTAGAAAATGACTTCCGTGCTTTCGACTATATCGATAGCAGGATCCTACAAACGAGTGAGAGAGCACGTAAACGGCAAGGCCGACCGAGCCGAGGGACTCCTACGCCTCCGGGATATGGATACCTCACTCGTCACCTTCCGCGAAAAGTAACTCATGCTCGGATAAGCGATCCCGCTACCGAACATGTCCTAACGCTTGGGTAGAAAATGACTTTCGTGCATTTTCGACTATATCGATGGCAGGATCCTACAAACGAGTGAGAGAGCACGTAAACTGCAAGGCCGACCGAGCCGAGGGACTCCTACGCCTCCGGGATACGGATACCTCACTCATCACCTTCCGCGAAAAGTAACTCTCGCTCGGATAAAGCGATTCTGTTACCGACGAACAAGTCCAAATGCTCGAAACGAGAGGAAAGAAAACACAGCTTTAAAATCCAAACACTAAATATGTTTAGGCCTCAGCGGCCGCAAAAAACATACGCATACTTCAGACAAAATGTTCCTGCAGGCTCAGACATCGGCAGGGGGAGGAGCAGCACCCTCGGCGTCGTTTCCACCCTCGACAGAATCTGGCCCAGCCTCAGACTGCAACACGAGCAGACGCCTCGGCTCGCCGCTCCATAGCCTCAGCCAGATGTCCCCCGAAGATCTCAGCCCGGCTCACGGCTTCGGCAGCCTGGCTCCGGGATCGGTCCCGCTCACGGATGATCTGGCCAAAATCCAGCTGCCGCTGCTACATCTCCTCGGCCTAAGAAGCCACCTGCTCCCGCGCCGAGAAAGCCTCTGTCCGAGCCGACATCGCCTCTATCCATGCCACCACTGCCTCCAGCTTCAGCTCATCGCAGAGCGGCCGAAGGTTCTAAAACCGGGCAAGAGAGACCTTGAACGGCAAGGCCGACCGAGCCGAGGGAATCCTACGCCTCCGGGATACGGATACCTCACTCGTCACCTTCCGCGAAAAGTAACTCGCGCACAGTTAAGTGGTTCGGCTACCGATGGGCAAAGTCTCACCCGACGTGCTCCAGGTTTCCCACCTTGCGACACGGGGGCTGGGTCCCACATGTCATGAAGCTGACCCGAAACGTGAAGGAGGCAAACCGCCGCACGCATGTAACCGCCCTGCGGTTATAAGCGTTCCCTCATCCTCGCCGAAACTAGCGGACGAAAGGGTGAGCCGCCACGCAGGGAGCATGCGACCGCACCGCGGTTATGCACCCTTTTCGGCTTCGTCACATCCGGTGGACCAGCGCGGAGGCCCGGTCCCACATATCATGTAACCGGCGCGACGGTCACTATGTGCAAGGAAACCGCACCGCCACCTGCGCCAATGTTGCGTCTTCTCGACTACGGAACCAGCGTCGCGACTCGAGGCAGCCCCGCGCGTGACCCAACAGTGCCAATTAAGTGCAGCGATCATGGGTCAGTCAGCCGGGGGGGTAGGCGCGGCAGTTGATATGACCAAAAGTGGACCAGCAGTAACTGCTGCAACAGACGAACAGAAGCAGCGGTCAAATCACCCCCAGGCTCGCGTCCTTTCCTGAAGTGGTAGGGGAGCCCTCACCCACGGTGTAAAGACAACGCGCACGTGCTCCGTTCCTCGAACAGCCCGCGCACGCGCAACAGGCGCCCCGCGAATCGCCCGTCCCGTCGCATTAACTCCTTGGAAGAGCAAGCGACACCTTTGGCAGGCGAAGCGGGCGACGTTTCACCTCCGTCATGATGACCGCGTCAAAAGTGGTGCGCCACGTCATTTAAATTCATATCCTTTTCCGTTTCCCCTCTCTCTCTTGCCACAGGGACCGGGAAAGGGGATATTTCGAAAAGGATCCTTCTCCGTGAAGGAAGCGGGCCCCCGAGCCCTCCTACTGATCAGGGGTTCGAAGGTTGTGCCCTGCGGGGTCCAGCAGCCGCCCAGAGCACTCAGGCTCCGCGCCCATTACTGATCAGGGGTTCGAAGGCTGGCCCCTCGGAAGGGTTCGACAGTTGCCCTAGAGCACTCAGGCTCCGCGCCCATTATTGATCAGGGGTTCGAAGGCTGGCCCCTCAGAAGGGTTCGACAGTCGCCCCAGAGCACTCAGGCTCCGCGCCCATTACTGATGAGGGGTTCGAAGGCTGGCCCCTCGGAAGGGTTCGACAGCCGCCCCAGAGCACGCAGAGTGAGGGATGACCCTGGGTATGTCCGTTACATGGCCGAGGCTCGGGCTACGCTCCTGAGGTACCCTAGGACATTTCCGAGACCAGCGGGAACGATTTGTAATGGAATCCCACTGGAGGGAGGCACCGAGCCCTCGGACCCTATCGAAATGGGTCCGGGTCCAGCAAATCCCCTGCAGGTACTTTTGGAGCACGCCTCTGGGCCACTAGTCGACCCTTAACGAATGGGGCACGAGCGTCCACTCGGATTACCCGATAGCAACTCACTGGAAACACCGTGATCGGTGCCCTTCGAGGGTAACGTGGCGCTTCCCCCCCCCCCCCTTCCTCGTTGCGAAAAAGCGACGAAAGGGGCGTATGATAAGAGTCGAGACAGTCCTTGACCATTCTCTCGCTCCGTGCAGAGGCTCGGGGGCTGCACTCGCACCCGGCTGCGGCCAAAACTGTTGACAGCGTCAACAAACCAGCTCAAAAACTTGGAGCCTGACCATGCACCCGGGCTGCGGCCGGGCCGCATGAGGGAACAACCAGGCCGACCGAGGCATCACCGCAAGAATTAAGACCTCAGAGGAGTCAAACCACTCCTCCGAGGCCTCGGGGGCTACACCCGGCGGGTGCGCTCGCGCGCACCCACCGGAACGAAACATAACCGAGAAAGGCTGGTCCCCTCGCAAGTAATCCGGCAGAACCTCCAAGCGAGTGCCTACACTCCCTTCGAGGTTCGGGGGCTACTGTCGGGTACCGTAATTAGGGGTACCCCTAACACTACTAAACACGGCTGATAAACACCTTCGGAACAAACCATAAAGACTGATAGCTCGGGTCAAAGTCAAAGCTTCGTCTACCAAGGGACGCGATCTCGCCTCGGCCGAGCCCGGCCTCGGGCGGAAATAGTAGTCCCGGACGAATTCATGTCTCGCCCGAGGGTCTCCTCAGGCAGTGAGCACACCCTCGGCTCAGCCAAAGGCAAGCCTTGTCGTGCAAGCGACCTTGGCCAAATCGCCTTACCAGCCGATCGTATTGCATGAGCATTTAATGCTGGGATCGCCTGACACCTTATCCTGACACATGTGCCTCAATCGACAAGGTCGAAGTGACCACGGTCACTTTGCCCTTTCACTGACTGATCTGACAGGAAAATAGCGTCGCTCGCCCCGCTCCGGCTGCTGTGCCAACCACTCGGGTGAAACCGACAACAGCCAAGCTCAGCCTTGGGCGCAGCAGGAAGCTCCGCCTCGCCCGACCTTAGGCCTCGGCCTCGGCCTCGGGAGAAGATCTCTGCCTCGCCCGACCCTGGGGCTCGGCCTCAGCCTCGGCCTCGGGAAGAGTCACGTCCTCACCCGACCCTGGGCCTCGGCCCCAGCCTCGGCCTCAGAGGAGCCGCCGCCTCGCCCGACCTCGGGCTCAGATCGACTGCGCCACAAGGGATACATCATTACCCTACTCCTAGCTAGCTCAGGCTACGAAGGAACAAGACCGGTGTCCCATCTAGCTTACCCCGGTAGCAGATGGCTCCCCGCGTGAGTCCATGACGTCAGTGGTTCTCAAGCCCCCTACGGAAGCAAGGAGACGCCAGCAGGATCCATTATGATAAAGGATAATTAATCTATTAATTATCTTTAATTCTATTGTAGGAACAATTGATCTAATTCATTAGAAGGAAATTATGTATAAACTATCATTTTAGTTTATAAAAGCAATGACCCTTGTTATCTTTTAATTAAGAAAATATAAATAATCTATTAATTAGACATATATTTATCTTCTATTTTTATTAAGAAACATATGTCTACATATTCTTTTAAGTTTCTATTTAATATGGCTATACTTAAACATCTATAACGAACCTTGTTAAATATAATATCTATTAAAAAGGTCATTTTAAACTATAAACAAGTTATCTAATTCTTTAGTAAGAAACATATGTTTACCAACATAATTATCAATTTCTTTATCAGAAAAGTACGAGTGTCTAATTAGGTTATTTTAACATTATAAAATTCTATCTTTTCGGTTTTCTCCTTTCTTTTCTAAATAGAACTTATACGTATAACTAAAAATTGTTTATTTATAATTCTTCTAACAATAATATTCTAAGAATTAATTGTAAATTACTAAATAAAACTTTTAATAACATATTCATGGTTATTATGACATAAATAAGCATTTTACTTTTCTAAGTAATTAAGTGCTATACTTATAAATACATTTATCATGACTAGTGAAATATATATTTTCATTTGACCAGAAATACGTGGCTTAATTCCTATTTCAATTTCTTATATCCCTTATATCAATACTAACCGATTATCGCTCCACACACTAAAGCGAAATTAATTTATAAACATTTCTAGTATGAAAATCACTAAGTTAGTGAATAGTGACCGTGTTCATTTTTAGAATTATAAAATTATACGCATTTTAAAATATTGTCGTGAGGTTTGATTTTAGTTACACGTATACATCGGAATCTCTAAAATCATATACAAATCACTAGATCGCATCATCATAATATTACAACGATAATTCACAATTTCATAAATTAATTCAAAACATGCTTTAGAAAAATTAATGGGTTGTCTTCAACCTTGTTCGCAATAGTAGAGAAGGCGGAGGGTGGCTTCGATGAACGATGACGAACGGTGATGAACGACGACGAACGACAATGGTTCAGTGCACTGTAGCAGGGGATCGTCGGCGAACTGGGCGAGCTCCAGTGGGGTCGTCGACGGCGAACTCGCTACGTGAGCCAACAATGTTCTCTAGTAATGATGCAACGCACACAGCAAAGCAGGTCGGGAGGTAGCGCTGCAAGGTGCGGCAAGCGGGGAGAGTGAGAGCAACAGAGGGGATGAGAAGAGAGCTCGGCCATATTTGAGTCTCAAAGTTTTTTTTTTTTGACCTTCTTGCACTTTGGTCCAAATCACGATGAGCCAGCTGGACCGGCCCGCCGTGCATGTGAACAGTACCCCCATCCATCCATCCGTCGTCGTTCAACTTGCTGGCTCAAAGCAGGCCCACGAGTGAACAGCACCTCAAGACTTGCTGTGTCTGCGTGTCACAATCGACGCGCGCATCGACGCGCGCATGGTATGTGTTAAAGTATACTCAGTGATAATCAGATTGAGAGAGACAAATGACAGAACCGTTGTTTGTATTCCACAGATCATTACACTTATATACAAGTGAAGGGGTGTATCCCAAGAGGTGTGTCCCTTGGGGAAAACTGTCGCACCCCTTGGATTGATCACATATATAATATTTTGTAACACTCCCCCTTGATCAATCCAACTTCATTTGATGATCTGTCAGATGTTCTTCCAAGATCTTATCTCCTCAAAAACTCTGTGGGAAAAATAAGGAGTACACAATGTCTTTTGGATAATGAGAATAATCTCACACGAATTCCAAAAGAAAATATGCCTTGTAATCATCATTCGTAAAAACCCCTGTGGGGAAAAGTCAATGATGAAGCATATAGCTTAGTTGATATTACCTCGTTAAAAACTTTGGATGAGAAAACCTCAATAAGGCAAAACTCATACAAAGAAAAGAGTGTAATATGATGGTTCAAAACAGGTCAAATATCATGGAGAATTACTCCACCTGATCCTTGCAAGCACTTAAGTCTTCTCGTACCAATCCCCTCAACACATTTCTGAAACGTGGAGTATGGTAGAGATTTTGTGAATAGATCAACAAGATTATCACAAGACTTTGTTTGCAAGATATTCATATCTCTATTTTCCTGTTTCCATCTGAACAACACAAGCTCAATTATCCTTATGGATAATGGTCAGTGGTTCAATTGAACCACAATACGACATTGTTCTCCAATGGACCTCTAGCCCAAAGAACAATAATATGTCTATAGTCATCATTTCAAAAACCCCCGTGGGGAAAATAAATGACGAGACATATAACTCAGGCTAATATTTCTCCAAGATAATCTAGTCAGAAAATCTGAGAAATCAACATATCAGCTGAGTCTCCTTAAAAACCCAACGGGAAAAATAAGGAGAGTAGTCATACTCTATTGTTGATCAATTTGAACTCTAGGGAGATAAACTCATATCCTAGTTCAAATACAACAATAACTATGTCATAATGTATCATCCTTGAAAACCTCTACGGGAAAAACAGATGATACGACATAGGCCTTGTGTTGATGTTGCCTCGTTAAAAACTTTGAATAAGAAACCCAAACAGGGGAAAAACTCATGTAAAGAAAAGAGTACAACATGATGTGTAAACAAGTTCTTCTGATCAAAAGGAAACTCCCCCTGATCTTTACGAATCACTAAGTCATCTCATACCTGCTCTCAAACACATTAAAAATGTGGAGTAAGGTAGAGACTTAGTTCGTAACTTGTTTTTCATCTAAACAACACAAAGTAATATTATCTCCATAGATAATAAGGTCAATGATATAAAATCATGACCACCACATACCCTCAGTATGTAGTATATCATTCTATACAATCCCACGAAGTGTGCTACAGAATGATTAGTGTAAGTGACCATTAATCTCTGTTGATTGACATTTATCAAACAGTAGGTGCCAACTTACCAGAAGTATGTCATTGATCTTGTACCTGGGGATCTTCTATAGATATCCAAGATCAGTATATCCAAACATAAGGAGAGCATGAGTACACCTGGAGATCATAACTCGATCTCATGTGCTGCTAGCTAGCAAATCATTGCAAAGCAATATCCGACCGGATGCTCTTGCAAGATACAATAGCACATCTCATGATCTGGAAGAATCAAATAACCATGACTCTTTCATATTGAATTTCTTCAATATATGTTGGATATAGACAACTTTGTATCCAAGATACTTAAGATAGTTTACTTTGAATTGGAAATCTCTTTCAATTAATATCCTCTATCTTGAACTCCGTCGATAAGTAATGTATGTTTAAAATATGCTGCACATATTTACACTGAACATACCATACTTTGTGTATCCTTTCAGAAAGAAGGATTCACTAGGTCAAATGTACCATATTTGACCAAGATGCTCTAAGTCACAAAGACTTTCCAAGCATTGCAAATTTGTGATTGGTGATTATGTATTTGGAATCCTTCAGGACTCCACATATACCATAATCTAGTGACCACATATGCATATGTTGTCACTACATCTATCAACTGCACAGATAGATGATTTACTGCCCTTTGTATTGTATCGGAATTTTACTACTCACGTAGAAGAGAATTTATAGCATTAAAATAATGCTTGGGTTTGCGTATAAACCCAGTTGCTACTAGCCATGCTTTCTCACCACCTCATTGTTTCCAAGTCCATGTAAACAAACTTGTATCCACAGTAAGATACCTTGAAGTGAAAATAAGTTAACACTTCTTTCCGGTGAGCAAGGCTATCTCTGCAATATTGTATCACTCAACAAGATCCAGTTTGAGCATACTCATGCTCTGCTATGGCCATAGTCTTTTGGATCACTTGGAGTGCATATACAATTTGCTGAGATGTATGTGTCGACACTTGTAGCTTTTAAATAACACAATCCTCCAGTTGACATAAAGTCATTTTTATGTACCCTTACGATTCCTCGTGAAATCCCAAAACGAGAATCAAGGGCTTCCGATAACCTAGCCTCATCAGTGCACACTGAGCTAGGTTGTGAATGTCTTCCATTCACAGGATAATTCATATCCTCTAGGTGTCCACCAACGGTAAGTTGGTTACCAACGAATAGTTGGTTTGCATTTACTATCTCAGAAGGTCTGGCCTTCAGCTGCTTGCAAGCATCTTACTCCCAATTTGTGACCATACTTCTCCCCCTCTTATTTACAACATCATTGTAATAGGGAGTTGAGTGGTGTTCCATGTAACCACTCTTTCTGGCACTTCCATGTAGGATTAGTTTGAGTGATACCTCATAGTAAATGCACATGGCAGTTAATTTGCAACTTCTTGCAAATCATTCGAACCCAAAAGGTTCAGTTTTAGTACGTGATCCTGAGCATGAATGCTTACTTCATTTATTATAATTTCCTGGCATTCTTTTTGGTACTTGATATCTCCCTCTAATGTCTGGAAAAGCTAATGATTCAAGCTAGCGTACGAGCCGTAAATAGATTCTCAAGAAGAGATTCTAAAACTTAATGATCGACAGAGAATAAATTCTCACATAGATCCCCAGCTTTCTGTGTGCCCATACATGTACACTGCGGTGGTGAGATTGGGAACATACCCAATGTACGCATGGGAAATCTTTCATGGATTCCCACGTACTAAAACCATAGGGGAACTTATACATGCAGTTAATCACAAGTCAGGAGCGTGCAAAACTTCCTGACTCCAACCATAACTAGTTGGAAATGACAATTCATTACTGATGGTCATTAATGATCTGAAATTTTCGAATCTATCACAGATTCATCATATCCTTTATGGATATCATTCTGAATACCAAGACAAACAATCATCATTGTAAGTAGATTTGGTAAATTCAGCAGTGTGGAGGCTAATGTGCTCAAGCTTGAGACATTGTTACTGAATGGTCATGTGTTGTCCGAACGACACACTTGAGGTCATCATATAGATGCACCAAAGAACCATATAAAGCCTTCAATGTCCATATAATCTATGTAATGGATCACACTCGTTCCTTTGAAACAATTCAAAGAACTTAACCAATTCAGATCAGATTTTAAGATAAGAGGAACTTAAAATCTCATTTCCGATGATACTCATCAAGTATCCATCTTATGGGAAAAACATGACTAATAGAATTGTTCATAACTTTTCATTTCATCCCAACAATGGGATGACCAATTCAATCTTACCCAGCATGGTAAGTATCATCACTTGAAAAGATATAACATATGCAACACTTTGTATGGGAGGATGTATGTAGAATACAGTCCATAAGAAATGTTTCTGAGAAACATATGCAATATCCATCACTATCACCTTGTGTTTCCACATGATAGAAATTATATGGATATCTCTATAATATGGAAGATAACAATTAGGATATATCAACACATCCTTGATACTTCCAATACCAAAGGGGGTATGATAATAACATATCATAATATCGCGCGAAGCGATTGTTAAAATATTCTTTCCTCTTTCCAAAGGAATATGAGAATATTTTGTTTCCCCACTTATAGAGTTTGTGGCTCAATTCTCCACATTGCATGTTTCTTCCTCAATTGGAAGAATCCCTGTACAAGTTTGCACAACTCAAATCAATGAGTCTTCAACTCCCTTTGATGAGTTGGTTCAACTCTAATCGATGAGTTTGTTCAACTCAAATCACATGAGTGATCAACTCCAATCGATGAGTTTGTTTAACTCAAATTCATATGAGTTTTTACACTCAAATCACATGAGTGTGTTCAACTCACATCGCATGAGTTGAACCTATCACAACTTCAATTATGAGATTATACCAAATCTCATGCATCATTTAAATAGTACTCAAAAGCAAATCATCTAACAAAGTGGTCTTCTCTTAGGAAAAAGAAGTGTTGTTACATGATTAGTCCAAATCATGATTTACACAACTAACCACTGTCATCATGTTAGATGGAAGATTGAAGTACACTTCATATCTTAGCTTTCATGAGTAGTATGCATCTATTGGGATTTCATATACAAGATTAGATGCCTGGGCATACAACACTATATCATGTATAGTGTAATGACAAAAGAGTTTGTCATACTCATTGCCCTTTCATTTTTAATGTGCTTGTATATTTGCTTTCAAGCAAAATATATGAATACAAAGTGTTAGTCTACAACATAATGTAGACACATACTCATAAGTCCACAAGTCTTATGATTTTCTTTGCTATTCATTTTGGGCTTGCACATCAGGCCACAAAAGCACATTAGTTCTTTTCATAAGAACCGTAAGAGAAAGCGAGCATCTCATTTCCTCCAAAATGAGAGGCGAATTCTCATATCATGCAAAAATGAAATGATCATATCCAATGAACATTAAGGATAATTAAGCCCATTAGGCGAGTTCATCAAACTCTATTAAATTATTATCCTTCAAATGGCTTAACCATTTTATCATGCCGCAAAATATATCATATCTTTATATGTTGGAGAATTCTAGGTATCACATAAAGTGTACCAAATGATTTTTGAAAAATTGGTGGACACAACGTAGATAGTCTCCATGTAATGAAACAATGGAGTAGATATCTCAGTAGTGGGCAAACTTATGCTGCCTGAAAGCATGGTCTCTGGGCAGATATATTCAAGGAACATACCGCAGCCAATGCTTAGGACTCCACTACCCTGTGCTTGACCAAATTTTCAAAAACAAAATGGTAATCACCATAAAGGTGAATAACCAACATCAAGTCTCCTACATATCTACTTGGGAGAACACATAGGTAATCATCATAACCATATGATGTAGACCTCTTACTGATGGGCAAATAACATTTTGCTGTCTAAAAACTTGGTCTCTAGGCAAATAAATTCCAAGAACTTATTGCAGCCAAAGCTTAGATCTCCATCATGTGTTGAATAATCCCAAGTTCAAGATATGTATCATATCTTGCAAGAATTCATCATTTAATTAAGTAGAGCTTAATTAAAAGAATTCTTGTAGCAGTCAGCATGACTGCAGCGTCCAGCCTGGCTCCATAGCCCGCGACGCCTGCATGGTCCGTGATCTTTTTGGGTAGCACGTATAGGTAATCATCTCGAAAGATGTAGACCTCATAGTGATGGGCATTTCAAATGCGGCCTAAAGCACGGTCTCTGGGCTACTAAATTCTATAAAGAATTTAGCGCAGCCAGTGCTTAGGACTCCATCACCCTATGCTTTCACCCAAAAACTGCAACCTCATGTTGCATGTAGACCATTCAGTTTCGACTTATTATATGTGTTATGTTTTCCATGCAATCATAAATAATGCAAAAACAAAGCAAGTCGAAAATATGTGAATTATAAATGTAAAAACAATATAATTCACTATCAAGTCTGATTTTTTCATAATAAAAACAGACAAGTGGTAATCTCCAAAAATTTGGAGTAGACAAAGTATCATATCAATTTTTTTTATATGAACATGTGTAGGTAGTCACTGTGTTGGTACACAATGTAGACCTCTCAGTGATAGGCGAAATTAATCGCTGCATTAGACATGGTCTCTAGGCAGGATTATTCATGAGAATAAAACGCAGCCAATGTCTATGACTCTATCCCTTTATGTTCAAATTCAAAATAACGAGTGATATGTGATAAATTTGTATGAGATAAATCCTTCTAAAATTTAAATCTAAAGGATCCATCACGCATATGGACAACAATGCATAAATACATGTATATAAACAAATACACATATTTATATGAATATACCATTTTTGTGTGGCTGCAATCGAGTCCTACCCTTCTCATGCATGCACGCAAGCATTTGAAATCGTTGATCGAGGCAGAGGCGAGTACAATATGGAATATCCTCGTGTCAGCAGATTAGCCTTTCCTGAAGCACACATTTAAGGGAAAAATTGCTTCCTGCAAAATCAGCAAATGACTAAACCAAAGAAGAATTCACGTAATAATGGAAAAAAAGCTGCAGGATCAAGGCTTCCAAACGGTGGACTAGTTCTGGCTAATGGATGCCCATGCGGTTCCCTTTTTCTCAAACAGATCTGTGATGGGCAAGTGAACGAGCCCGCCGACTCAGCCGCTGCCCTTCAATTTTCGTTCTCCGTGCTGCGGCGCCTTTCCGCCTGCGGACAGTGGCGGGCGGCGACCAGAAGAAAGACCAGACTATTGGAGACAGGTCATGGCAGGCGCCGCTCGCTTGGGGGTCGGGGGCGCTCGTGCTTGTGCCACCAGGCCGAAAGCCACGCCCGCTCGCTGCCAGCCCGTCTGCGTTGCGTCGGTGGCCGGAGCCGCGGCTGCACGCGCCAGGCCGTGGCGGGTGCCGCACTGCCGCGCCCGCGCAAGTCCGGGGCCATGGGTGTGCCCTCGCCAGGTCGGCGTCGCGCCCGCCCGCGCTACGCCGCCACTCGCCGTCCCCGCTGCTCGGGTGCGGGACCAGAGGACGTTCTTCGCCTCCTGGCGGCCGTGGCCGTGGTACCGGCTGCCGGATATGGAGGTGCACGAGCGGGTCGCCGGTGCAGACGGTCCAATTCCTCCTAATCGCGGTCTCGTCGTCCGCTAGATTTCCATTCACTTTCACTCCGTTGGACGGTGGGAAACCGCACGCTCGGTGCAGATTGGCAACCGCTGATGGCAGCGCCATGGCCTTCTCATGTCGCTCGAGGGAGAGAGCACGTGCTGATAACGTGTTAAAGTATACTCAGTGATAATCAGATTGAGAGAGACAAATGACAGAACCGTTGTTTGTATTCCACAGATCATTACACTTATATACAAGTGAAGGGGTGTATCCAAGAGGTGTGTCCCTTGGAGAAAACTGTCGCACCCCTGGATTGATCACATATATAATATTTTGTAACAGGCTGCCGATCGAAGGGGAGCGCCGAGCGCGGCTGGGCATGTCTTGCCAGCGGCGCGATCGACGTCTTCTCGTACTGGCCGGCCACCTGCAGCAGGCACCAGCCCACCTCGTAACCGGCCGCGTGGCGCGTGCGTGCGCGCCGTATGGCCCTGTGGCTGGCGCATGCATGGGCGCAATGCGGGCCCGACACGTCGTCGGGGCCATGCCACCCGCACGATCCTACTCCTGCTCACTGCTAACGCTAGACGATCTCTACGTAGTACGTACGGCGTCTTGCCGCATGATTTCAATGGTATAATGAAACGTTGGAAAACAGGGTTGAATTGGAGAATGCATCCACTCGCTACCGGAATTTGACTCTTTGCCGAGTGTTAAATATTTTGTCGAGTGTTTTTTTTTCGGCACTCAACAAAGAAGCTCTTTACCGAGTGCCACACAAAAAATCCTTGGTAAAAGAAAACACTCGGCGAAGAGTTTCTCTGTCAAGTGTCAAAAATACAACACTCGGCAAAGAGCTCTTTGCCGAGTGTTTTTTCCAACACTAGGCAAAGACAATATAAAAATCACATTTTAAAGCAGTAAATTAGTTAAAATAAAAAAGTTTTCAACTACAATAACTCATCATGATGTACAATTTATATTTTAAACATTTCTTCATATGTCAAAATACAAATAAATTTGTTCATAAAACCTATACGAGAGAGATATATAGAATTTGTGCATATTGTTAGAACCATCATGTGAGATGAACAAATGACCAAACAACCAAAATAAACTTTGTAGATCTTGAGAAGTTATAGAAGTTTGTAGTTGACAACTTTTTCATTTGAAGTCATATTGTCAACGAAACTACATTTGAATTTAAAAAATTTAAAATTTGAATTTTGAAAATGACCTTGAAATAAAAAACCACCAACATGAAAGTTGTAGGTATTGAAGAGTTATAAAATTTTGTAGTTGACATTGTTTTAGTTTGAAATCATCTTGTCATGCAAAATTATGTTTGAATTTTGAACATGAAAGTTGTAGGTATTGAAGAGTTATAAAATTTTGTAGTTGACATTGTTTTAGTTTGAAATCATATTGTCATGCAAAATTATGTTTGAATTTTGAAATTTAAATTTTTCAAACTACCTCGGATGGAAAAAACCACCAAAATAAAAGTTGTAGGTCTTAAAATGTAATGAAACTTTGTAATTGACAACTTTTTGATTTGAAATCATCTTATCATTCAAAAATTCGTGTAAAGTTTTCAAATTTAAAATTCAAATTTTGTAAACGGCCTCGGATGTAGAAACTATTAGAATAGAACTTATAGATCTCAAAAAGTTATGCAACTTTATAGTTGGTCACATTTTCAAACAAATTCATTTAGTGCCTTAAATAATCAAATTACTTTCGGTCTGTTATAGTACATGAGGAATGAAAACGTAATATAAATATAATTGGTGTAGTAGTGTAGTGGTATAGGAGGGTATGCACGAGAGAGAGGTTGTGAGTTCGAATCTCACCATTCAAATTAACGAAACATTTAAATTTGATTCAAAATAATAGTGAAAAATGATTTAAATTTGATTCAAAATAATAGTGAAAAATGATAGGGCGATGGGTAAGGTAACGGGTAGGGTTGGAGAGTTGTTCGTACAATTTAAAAAATGTTTTGTTGTTTTTTTTCTAATTTTTTTCGATTCTTAATTTGCCGAGTGCTTTTCGACACTCGGCAAAGTCTTTGTCGAGTGTCCGGAAAAAGTACTCGGCAAAAAACCCTTTGCCGATAAAAAATTTGTCGAGTGTTCTTTGCCGAGTGTAAAATAGGTTTTGCTAATGCAAAGAACGCGATTCCGGTAGTGACTATATATCTAATGCTAATGCAATTTCTTCAATGGTTTCACCGTCGGTTTCGATCGAACCCATTAACGGCGACTCTCTTTATCCTCTTCTAATGATCCTCTTTGTATTGTATAGAATCTCTATAAAAATTAATTAGTGACATGAACAATAAGCAGACCAGACCAATACACATGTATTTCTTGAACCTCTCCTTATATTAACAACGAGGCATGATTTTTTTTTAACCCTGATTCGATTCTTGCCCGCCTAGCTACTACTCATGGATGCAGCTAATTAAGGTAGCTACGACGACCCTGCTTGCCTCCCTGCGTTTTTCCACGCGGCAAGGAGTAGTGGTACGTAGTAGTTGGTGTTTGTCCTAACACTCTGCTGCATGGGCATCCATGCATGAGACCATGCATGATCATGCTTTGCTATCACTAGCTAGGTCCCAGGGGAACTTGTCAGTTTTTGCTCCAACAAAACATGTGCCCGGCACTACACAGGAGGTTTCTTGTTCTTCCTTTGTATAGGAGTATTAATGAAACATTTCTCAACAAAACATCCGTTGCCTCTTGTCTGCTGATGCTTAAATGACGACGACTTGACGAGGTGTACGTGTTGGCTTACTGCATGCTGTGCTCAGTCATCCTCGTCGGTTTTACTTGCATTGGTCGCCACACACAAACGTATATATACTATCGATCGAGACCACTTTGACCAATACATAGAACCTACCGTGTGTGCCTAGCTAGCTAGTTAATTTCCGGCCGGTCTTGGCGTCTTAGCTAGGTTTATGTCCTAACACGCGAGAAAACAATCACACAAAACTTTCAAGTTCCCTCCCTGCCAGAACGAATGAATAATTGAAGATCCTACAAACTGAACTGACAGTTCAAATTTGAAATGATTAAAGCGAGCTTAAGTCTGGGGAGCTTGCTTGCTAATTATTAATAATTAGTTTCGTACGTGAGCGATGACCGCTCTTTTTTTCGCTATCAGATTTAAATAACACAAACTCTCATCTCATGCATCTGTCGTCTTCCTGACACTGCTTTATTCAAACCACCATGCATGCATGCCCCAATGCAAGGTGGTCTTTCTCTACCTTTTTCTACATCTTGTTAATTAATTTAGTGAGCTTGTCTTTTGCACTAAACCCTAAAGTCAAAGTAGTGCAGAGACCACCCACAAAACCCGGTGAAATGGACAACAACATGTTACATGCATGTGCCTTGTGTGCCGTGCTCCTCCCATCATAATTACTACTCCTCTACTACTTCTGGTCTCTCTGCAAATTAACAAACTTGATTGTGCATGCCGGCCTTTTCGTTTCTCCCCTCTAGCTTCAGTTGAAGGACAACCCTTCTCCAACCTCACGCCTTTCCAGATGTATTAATTCGAGCTAGGCCGGGCTTGACATGCTATCATATATGCCGAATTCCACACACGTACGAGATGGCCGGCCGGCCGGGGTAGGGGAAAGAAGTCAAGGTCACCAGCAGAGACAAGATCGTGCACTAGCTACCTCTACATCCATCCTCGACTCCTCGATAGTGTCTATCTAGTTTGCATATATATGCAGTACTAGGAGTATATAGATAGAAGCTACTCAAGAGTTGCACCAAAAGCATGCAGCTCCTTTTGTTTTGTTTTCATAAGGATCCAAGCTTGCCTTTTGTTTTCATGAGGACGGCCGGGAAGTCAAGGCTTTGTACACTCCAAGAACAGCCTTAATTTACAAAAAAAAGATGCTTCAAACTATATGTGAAAGATCAACACGCGGTTTTCTCACCCGTACGTCGAGTAATAATATAACAGGAACCTGCTAGCTAGTAATTCGTCTATATTATTAAGTTGCATGCACCAACTAGTTCAATATATAAAAGCTCAATCTAATAGGAAGAGGTAGACAATTTACTTATATTATATTTCAACCTTACGTCGATCGAGCCTTTCTCGGGTCTCAGACGTGAAATAGGAGCGAACAATAATTATTTTATTTTAATTATGCTAATCAGGATATCTCTAATTTTGATATCATATTAAGTTGCATGCATCAACTACTTTAACCTAAAAGCTCAAGCTAGTAGGAAGATATGGACAATTTACTTATATTATATTCCAATATATATATATATATATATATATATATATATATATATATATATATATATGTGTGTGTGTGTGTGTGTGGCGCTAGCTAGGTAATAATTCGTCATCTCCATCTGGTAATAAGCAACAGGAACCTAGTACATATGGAATAATCATATTCAAAGAAAAACATCATATAATATATATATATATATATATATATATATATATATATATATATATATATATATATATATATATATATATATATGGCAGGTATAACGGGAGCCCTGGGCTTCCAATAGTTAAAGGAAGCCCAGGCCGGCAAACTGGTTCAACCAGCGTGCCCAAACAGGCTGTCGGGTGCGCCACCTGCCCCACGTCTGTTAGCGCAAAAAAAGGAATACATGCATGAGTCAAACACGATCCAATGCATGCGCATAAATTTAGGAAGGATGCATGCGCATAAATTTAGGAAAGATATGTGCGGCAGTTTCTGTTTTTAAAATCCTTTATTTACTCCATAAATTTAGGATCGCTGCAACAGCCATGCAGCTAGACGCGTAAGGACCATTTTATGATATATACTGAGACTAAATATGCTACACTGTGTTAATAATTATGCAATTCGATATACTGCGTAAAAATCTGTTACCAGCTGCATGCACACGAATTTATGATAAAAATAATGTGCAATGAAAGGAAATGAATTACACGCATAGAAACAAAAAATCGTATTTAATGTTTTATTTCCTTCATAAATATAAGATCCCTCCAACAGCCATGCAGCTAAAACACATTAAATCTAGTTTTTGATATATACTGATACAAATTATACTACATGGTGTAGATATTTATGCAATTCGTTACACTGCGTAAAAAATCTGGCATGTTGTTCACTGGTGGACGCACCTCCGGGTTGGAGCGTAATAACTTTAAGTTTTGAGCATAAAATCCCTCAATTATAAGCGTATATACCGAGCCAATGTGAGAGGTTGATAGCTCTAGTAGGTTGTTATTACGATCCTATTTTTATGGCAGATTCGAAAAACATGGCAGTCGCATGCATGCGGTTATACAGATCCTAAAATTATGGCAAAATGCATGTATGAGTCAAACACGTTCCCTTGCATGCGCGTAAATTTAGGAAAGATATGTGTGACGGTTTCTATTTTAAATGCTTTATTTCCTCCATAAATTTAGGATCGCTGCAACAGACATGCAACTAAAACTCGTAATGACCATTTTATGCTATATACTTATACTAAATATGCTACACTGTGTATATAATTATGCAATTCGATATACTGCGTAAAAATCTGTTACAGGCTGCATGCACACGAATTTATGATGGAAAGAATATGCAATGAAAGGAAATGAATTGCATGTATAGAAACAAAAAATCACATTTAATGTTTTATTTCCTTCATAAATATAGGATCCCTCCAACAGCCATGCAACTAAACGCATTAGAACTAGTTTATGATGTATACTGAAACAAATTATACTACACGGTGTAGGTATTTATGCAATTCCTTACACTACGTAAAAAATCTGGCATGTTGTTCACTGGTGGACGCATCTCCGGGTGGAGCGTAAAAACCTTAAGTTTTGAGCATAAAATCCCTCAATTATAAGCGTAAATACCGAGTCAATTAGAGGTTGATAGCTTTAGTAGGTTGTTATTACGATCCTATTTTTATGACAGATCCGAAAAACATGGCAGCCGCATGCATGCGGTTTCTATTTTTATACAGATCCAAAAATTATGGCAAAATCGTGGGAGTTTCCATTGCATGCGCGCAAATTAAGAATAACATAAATCAAGGAATTGTCTTTCCAATGTGCATGCAGTAAACTGATATACGAACTCTGTGTTAAAGCATAAAATCATACAGTTTTTAGCGTAAATAATACATGTGGTAGGCATAAAACACAATAAACGAAAAGAAAAATGCGCCGGATCAGAGGATGTCACGCGCGATCATCGCTGCGCGCATCTCGCCCCTTCCGTGACGTCGCTCGCTCGAACATCGCGCCTCATGCGTCGCCGTCGCTACTCGCACGTCGACGGGCGTCGCTTGCTCGCCGGCCTTGGAAGTGCCGCCTCCTCGGGGCTTTAGGGACGCCATCGCTTACTTGCACAAGGGCCTCGCTGCGGATCGAGGAACCTCCGCCACCCGCGCGTCGAGGTAATGGAGTTGCGGCCACCGGCCTGGGATCCGCCGCCGCTCGCCCTCTGGATCGGGGGCCGCCACCGCATGTCGAGGTCGGGGAGCCACGGCCACCGCAGCCACTGGCCGGGGTCCACCGCCGCGCGCGCTATCGGGCAACCGTCGTCGCTAATGAATCGAGATGGGGCGTGAAAAACTGAACCCTATCACTCCGGGTCCTGTTTTATAGACGTCCGGATGTGGTCCGGCTCGACCGGATTGCACTGTCTGGCCCGGGCTTCCTTTAGTTATTGAAAGCCCAGGGCTCCTAATATACAATATATATATATATATATATATATATATATATATATATATATATATATATATATATATATATATATATATATATATATAGGGGCCCTATATATACATGTAAAAGTAATAAACAGGAAGAAGAAGAAACAAGTTCCAAAGAGAGCATTGCATTGATGAATCAGTCTTCATTTGCATTGCCACATACAAGAATCGAAGATATCATAATTGATGAATGAAGTTTATTAATTACCTAGCCCGAGGCAAAATTAGGTGGGTAAAAAGGTGGCATATATCCCACTATAGCTAATCCGTGTAGCTAGCTAGCTAGCGTCCTTTCGCATGCATATATGAATCACCTCACATGCCACACACTCAACATTGGGTTGGGTCGTCGTCGATTGACGCTACATTTTTGGATCCTTTCCGGGTTGGCTCCCTCTCCATCCATCTTTTTTGACCTCCCCACACCCCATAAAAAATCAAACAAAAGCCAGCGATTTAGGCTCTAAGAGATGGCTCTAGAGAGACATGCATGAAAGGGATACTCCTCTCTAGCCTCCTCGTTTAACCGTCACTCCTTTCGATATGTAATTCCATCTGTTCGCGCGCGTTTGAACCCCCCCCCCCCCCCCCCCCCCCGGCACATGCTTGCACGCGAATAGTTTATATTTTATGTGAGTCATCGTCGATCTCGATCAATGCGATTTAATTGCATTGGTAGGGATAATGCATGCATGATATGATCGGTCCTTGTCGTCGCCATGGATTATTTGTCTGGCTCTTTATATGTTCAAACCACAGCTGAAAAGGAGTCAAAAGAGCTAGCTAGGGGCCGGGGAGGGGAGACCCACTGCTGGACCCTCACCTCGCTCATGCATGTGAGAGTCACTCATGCATGCATCTATATATGCATGGAATGGAACCAAAGGGAACACGTCAAAGTATTAGCAGCGAAATATATGGGCCGACCGGGGCATCAGAAAGAGTGCCGACTAGCTAGCTTCTACATACACTTTTCACAATGTTTTGTCTGTATCTAACCACTTCATTTATTTTCTTCTCTCTTTTTTTTTTCAAAAACTTGGCTAGCTTCTTACACGCATGCAAAGGACCGGAGACAGTTCTTTTTTTCTTTTCTAGTTCGTTCGTTCGATCGGACAACGTCTTATACATGCATATGCATTGCGCAAGCAAGCACATGCACTCGTGAAAACGAAAGTCATATACTAATAAGAACCTATTTGATATATCAAGTAAGGTTGGATAAATCAATTTGAAAAATATCACTCTTTTGGAGCTAGTTTGAGCAAAATCAGAATTATAAGTTGGAGAAAGCAAAAGTTCAAGAAATGAGACTTATACAAGTTGGATTGTTAGCACATATGTTTGTCTAAGTCTTAGGAACTTCCTCAAAGGTAGCCAAAAGGGTTTGAAAAAAGTTTGGAGAATAGAGAAAAAATTAGCTTGCTGACAGAAAGACACCGGACTGTCCAGTGTGCATCATATTGTCCGGTGAGTGCCCAGAGTTTGCACAGAGAAGCCAGCCAGCGCCAGAAGGGAACACTAGATTGTTCGGTGTGCACCAGACTGTCCGGTGGTATTTATAGCGGCGACAAACAAATTCAGCAACTTCAGGTTTTCGGGGGGCAAGAGCACCGCACTACACATCGGACAGTCTGACAACAGCAGCAATGGCTGCCTAGTCAGAACGGCTACCTGACAGCCCAGAACGGTAACCTACCAGTGACTGTTTACTTCGAATACTTCATTGGAGGTCCTTGCGGGATTTAGTGTCCGTGTGATAGTGAAGCAAACTCAACCGGTCTCCACGATCATTTGAGAGTGGAAAAGGGTTAAAAGATCCGACCTTCGTTGTCTCCTCAAAGGAGACGTACAACCTTCGAGGTCGAACCTCAGGAAACAATTTGTCATGTTTTTGTGTTGATCACAATCTTTGTGATTTGTCTCTTCCTCTTCCCTCTCTAGTTCTCTTGCTTGTGATCGTTTCGAGTTGACCCTCAAAGTAATCCGCAGTTGATTGAACAACTCTTAGCAAAAAGAACCCTCTTCCACACTCCAATTTCATTTATTCTCATTTTAACGGCTAACACTTACATCTTGTGAAGTTCGTGTTCAAAATTTATAATTTTTAGGTTTTATCTATTCACTGTCCTCTAGACCACTTTCAATACCTATCGGGTACCATAATTAGGGGTACCCTCAGTACTCCTAAACGTGGCTGAGAACATCTTTAAAACAAACCATAAAGACTGGTAAGCACGGTTCAAGTCAAGGCCTCGTCTACCAAGGGACGCGGTCCCGACTCACCCGAGCCCAGCCTCAGGCAAGAATAGTAGTCCCATACAGATTCATGGCTCGCCCGAGGGTCCCCTCAGGCAGGGGGCGCACCCCCGGCTCGCCCGAGGCAGAACTCGGGTAAACTTTGTCGGGTAGCGGCCTCAGCCAAACTGCCTTGCCACTGGCCGTATCACGTGCACATTTAATGCAGGGATCACCTGACACCTTATCCTGACACACGCACCGCGGTTGGCAAGGTCGAAATGACCGCAGTCACTTCACCCTTTTACTGATCGTTCTGACAGGATAACAACACTATTCACCCCGTTCCGACCACCGTGCCAACCACCAGGGTAAGACTAACAATAGTAGTCACCGCCTCTCCTGAGTTTAGCCTCGGGCGCAACAGGGAGTTCCGCCTCGCCCGACCCCAGCCTCGACCTCGGGAGGAATCGTCACCACGCCCGAGCATGGGCTCGGCCTCGAGATGGATCTCCGCCTCGCCCGACCCAGGCCTCGGCCTCAGCCTCGGCCTCGGGAGGAGATCTTTGCCTCAGGCCTCAGCCTCGGCCTCGGGAGGAGATCTTCGCCTCAGGCCTCGGCCTCGGGATGAGATCTTCGCCTCGCCCGACCTAGGCCTCGGCTTCGGGAGAAATCACCGCCTCGCCCGAGACGGTCTCGGACCGACTACGCGAACGGGGAATACAACACTGTCCTTTCCCTAGCTAGCTACCTCAGGCTATGAAGGAACAAGACCGGTGTCACATCAAATTACTCCAGTAACAGGTAATGATGATCCCCGGCACGCGATCATGACATCGACTGTCCTCAGCTCTATACAAAGTCAAGGAAACGTCAGCAGGACACAAACTTCAAGGCCACCTCGACGACCAAGCCATATCACCGGCCACGGCGCTACAGAGCTCGGCTTCAACTCGGCAGAGCCGGCCACGCTTCTACAGGGCTCAAGCACTTCTCCGCCGTTCACATTAACACATAGCTGCACCCCCATATGTACAGCTGGGTCACCTCCTTGTACCTATAAAAGGAGATGCCCAGGGCCTTCCCAAAGTAGGCTTTGAAAGCTCACCCATACGGCTCACACAACACCAACAAAGAACTCTTCAGTGCAACCTTCACTCCACAACACTAGATCTCTCAAGAGACCTGGGATCCGTTCCCTCTCTCGCAAAGCTTGTATCCCCTATTACAAGCACCCCGGTGCAAGATAATATAAGCCTCATCCTCCCTCTGCTGGAAGTAGGGCCCTCTTAGCCCGAACCAGGATAAATCTTGTGTTTCATCTTGCATCAATCCATCCGGGCAAGGACACGCGGCATAAAATTCACTAGTCGGTTCGGTTGAGGGTCCCCCGGGTCCGAAACACCGACAGTTGGCGCGCCAGGTAGGGGTTCGTTGCGTGTTGACAATACTTTCCCGTTAAGTTCCAGATGGAAAATCTTCAGCAACCTCTTCAGCCCGGGACGGTGCTCCGCTTTGGGAGTCTTGAGTTCATGTCCCTCGACGGCAGCTACGACATGATACTCCTCCCACCGCAGCACGACAGCAACGACGGTCGTCAGCTTGCCCGGCGGAGGCGAACCCGACGACAACCTCTCCCCAGGGTGGAAGAGGAACACTCGGGTCTACCCCGCCACCCTCCTCGTCGAAGGAGACAGAGAAGGGGCAACCATGGCCAGGCGAGGGGCAGCACCTCGTCGGCTGTCGGACCGGAGCGTGTTGACGGTGCCGGCACCCCTGCGGAGGACATGTCGGGCGTTAGCCTCTCACCTGGGACAACGACGGGCGTCGCTTCCCAACAACGTGCCAACTTCAGGCGGACTGATGACGCCAGCACCCTTGCGAGGGACTTGTCGGGCATTAGTCTTGCGCCTGAGATAGCGACACATTTCATCTCCACTGCAACTTCACCACCATCCACCAACCAGGAGGTACCATCGGTTTTCCATCCTGTTCCTTTTAGATTCAGCTTCGATCCGCCAGGCAACCCCACTTCGGCGAGCGCTTCCACAAGGACATATCCTGACCTCCCAGAGTATCATATGTGGTCAACTTGGGACCTACTGACGGTCGCCTCAACCTCCGAACCCACGGGTCTCGAGGAAGAGGATTGCCCCGACTTCAGTATGGATTTCTCCGGACTCCGCGATCCCAGAGTCGTGCGAGACTTCATGTCCGCATGTGATCACTGCCTCTCCGGCAACTCTGACGATGGCCACAACCTTGACGATGAGGGTTACGACCCAACTCGCGAGTGCTTCCACATCGATCAGGAGGAGCACGACGGAGACAACCACCTCGGCATGCCAAGAAACAACGACGCCCCTGCACCTGCGTCTCGCTTCGAGATCCCACGGGAGCTAGCTAAGGCCCAGGGTCCCTGCGGGGGGTCAGGACATGCAGCTTGAGCAACTCCACGAGATGCAGGCCAAGCTCGACGAAGAAAGGGAGCGACTTATACAGCTCCGACAAAACATCGAGCAAGAGTGGGCAGGCCGAGCCCTCGCTGGAGGAGCGCGTCATCGAGCCTGGGACGTCTTGTGCTGTATTATTAACAACGCCAGGGCAGGGCTGCCCCCGACCTTCAACCGGGCCAGCCAGAACCTAGCTGCAGTGGCGATGTTACTCCGAACAATGCCGGAGCCATCCACCATCGAGGGGCAACGTGTCCAGAGCGAACTCAAGGGCCTCCTAGGAAACGTCGCAGTCCAACAAGCCGAGACTCTGCCTCCCGAAGGCGGGGATGCCCCTTGGAGCATCACGTCGAGCCCTCCCGACACGAGCGAGAAGCCTCGGTCCATACCAAGCCCACAGGAGACAGGACCCCTGTGGTCCTGGACCGCCTCGACAACGAGCAACACCGCCGCGACCGTCGAGCCCGCCTCGAGGAAAGGGTGCGCCGAGGCTATCACCCCCAGGCGTGGAGGACGCTACGACAGTGAGGAGGATCAGAGCCCCTCACCCGAACCACCAGGCCCACGGGTCTTCAGCCGAGCCATATGACGGGCGCCGTTCTCGGCCCGATTCCGAGCTCCGACTACCATCACCAAATACTCAGCGGAGACAAAGCCGGAGTTATGGCTCGCAGATTATCGGCTGGCGTGCCAGTTGGGAGGGACGGACGACAACAACCTCATCATCCGCAACCTCCCCCTCTTCCTCTCCGACGCTGCCCGAGCCTGGCTAGAGCATCTGCCTCCTGCGCAGATCTTCGACTGGGACGACCTAGTCAGGGTCTTCGCCGGAAATTTCCAGGGTACATACGTGCGCCCTAGGAACTCATGGGATCTCCGGAGCTGCCGGCAGCAGCCAGGGGAATCCCTGCAAGAATACATCCGACGGTTCTCAAAGCAGCACCGAGTTGCCTAACATCACCGACTCGGACGTCATCGAAGCATTCCTTGCCAGCACCACTTGCCGAGATCTGGTAAGCAAACTGGGACGCAAAACTCCCACCAAGGTAAGCGAATTGATGGACATAGCAACCAAGTTCGCCTCTGGTCAGGAGGCTGTCGAAGCCATCTTCCGGAAAGACAAGCAGCCTCAGGGAAGGCAGAAGGAAGATGCCCCCGAGGCATCCGTCCAGCGCGGCATAAAGAAAAAGAACAAGAAGAAGGCGCAGGCAAAGCGCAACGCCGTCGAAGCAGATCTCGTCGCTGCTGCCGAGTGCAGGAACCCTCGGAGACCTCCTGGAGGGGCCAACGTGTTCGACAAGATGCTCAAGGCTTCTAATGGCCGACCGTGATAGCCGACGCCACTAGGATTGTACGCTCCCTACGTGAGATGGACACACCTGCCCGCTCAGGCTCTACAGACCATACCTATCACTTGGTCATTTGCTGTGTGGGGTCTGGACCTCGTTGGTCCCTTGCAGAAGGCACCCGGGGGCTTCACACACCTAATGGTCGCCATCGACAGATTCTCCAAGTGGATCGAAGTCCGACCCTTAACCAGCATCAGGTCCGAGTAGGCGGTGGCATTCTTTACAAATATCATCCACCGCTTCGGGATCCCAAACTCCATCATCACCGACAACGACACGCAGTTCACTGGGAAAAAGTTCTTAGACTTCTGCAGAGACCACCACATCCGTGTGGAGTGGGCCGCCGTAGCTCACCCGATGACAAATGGACAGGTGGAGCGCGCCAATGGCATGGTTTTGCAGGGACTAAAACCAAGAATCTACAACAACCTCAACAAGTTTGGCAAGCGGTGGATAAAAGAGTTACCCTTGGTGGTTTGGAGTCTGAGGACAACACCGAGCCGAGCCACGGGTTTCTCGCCGTTTTTCCTGGTCTATGGGACCGAGGCCATCCTACCCACGGACTTAGAATACAGTTCCCCGAGGGCAAAGGCATACGACGACCAAAACAACCAAACTAGCCGAGAGGATTCATTGGACCAGCTGGAAGAGGCTCGGGACGTAGCCTTGCTGCACTCAGCGCGGTATCAGCAGTCTCTGCGATGCTATCACGCCCGAAAGATTCGGCCCTGAGGCTTCCAAGTTGGAGACTTGGTGCTTCGGCTACGACAAGACACCCGAGGATGCCACAAGCTTACTCCTCCCTAGGAAGGACCGTTCATCATCACCAAAGTATTAAAGCCCGGGACATACAAGCTGGCCAACGATCAAGGCAAGGTCTACAACAACGCTTGGAACATCGAACAGCTACGTCGCTTTTACCCTTAAATGTTTCAAGCCGTTCATGTATCTTGATTCCTTTACATATATAAATAAAGTATAACCGTCAAGGGAGGATCGGCCTTGCCTCGGCAAAGACCGACCCTCCCTCGAGGGCTAGAAGGGGGGAACCCCCTCTGCATCAAAATTTTCTTTCTGTGTACGCCTTTTCTTTCCTCGGAAAAGTTTTCTACCAAAAACGACTTTCGTGCCTTTCGACTACATCGATAATGGAATCCTAAAAACAAACGAGAGAGACCTCGAACGGCAAGGCCGATCGAGCTGAGGGACTCCTACGCCTCCGGGATACGGATACCTCACTCACCACCTTCCACGAAAGGTAACTCACGCTCGGATAAGTGATTCCGCTACCAAACAAGTCCTAATGCTCGAAACGAGAGGAAAGAAACGCGAGGACACTCGCGACTTCGGATCTGCTGCACGCGAAAACACTGAATGAACCAGGGACAACCCTAAAATGATAAGGCAGGTCGAGCCGCGGGAACCCCTACACCTCCAGGATACGGATACCCCACTCACCACCTTTTCGTCTAAGGGATGCCTCTGGTTCCAACGGTGATGCCGCGAAAAAAGCAAGCCGAAAACATGACTCAAGAGCAACACAGCTTTATACTCAGACATCCAGAAAGTTCAGGCCTCAGCAGCCGCAGAAAGCATACACATACTTAAAATAACCGTTCTACACAGGCTCAAGCGTCGGCAGGGGGAGGAGCAGCACACTCGGTGTTGTTTCCACCTGTGGCAGATGAAGCAGCCTCGCTGGTAGGGGTAGCAGAATGTGGCCCGGCCTCGGACGGTGATGCGGGCGGAAGAATCTCCACCTCAAAAAGGAAGCCAGCGACGCGCCTGGACCGTCGGCAACCGCATTAAGCCTTTGGGCCTCGGCCAAGGTGGCATCCTCGTCATCGGGTAGGCAGTAGCTCTCGCTGACCTGCTCCAAATCCACGTCATAGTGGGAAGCGAGGACGGCGAAGGCCCGCCTAACACCGTGATGCAGCGCTCCGCGGAGTCTACTGCGCACGTGGCCGCCCAAGGCCCGCAGGCGACTCTGGGGGGAGCTGCCCGAGGGGACGTTGTCAAGGCCAAAGGTTCGACAAAAGGCCGAAATGGCCTCGGACATGGCCGTGCGGTCATCCTCCTTCTGCTCGGCCACCTGGGCAAGCGCCTTGCAGTTCTTAACAGACTCGTTAAGAGCCGTTTTGAACCCTGAAGACAGCCAGACAATATTTAGACACAAGGAGAAGAGTTCAGCTAAAACAAAATCACAAAGTAGGCAAAACATACCTTTGGCCCGGGCACTCTACTGTGAAGCCATAGCTTGGGCGGACCAGGCTGACCCGACGGCTACGGCCAGACCCTTCAAAAGGATCCCGGCCTGAGCAGTCGCCTCAGCTAGCCGCTCCGTGACCTCAGCCAGTTGTCCCTTAAGGGTTTCAGCCTGGCTCGCGGCCTCAGCAGCTTGGCCCCGGAGTTGGTCCCGCTCGCTGGTGACCTAGCCAAGCTCCAGCTGCAGCTGCTGCATCTCCTCGGCCTGGGAAGCCACCTGCTCCCGAGCCGACGAAGCCTCCGTCCGCGCCGCCACCGCCTCTGTCCGCGCCGCCGCTGCCTCCGACTTCAGCTCCTCATAGAGCAGCCGAAGGTCCACCGCCTCGGCGCTCTGTTGGGCGAGGCGCTCGTTGGCCTCAGCAAGCATGACCCCCTGGTGCCGCAGCGATTCCCAAACGCTGCTCTCACGGCGGAGAAACAACGACTTAGCAATGTTCATGTCCGCGAGCTCCTGAAAAGAAAGATAGAATATCACGAAGAATGTTCCGACCACACGAGGTGTGCGTTTAAATCCTTACCTGGAAGACCCTGGGAACATCTTGGGAAAGGACATCCATGGACGTCTTCAGCGACCTCATCACCGCCTCGCTATAGTCGTGGAAAACTTTCCACAACCTTTCCTCTCCCTCATCATTAAGGGAAAGGAGAGGCTCTAAGGTATCACGGCTCTAGAACACAAGCGGCTGCCCTCCCACTCATTGGGATTGATCTGCGTGGGGATGAGGCCGCTGCTCCCCATGACGGGCCAAGGATCTGCAAGCCCCGCGATCGAGGTTTCGGGTCCCTCTGCAGCCGACGCATCGGGCCTCTCCTCGGTCAAGGCGCCAGGCCTCTGCTCACCAACCTCGACAACAACGGCCGCCCCCTCCCCATGGTTGAAAACTGGGGAATCAGGGATGACCAGGACCAAAGGAGCCAGGGGCAGAGGCACCTCAGCCATCTCGACATCGGCGGCGGCGGGTGGCTCCATGGGCGCACCAGCGGCGGCCCCGACAGGAATCGACGTTGGTGTTGGCGTCGAGGAGGGCAGGCTCGAGGCCGCAGCCGCGTCAACGGCCTCCCCTGGCACGATGGCCGCTCCAACAGGGGGTCGACTTGGGAGGCTTGCCCCATGACAGCCCGTGCCTCCTGGGCCCCCCGCCGGAGGGCGCCTTACGCGGAGGCCAACCAACCAGCATGGCGCGCCGCAGCTCCGGCTGAAGAGGCCGGCCCCATCTTAAGGGCCTTCGTGGGGGCCAGACCAATCGAGCCCTGCCTCCGCTTGCTGAAAGGAAGAAAAGACAAAATCAAGATACACAGAAAAATGGCTGAAACAAGGGAGCCCTCGGATACTTACCCGCTCCGGGGCAGGGCCAATCGTGCCTGTGGAGAGACCTCTCGAACCCTGGCCTCTGCAAACGCTGCCGAGGGTTGGCCAGCGACCGGCTTCGATGCCGCCTCCGCCTCAGACGCCCAAGGCACCGGGGGGTGGCCTGCCCGGGCGATGTCACAACAGCCGAGGGAACAACTTCCCGCACGGATGGCACAGGCACTTGCTCTCGGGGGGCATGTGGGTTGGCCTGACCCCCTGGAGTCACCCCAATTATCTCGGCCAAGGGGTCAAGTACCCCCTCGGCCTGCCTCCGCTCCTCGGACCGGGACCCTAGCGTCCCGGCCCCAAACACTGGTGGTGCCAGCCCACCTGGAGGCTGGCTTGACGACCCCTGGCCCAGCCTCGGGTCCAGACTGAGGCCAAGTCGGGCCGCCATGTCGTCGTCCTCGTCGTCATCATCATCATCATCATCGTCGCCGTCGGGCGTGTCCGGCGATGGCTCCAACGGGAGTCCGTCCCTTTCTTGCCTCCGACGACGCTTCTCCAAGGCTTTCCGAGCCCGCATCCTCTCGCGAGCTCGGGTCTTTTCCACGTTCTTTTTTTGCTTATCCTTCTCTGCGACGAGCCTACGCGCGGTTCAGCCCGCCGCGTCCTCCAGGACCGGTGGCCGGGAGGTTTTAAAGTTCCTCAGCCCCTGGGGACAAGCAAAAATCCTAAGAGTAAGAACTAAAAACGTAAGAAACAAGGCACAAAACAGAGGAAGAGTCGGACACTTACTAGGGACACATACCTATGGTCAGGACGCATCAAGGGCTGGTTAAGGACGCCAGCATCCAGCCTCCCCACCGTGCCCGCTATCCGTCTGAGGAGGTCGTCGGTGGAGAGGGGGGTCGAGGACATTCGTGAACCCTCCAAATTGACCCCCGGCTTCATTTCCGAAAGCCGCAATCGCCGCTCTTCCAATGGGAGCACCCTCCAGCGGTGGATAGTGGCGACGACCCCGCGGCGGTAAGGCCTTCGGCTTGGAGCTTCTGCAGGGCACGGAGAAGGGGCTGGAGCTTCTCCTGGTTCTCGCGTGTGGCCGCCCAGCGTCAGTTATCGTCGGCGGCGGTCACCACTCGTTGAGAAAAGGGTGGCAGCACCCCGTCGTCATTCCGGAGATAAAACCACCGGTTCTGCCACCCCTTGTTCGAAGACACAAGGGAGGCGGGGATGTACTGCTGTGCGCGCCCCGACCTCAGCTGGAGGGTGTAGCCGCCAGCTCGCACCGCCATATGGACCTTCTTCACGTCCGTCGACACGGCAGAGAACTCCGCGCAGAAGAGATGGGTCCACAGGTCCCAGTGCGGGTCAATCCCCAAAAACCCCTCGCAAACCGCCGTGAAAATGACCTCCTGTGCGATGGAGTTAGGGTTGAACTTGTGAAGCTCCACCCCGTAGTAGTGCTGGAGCGCCCGCATGAAGCGGCTTGCCGGCATCCCAAACCCTCGCTCATGAAAAGGGGTGAAGCTGACCACATACCCCAGCGACGAAGTTAGGTCGGCCTCGCTCCTGGGGGCCAACCACTCAGGCTGGGGCCCGCCGGAGAGAGGACGGAGCAGACCCTCGGCAACAAGGGCCTGCAGATCCTCCGCAGTGATGGTGGAGAAGGGCCATGGGTCGCGCGACAGAATGATGGTCATCTTGTCAGCCATTGTCGAGCGGAAGCGGTGGAGGTGGAGGGGATGAGGTGCGCGGTTTTCTCTTCTCTCTGTCTAATCTCTCAGGTTGTGAAAGCAAAGGCACAAGGCAAGGACGGAAGCGCAAGTGGCAGGGTAAAGAACCGCTGCCGGTCCCTCTCCCAGGTATATAAAGGCCCGGGGAAAATCCACCCAAAACTTCGCCCGAGCTCCTCATGAATTTTAAATTCAAATTAAAACGGTTTTTTTCCATTCCTCAAATGGCTCGCGCACGCGCAACGGGCACCCCGTGAGTCGCCCGTCCCGTCGCATTAACTCTCTGGCGGGACACGCGTCACCCCTGGCAGGCGAGCGGGTGCCGTTTTGCCTCCGTCATGATGACCGCCTCAAAAAGGTGCGCCACACAGCTTTAGTTTATTCCCTTTCTTCCTTTCCCCTCTCTCTCTCTCCATAGGATCGTGAAAGGAGATATCTCGAAAGAGTCCTTCTCAGCAAAGGAAACGGGCCCCGAGCCCTCCTACTGATCAGGGGTTCGAAGGTTGCGCCCTGCGGGGTTCGGCAACCGCCCCAGAGCACTCGGGCTCCGAGCCCTCTACTGATCAAGGGTTCGAAGGCTGGCCCCTCGGAAGGGTTCAATAGCCGCCCCAGAGCGTGCAGAGTCAGGGATGACCCTAGGTACGTCCGTTACATGGCTGAGGCTCGGGCTACGCTTTCGAGGTACCCTAGGACATTTCTGAGACCCACGGGAACGATTTGTAATGGAATCCCACCGGAGGGAGCCACCGTGCCCTCAGACCCTATCAGATGGGTCCGGGTCCAGCGAATCACCTGCAGGTACTTTTGGAGCGCGCCTCTGGGCCACTAGCTGATCCTTATCGAACGGGGCTCGGGCGTCCACTCGGATTACCCGTTAGCAACTCACTGGAAACACCATGTTCGGTGCCCACCGAGGGTAACGTGGCGCGTTCCCCCCCTTCCTCCTTGCAGAAAGGCGATGAAGGGGCGTACTATAAAAAGCCGAGACGGTCCTTGATCGTCCTCTCGCTCCATGCAGAGGCTCGGGGGCTGCTCTCGCACCAGGCTACGACTAAATTGTTGACAGCGTCGACAAACTAAACTTAAAAACTCGGAGCCTGACTATGCACCCAGGGCTGTGGCTAGGCCGCATGAGAGAACAACAAGGCTGACCAAGGAATCATAGGAAGAGCGTTGAGACCTCAGAGGAGTCAAACCACTCCTCCGAGGCCTTGGGGGCTACACCCGACGGGTGCGCTCGCGTGCACCCATCGGAACAAGATGCTACTAAAAAAGACCAGTCCCCTCGCAAAAATCCGGTAGAACCTCCAAGCGAGTGCCTACACTCCCTTTGAGGCTCGGGGGCTACTGTCGGGTACCATAATTAGGGGTACCCCCAGTACTCCTAAACGTGTCTGAGAACATCTTTAAAACAAACCATAAAGACTGGTAAGCACGATTCAAGTCAAGGCCTCGTCTACCAAGGGACACGGTCCCGACTCACCCGAGCCCAGCCTCGGGCAAGAACAGTAGTCCCATACGGATTCATGGCTCGCCCGAGGGTCCCCTCAGGCAGGGGGCGCACCCCCAGCTCGCCCGAGGCAGAACTCGGGTAAACTTTGTCGGGTAGCGGCCTCGGCCAAACCGCCTTGCCACCGCCCGTATCACGTGCGCATTTAATGCAGGGATCACCTGACACCTTATCCTAACACACGCACCACGGTTGGCAAGGTCGAAATGACCGCAGTCATTTCACCCTTTTACTGATCGTTCTGACAGGATAACAACACTATTCACCCCGTTTCGACCACTGTGCCAACCACCAGGGTAAGACTAACAACCGTAGTCACCGCCTCTCCCGAGTTCAGCCTCGGGCGCAACAGGGAGTTCCGCCTCGCCCGACCCCGCCCTCGGCCTCGGGAGGAATCGTCACCACGCCTGAGCACGGGCTCGACCTCGAGATGGATCTCCGCCTCGCCCAACCCAGGCCTCGGCCTCAGCCTCGGCCTCGGGAGGAGATCTTCGCCTTAGGCCTTGTTGGAACTTGCTCTCAGCTGCAAGGGGATCCAACAAGGGTGAACAGTGATGACAACAGGGCACTCGCGCTAGATGGCAAAAGCTCTGTTAATCTGGCCTCTCACGGGCACTGTACAGGGGTATTTATAGGTACCTGAGCGCGCAGCACCTCGACCTAAGGACGCATGTGCCCTCAGGTACCTAGGTTATCCCAAGAATATTCCCATAAAGCGGGGTTACAGACCGTAATTACAGGAATGCTTTTACAAGATAGGCCCGTAACAGGGGGCGGCCAAGCGGGGCCCGTTACGACGGGCCGCATTGCACGTGGGCCTCCGAACTGGGCGAGGCCGCGCCGTGGGATGCCCTTCGTCGCCAGTCTTCGCCTGGAGCGGAAGAAGCGAAGGGTGTCCCCGCCTGTTTTGTTTCTGTCAGTTCAGCTGCTGCAGCGAAGGCTTCGAGCGAAGGGTGGCGCCTTTGCCTTCGCCCCAACATTTGCCCTCCGAGGGACCAGTTCGACAAAGTCACCTGGTGCCGAAGACGTCGTTAGATGGCGGAGACGCTGCCCTCGCTCGAAGTGGTTCCGCAGGGGTTTTTGATGTGACCGTTGATTGACGGCGTACTGTTGGATTGCGGGTTTCCCGAAGCGCCGCGCCCTGTTGGATTGCGGGTTTCCCGAAGAGCCACGCCCTGTCTATAAAAGGGGGCGGGGTCGGCGCTTTTTGAACTTCACCTTCCGCGCTCCGCGAAAACCCTAGCCGCCCTTTCCGCCGACTTGCTGGTCGTCTGCCTGCCGCGGTCTTATTCGCCGGAGATCTGGCTCGAGTGAAGCAGACCGCCCGCCGCCGCCGACGGTACGTTGCGATGCCGTCCTCGTCTTCTTCCGCTGCCGCTACGCCGCCGGCCGTTCCCTCGCCGCCGGCCGCCGCCTCGTCTGAGGAGACGCTGAGTAGCTTAATGGTGGAGGAGTTGCACGCCGGCGACTCTGTTGATTTCGGCGTATCGCGGATGTCGTCGGCCCACGTGCAAGATATGCAGCGGTTGGGTTACTTCGGCGGCGGAGTTGGTCGAGTCCCGGGGGCGGAGGAAGTCCCCGAGCCAGAGGGCGAGTTGGTCGTTTTCGAGGCGTTCTTCGCCGCCGGACTCCGCTTGCCTGCGCACCGATTTGTTGGCGAAGTCCTGCGCAGGTTCAACGTTCAAATACACCAGCTGACACCGAATGCCATAGTGGCACTGTCGAAGTATGTCTGGGCGACGACTTCGTATGGCGGACAGCCATCGGTGGAAGTTTTTGCGAAGTATTATTGTTTGCATTGGCAGAAGAGGATGATTGGAGGCGAAGTCGCTCAGTTTGGATCCTGCACATTTACGCCGAAGACCGGCAAAACCACGATGCAGGTGGTCGAGTTGGTTCCTTGCGCCCGCAACAAGTGGGGCAACTGGAATGAATTTTGGTTTTACGTCGCTGAGGGTACCGTCGAAGGCCATGATGGACTCCCCGTGTCCGCGATGTGTTCTCATTTTTACTCGGCGTATCCGCCCTTTGAAGTGGCGGAGGAGGATGAGGACGAAGGGGCTCTTCGGTGCGCCGCCGGCCTGAGCAGTGGGCGCGACTTGGTTGAAGAGTTTGTGGCGTACGGGGTGTGGCCGTTGGCGCGCGGCTAGGCGTTGGGCGAAGTATGCCCTCGCCAGATGCCTTTTCATGGTGGAAGGGTGGTGCGGAGTCCCGCCTTCGCCCTGAATCTGCAAAGTCGCGATCCGGCCGCCGTTGTGCGTGAGGCGGAGGATGGGGCGGTGCGGCTTGTTGGACGCTACGTGCCGAGGACAGAGGGCCAGCGCAGCTGGGATATCCGCGGGTCGAATGACCGCTTGAACAGGGTTTTTGAATTAAATCAATTGCCGTATGACGGCTACCCTGGTCAAGACGATGTGGACCGCCGTGGGAAGAGACCGGCGGTGGAGACCGGAGACGACCCTGCGCCGGCGGCCGCCCCGTCCTCTAAAAAGAGAAAATTAGGTACTGCTATGGGAGGACTTGGGGTTTCTGATCGTTTTGCTAGAGAGTTGACGAAGACGTGCGCGGCCCCGGGGGAAAGGATGTCTTCGCCCGAGCTCCGGGAGTCTTCGGCTCGGATGCTGAGGGTTACCGGGGGTTGTTGGCCTAGGAATGTTCCTGTCCCCCGTGCGGCTGGCGAGGACTTTTTTACATCTCGCATGGTTCGTGAATGGAGGGTTTTTCCTTACGGGCGGAATATTGCTGCTGTTGTGTCAGCAGTGATGGACAAGGATCGCCAGGGAGCTGCACAAAAGCGCCAGGCGGCTATCAGGCTCGTTGAAGCCAGGCCTAAGAGTGTAACGCCCCGAATTTTGCAGTTGAATGTTTCTTTTCTTTACTCGCCAAAATTCGGGCGTTACCTTTTCCTTTTCTTTTTCCCTCGCTAAACCTTGACCTTTTCCAAAGTTTTAGCGGGATTCGGTTTGGATTTCCCATGTAAGAAAAACTCTAAAAATACTTTGTGTTGTTTGATGCACCATGCCGAACCTTGCATTTTTTTGATTGTTTGAAAGTGCAAATGCATTCATCTAGAAAGATCGGATTTCGAAAACAGGGAAATAATCTTTTCTTTTTCTTTCTCTCTCCTCTTTTTCTCTCTCTCCCGCGCCGTGGGCCGACCCCGGCCGGCCCAGCCACCCCTGGCGCCCCCTCTTGGGCCTTGGCAAGGCCCAGCCGCCCCCCCCCCATCTCCCTTTTTCCCCAAACCCTCTCCCTCTCCCTCTCATTTTCCCTCTCTCTCTCCCTAGCGCCGCCCCTACCCCTGCCCTAAGCCGCCGCCGCCCCTGCCGCCGGCCGCCCCTCGCCGTCGCTCCCCGACGCCGGTGAGCCCCCCTCCTCTCTCCTCTCTCTCCCTCTCCCCTCTCCCCTCCCTTTTCCCCCAGCCCGCCGGCCGCGCCTGGCCCTGGCCGCGCCTGGCCTCTGGCCGCGCTCCCCGGCCGCCTGGCCGCGCCCTGGCCGGCCCCGGCCGCGCCTAGCCGCGCCCCGGCCAGCCCCCAGCCCGCCCCAGCCGCGCCCCGGCCGGCCGCTGGCCGCGCCCCGGCCGGCCGCTGGCCGCGCCTGGCCCGCCCGCCTGGCCCCTGGCCGCGCCCCCTGCGCAGGGCCGGTTCAGCCGCCCTGGCCGCCGGTTCAACCGGCCGGCTCAGCCGCCCTCCCCCGCGTTCGGCCGCCCCGGCCGCCCAGCTCAGCCGCCCAGCCCAGGGCCGGTTCAACCGCCCCCCCTGTTTTTTTATTATTATTTTTATTTTATTTTATTTACTTTCTGTGATCATGATTACCTTATTTTAGGTAGGCTAATCATTGTTCATGCTATGGAAAATAGGAAGTTTAATTTAAAATTCCGTTATGCTATTGATTCACGTAGTTAATTATTTATCTCGTGCAATGTTGATCAACTTAAAATGATTAGGTTTCCATTAGTATATATATAACAGAATTCTTTTGTTAAGAACCAATTGTAACTGATCATTAGTGCATAAACTTTAACCCCCTGCGAGATCTTTCCCGTTTCTTTCTAACCATAACAAATGCGATGTCAAATATCATACTTGATGCATATTCGTTTTACCTGTTCCCTTGTATGGTGTACTGTTCTTTTGTATTAAATATGTGGATGTATGTATGTTTGCGCTCGCATAGAGAATGATCCGGTCGAAGAGCCCGAGGAATTCGCAGGAGAAGCCCCTGAGCAGCAGTCGGTTGGTGGAGGCAAGTGTCCTTTGACCTATCTTTGTCCTATTCATTCTTTAATTCACCTCCCGCATTACACATTTATACCTAAGGATTGACTAGCTTTTGTTATCCATGTCCTTGTTTACCTATTTGGGTCGGATTATTACTGCTTAGTTTGATGCTATTGCTCAACTCTAATCAATGAACATGATGTGATTATCTATGATACGCTGTTTTCCCCTTCTTATTTATGATCGTACTTGTGGCATTTAAGGGGACTCGAGCGGTTTCTCGAGTGCCTCTCCGTAAGGACCTGTTCTATGGATGACCGCCCGGGAAAACAGTGCAACCATGAGGGTGGAATGGGACGCCCTTAGCTGAATAATTAGAGGAACCGGGGTGTAGTTCGCTTAGCCGTTGTGCCGTCAATGGGGCTCGGTGTATGCGGCTCGCTCTGCCAAGGTTGATTTGTCCCTTGGGGAGGAGTGCGGTACATTTAGGAAACCTAACGGGTGGCTACAGCCCCGGGGAATCTTTGTAAAGGCTACGTAGTGAGACCCTGCCTATTCACCTTGGTAGTGTTTAAGGGTTTGATCAGCCCGAGGCAAGAGGGAATCACGGCTTGTGGGTAAAGTGCGCAACCTCTGCAGAGTGTTATGAAACTGATATATCAGCCGTGCTCGCGGTTATGAGCGGCCAAGGGAGCTCCAGAGATTAGTGATATTTGATCAGAGATACTTTGGTACAGGTGGCAATGAGATTGATGGTTCTGATTATGATTATGGTATTGGTAAGTGGTATTCTTTCCGTTTGGAAAGGATACATTGGGCTAATAACTTGGGTTAATGTTAAAACCTGGCTTTCTACTAGTAAGTAATAACCTGACTAACTAAAAGCAACTGCTTTACTTATCCCCACATAAAGCTAGTCCACTACAGCCAAACGGGATGCTTGCTGAGTATGTTGATGTGTACTCACCCTTGCTCTACACACCAATCCCCCCCCAGGTTGTCAGCATTGCAACCACTGCTCAGGAGAAGATGAAGCTGTGGAAGGAGACTTCCAGGAGTTCCAAGACTACGACGAGTTCTAGGCGTGGGTTAGCGGCAACCCCCAGTCGGCTGCCTGTGAAGGCCGCGGTTATCTACGTTTCGTTTTCGCACTTTGATTAGTTGTAAGAACTATATGGACGTCTCAGACGTATGATGTAATCGACTATTATTTCCCCTTTTAATACTATTTTGAGCACTGTGTGATGATGTCCATGTTATGTAACTGTTGTGTACGTGAATAACTGATCCTGGCACGTACATGGTTCGCATTCGGTTTGCCTTCTAAAAACCGGGTGTGACAAAGAGGCAGCGGGGGACTGCGAAGGCTGCGGCCTCCGGCGGAGGCCGGCCGCCGCTGGCGGCGAAGTCGAGCGTCCCTGCATCTAGCAAGGCGCCAGAGGCAACGGCATGCGCCGAAGGCTCGAAGTCGGCGAAGGCGGTGCCGCCGTCCAGCGGAGTGGCGGAGGTCGCGAGGGTGGCCCGAGCGTTGCCGTTGGTGGGCAAACGTGTCGCCGACTTCGTCACCGATATTAGCGTGGACGACTATCTCGGTGGTAGGTCGTTGGCTTTTCTTTTCTTCTCTCTCTTTTTTTGATCGGTTCTTTGGTACGCTGCAGGGCTGGGCGAAGGCCAACTTGCTGTGGTTGCGCCTGGCGCGGCGACCACGACGGCTGCCGCAGCGCCGAAGGCGAAGGGCGGGGCTCTTAGCGCCGGTGGCGAGGCGTCGGCCCTCGCGGTTGTCATGGATGAGGCGGGCGCTGCGTCCCGCCGGCTGGCGGAGGCGACGGAGGTGCTACGTCAGGTCTGCTGAGTTGGACCTCGTCCCCCCCCCCTTTTTTGGGACCGCAGTCTTACGATTGTTCTGCAGGTGGCTGACTTCGCTAGCCGCACTGCGTCGGGGGCCCTCACGACAGCCGTGGCTGCCGAATTCGAAAGACTTCGGACACAACACGCTGACGTCGTCCGCGAAAAATCGGCCACCGACAGCAAGTGCCGCAAGCTGGCGGAGAAGGTGGCCACACTGGAGGACGAGAAGGCCGCCCTCCGTCGCCAGCTGGCGGGGGAAAGGAGGGAGACCAACGAGGCCCTTGTCAAGGCGCAGGCTGCGCAGGCGGAGGCCAACCTGGCACGGGCGGAGGGCAATCTTGCCAGGGAGCGCGCCGAGCAGTTGCAGGAGCGGCTCACCGCCCTGGAGAGCCGCGTGAAGGGGGCCGAGGCCGCGACACGAGCAGAGGCGGAGCGGACGCGCCAACTGCTCGTAGATACATACCGTGGCCTGGGCGCGGGGACCGGTGAATTCGAAGTACCGGACCGAGAGCCCGGACTTCGGTGCCTGGAGTGGGTGCAGGAGGAGTTGCAGGCGCTCCCCTCTGTCGTGGAGGGGTTTATGGCGTATGCCTCCCTGGTCACCTGCGAGGGGGCGATGAACGCGCTCTCCCGCGAAGGGTGCCGGCACTTCGAGGTCTTCGACCAAGTCGAAGAGGACTTTGAGCGATATATCTTCAAGGTCGAGGACCCCGTAGTGAAGGATTCTGCCGGGGCTATCTTCGACCGGCTGTGGGGTCCACACGGGCGCGAGGTGGTCAGGGAGCGCGCCGAGACGGCGAGGGCTCAGGTAACGTTTTCGCTTGTTTGGTATTTGTTGGACGTGGGCTGTGTGTGTGTTTGATGAATTTTGTGTGTTTTTGGCTTAGGTGGTGCGTGGCGAGAGGGTCGACGACTTCGGGGCGCTGAACAGCATGTTGGCTGACCCGGAGTCGACCCCGGCGGAGGCTGTGTCCGAGGTCGCCCTGGCGCCGACCCCGGCCGTATCCACTGCGGCCGGCGAAGGCCTGCCCCCAGAGGTCGCCGAAGGCGTGCCTGATGCTTCTGCAGCTGCCGCGCCGAGTGCTGAGTATCCCGCAGCGGTAGCGGCGGAGATAACAGCGGAAGCAGCGGCAGAGCCAACAGCGGAGGCTCCCGCAACGTCAGGGCCGTCGCAGGTGGCGTAGTAGGTGTAGAGGGTTGGGGAAGTTTGTACATGTTACTGAATTTTGGTTGCTGCGCAGGTTCAAGATTTTGGGCCTGCGCACGCAACCGCTACTACTAAATTTTTGGCGGCTACGACCGCGGAAGATGGTAATGAATGTGGTGGTTCTTCATCTGAGTTTTTTGATTGTGCTGACTCTGGGAGCTCGATTGAGTGGACTGAGTCGTCGGAGGACTTGGACTACTTCGCGGCCTTGGATGTGGCTGCGACGGAGGCCTCGCCGCACGTGGCGGATGCAGGAGATGTGCTAGGTCCTTGCACCGGGCGACGGCGGCGAAGGGCAGTTGCGAAACGTATGGTTAGTGGGGCGGAGGGGGCTCGGCTTCGTGTGAGTGGGGCTGGTCGGCAGGAACTGTTGTCTTTGCCGACCGCCGAGAATATAGGTGAAGGGGAACTGCGAAGTCTTTTTGCGGGTGAGGAGCTCAGGATAATGTTATTTAATTATAGGGAGATGGGAATTATTCCTAAGGTTGAGCCGATGTAGAGTGTGGTGCCCTCGCTTGTATATGTAGAGGCTTGTATGATGAGATTGTGTGCCCTCGCGTGCATATGTGTGTGCGAAGGCGTTGTGTACTTTGTCTGGTTTGTTTTGTTGCGCTGTGTTGGCGTGATTAAAGTTGGTCTTGGCGTGGACGGTTTGATGTTGTCGTTTCTGCCTTTGTTGTGCTAGTCCGGTTGTACCCTTAGGTGTCTTCGGCACGGATAGTCTTCGATTTTTTCGCACTTGTTGTGCTAGCCCGGCTGCACCGTTAGGCGACTTCTGCGCGGATAGTCTTCGCGATAGACTTAGATTTTTTTGGCACTTGTTGTGCTAATCCGGCTGCACCCTAGGCGACTTCTGCGCGGATAGTCTTCGCAATAGACTTAGATTTTTTTCGCACTTGTTGTGCTAATCCGGCTGCACCCTAGGCGACTTCTGCGCGGATAGTCTTCGCGATAGACTTAGATTTTTTTCGCACTTGTTGTGCTAATCCGGCTGCACCCTTAGGCGACTTCTGCGCGGATAGTCTTCGCGATAGACTTAGATTTTTTTTCGCACTTGTTGTGCTAATCCGGCTACACCCTTAGGCGACTTCTGCGCGGATAGTCTTCGCGATAGACTTAGATTTTTTTCGCACTTGTTGTGCTAATCCGGCTGCACCCTTAGGCGACTTCTGCGCGGATTTGTCGCACGCGAGGGTAGCTAGCGCTTAGCCTCGCGGTGACCTCGTGTTGGTCGAATGTCGAAGACCGTCGTCGCGGTCTTTTTCGACGCATGTCTTTGCGGGGGATTTTTCACGCATATATTACATGGCTCCGCCTCGTTAAAAACCTCACCCCCCGGGAGGAAAAGAGTGCGGGCCGGTGCAAGATTGTTTTTGCGAATTACAAGGGCGAAGACAGCCCTGAGGAATCAAACAAAAAATTTGCGGAGGTTGTCGATGTTCCAGGAGTGCTCCAGGTCCTCGCCGTTTGGCGTTGTGAGCCTGTAAGCGTTGGGGGAAGCTTTTGTCTTGACGATGAAAGGGCCCTCCCACCTGGGCTCCAGCTTGCCCTTGGACTTCGTCCGAGCTGTTCGAATGAGTACGAGGTCCCCCTCGCTGAACTCCCTCGGGATGACTGAGTGGTCGCGTCATGCTTTGGTCTGGGCTTGATATTTGTTCAAGGCCTGTAGGGCGAAGACACGGTCTCCGTCGATGAGATCCTTTGAAGTTGGCTCGTCCACATCAGGGACGGCTGACGGAACTGTTCGCGGGGACCCGTGCTTTATTTCTTGCGGGGTCATGGCCTCCGATCCGTATAGAAGACGGAAGGGAGTAAACCCGGTCGCCCTACACTCAGTCGTGTTTAGTGCCCAGACTGCCTCAGGTAAGAAATCGGTCCATCTGCCTTTTTTTTCATCAAGGAGCATTTTCTTGATAGCTGTGAAGATTTTCCCGTTGGCGCGCTCCACGACCCCGTTGGACTGTGGATGATAGACTGAGGCGAAGGCAAGCTTGGTGCCAATGGAGAAACAAAAATCCTTGAAGTCTTGGTTGTCAAACTGCTTGCCGTTGTCGACTGTTAGTTCGGACGGTACTCCGAAGCGGCAAACGATGTTCTGCCAGAAGAAAGACGGAAGGGAGTAAACCCGGTCGCCCTGCACTCAGTCGTGTTTAGTGCCCAGACTGCCTCAGGTAAGAAATCGGTCCATCTGCCCTTTTTTCATCAAGGAGCATTTTCTTGATAGCTGTGAAGATTTTCCCGTTGGCGCGCTCCACGACCCCGTTGGACTGCGGATGATAGACTGAGGCGAAGGCAAGCTTGGTGCCAATGGAGAAACAAAAATCCTTGAAGTCTTGGTTGTCAAACTGCTTGCCGTTGTCGACTGTTAGTTCGGACGGTACTCCGAAGCGGCAAACGATGTTCTGCCAGAAGAATTTTTGGGCAGTCTTTGATGTTATTGTAGAAACAGCCCGTGCCTCGATCCATTTGGTGAAGTACTCGACCGCGACGAAGGCGAACTTAAGGTTCCCCTGAGCGGTGGGAAGGGGTCCGACAATGTCGAGACCCCAGCGCTGGAGAGGCCATGTATGGGCGATCAGCTTTGTATACTGCGAAGGGCCGCCTGACCGAGGAGAAAACTTCTGGCAGGCTTCGCAGGACCGAGTGACCCGATTTGCGGCGCAGATCATTGCGGGCCAGTAAAAGCCCTGGCGGATCACCTTAGCAGCTAGGGCCCTCGGCCCCGCGTGTGAGCCGCACGTGCCACTGTGGACTTCACGTAGAATCTGCATGCCTTCGGCCTCTGTGACGCACTTAAGCATTGGCTGACTGACCCCTTTTTTGTAGAGTTGGCCTTCAATCAGAGCGAAGTCTCGGCTTCGATGTCTGAGACGCTTGGCCTCACTGATGTCGGCTGGATGATAATACCCCTGCAGGAACAGGGTTATGGGTGCCCGCCAGTCTTCGGTCATGATGAGGTTGACTGTGCGGTGGCCCTCGCTGTCATTGGTTATTTGGAGCCCTTCGGGGCTCTGGACTGCTGGCGTGCCGATGACATGAAAGAACACGTCGGAGGGCAGAGTTTCGCCTCTGGCCGCGGCCTTGGCCAATGCGTCGGCCTCCTCATTCTTGGCCCGATCCACATGCTGCAAGGTGAACCCCTTGAACTGCCTCTCGAGACTTCGGATGGCCGCGAGGTACTGCATGAGTGCGGGGTCCTTGGCTGCATAGTCTTTCTCGACTTGGCCGACAACTACCTTGGAGTCTGTTTTGATGATGCAGGTGGTGACTCCGAGGGCCCTTAGCTTGCGGAGGCCGAGGATGACTGCTTCGTATTCTGCTATATTATTTGTGCATCTGTCGGATTCTAGATTGAAGCTGAGTCGTGCTGCATATCTGTGCTTGACCCCGACTGGTGAGGTTATGACTGCAGCGACGCCTGCCCCCGCATGGCACCATGCGCCGTCGCAATGGATCGTCCAAGTCTTCTCTGTGGACGGATCTGGCTGTGTTGTTGGCCCAGTCCAGTCGACGACGAAGTCTGCCAGGACTTGAGACTTGATAGCTGTCCTGGGCTCGAAGCAGATGTGGTAGCCGGAGAGTTCGGCCGCCCACTTGGCAATCCTCACCGACGCCTCCGGGTTTCTGAATAATTCGCCGAGCCCCCTGTTTGAGGTGACTCGGACCTTGAATGCCTCGGGAGGAGATCTTCGCCTTAGGCCTTGTTGGAACTTGCTCTCAGCTGCAAGGGGATCCAACAAGGGTGAACAGTGATGACAACAGGGCACTCGCGCTAGATGGCAAAAGCTCTGTTAATCTGGCCTCTCACGGGCGCTGTACAGGGGTATTTATAGGTACCTGAGCGCGCAGCACCTCGACCTAAGGACGCATGTGCCCTCAGGTACCTAGGTTATCCCAAGAATATTCCCATAAAGCGGGGTTATAGACCGTAATTACAGGAATGCTTTTACAAGATAGGCCCGTAACAGGGGGCGGCCAAGCGGGGCCCGTTACGACGGGCCGCATTGCACGTGGGCCTCCGAACTGGGCGAGGCCGCGCCGTGGGATGCCCTTCGTCGCCAGTCTTCGCCTGGAGCGGAAGAAGCGAAGGGTGTCCCCGCCTGTTTTGTTTCTGTCAGTTCAGCTGCTGCAGCGAAGGCTTCGAGCGAAGGGTGGCGCCTTTGCCTTCGCCCCAACAGGCCTCAACCTCAGCCTCGGCCTCGGGAGGAGATCTTCGCCTCACCCGACTTAGGCCGGCTTCGGGAGAAATCACCGCCTCGCCCGAGACGGTCTCGGACCGACTACGCGAATGGGGAATACAACACTGTCCTTTCCTTAGCTAGCCACCTCAGGCTACGAAGGAACAAGACCGGTGTCACATCAAATTACTCCAGTAACAGGTAATGATGATCCCCGGCACGCGATCATGACATCGACTGTCCTCAGCTCTCTACAAAGTCAAGGAAACGTCAGCAGGACACAAACTTCAAGGCCACCTCGACGACCAGGCCATATCACCGGCCACGGCGCTACAGAGCTCGGCTTCAACTCGGTGGAGCCGGCCGCGCCGCTACAGGGGACGGGACCTAGGGCCGCGCCGCCGGCCACGCTTCTACAGGGCTTAAGCACTTCTCCGCCGTTCACATTAACACATAGCTGCACCCCCATATGTACAGCTGGGTCACCTCCTTGTACCTATAAAAGGAGATGCCTAGGGCCTTCCCAAAGCAGGCTTTGAAAGCTCACCCATACGGCTCACACAACACCAACAAAGAACTCTTCAGTGCAACCTTCACTCCACAACACTAGATCTCTCAAGAGACCTGGGATCCGTTCCCTCTCTCGCAAAGCTTGTATCCCCTACTACAAGCACCTCGGTGCAAGATAATATAAGCTTCATCCTCCCTCTGCTGGAAGTAGGGCCCTCTTAGCCCAAACCAGGATAAATCTTGTGTTTCATCTTGCATCAATCCATCTGGGCAGGGACACGCGGCATAAAATTCACTAGTCGGTTCGGTTGAGGGTCCCCCGGGTCTGAAACACCGACAATACCTACAGTACCTTCAGATTAAAAAGACTACTTTATATTTTTTCGAGGTCTTGAAAACTCGGCATTCCGTACTAATCCTTGTTGGAGCACTCATACAAGGGTGTTGGTCTCCTTGATTTGTGCAAGATCCAAGTGGGTCGGTTCTTTATCTCTAGTATGATGAACCACTCACAATCATGTACAAGTCCTAAATCGGGTCACTAGCTACAATCTCTTTAGGTGATTCCTACGCCATTTAATCGTCTAGATGATACCGATCACTAAGGATAATAAGCACAAACTTTCACTTGGCTATTAGGCTATCTCTAATAGATTGTTCATATGATCACGTAAAACACTATTTTACAATGTAGAATGTATTGTTTACAAAGTAAAGTTTGAAATAGCAGATGAGATGATAGATAGATATAAAATGGGTAAGCTGCTGGACACAACTATCTTAGGTATAGATCACTACACCGTTTAGATGGGTCGGCGAATGACTAGACACACGATTCCTTTCATGCATTCCGAAGAATTAAAGTTTATCCTAAGCTAAACTATTATAAATTTAATTAAATTCGTAAAAACGAACAATTTTATTTCCAACACCAAACTAGACACATGCTGTTATGTGTAGCTTCTTAGTTTACCTCTTTGACGTGATCGATACTAACAATACCTTTTTCTATAAATCCCCGATCAAGCTTTGAATAATAGTTTGGTTTAATTAGGATAAACTTTGATTATTTATAATTTAGGATATATGAAGTATTTAATTTTTGCCTCACTCGCTCCTTTTTCTCATAGTGGCAGACATCTTTTCATAATCTTATATATATTTAAGTTAGCGACACTTGGTACTAAGCACACAGCGCCATCACCACTACGTGCAAGCAAAGGAAATATAACTTACGTAGGACCCATTTAAAGACTTGATGTAGTTCATCCTAGTGTGTACCTTTTGTGTGTGTGTGTGTGTGTGTGTGTGTGAGAGAGAGAGAGAGAGAGAGAGAGAGAGAGAGAGAGAGTTGTGGTTGTGGTTGTGGTTGGAGGGTGTTCTTGATCGCTGACCCTAATTTTGATTAGTGATATGTGTGTTTTTACCAAACTCTGTCTTGCATGTAGCATTTACCAAACCCTGTCCTTCCAAGAACACACATTCAATTTAGCACAACATTCCTTCGTCTAGTGGTCCTAAGGTTAGGGCACACAAATCTAAACACTACACTTGGAGACTTGCTGCAGAGAATAGAACAGAGATATGCATAGAAACCATGCAAGGCTCCCAGTAATATTTGCTCCTGGAATTGAATATGGTTAAAAAAATGCAGGCATCTCATGCATCTCATCTCATCCACAGTGCCTTGTTTCCCGTCCTGAAGGATGACATCTCCAAGCTCCATTTAAATACCACCCTCCCTCCCTCTCTTCACTGCACTGCACTACGCTACGCTACACCAAAACGACCACTGAAGCTAGGTTGCTCATCGCAGCCACAGCAGCTAGAGCCTACTAATTAACCCACTCGATCGTGCCATGATGAATAGCCGAGGCAGTGGCAGCAGCAGCAACCATCAAACCATGATGGCTTTCTCCGAGCATCCGAACCCGGCGGCAGCATCGTCGTCGGGGCAGCCGCAGGCGTCCCCGCCGTCGTCGCCGAGCGAGCGTCCGCCATCGGGCCGCGGGCGGCGGCGCGCGCAGGAGCCCGGGCGGTTCCTGGGCGTGCGGCGGCGGCCGTGGGGCCGGTACGCGGCGGAGATACGCGACCCCACGACCAAGGAGCGGCACTGGCTGGGCACGTTCGACACCGCGCAGGAGGCGGCGCTCGCCTACGACCGCGCCGCGCTGTCCATGAAGGGCGCGCAGGCGCGCACCAACTTCGTGTACACGCACGCCGCGTACAACAACTACCCGCCCTTCCTGGTGCCGTTCCAGCAGCAACAGCAGTACGGCGCAGCGCCGCAGCACATTGGCTCGTACGGCCACGGCCATCATCACTACGACCAGCAGCAGCAGCAGCAGGGATCGACGACGGGCGAGTGCTCGTCGACGATGCCGCCGGTGCCCGTGGAACGCGCCGACGGCACGCTGCTGCTGGACCGCGGCGGCGGCGGGCACCACCACCACCACCACCACCACCGCGAGCTCCTGTTCGCGAGCGCGGACGACAGCTCCGGGTACCTGAGCAGCGTGGTCCCGGAGAGCTGCCTCCGGCCGCGGAGCAGCGCGGCGGCGGTGGAGGACCTTCGGCGGTACTCGGTCTCGGACGCGGACTCCTACGGCATGGGGCTCCGGGAGGACGTGGACGACCTGGCCCAGATGGTGGCCGGGTTCTGGGGCGCCGGCGACGGGGACGGCATGGTGGCGTCGTCGCAGGGCTCCGACGGCTACTCGCCCTTCAGCTTCCTCTCCCACTGATGATGAGCAGGAGCTGCCGTTGTCTCTGACGACGTACGCGCGTGCCGTGCATTGCTGCGTCTGCGGCGCACGTACGTATGTAGCTCGATCTCGATCGATCGACCATCAGTAGATAGCTAGCTAGTTTGCTGCTCATCATATGATTATGATCGATCAGTGTGAGTTGGGTCGATCGATCCTGATCAGTAGTAGTTCTCGAGAGTCGGGTCGTCCGATCGATCAGTGTGAGTGAGTCGTGTACTAGAGTGGATAGCTGCGCGCCCTACTAGCTAGCTAGCTAGCTTCTTCATGTACTCGTACGTAGGCTCTTCGATCTTATAGTGCCAACTGCCAAGTAGTACTACGTACGACTGAATTTCATCTTTAATTTCATTCATGCATGAAACTAGGTATTCTAGAAACAGACAGACTGATCGTTTAGATTTAATCCGTAACGGCTTTTACTATGTATTACATATTCCTAATGCAATACAGCAGCGAGAAACAGAAACCAACGAATTGAGGAAACGGCCGGATAGACAACGATGGCCGTATTGTTCAGAAAATGGCAAGTACAGGACGAAAGGGCTGGTGTGGTGCAGTTCTACGGAAAAGCTGCCTCTGCCTGCTGGACAAGTGTCACGCAAGCAGCACCGCTCGGCAGCAGGGTACATGCATGGTGTAGTGCAACAGATCGAGTTGATCTAAACATACATACACGTGCCTGTACGAAGTACTATAATACTAGGAGTACATATACGTGAATGGTACTACTGGAGTAGTAGTTAGTACACGTACAAACCTGGAGAAGTGGACATACGTACATACATAGGCTTAGCATCTTTTTTTTTCTTTTTCTTTTTCATTTTGTTTTGCTGCCACCTGTGCATATGTCGGACAGACGGCACAACGATGGGCCTCTGTAGGGCCTAAAGTCGCACGCAAGCTACTGGGCCTGGAGATGCTGGGCTGGCGCGGGACGGAGGTACGCCCCCCTATCTATTCCATGACGATAGAGAAAGAAGCCCATCTACCTCGCTCAACAACAGTTGCGCCGCGAGTCCAATTTATACTCGTTCAACTCTTCGCATGTATGTGTCTTGGTTCAAGATTGCACCAAATAGCTTAGTTGCACCAGGTACATTCTCTACTTAGAATGCCTGTTAGCTAAAACTTCTTTTGAAACCGTTTAGAAAGGTAATAAACGTGACGGTTTCAGAAATTAATTAAGTCTTAAATTTCAGTCTTCAATTAGGAAAGCAAATCAAACTTATGCATCACTAAAGAAGGTCAAATAGACCTTTTTGTTTCACGGATTAGTGACTAATGGACTAGTAGCTATTATTAGTCCAGTTTACCTAATCTTTGTTGATCAGTACGTGAACTAGTTAGTTTGTGTGGACTAAACATCAGCAGCGTATGATCAGGTCAAGGTTGCACTGTGTTTAGTGTCCTACTATGTACTATACTATCCTAACAATACAATACAAACATTGATTTCAGAATCTGGTCGTCAAGATTAGACTAGTTTTGATGTACTATACTGTCATAGACAACACAACAGGTTGCTCCAACACAACATTCCTTGATTCCTTCCTTGTTACTACCACTATCTACCAACCTCTTATCTGATTAGCTCACACCCATGTGGAGCAATTTTCTTCCCAGTGAAACCACCAGGGATCCCCTCCACCAGCACAACACATACACTGATACACATAGGTTCAGCTGCTCAGCTCATGCAAAATATACTGCACAATGTTCCCTTTCCCTTAAACAGTACTGTGCAACATGACAATCGCATTTTATTACTCTCTAATAACCAATCCAATACTCTCTCCGTTCTTTTTTATTTGTTACCATTTAGTTCAAAAATGAACTAGCGAGCGATAAATATTCAAGAATGGAGGTAGTACAAAGCAACAAAATAGCATTCCAACCTTTTATGAAAGAAAAAAAAGGTGTTGGTTTGGTTCCACAACCATTATTATTGTTTGCTGTCTCGCTCGGACGCATGCCACTTCTTTTCAATACATAATAACAAAACAGATACACCAAAGGGTACTACTACACAAGGATGCCTTCATCGCCTATCAGACGCCACCGATTCCGCAGAGAAGAGATACTTCACTCGAGACAGCACCGAGTCGTGCGCTGGATCATATGGATGGTCCTTGGATGGGATCTCCAGAATAGCAGGGACTGGCTTGTTGTAGCTATCCACCAGAAATCTTATCATGTTGGCAATCTGTCACACGCAATAGAAATCAGCAGGGGATACAACTTATAAGATGGACGTTTCTCGGATCACCTAGCTACTACCACTTTGCATGATTTCCACAATGCTCCTAAAACCTTTTTCCTCCTTTCTCGTATTAATCAACGCACACGCTTACGCATAAGGGCATGCACAACCCTGACATCATGGTAGGTTTTTTAAGTAGAAAACACAATTAAGACACATGTAGGTACGATGAGATGTATCTAAACCTTATGCCTTATTTAATAAAAATTCTCTAAGACATGACTCTTTATGTGAGTTGTACTAGTGAAGCTGTATCTTGGATTTAGAAAACTGAGATAGAGGTGTGTCTTCATGAAGGCACTTAACCCCTAGACACACCTTAAGACACGGTGCATAATATGCATTGCACATGCCCTAAGAGTATCCAAAAGCAAATTGCCCAACAATTGACACTACTAACGAGCATGCATTGATTGCAGCTTTGGTTTAAAAGAGCTGGAAGAAAGGTTCGGTAAATGAAGATGCAAGTAAAAAGAGCCACCAACAAGGAGGGCAACGATTGTACTAAATAAAAGGGGATGAGAGTACCAAAGAATGATACTAGAAAAAAGGAACTGGAATATAAGTCAACTGCCAAAGTATTCTCCTGATCAAAATGCCAAATTTATCCTGAAGCACAACAATCTAGTAGGAGTCTGAAAAGCAAGCCAACTTTAGAGCCACTATTCTTAGTATTCGAGTTTTAAATATTAAAAACAACTCGAGGATAACCTTTTAAGCTTCCAACAAACTGACTAGAATGGTTTGCATTTCATAGAAGAGATCTGTTATGTATGGCCAAGCCTATGTTAGGCGCAATAGGGCTAAGGCTGCCCAGGTGGGGCCCAAGGCCCAATAGCTAATAGATAAGCTCTATCTAGTTAGTTATACTTATCCAAAGTTAGTAGATAGACTTAGATCAGCTCTATCTAGATAGTTATACTTATCCAAAGTTAGTAGATAGACTTGAGATAGCTCTATATATAGATCTGTAAACTCTGGAATAAAGATAAGCAGAATTCCAATCTATTCTGGCTTCCCAGAGGGAGCCAGAGTCTCCTGTGATCTTCTCCCTGCGCGCAACCCAGCCAGGACCACGACGGCACCCCAGCGCCGCCGCCCTGGTCGCACCAAATCCCCTCCCTACAATCTGCGCAATCTGCCCGGTAGAATCCGTAGTCCTACCAATCTGGTATCAGAGGACTCGACGATCATGAGTTCCTCCAAGTCGCCGTCACGGGGACAGCAGCCGCCGCCGACCTCAAGCCCGCCCGCAGCGCCGGTCGTCTCCCTGGCCGCGGTCCCTGCGCCGTCGGAGGCCATGGCGCTCGGCCCTCCCGGCGCGGCCATCAACCAGCAGGCCGCCCCCGCGCTCACACCGGCCCAGATCGCGGCGTCCTTGGCGGATCTCAGCCACGCCGTGCGCGATATGCAGATCACCATGAACGCCGTGCTGACAGGCCACCTTCCCTTCCCCAATCCACAAGCTGCCCATCCACCCCAGCCGCCGCACCCGTCCCTGACAGCGCAGCCACCGCCGGCCGCACTACCCCCACCCACGCAGCCACCTGCGCCACTCCCTCCACACGCCCGGCAACCAATTTCTTACCAGTACGGTATGTCGATCGACCCCGGGCCTTCATCCACCGCACCACCGACCACAGCCCCCATCCATATGATCCGCTTCCCACCATCCCCATCCCCCATCCCATCTTGGGCGCAGGGCGCGCCTACGGTTTCACCACCAGTGTAATCTGAGGCACTCCCGCGACCGGCGCTCACGACTTCCTTACCCAGCAGCACCGTCGGTGGGCCTCCCGGGATGCTGTTAGGAGGCAGCGACGGCCCCTGTTCCCGGGTCGGGGGCCCTTGCGCCCCCACGTACCCGCAGCGACAGCAGCGTGGTCACCGTACCACGGGCTGCCTCAGGACGACGACGTGGAGACCGCAGCCTACGGGGGCGCTGAGGCGCGCGCGCCTCCACGCTACTACAAACTGGATTTCACCACATACGATGGCTCCGAGGATCCGCTGAACTGGCTAAATCATTGTGAGCAGTTCTTCCGGGGACAGCGCACGCCAGCCTCGGATCGCACGTGGCTGGCCTCGTACCATCTTAAGGGGCCAGCACAGACATGGTACTATGCCCTGGAACAGGATGAGAGCATGCCGTCTTGGGATCGCTTCGCCGAGCTGTGTCGCCTTCGCTTCGGTCCAGCAGTGCGCGGTTCTCGCCTTGCAGAACTGGGACGCCTCCCCTTCCTGTCCACGGTCCAGGAGTACTCGGACCGCTTCCAGGCGTTGCTGTGTCGAGCTCGGGATGTCTCCCCCATGCAGAAGACGGAGCTATTCGTGGGCGGCCTTCCCGAGTACTTGCGGGTGGACGTTGAGCTGCGCGACCCGCAGGATCTACAAACTGCCATGTACCTGGCGCGGGCGTTCGAACGGCGCGCGGCGGCCTGGCCCCCATTCCAGCAGCGCGGGTCGCGACCACCGCAACGGGCGCAAGGCTCGGGTCGCGTGACACCAGCACCGCCCGGGGCTCTACCGACCGGTACGACGACACCAGGCGATAGTACGACTCCGACACGCTCGTTTCGCCGATTGTCCCCGGGCGAGCAGCAGGAGCGGCGTTGGCAGGGGCTCTGCTTCAACTGCGATGAACCCTACGTTCGGGGACACGTCTGCCAGCGGTTGTTCTACTTGGAGGTCGACGACTTCCTCGACGAGGCGGTCGGTGAGGGTGGGGTTGACCCCCTAGAGGAGCCGGCCGCCCCAGACGTCACGGGAGCCAACGCGCTGGTGGTCTCGTTACACGCGCTGGCGGGCATCCAGACGGACAAGACGCTGCTGCTACCAGTCACCATCAACGGCGAGCGACTACTCGCGCTCATGGACACAGGGTCAACCCACAACTTCCTCAACGCTGACACGATGAGCCGCCTCGGGTTAGCTATGGCGGGTGGCGAGCACCTTCGAGTCACGGTGGCCAACGGTGACCGCCTACCCTGCGCCGGCATCGCCCGCGACGTCCCCGTCATCATCAACGACGAGTCCTTCTCCATCACGTGCGTCGGGATGCGCCTAGGCTGCTTCGACTTCATCCTCGGCGTGGACTTCCTGGAGACGCTGGGCACCATCCAGTGGAACTTCCGAGCACTGACCCTGTCGTTCCAGCGCCAGGGCCGGCGCATCCACTGGCAGGGTGTGCGGGCCACGCAACAGCCTGCCCCGCAGCAGCTGGTTGTGGCAGTCGTCGACACTGCCCAACAGCCCCTCATGGACGTCCTTCTGCAGCAACATGGCGCCATCTTCGACGAGCCCACGGGACTGCCCCCGGCCCGCCCCTACGACCATCGCATCCACTTGCTGCCCAGTACAGCTCCGGTGGCCGTACGACCGTACCGGTACGCACAGCTGCAGAAGGACGAGCTGGAGCGACAGTGTGAGGCCATGCTCACACAAGGCATCATACGACCCAGCACGTCGCCGTTCTCCGCTCCGGTGCTCTTGGTTCGCAAGGCGGACCGCTCGTGGCGTTTCTGCATCGACTATCGCGCCCTCAACGCCAAGACGTCCAAGGACAAGTTCCGATCCCGGTGGTGGACGAGCTCCTCGACGAGCTCCATGGAGCCCGTTTCTTCTCCAAGCTGCTTACGCTCAGGCTACCACCAGGTGCGGATGCACACCGATGACATCGCCAAGACGGCGTTCCGCACCCATCATGGCCACTATGAGTTCCTGGTCATGTCGTTCGGCCTCTCGAACGCGCCTGCTACTTTCCAGGCCCTAATGAACGACGTACTCCGCCCATATCTTAGGAAGTTTGTGCTTGTCTTCTTCGACGATATCCTGATCTACAGTGCATCATGGGCGGAACACCTCCAGCATGTGGGCATCGTCCTCGAGACATTGCAGGCACACCACCTCCACCTGAAGCGCTCCAAGTGTTCCTTCAGCGCCACATCAGTGGCCTATCTGGGCCATGTCATCTCCGAGGGCGGGGTCGCCATGGACGCCGACAAGGTCGCAACAGTGGCCTCCTGGCCGCCCCCGCGGTCTGCACGAGGCCTCCGGGGCTTCTTGGGACTAGCAGGGTACTACCGGAAGTTCATCAAAGACTTCGGCCTCATCGCAGCCCCGCTGACACGTCTCTTGCGACGAGACGCGTTTGCCTGGGACGATGACGCGACAACAGCCTTCCACGCCCTAAAGCACGCCCTGACGACGGGTCCAGTGCTCCAGATACCGAACTTCGCCGAGCTCTTCGTCGTCGACTGTGACACGTCAGGTGCAGGGTTCGGTGCTGTCCTTCATCAGGGCGCGGGACCTCTCGCCTACTTCAGCAAGCCATTTGCAACCCGCCACCTCAAGTTGGCGGCCTACGAGAGGGAGCTCATCGGCCTCATGCAGGCCGTCCGTCACTGGCGCCCGTACTTGTGGGGGCGCCACTTTTCTGTTCGGACTGACCACTACAGTCTCAAATTCTTGCTGGAACAACGCTTGTCCACAGTTCCTCAGCATCAGTGGACCAGCAAGTTGTTCGGTTTCGATTTCTCGGTGGAATACAGGCCGGGGCGCCTGAACACCGTGGCCGACGCCCTGTCCCACCGCGACTCGGAGGCTGCCATGGAGGACACGGCTATGGCAGCACTGGCCATCTCGGGCCCGACATTTTCCCTGCTGGACGACATCAGGCGGGCGCTGGCAGCTGCACCTGACGGACAGCACCTCCTCCAGCAGCTGCGGGAGGACGTATTGGCTGCGCCATGGCGCCTCGTCGACGGGCTGCTCCTGCACGGCACACGCATCTTCGTGCCGAACTACGACGACCTACGCCACCAGGTGCTGACATTGGCACACTCGGCAGGTCATGAGGGCATCCAGAAAACCCTCCATTGACTACGGGCAGACTTCTACATGCCACATGATCGCGCGCTCGTCCAGGACTGGGTGCGCACCTGCACCACGTGCCAGCAAAACAAGACAGTGGCGCAGCAGCCGGGCGGCCTCCTGCAACCCCTTGAGGTGCCGTCCCAGGTGTGGGCTGACATCTCCATGGACTTCATCGAGGGGCTGCCCAAGGTGGCAGGCAAGTCCGTCATCCTCACGGTGGTGGATCGCTTCTCCAAATACGCCCACTTCATCGCCCTCGGCCACCCCTACACCGCGTCGTCCGTAGCACGGGCATTCTTCGACGGCATCGTACGAATGCACGGGTTCCCGTTGTCTATTGTCAGTGACCGGGACCCCGTCTTCACCGGGCACGTGTGGCGCGACCTCTTCAGGATGGCGGGGGTGACACTAAAGATGAGCACCGCCTTCCACCCACAGACGGATGGACAATCGGAGGCGGTCAACAAAATTATTGCGACGTATCTTCGGTGTGTCACCGGCGATCGACCGCGGGCATGGGTGGATTGGCTGTCCTGGGCGGAGTATTGCTATAATACCTCCTACCACACAGCATTGCGTGCCACTCCCTTCGAGGTGGTCTATGGCAGATCCCCACCGTCCATGCTACCTTACACGCCAAGGACGGCACGTACTGAGGCCGCAGACGACATGCTACGCTCTAGAGATGAGATGTTGGCCGAGGTGCGCCAGCGCCTTTTGCAGGCCCAGCAGCTCGCCAAGAAGTATTACGATGCTGGGCATCGGGAGGTCCAGTTCCAGGTGGGCGACTGGGTGTGGCTACGCCTGCTACACCGCACCTTTCAGTCCCTCCATCCGCGCGCGAAGGGAAAGCTGGGACCTCGCTACGCAGGCCCTTTCCGTGTCCAGGAAAGGATTGGGTCGGTAGCCTACCGCCTGCAGTTGCCAGATGGTGCTCGCATCCATGATGTCTTCCACGTCAGCCTGCTGAAGCCGCACCGTGGGGATCCTCCTGCAACTCCGGGGACGCTTGACCCAGTGATGGATGGCCGACTGCTTCCTGTGCCGGCCAAGGTGCTTCGCGCTCAACTTAGGCGGGGCGTGTGGCAGGTTCTCGTACAGTGGCGTGGACTGGCTGAAGATGACGCCACATGGGAAAAGCTTGAAGAGTTCCGTGCTGCTTACCCCAACTTACAGCTCGAGGACGAGCTGTTTGAGAAGGCGGGGAGAGATGTTATGTATGGCCAAGCCTATGTTAGGCGCAATAGGGCCAAGGCTGCCCAGGTGGGGCCCAAGGCCCAATAGCTAATAGATAAGCTCTATCTAGTTAGTTATACTTATCCAAAGTTAGTAGATAGACTTAGATCAGCTCTATCTAGATAGTTATACTTATCCAAAGTTAGTAGATAGACTTGAGATAGCTCTATATATAGATCTGTAAACTCTGGAATAAAGATAAGCAGAATTCCAATCTATTCTGGCTTCCCAGAGGGAGCCAGAGTCTCCTGTGATCTTCTCCCTGCGTGCAACCCAGCCAGGATCACGACGGCGCCCCAGCGTCGCCGCCCTGGTCGCACCAAATCCCCTCCCTACAATCTGCGCAATCTGCCCCCGGTAGAATCCGTAGTCCTACCAAGATCTGCCTCCAAAGAAACTAAACAAAATTAAAAATTAACTAACGCCCCCCCCCCCCAAAAAAACTCCCCTACCCCCAACCCCACATTTTCCCTTGTCCATTTATCTATCTATATACATGACATGCTTAAAAGGATCTGACTTGACAATGCCTCAATAGACAAATAATATGCATGCACATGTGATGGTTTACTTACATACTGACTGATGAGCACAATAGCAATATCCTCCCTTGTAGTAAATTCTTTGAACGCATCCTCGATTTGTTTAACTGTCGTCTCTGTGGAATAAAAAACAAACTGTATTCATACTAAACCATTGGATCATTGCAACAGTAGAGGAAACAAGCATGAACCCTGTTGCTGAAGGCATGCTATAAACAGTTTGGGTAAAAAATTCAGGGATCCCTAGATTTGCACACAAAAAAGGAAGTAGAAATCACTAGCGGGGAAAAGCCAGGTTCAGTCAGAGTTAGCATGGGAGTTAGAGACTCACAATATGGTTAAGGGTAAGATCTTGGTGTTCTTTAATGAGCAGGCACGCAAAAGGGCCTCTAGCCAAGTTGGTTAGGTGGTCTGAGTAGCACTCCGCAGGTTCTGGGTCGACTCCCCATGGGAGCGAATTTTCAGTCTGTGGTTAAAAAATCCCCTCTTTTGTCCCATGCCAAAGCACAGGTCTAAGACCTGGCCCCGGTCGCGGTCGTTCTCACATGGGCTACTGTGCCACTGTGTATCGGTGGGGACCTTGTGCCATGTCATGATTTCGACCATCCCATCCTAAGTTGCCACCCATCCTAACCATCAGTTTCACTTCAGATTTATCTTCAAGTTCATAAAGTCATGTCACCCCATAGTGCAGCTTTTCATTTCATCTTTCAGCAACTAATGCGCGCATGCTGCCCTATTTGTGCAGCTTTTCATTTCATCTTCCAACATGTAATGCATGTGTGTTGCCCTTAATTATGCATCAGGGCATAATGAACTTCCCCACAGGACACCATACCATAACCAAACAAACAAATCCAAAGGTCAGAAAAACCATTGAAGACTAATTAAATTGTGTGCATGCATGGAGACACTTATTGATCTTGCCTTATGTAGACTTTTTAAATAGCAATCCACCAAGCAGAAGCCACTGTCATACCAGATGCAGATTGTTCTCCTCAACTACGATTCTACTCCTGCATCCCCTCCTCGGCTCCTCTGACATGTACACTGCAGCATCACAGTTGACAATCCAAAGATTTGTTGCACATCGGCAATTCTCTGATCATCACCTTCCTTTCCCTTTTCCCTCACCATATTATGCGCCCATCTACTAGCACTTCATCGACTAGAGCTTTGCTGCATGCACAGCATTAAGTGATGGCCTCCAACCACAAGCACCACTGCATGTGACCGATCGATTTACACGGCCAGCCCATATGCACGATCTGCTGGCCGTAGCCTAATTGAGCCGAGCAAATTGTGCTGAGGACTGACCCTAAGGTGTTCTGCGGGCCATCAAGGTCTAGCAGGGAAGTGGGGAAATTCAGTCCTTAGATCATGTCTTCGGAGGATAAATCCATAATAGCAATATTTATTGAAGATAAATTATGGGTCTCAACAATGATAGTATGCAGCAGTCAAGAAGATACTCGTTTTACTCACTGTTGTCGACGAGGAGGTAATTGGTTTTCTTGCGCAGATCAACATTGCCAACGCCGGCCATCAAGAAGCCAGTGACGGTGTCCTGCAAGAATTGGAGAGAAGCGTGCGTTTAGACATGAGAAAGAAAAGAAAGATAGATAATCGTGGAGCCCCAAATACAACCCCGACGCTGGCTGGATCCAGCTACATAAAATACCTCGGGGGCACGCGTCTATTGCTCAATCGCAAGGATAATTAAGCGGAGGAAGCGGGTGGTGGACCGGAGTCATGCGGGTTACCTCGTCGGCGATGATTGCGATGAGGGCGGAGTTGTTAGTGGGGATGTTGGTCCTCCCCGCCATGGCTTGTGGTTGTGGATGCTGCTCCCCTGCCTCCTCGTGTTCGCGGTCCTGCACCTGCAGAGAATTGAATCTGATGGAGCTCAGCGCAAGCGGAGATCGGATCGATTCTGAATTTCTGATGCTGTGATATAGGCACGAACATCCACTTGGGTAGGGAGGAAGACGGTCGATTTTTTTAGCCCATTTTTTAGAAATAATTTGGGAAGTGGACTTATTTTCCCAGTTCATTTTTTTATTCTATGGGAAAACGTAATTCCCAAACCAGCCTTTACGAAAAAAAATATCATATTCCTAGACGATTTAATATCGGTTTTGACCCTTTACACGACGCTAGGATATGTGGCGCCGAGCTAACACGTCTCGACAGCGCCATAGGCTGTGACGCCGAAGTAATTGCCGCGCTGGCCAGTAAAGGCTAACGCGGCGTCGACATGGACCCGAGATCGACGCCATAGATCTTGGCGCCAAGCTCGGAAGAAAACTAGTCAGCCTATCTCCTGTGCCATTCTCTCCCCGCACGCCGTTCTCTCTCCCCGCCGCCGAGCCACCCCACTCCACCGTCGAGACCAAGGGAGTCACCCCGGTCACTGCCGTCGAGGCCGAGGCGCCCCGTTCTCTCTCCCCGTCCTATCGCCGAGGCCGCTCAGTTGATGAGGACGAGAGAGTCGCCGCCGAGGATGAGGCAGCAAGGCCGGCCACGCCACCTAGCCCGATGCGCCGCCCTGCCCTTCGTGTCGCCTAGCCCTCTGTCGCGTATCTCTCCCAACTGCATCACCTCTTCTTTGTCGGCGTATCCCTCCCAACTGCATTTTTTCGTCTTCTACACAAAAAACAATAAGTAAGTACGGATGCAACATTATAGCTCATGCAATCAAAAAGAAATATCAACCTCATCGTAATCTACCATATGTCCACAAAAATAGCCCACACCAAGCTCGGAAGGAACTAATCCATATTTAACTTCAATACCACATTTGCAGAGTACATGATCGAACTTCAACTCTTTCGCTCACTCATTCTTTTTTCTTTTCCTTTGCCTTTGGCTCATACCGATGGGACCTAGGACCATACAACCACTCTCTAAAATTACATTTACACCCACCGTATGGCTGCATTAGAATGAATTAGTAAATTTGTGCAAAAAATAACAATTTTTTGGACATTTGTTATGCACTCATATAATTACTGTTGGGACACACGAAGTACTTTGCAGTGTCCTCAGCACGATCTCCGCAATCGCACCGACACGGAGACTCCAGTCATCTTTAGGGCTTGTTCGGTTATTTTCAATTCATATGGATTGGAGGGGATTGATACGGATTGAAGGGGATTTTAACTTACTAGGGATTGAAACCCCTTCAATCCCCTCAATCCATATGGATTGGGGGAGAACCGAACATGGCCTTATGTGGCTAAGTTCTTCTCCTCATCCGTCATTGGTGGTGGGTTCGGGGAGGAGGCACCCAACACTTAAAACGCTCATGTGTATTCCTTTTACACAACTAATTATTGAAAAGGAGATATCGAGTGTTAAATTTATCAGGACCGTCGATCCACCGGAAAGAAGCACCTCAAGTGATCATATAGGAATGGAACGAAGCATTAGTACACATCTAGTAAACATCAATACACACAAGTCATAAGCTACATACATTAAAACCGCCACAAGTGTAGAAGCAGCAAGTAGCCGTGTCTGGACGTTTGGATTGACATACCCAAGCCGATTTGCCACGGTCACAATTAGACACAGGAAGTTTAGGAGGAAGAAGAGCATCCTTACTAGGGACTTTCGAATATAACTTCCGAGGACAAATCTCTCTTCTGCCACAACGACTCATGATACATGTCTTTCATCTAACAAATGATTATATATTAACACATCTATATTGTCGGGGACCGTAATTAGGGGTACCCCAACGCTTCTTAATCCGGTTGGAAAACGTCTTCAGGACAAACCATAAACGACCGACGAAGCGCGGGCTTCGTCTATTAAGGGACGCGACCTCACCCGAGCCTAGCCTCGGGCCAGGACCGTAGTCCCGGACGAATTCACGCCTCGCCCGAGGGTCCCCTCAGTCAGCAGACGCACCCTCGGCTCGCCCGAAGCCCAGCTCGGGCAGACTTTGTCGTGCAGCGACCTCGTCCGAATCACCTTACCAACCGATCGTATCGTATGGGCATTTAATGCAGGGATCGCCTGACACCTTATCCTGACACGCGTGCCTCAGTCGGCAAGGTCGAAGTGACCGCAGTCACTTCGCCCCATTTACTGACCGTTCTGACAGGAAAACAGCGCTGTTCACCCCGCTCCGGCAACTGTGCCAGCCACCAGGGAAAGACTAACAACAGTCGCGGCCTTCCCCGAGTCTCGGCCTCGGGTGCAACAACAAACTCCGCCTCGCCCGACCCCAGGCCTCGGCCTCAGCCTCGGCCTCGGGAGAAGGACTCTGCCTCGCCCGACCTCAGCCTCGGCCTCGGAGGAGTCGCCGCCTCGCCCGACCTCGGCCTCGTATCAGCTACGCTACTGGGGATCCATCATTACCCTACCCTTAGCTAGCCGTCTCAGGCTACGAAGGAACAAGACCGGTGTCTCATCTAAGTTACCCCGGTAACAGGTAATGATGGCTCCCCGCGTGCGCCCATGACGTCGGGTGCTCTCGAATCCCCTACGGAAGCACGGAGACGTCAGCAGGATCCACGCTGCACCGCCAGCTATGCTCCTACAGGGCTCAGGGCGCTTCTCCGACGGCCACGTTGGTACCTCTACAGGGCTCAAGGCGCTCCCTCAACGGCCACGTTATTATCTGTACAGGGCTCAGGGCACTTCCCTGCCAGCCACGTTAGCTCTAAGCTACACCCCCATTGTACAGCTGGGCACCTCCTTGTGTCTATAAAAGGGGGTGTCTAGGGTCCCACGGAAAGGAGGAGAGAGGACAGGGGAAAAAGAAAGAGCGGGAGAGAAAGGGACGAACGTGCAGCGTACGAACACACAGACGCACGACGCAGGCGAGCGGAGGTAGGCAGAGTAGGAGAGACGCGGTACAGGCAGCCCCAGATGGCCTGCCTCAACGCCGAACCCTCTCCTCCTCTCTCTCTCGCCCTCGCTCTCGCTCTCCCGCGGCGCTTGTAACCCCTACTGCAAGCGCCCCCTAGCGCAGGATAATATAAGCCTCATCCCATCGCTTGTGTTCCATCTTGCATCGACCCATCTGGACAGGGGAACGTGGCACTAAAATTCACTAGTCGGTCTGGCTGAGGGGCCCCTGGGTCCGAAACACCGATAGTTGGCACGCCAGGTAGGGGTCTCGCTGCGTGTTAACGAACACTTTCCCGTTGAGTTCCAGATGGGTAGCTTTCGCCAGCCTCTCCAGCCCGGGACGGTGCTCCGCTTCGGGAGTCTCGAGTTCATGTCCCTCGACGGCGGCTACGACATGGTACTGCTCCCTCCATAGCATGACAACAACAATGGTCGACGGCTCGCCCGGCGGAGGCGAACTCGACGACGGCATCTCCCCGCGGCAGAGGAGGAACACCTGGGTTTACCCCGCCACCCTCCTCGCCGGAGGAGGAGGAGACGGGGCAACCGTGGCCAGGAAGGAGGTGACACCTCGTCGGCTGTTGGGCCAGAGCAAGTCGACGACACCGGCACCCCTGCGGGGGACATGTCGGGCGTTGTCCACGCACCTGAGACAACGACGGGTGTCGCTTCCCCGCAACGGGCCAACCCCGAGCGGACTGATGACGCTAGCACCCTCGCGGAGGACTTGCTGGGCATTAGCCTCGTACCTGCGATAACGGTGCAGCCCGTCCCTGGCGTGACTTCGCCACCGTCCATCGACCAAAAGATACCGTCCGTTTTCCACCCTGTTCCCTTTAGATTCAGTTTCGATCCACCAAGCGACCCCGCTTCGGTGAGCGCTTTCGTGAGGGCATATCTTGACCTTCCGGGGTACCATATGTGGTCCTCTTGGGACCGACTGACGGCTGTCTCAACCTCCGGACCCACGGGTTCCGAGGAAGAGGACGACCCCGACGTCAGTTGGGATTTCTCCGGACTCCGTGATCCCAGTGCCATGTGCGACTTCATGTCCGCATGCGACCACAGCCTTTCCGGCTGCTCTGATGATGGTCAAAGCCTTGACGCTGAGGGTTGCGACCCGACTCGCGAGTGCTACCACATTGATCAGGAAGATCACGACGGAGAAAACCACCTTGGTATGCCAGGAGGTGATGGCACCCTTGCACCTGTGTCTCGCGTTGAGATCCCGCGGGAGCTGGCCGTGGTCCAAGTCCCTGCGGGGGGTCAGGACACACAGCTTGAGCAACTCCGTGAGATGCAGGCCAAGCTTGACGAAGAAGCGGGGTGACTTGTGCAGCTCCGGCAAAACATCGAGCAGGACTGGGCAGGCCAGGCACTCATCGGAGGAGCGCGTCATCGGGGCCAGGATGTCCAGTGCCACATTGTTGACGACGCCAGGGTGATGCCGCCCCTGGCCTTCAACGGGGTCGGCCAGAGCCTAGCCGCAGCAGCAATGTTACTTCGGACGATGCTGGAGCCATCCACCACCGAAGGGCGATGTATCCAGGGCGAGCTCAAGGGCCTCCTGGAAGACGCCGCTGTCCGATAGGCTGAGAGCTCCGCCTCCCGAAGGCGAGGAGACCCCTTGGAGCATCGCGCAGCGCCCCCCGACGCATGCGGGAGGCCTCGGTCCACACCGAGCGCACACGGGACGGGACGCCTGCAGCCCCGGATCGCCTCAGCGCCGAGCAACACCACCGCCACTGTCGAGCCTGCCTTGAGGAGAAGGTGCATCGAGGCTACCATCCTAGGCGCGAGGGGCGCTACGACAGAGAGAAGGATCAAAGCCCCTCACCCGAGCCACCAGGTCCGCGAGTCTTCAGCCGGGCCATACGACGAGCGCCATTCTCGGCACACTTCCGAGCCCCGACTACCATCACCAAGTACTCGAGGGAGACAAGGCCAGAGTTGTGGCTTGCGGACTACCGGCTGGCATGCCAGTTGGGAGGAGCGGACGATGACAACCTCATCATCCGCAACCTCCCCATTTTCCTCTCCGACGCTGCTCGGGCCTGGCTGGAGCATCTGCCTCCTGCGCAGATCTCCGACTGGGATGACCTGGTCAAGGCTTTCGCTGGGAATTTCTAGGGTACGTACGTGCGCCCTGGGAACTCATGGGATCTTCGAAGCTGTCGCCAGCAGCCAGGGGAATCCCTGCGAGAGTACATCCGGAGGTTTTCGCAGCAGCGCACCGAGCTGCCCAACATCACCGACTCGGACGTCATCGGGGCATTCCTCGCTGGCACCACGTGCCGAGACCTGGTGAGCAAACTGGGGTGCAAGACTCCTACCAAGGCGAGCGAATTGATGGACATCGCCACCAAGTTCGCCTCTGGTCAGGAGGCGGTCGAAGCCATCTTCCAGAAGGACAAGCAGCCTCAGGGAGGGCAGAAGGAAGACGCCCCCGAGGCGACCGCCCAGCGCGGCGCGAAGAAGGCGCAAGCAAAGCGCAACGCCGTCGACATGGATCTCGTCACCGCTGCCGAGCACAGGAACCCTCGGAAGCCTCCCGGAGGGGTTGGCGTGTTCGACAAGATGCTCAAGGAGTCGTGCCCCTATCACCGGGGTCCTGTCAAACACACCCTTGAGGAGTGCGACATGCTCCGGTGCTACTTCAACAAGGTCGGACCCTCGGCAGAAGGTGGCAAAGACCAAGGCAACCACAGGGGGCGACAAGGAAGAGGAGTTCCCCGAGGTCCACAATTGCTTCATGATCTACGGCGGACAAGTGGCGAACGCCTCGGCTCGGCACAGCAAGCAAGAGCGCCGGGAAGTTTGCTCGGTGAGGGTGGCAGCGCTAGTCTACCTAGACTGGTCCGACAAGCCTATCACCTTCGACCAAGGTGACCACCCCGACTTCGTGCCGAGCCCAGGAAGGTACCCACTCATCGTCGACCCGATCATCAGCAATGTCAAGCTCTCCAAGGTCCTCATGGACGGAGGCAGCAGCCTCAACATCATCTACGCCGAGACCCTGGAGCTCTTGGGGGTTGATCGGTCCGAGATCCGGGCTGGTGCAGACCCTTCCACGGGATCGCACCCGGAAAGCGTATCCTGCCCCTCGGACAGGTTGACTTGCCCGTCTGCTTCGGAACTCCCTCCAACTTCCGAAAGGAAACCCTCACCTTCGAGGTAGTTGGGTTCCGAGGAACCTATCGTGCGGTGCTGGGAAGACCATGCTACGCCAAGTTCATGGCCATCCCCAACTACACCTACCTCAAGCTCAAGATGCCTGGCCCCAAGGGAGTCATCACCGTCGGACCCACGTACTGCCACGCTTACGAGTGCGACGTGGAATGCGTGGAGTACGCCGAGGCCCTCGCTGGGTCCGAAGCCCTCATCGCCGACATGGATTGCCTCTCCAAAGAGGTGCCCGACGCGAAGCGGCACGCCGGCAACTTCGAGCCGGCCGAGGCGGTCAAGTCCGTCTCCCTCGACCCCAGCAACGATGTCGGCAAGAAAGTCAGGATCGGCTCCGAGCTCGACCCCAAATAGGAAGCAGTGCTCGTCGACTTTCTCCGTGCAAATGTCGAGGTTTTTGTGTGGAGTCCCTCGGACATGCCAGGCATACCGAGGGATGTCGTCGAGCACTCACTGGACATCCGAGCTGGAGCCCGACCCGTGAAGCAGTCCCTGCGCCGTTTTGATGAAGAAAAGCGCAGAGCCATAGGCGAGGAGATCCACAGGCTGATGGCTGTAGAGTTCATCAAAGAGGTATTCCATCCTGAATGGTTAGCTAACCCTATGCTTGTCAAGAAAAAAGGTGGGAAATGGAGGATGTGCGTAGACTACACCGGTCTAAACAAAGCATGTCCGAAGGTTCCCTACCCTCTGCCTCGCATCGATCAGATTGTGGACTCCACTGCTGGGTGCGAAACCCTATCTTTCCTTGATGCCTACTCAGGCTACCACCAAATCAAGATGAAAGAGTCCGACCAGCTCGCGACTTCGTTCATCACACCTTTTGGCATGTATTGTTATACTACAATGACATTTTGCTTGAGGAATGCATGTGCCACCTACCAGAGGTGCATGAACCATGTGTTCGGAGAACACATCAGCAAGACGGTCGAGGCTTATGTTGATGACATCGTTGTCAAAACAAGGAAAGCCTCCGACCTCCTCTCTGACCTTGAGGCAACATTCAGCTGCCTGAAAGCGAAGAGCATAAAACTCAATCCTGAGAAGTGTGTCTTCGGAGTCCTCCGAGGCATGCTCTTAGGGTTCATCGTCTCCGAACAGAGAATCGAAGCCAACCTAGAGAAAATCGCGGCCATCACCAACATGGGGCCCATCAAAGATTTGAAAAGAATACAAATGGTCATGGGATGCCTCACGGCTCTGAGCCGCTTCATCTCGCGCCTCGGCAAGAAAGGGTTGCCCTTGTACTGCCTCTTAAGGAAGGCCGAGCGCTTCACTTGGACCCCCGAGGCCGAAGAAGCCCTCGGAAACTTAAAGGCGCTCCTTACAAATGCGCCCATCTTGGTGCCCCCTGCTGTGGGAGAAGCCCTCTTGATCTACGTAGCCGCAACCACTCAGGTGGTCAGCGCCGCGATCATAGTCGAGAGATGGGAAGAAGGACATGCATTGCTCGTCTAGAGGCCAGTCTACTTCATCAGCGAAGTGCTATCCGAGACCAAAGTCCGCTACCCACAAATCCAGAAGCTGCTCTACGTAGTGATTCTGACACGGCGGAAGCTGCGACACTACTTCGAGTCTCATCCGGTTACTGTGGTGTCATCTTTCCCCCTAGGAGAAATCATCTAGAGCCGAGAGGCCTCGAGGAGGATAGCAAAATGGGCAGTGGAACTCTTGGGCGAAACACTTACGTTTGCCCCTCGGAAGGCCATAAAATCCCAAGTCTTGGCTGACTTCCTGGCTGAATGGACTGACACCCAGTTGCCAACAGCCCCAATTCAACCCAAACTTTGGACCATGTATTTCGACGGGCCACTGATGAAAACAGGAGCAGGTGTTGGCTTGCTCTTCATCTCACCCCTCGGGAAACATGTGCGCTACGTACTGCGCCTCCATTTTCCGGCGTCAAACAACGTGGCCGAGTACGAGGCCTTGGTTAATGGCCTGCGCATCGCCGTCGAGCTGGGGGTTCGGTGCCTCGACGCTCGTGGCGACTCGCAGCTCGTCATTTACCAGGTCATGAAGAACTCCCACTGCCGCGACCAAAAAATGGAGGCCTAATGCGACGAAGTTCGGCGTTTGGAAGACAAGTTCTACGGGCTGGAACTCAACCATGTTGCTCGACGGTACAACGAAGCCGCAGATGAGCTGGCGAAAATAGCCTCGGGGCGGATGCCAGTTCCTTCGGACGTCTTCTCCAAGGATATATATCAGCCATCCGTCAAAGTCAACGACGCGCCCGAGCCCAAGGTACCCTTGGCCGCCGAGGGTGAGGCCCTGCGCATTGAGGGGGAGCGGAATGGGGTCACACCGGTCCCGAACTGGCAGACCCCATTGAAAGGCAAATGTGCCCTTGGGCCATTTCTAAGTATTTTGGTGATCAAGTGCCAACACAAATGGTTTAATGTGAAACTATGCCTAATGGTGGAAGAAGTGCAAAGTCAACACAAAGGTATGATTCTAGACTTAGTACATTGGTTTTTGTGTACTAATATATTTGTCTAAGTGCTAGAATCAGAGAAAATTCAATTCGAAAAGACTTGGCTCGAGCAGCCAAGACTCTGCTTAGTCTGGGTGCACCGGACTGTCCGGTGGTGCACCGGACAGTGTCCGGTGCGCCAGGCTGGCTCTGGTGAAAAGGCTGCTCTCGGGTCTCGACGACGGCGTATGGCTATAAATCACCAGACTGTCTGGTGGTGCATCGGACAGTGTCCGGTGAGTCGGCTGCGGCGAAGTCGCGCTCTCGGGAACCAAGTCAACAGCGTACGGCTATAATTCACCGGACTGTCCGGTGAGCCAACGGTCGGGCGCGCCAACGATCGGCCGCGCAATCCGCGCGTGACGCGTGGCCGAGCCAACAATCGGATGGGAGCACCGGGCTGTCCGGTGTGCACCGGACAGTGTCCGGTGCGCCAACGGCTCCAAGTCTCCAACGGTCGGCTGCGCCAGAATAGGAAAGAAATCCGCACCGGACAGTGTCTAGTGGTGCACCGGACAATGTCTGGTGGTGCACCGGACAGTGTCCGATGCGCCAGTCGACAGAAGGCAAGAATTGCCTTCCTGGATTGCTCTCAACGGCTCCTAGCTGCCTTGGGGCTATAAAAGGGACCCCTAGGCGCATGGAGGAGAACACCAAGCACACTTTGAGCATTCTTGATCATTCACACTTTGTCTTTGCGCACTTGTTCGACATTCTTAGTGATTTGAGCTCCGTTCTAGTGAGAACTTTGTGATATTCATTAGAGCTCAAGTCTTGGCCATGTGTGTGCTTATTTACTGTGGACTTGTGTGTGTTGCTCATCCCATCCTTACTTCCGTGTTCATTTGTGATCATTTTTTGTAAGGGCGAGAGACTCCAAGTTGTGGAGATTCCTCGCAAATGGGATATAGTGAAAGGAAAAGAAACACCATGGTATTCAAGTGGATCTTTGGATCACTTGAGAGGGGTTGAGTGCAACCCTCGTCCATTGGGACGCCACAACGTGGAGTAGGCAAGTTTTAACTTGGCCGAACCACGGGATAAACCACTGTGCCTCTCTGTGTTGATATCTTTGTGGTTATTGTGTCTTGCAAGAATTCCTCTCTAGCCACTTGGTTTTATTGCTCTAACACTTAATCAAGTTTGTGGCTTCAAGTTTTAAGTTTTTACAGGATCACCTATTCACCCCCCCTCTAGGTGCTCTCAATTGGTATCAGAGCCGTTCTCTTCACGTAAGGGACTAATCGCCCAAAGAGATGGATCCTGAGGGCAAGGGGATGGTGGTCAATGATAAGGAGAAGGAGTCCTTCATCAATGATCCAAAAGATGACAAGCCTACTGACTCGGGCTCGAGCCACAAAAGAAAAGACGGGAAGAAGAAGAAAACAAGGCACATCAAGGAGATAGTCTACTACGACAGCGACGAATCTTCCTCTTCACAAAAGGACGACGACGACTACGAGAAAAAGAAAACGATCAATTCAAACTTTTCTTTTGATTATTCTCGTATTCTGCAAAGCTCCAATACTCATTTGCTTTCCATTCCACTCGGAAAACCTCCTCACTTTGATGGAGAGGACTACGGATTTTGGAGTCACAAAATGCGTAGCCACTTGTTCTCTCTCCATCCAAGTATATGGGAGATAGTTGAGAATGGAATGCAATTTGATAGTACGGATAGTCCCATATTCATCAATGAACAAATTCATAAAAATGCACAAGCTACTACTGTTCTTTTAGTGTCATTGTGCAGGGATGAATATCATAAGGTGAGTGGCTTGGATAACGCCAAGCAAATTTGGGACACCCTCAGGATCTCTCATGAGGGAAATGACGTCACCATGCTCACCAAGATGGAGTTGGTGGAGGGCGAACTTGGGAGATTCGCAATGATCAGGGGAGAGGAGCCAACCCAAACATACAACAGACTCAAGACCCTCGTCAACAAGATAAGGAGCTATGGAAGCACGCGATGGACGGACCACGACGTCGTCCGCCTAATGCTAAGGTCTTTCACCGTCCTTGATCCACATCTTGTAAACAATATTCGTGAAAATCCTAGGTACACCAAGATGTCGCCCGAAGAAATACTTGGAAAGTTCGTAAGCGGGCGGATGATGATCAAGGAGGCAAGATACGTCGATGAGGCGTTGAATGGTCCAATTCATGAGCCTCAAGCCATTGCTCTCAAAGCAACAAATAACAAGGAGGCGCTACCTAGCAAGGTGGCACAAGTTGAGGCGGCAGGGCTCAATGAGGAAGAAATGGCCCTCATCATCAAGCGCTTCAAGACGGCGCTAAAGGGTCGCAAGGAGCATCCCAAAAAGAACAAGACAAAGGGAAAGCGCTCCTGCTTCAAGTGCGGTAAGGTTGGTCACTTTATTGCTAACTGTCCCAATAATGATAGTGACCAGGAACAAGGAAAGAATGGGAAAAGAGAGAACAAGAAGGTTTACAAGAAGGCTAAAGGCGAGGCACACCTTGGAAAGGAGTGGGATTCGGATTGCTCTTCGTCCGACTCCGACGACGAAGGACTCGCCGCCACCGCCTTCAACAAATCGTCTCTCTTCCCCAATGAGCATCACACATGCCTCATGGCAAAGGAGAAGAAGGTATGTACTCGAAACAATACTACTTATGCTTCTTCAAGTGAGGATGAATCTAGTGATGATGAAATGGACTATGCATATTTATTCAAAGGCTTAGATAGAACTAAAATTGATAAGATCAATGAAATGATTGATGCTTTGAATAAAAAAATAATCTTTTAGAAAAGCAAGAAGATCTTTTATATGAAGAGCATGATAAATTTGTAAATGCACAAAATTCTCTTGCATTAGAAGTTAAAAGAAATAAAATGCTTTCATGTGAATTGTCTACATGCCATGAATCTATTTCTAGCTTAAAGAGTATCAATGATGACTTGAATGCAAAACTAGAAATAGCTAATAAATCAACCTCTTGTGTAGAACATGTTGTGATTTGCAATAGGTGTAAAGATTTTAATGTTGATGCTTGTAGTGAACACCTAGTTTCCATTTCTAAATTAAAGGATGAAGTGGCTAGTCTTAATGCTCAACTTAAGACTAGCAAAAGTGAATTTGATAAACTAAAATTTGCAAGGGATGCCTACACGATTGGTAGACACCCCTCAATTAAGTATGGACTTGGCTTTAAGAGGGAAGCCAAGAACTTAACAAGTCATAAGGCTCCCATCTCCGCCAAGGAGAAAGGGAAGGCCCCTATGGCTAATAGTGCTCAAAAGAACCATGCTTTCATGTACCATGATAGGAGATATTCTAGGAATGTTCATAGAAGTTATGATTCTCATGCCATGATTGCCTCAAGTTCTTCTATTATGCATGATAGAAATTTGGCTAGGAAAAATGTTGTTCATCATATGCCTAGAAGAAATGTTGTTCATGTACCTAGGAAAGTAAGTAATGAACATTCTTCAATTTACCATGCTTGCAATGCTTCCTTTGCTATTTGTAGAAAGGATAAGAAAGTGGTTGCTAGGAAATTAGGGGCAAAATGCAAGGGAGATAAAACTTGCATTTGGGTTCCTAAGACTATTGTCACTAACCTTGTAGGACCCAACAAGAGTTGGGTACCTAAGACCCAAGCCTAATTTGCCTTGCAGGTTTATGCATCCGGGGGATCAAGCTGGATTATCGACAGCGGATGCACAAACCACATGACGGGGGAGAAGAAGATGTTCACCTCCTACGTCAAGAACAAAGATTCCCAAGACTCAATCATATTCGGTGATGGGAATCAAGGCAAAGTTAAAGGCTTAGGCAAGATTGCCATCTCAAATGAGCACTCTATTTCCAATGTATTTTTGGTAGAGTCGCTAGGCTATAATCTTTTATCGGTTAGTCAATTATGTAATATGGGATACAATTGCTTATTCACAAATGTAGATGTGTCTGTCTTTAGAAGGAGTGACGGTTCATTAGCTTTTAAGGGTGTACTAGACGACAAACTCTATTTAGTTGACTTTGCAAAGGAGGAAGTCGGTCTAGATGCATGCTTAATTGCTAAGACTAGCATGGGCTGGCTGTGGCATCGCCGTCTAGCACATGTGGGGATGAAGAACCTTCACAAACTTCTAAAGGGAGAACATGTGTTAGGTCTAACAAATGTGCATTTCGAAAAAGATAGACCTTGTGCAGCTTGTCAAGCAGGTAAACAAGTGGGAAGTGCACATCACAGCAAGAATGTGATGACCACATCAAGACCCCTGGAGTTGCTGCATATGGACCTCTTCGGACCCGTCGCCTACCTCAGCATCGGGGGAAGTAAGTATGGTTTAGTAATTGTTGATGATTTTTCCCGCTTCACTTGGGTATTCTTTTTGCAGGATAAATCTGAAACCCAAGGACCCTCAAGCGCTTTCTAAGGAGAGCTATTGAGCTCAAGGTGAAGAAGATAAGGAGCGACAACGGGTCCAAGTTCAAGAACCTTCAAGTGGAGGAGTACCTTGAGGAGGAAGGAATCAAGCACGAGTTCTGTGCTCCCTACACACCACAGCAAAATGGTGTGGTAGAGAGGAAGAACAGGATTCTCATAGACATGGCAAGGACGATGCTTGGAGAATTCAAGACGCCCGAGCGATTTTGGTCAGAAGCTGTGAACACGGCTTGCCACGCCATAAACCGAGTCTATCTTCATCGCCTCCTCAAGAAGACATCATACGAGCTTCTAACCGGTAACAAACCCAACGTTTTGTATTTTTGAGTTTTTGGGAGTAAATGCTACATTCTGGTGAAGAAAGGTAGAAATTCAAAATTTGCTCCCAAAGTTATAGAAGGGTTTTTGTTAGGTTATGACTCAAATACAAAGGCGTATAGAGTCTTCAACAAATCTTCGGTTTGGTTGAAGTCTCTAGCGACGTTGTATTTGATGAGACTAATGGCTCTCCAAGAGAGCAAGTTGAGCTTGATGATGTAGATGAGGATGATGTTCCAACGGACGTGATTCATACCATGGCGATAGGAGACGTACGACAGCAGGAACTCAAGGAGCAAGATCAACCTTCTTCCTCAACTATGGTGCACCCCCAACTCAAGATGATGAACAGGTTCCTCAAGAAGAGGCGTGTGATTAAGGGGGAGCACAGGATGTCCAAGTTGAAGAGGAAGAAGCACCTCAGGCCCCTCCAACTCAAGTTCGAGCGATGATTCAAAGGAACCATCCCGTCGACCAGATTTTGGGTGACATTAGCAAGGGAGTAACCACTCGCTCTGGATTAGCTAATTTCTGTGAGCATTACTCTTTTGTCTCTTCTATTGAGCCTTTCAGGGTAGAAGAGGCCTTGCTAGATCCGGACTGGGTGTTGGCCATGCAGGAAGAGCTCAACAACTTCAAGCATAATGAAGTTTGGACACTGGTGCCGCGTCCCAAGCAAAATGTTGTTGGAACCAAGTGGGTGTTCTGCAACAAACAGGACGAGCACGGGGTGGTGACGAGGAACAAGGCTCGACTTGTGGCAAAAGGTTATGCCCAAGTCGCAGGTTTGGACTTTGAGGAGACTTTTGCTCCTGTGGCTAGGCTAGAGTCGATTCGTATTTTGTTAGCCTATGCCGCTCACCATTCTTTCAGGTTGTACCAAATGGATGTTAAGAGCGCTTTCCTCAACGGCGCAATCAAAGAGGAGGTGTACGTGGAGCAACCCCCTGGCTTTGAGGATGAACGGTACCCCGACCATGTGTGTAAGCTCTCTAAGGCGCTCTATGGACTTAAGCAAGCCCTAAGAGCATGGTATGAATGCCTTAGAGACTTTTTAATTGCTAATGCTTTCAAGGTTGGGAAAGCCGATCCAACTCTTTTCACTAAGACATGTGATGGTGACTTATTTGTGTGCCAAATTTATGTCGATGACATAATATTTGGTTCTACTAACCAACAATCTTGTGAAGAGTTTAGCAGGGTGATGACTCAAAAGTTTGAGATGTCGATGATGGGCGAGTTGAACTTCTTCCTTGGGTTCCAAGTGAAGCAACTCAAGGATAGCACTTTCATTTCCCAAACAAAGTATACGCAAGACTTGCTCAAGCGATTTGGGATGAAGGATGCCAAGCCCGCAAAGACTCCAATGGGAACTAACGGACACGTCGACCTCAACAAAGGAGGTAAGTCCGTTGATCAAAAAGCATACGGGTCCATGATAGGTTCCTTGCTTTATTTATGTGCTAGTAGATCGGATATTATGCTTAGTGTATGCATGTGTGCTAGATTTCAATCCGATCCAAGGGAGTGTCACTTAGTGGCTGTGAAGCGAATTCTTAGATATTTAGTCGCTACGCCCTGTTTCGGGATCTGATATCCAAAGAGGTCTACCTTTGACTTAATTGGATACTCAGACTCCGATTATGCTGGATGTAAGGTCGATAGGAAGAGTACATCAGGGACGTGCCAATTTCTAGGAAGGTCCCTGGTGTCGTGGAGTTCTAAGAAACAAACCTTCGTTGCTCTATCCACTGCTGAGGCCGAGTACGTTGCAGCAGGACAGTGTTGCGTGCAACTACTTTGGATGAGGCAAACCCTCCGGGACTTTGGCTACAATTTGAGCAAAGTCCCACTCCTATGTGACAATGAGAGTGCTATTCGTATGGCGGACAATCCTATTGAGCACAGCCGCACAAAGCACATTGACATCCGGCATCACTTTTTGAGAGACCACCAGCAAAAGGGAGATATCGAAGTATTTTATATTAGCACCGAGAACCAGCTAGCCAATATCCTTACCAAGCCTTTAGATGAGAAGACCTTTTGCAGGCTGCGTAATGAGCTAAATGTCTTAGATTCGTGGAACTTGGATTGATTTGTAGCATACATGTGTTTATGCCTTTGATCATGTTCCCTATGCATTTTGTTGTTTATTTATGGTGCTCAAGTTGTACTCATGATCCCCAGACCTCACAAGTCCAATTGCAAGTGATGCACTTATTTAGGGGGAGGCATGCTACAACTTGATCCTTTGAGACTAACCGTGTGCTTGAGTTTACTTGATTTAGTCTCAAAGGTAGATTGAAAGGGAAAGGTGAACTTGGACCAGGCAAGACTTCCACTGCACTCCGATGAGAGGGTAACTCACTCCAAGTTCGTCTTCATATTCTTATTGCCTTTGTACTCTTATTTGAAGATTTTGGTGAGGCAATGGGGTTTAAGGGCCAAGATTGATCCCGTTTTGGTGCTTGATGCCAAAGGGGGAGAAAATAAGGCCAAAGCAAGAAATGGATCAGCTACCACTTGAGAATTTTGAAAATAAGTAGAATAGAGTTTTGTTTTGTCAAAATACTCTTATTGTCTCTTAGTGCTAAAAGTCTGTCTCTTGTGGGGAGAATGCTTGATTATGGGAAAAAGGGGGAGTTTTTAAATCTTTGATCAATTTCTATTGGAATACCTCTCTTTATGTCTCAACAAGTGAGTTTGACTTAGAGATAGGAAATTGAGTTCGATTTTCAAAAAAATAAACCAAGTGGTGGCAAAGAATGATCCAAATATGCCAAATTTGAATCAAAACAAATTTGTGCTCTCATTTGCATTGTTGTTGCACTTCCTTTAGTTGCTTTTTGTTGTGTTGGCATAAATCACCAAAAAGGGGGAGATTGAAAGGGAAATGTGCCCTTGGGCCATTTCTAAGTATTTTGGTGATCAAGTGCCAACACAAATGGTTTAATGTGAAACTATGCCTAATGGTGGAAGAAGTGCGAAGTCAACACAAAGGTATGATTCTAGACTTAGTACATTGGTTTTTGTGTACTAACATATTTTTCTAAGTGCTAGAATTAGAGAAAATTCAATTCGAAAAGACTTGGCTCGAGTAGCCAAGACTCTGCTCAGTCTGGGTGCACCGGACTGTCCGGTGGTGCACCGGACAGTGTCCGGTGTGCCAGGCTGGCTCTGGTGAAAAGGCTGCTCTCGGGTCTCGACGGCGGCGTACGACTATAAATCACCAGACTGTCCGGTGGTGCACCGGACAGTGTCCGGTGAGTCGGCTGCGACGAAGTCGCCGCTCTCGGGAACCAAGTCAGCAGCGTACGGCTATAATTCACCGGACTGTCCGGTGAGGCACCGGACTGTCCGGTGAGCCAACGGTCGGGTGCGCCAACGGTTGGCCGTGCAATCCACGCGTGACGCGTGGCCGAGCCAACGGTCGGATGGGAGCACCGGACTATCCGGTGTGCACCGGACAGTGTCCGGTGCGCCAACGGCTCCAAGTCTCCAACGGTCGGCTGCACCAGAATAGGAAAGAAATCCGCACCGGACAGTGTTCGGTGGTGCACCGGACTGTCCGGTGCGCCAGTCGACAGAAGGCAAGAATTGCCTTCCTGGATTGCTCTCAACGGCTCCTAGCTGCCTTGGGGCTATAAAAGGGACCCCTAGGCGCATGGAGGAGAACACCAAGCACACTTTGAGCATTCTTGATCATTCACACTTCGTCTTTGCGCACTTGTTCGACATTCTTAGTGATTTGAGCTCCGTTCTAGTGAGAACTTTGTGATATTTATTAGAGCTCAAGTCTTGGCCGTGTGTGTGCGTATTTGCTGTGGACTTGTGTGTGTTGCTCATCCCATATATCCTTACTTCTGTGTTCATTTGTGATCATTTTTTGTAAGGGCGAGAGACTCCAAGTTGTGGAGATTCCTCGCAAACGGGATATAGTGAAAGGAAAAGAAACACCGTGGTATTCAAGTGGATCTTTGGATCACTTGAGAGGGGTTGAGTGCAACCCTCGTCCATTGAGACGCCACAACGTGGAGTAGGCAAGTTTTGACTTGGCCGAACCACGGGATAAACCATTGTGCCTCTCTGTGTTGATATCTTTGTGGTTATTGTGTCTTGCAAGAATTCCTCTCTAGCCACTTGGTTTTATTGCCCTAACACTTAATCAAGTTTGTGGCTTCAAGTTTTAAGTTTTTACAGGATCACCTATTCACCCCCCCTCTAGGTGCTCTCACCCATACCTAGAATATCTCCTCCAAGGAGAGCTGCCCCTCGACAAAGCCGAAGCTCGGCGACTGGCTCGGCGCGCCAAGTCGTTCGTTTCGCTGGGTGATGAAAAGGAGTTGTACCACCGCAGCCCCTCAGGCATTCTCCAATGATGCATATCCATTGCCCAAGGACAAGAGCTGTTACATGAAATACACTCGGGGGCTTGCGGTCACCATGCGGCGCCTCAGACCCTCGTTGGAAACGCCTTCCGACAAGGTTTCTACTGGCCAACCGCAATGGCCGACGCCACCAGGATTGTACGCTCCTGCCAAGGGTGTCAATTCTACGCGAGATAGACGCATCTGTCCGCTCAAGCCCTGCAGACGATACCTATCACTTGGCCTTTCGCTGTGTGGGGCCTGGACCTCGTCGGTCCCTTGCAGAATGCACCCGGGGGCTTCATGCACCTGCTGGTCGCCATCGACAAATTCTCCAAGTGGATCGAGGTCCGATCCTTAACTAGCATCAGGTTCGAGCAGGCGGTAACTTTCTTCACAAATATCATCCATCGCTTTGGGATCCCAAACTCAGTCATCACCGACAATGGCACTCAGTTCACTGGGAAAAAGTTCCTGGACTTCTGCGAGGACCACCACATCCGTATGGATTGGGCCACCGTAGCGCACCCAATGACGAATGGGCAGGTGGAACGCGCCAACGGTATGATCTTGCAGGGACTAAAGTCGAGGATCTACAATGACCTCAATAAGTTCGGCAAGCGATGGATGAAAGAGCTACCCTTGGTGGTTTGGAGTCTGAGGACGACACCGAGCCGGGCCACGGGTTTCTCACCATTTTTTCTAGTCTATGGGGCCGAGGCCATCTTACCCACGGACTTGGAATACGATTTCCCGAGGACAAAGGCTTACGATGACCAAAGCAACCAAGCCAGCCGAGAGGATTCATTGGACCAGCTGGAAGAGGCTCGGGACGTAGCCTTGCTACACTCGGCGCGATATCAGCAGTCCCTGCGATGCTACCACGCCCGAAGGGTTCGGCCCCGAGACTTCCAAGTGGGGGACTTGGTACTTCGGCTGCGACAAGACGCCCGAGGGCGCCACAAGCTTACCCCTCCCTGGGAAGGGCCATTCATCATCGCCAAGATTTTGAAGCCCGGGACATACAAGCTGGCCAACGATCAAGGCGAGGTCTACAGCAACGCTTGGAACATCGAACAACTACGTCGCTTTTACCCTTAAAATGTTTCAAGTCGTTCATGTATCTCGCTTTATTTACATGCGTAAATAAAGTCTAACCATCAAGGAAGGATCAGTCTTGCCTTGGCAAAACCCGATCCTCCCTCGGGGGCTAGAAGGGGGGAACCCCCTCTGTGTCAAAATTTTCCTCGGAAAAGTCTTTCGCTGGAAACGTCTTTCGTGTGTTTCGACTGTATCGATAACAGAATCCTAAAGACGAGCGAGAGAGACCATAAGCGGCAAGGCTAACCGAGCCGAGGGACTCCTACGCCTCTGGGATACGGATACCTCACTCATCACATTCCGCGAAAAGGTACCTCGCGCTCGGATAAGCGATTCTGCTACCGAACAAGTCCTAATGCTCGGAAACTTTTCTGCCAGAATAGCTTTCGTGCCTTTTCAACTGCGTCGCTGTAACGCCCCGAATTTTGGAGTTGAATTTTTTTCTTTTCTTCACTCGCCAAATTCGGCCGTTACCTTTTCTTTTTTTTTCCCTCGCTAGACCTTGATCTTTTCCAAAGTTATAGCGGGATTCGGCTTGGAATTCCCGTGTAAAGCAAAACCCTAAAGCATTTTATGTTGTTTGATGCACTATGCCGAACCATGCATTCTTTTGGATTGTTTGAAAATGTAAATGCCTTCATCCAGGAAAAAACGGATTTCAAAAAGGAGAAAACCTTTTCTTTTTCTTTTTTCCCTCTCTCTCTCCTCCCCTTTTCTCTCTCTCGCGCCGTGGGCTGCCCGTGGCCGGCCCAGCCGTCCCCAGCCTGCCCAACCGCCCCCGCGCGCCCCCCCTTGGGCCCAGCCGGCCCCTCCCCCCTCCCCCCCCAAATCCCTCCCTCTCCCTCCCTCTCTCCCATTCCCCCTAGCCACCGCCGCCCTCTACCCTAGCTCGGCCGCCCCCTGCCCCAGCTCGGCCGCCGTCCGTCGCCGCTCGGCCGCCCCGTCCCCGGTGAGCCCCCTCCCCTCCCTCTCCCCTCTCCCCTTCTCTCCCCCTCCCCGGCCCAGCCGCCCAGCTCGGCCGCCCCATGGCCGGCTCGGCCGCCGCCGCCCCTACCCAGCCGCCCCGCGCCCCTGGCCGGTTCGGCCGCCCCTGCGCGCCCAGCTCGGCCGCCCCCCGGCCGGCTCGGCCGCCCCTGCGCGCCCTGCTCGGCCGCCGCCGCCGGTTCGGCCCCCCCGCCAGCTCGGCCGCCCTCCGCCGGCTTGGCCGCCCCCGCCCCTGCCCCTGGCCGGTTCAACCGCCCCCTGGCCGGTTCAACCGCCCCCCCTGTTTTTTATTTTATTTTATTTATTTTATTTTATTTTATTTTATTATTGTTATTTATTTTATTTTAGGCAAGCTAATCATTGTTCATGTTAATGAAATGGAAAACTCAATTTAGAATTCCGTTACGTTAGTCAATTCATATAGTTAATCGTTTATCTCGTTCAATGTTGATCAACTAAAAACGGCTAGGTTCCTATTAGTGCATATAACTAATTCTTTTGTTAGAACCAATTGGAACTAGAGCGCATAATTTAACTAATCATTAGTGCATAAGCTTTAACCCCTGCGAGACCTTTTCCCGTTTCTTTCTAACCTTAATGAATGCGATATCGAATGTCATAGTTTATGCATATTTACTTTATTTGTTCCCTTGTGTGGTGTACTGTTTGTTTCCTAATTTGAATGGATGGATGTATGTATTCTTGCAATCGCATAGAGAACTATCCGGTCGAAGAGCCCGAGGAACCCGCAGGAGAAGCCCCTGAGCAGCAGTCGGTTGGTGGAGGCAAGTGTCCTTTGACCCATCTCAGTCCTATTCATTCTTTAATTCACCTCCCGCATTACACACTTATACCTGAGGATTGACTAGCTTTTGTTATCCATGTCCTTGTTTACCTATTTGGGTCGGATTATTACTGCTTAGTCTGATGCTATTGCTCAACTCTAATCAATGAACATGATGTGATTATCTATGATACGCTGTTTTCCCCTTCTTATTTATGATCATACTTGTGGCATTTAAGGGGACTCGAGCGGTTTCTCGAGTGCCTCTCCGTAAGGACCTGTTCAATGGATGACCGCCCGGGAAAACAGTGCAACCATGAGGGTGGAATGGGACGCCCTTAGCTGAATAATTGGAGGATCCGGGGTGTAGATCACTTAGCCGTCGTGCCGTCAATGGGGCTCGGTGTATGCGGCTCGCTCTGCCAAGGTGGATTTGTCCCTTGGGGAGGAGTGTGGTACATTTATGAAACCTAACGGGTGGCTACAGCCCCGGGGAATCTTTGTAAAGGCTACGTAGTGATGCCCTGCCGGGTCACCTCGGTAGTGATCAATGGAGAGTCATGATCTCCGGGCAGAAAGGGAATCACGGCTTGTGGGTAAAGTGCACAACCTCTGCAGAGTGTTATGAAACTGATATATCAGCCGTGCTCGCGGTTATGAGCGGCCAAGGGAGCTCTAGAGATTAGTGATACTTGATCAGAGACATTTTGGTACAGGTGGCAATGAGATTGATGATTCTGGTTATGACTATGGTGCTGGTAAGTGGTATTCTTTCCGTTTGGAAAGGATACATTAGGCTAATAACTTGGGTTAATGCTAAAACCTAGCTTTCTACTAGTAAGTAGTAACCTGACCAACTAAAAGCAACTGCTTGACTTATCCCCACATAAAGCTAGTCCACTACAGCCAAACAGGACGCTTGCTGAGTATGTTGATGTGTACTCACCCTTGCTCTACACACCAGCCCCCCCTTCCCCAGGTTGTCAGCATTGCAACCACTGCTCAGGAGAAGATGAAGCCGTGGAAGGAGACTTCCAGGAGTTCCAAGACTACGATGAATTCTAGGCGTGGGTTAGCGGCGACCCCCAGTCGGCTGCCTGTGAAGGCCGCGTTATATACGTTTCGTTTTCGCACTTTGATTATTGTAAAAACTATGTGGATGTCTCAGACATATGATGTAATCGACTATTATTTCCCTTTTAATACTATTTGAGCACTGTGTGATGATGTCCACGTTATGTAACTGTTGTGTACGTGAATTGCTGATCCTGGCACGTACATGGTTCGCATTCAGTTTGCCTTCTAAAACCGGGTGTGACATAAGCTGGTATCAAAGTCGTGCTGACTGTAGGACCGCTAACCTAGAGCAGAATGGTCGTTCTAAGGACTATAGACCTCTGTCCCTGCCTTGACTTTGATATCTCTTCAAAAGTTGGTCATATCGACCAAAACTATGTCCTACTATATATTATACCTTGCTGAAAATTATGTTCTATTCTACTCCTTCATTTATTTATGGTTCATTACTTGCTGGTCATAGTAATTCTGTTCTCACTCTTTTGCTTGCGGTGTCTTTTGTAGATGGCTCGTCTTAGACACACTGCACGAAAGTCCGTCATCCCCTTCTTACCCTCCCGCCTTGCTGAGCGTCCGCTTCGCCGTCCAGTGGCCGGACAGTCTAGTCACTTAGAGAGGCTGCACCACCGCCTGCGTGAGGAGCAGGAGCGTCGACGACAAGAGCAGCAGGGCTCTTCTTTCTCGCTCCAGCAGGAGATAGAGTCTGTGAGGAGCTGCTCCCCTGTGCTTCCTCTGGAGGCGCCCCCTGCACCACCACTGGGTGCCCCAGTCTCCGGGGTAGCTGCTGGAGGAGACCCAGACGACGGAGATGGCGACGACAGCTCGAGCCACGACACCGACTTCTCTTCTGTCCAGGAGCCGGAAGGATGGGTTGCTCGACCCATCACTCGCGACGCTGCTCGCGGGTGTCACTTCCACGATGCGCTCGACACCCTGCTACGTCGGGCACTTGACCGACGTACTTGGTCCATCGAGTATCGCTGTGTGGTCTACCAGCATAGTCACGGGGTTTACCCGGACCGCTGGGAGGCAACCTGCTTGGTGCGCCGTCCAGAGAACAGTCTCTAGGGTACGGAGGTCTGCTCGGAGCACTATTCTATCTCTGAGCGGGACTCAGCTGAGGCAGCCATGCAAGATGCCGCACGGCGTGCGCTTTCGCACTACTGCTCGGTTCTCGGTGGGGTAGCTGATGGTCTCAACCTGAAGTATTACCCCCGCCGTCCATCTGGCAGCACAGGAGGCGTGATTGTTTCACCCGTTGGTGAGGACAATTCTAGGTTGAACAGCACAGTCAACCTAGCCGCCGTGCTAAACACGGAGCTGGACCATGCACTAGACGAGTTGAGTAGGGCTCGTGCTGAGATCACCCCGTTGCGGGCTGAGCGCGCGGAGCGTCGTCACCTGGATGATGGTTCCCCCGCTCCCGTCGGGACTCAGCACCCGTACCGCTCACCTCGGCGTGGACGCCAGTCTTATGGCAATCCCGACTGCAAGACCAAGATAGACTTGGAACCATAGATCGCTAGAGTTGGATCTTGTAATTAATGCAAATATATACGTAGAAGCTGCAGTCTTAGCGTTAGTCTCGCTCTTAGTTAGTCTTAGTTAGACAGGGTAGTTTGCTATATCCTGTGCATTTATGCTTGTCATGATGAACTATGTTGGATTTGGATCTTTGTAATGACTGTCACCAGAGTGTGGGTGTCCCCTGCATTTTGGTTTACCTGTTATATGTTAAAGGAGTTAGTTATTTAGTTGGGAAACCTTTTATTCTACTTTCCTCTCTTATCTGAGAAGCTGTGTTGGTCTGTGTTGGAGATCAGTGAAGATGCTCATCTGTTCAGTGTTGTTGAAGATTCTATACTCTTTTCTTATGCTACAAGATTTGCAAGGTCAGTTCTGATGTGTGGTTGCATTCTGCAGATGTCAGAGAACAGGCGTAGAGGAGGAAGGCGTGCTCAGCAGGAGCAAGCCGGTCAGCAGGGTGAGGCGCCCCAGCAACAGCAGCTGCCGCCCCCGCCCCCGATGTCCATCGAGCAGATGTTTCTGATGCAAACTCAGGCAGTTCAAGCCATCGGTCAGACTCTGGCCGCCATTCAGCAGCAGCAGCAACAGCAGCAGCAGGCACCACCTCAGCCTCAGATGCCTCAGATGCCCAGGGACAAGCGTGCTGAATTCATGAGAGGTCATCCCCCAACGTTCGCTCATTCTTCTGACCCCATGGATGCTGAAGACTGGTTGCGCACTATGGAGTGGGAGTTGCATACCGCTCAGTGTGATGACAGGGAGAAAGTCCTGTATGGTCCTCGTCTGTTGAGAGGAGCAGCTCAGTCATGGTGGGAGTCTTATCTCGCCACCCATGCCGACCCCGACACCATCACCTGGGAAGAGTTCAGAGGTAGCTTTCGTCAGTACCATGTGCCCGCAGGTCTGATGACAGTGAAGAAGGAGGAGTTCCTGGCCCTCAAGCAAGGGTCATCGTCTGTCAGTGAGTACCGGGACAGGTTTCTGCAGTTGTCTCGCTATGCTCCTGAAGATGTCAACACCGACGCCAAGCGACAGTACCGTTTTCTGAGGGGCTTGGTCGACCCTCTGCAGTATTAGCTGATGAATCACACCTTTCCGACATTCCAGCACTTGATTGACAAGGCAATCATGACAGAAAGGAACCGTAAGGAGATGGAGGATCGTAAGCGCAAGGTCAGTGGACCCCAGCCTAGAAGCAGCAGTCGTCCTCGTTTCTCAGGCAATCAACCTCAGCAGTTCAGACAGAACCAATGTCCACCTCAGCAGCATCAGTAGTTCCAAAGGCAGTATCCTCAGCATCAGTATCAGAATCGTCAGAACAATCAGTCAGGAGGAGGTCAGTTTCAGAGGCAGAATCAGCAGACACCTCGTCTTCCTGCCCCTGCAACCCAGCAGAGCAGTCAGGCAGCACCAGCTCAGGTTGGAAACAGGGCATGTTTCCACTGTGGAGAGCAAGGCCATTGGGTGATGCAATGTCCGAAGAAAGCAGCCCAGCAGCAGTCAGGCCCCAATGCCCCAGCAAAGCAGAACGTGTCTCAGCCTGGATCAGGCAACCGCTCTCAGCCGCGTTATAATCATGGAAGACTGAATCACTTGGAGGCTGAAGCAGTTCAGGAGACCCCCGGCATGATAGTAGGTATGTTCCCAGTCGACTCCCATATTGCAGAAGTGTTATTTGATACTGGAGCAACACATTCTTTCATTACTGAATCATGGGTGAAAGCACATAATCTTCCAATTACTACCATGTCAACCCCCATTCAAATTGACTCAGCCGGTGGTAAAATTCGAGCCGATAGCATTTGTTTGAATGTATGTGTGGAAATAAGGGGGATAACGTTTCCCGCTAATCTCATAGTAATGGGTACTCAGGGAATAGATGTCATCCTAGGGATGAATTGGCTAGATAAGTATCAGGCAGTTATCAGTTGTGATAAGAGGACAATCAAGTTGGTGTCCCCACTAGGAGAGGAAGTGGTGACCGAGTTAGTCCCGCCTGAGCCGAAGAAAGGAAGTTGTTATCAAATGGCTGTCGATAGCAGTGAAGCAGACCCGAGGATCAAGACTGTGTCCGAGTTTCCAGATGTGTTTCCCAAGGAATTACCGGGTATGCCACCAGAGCGGAAAGTTGAGTTTGCCATAGAGCTTCTTCCTGGAACCGCCCCCATTTATAAGAGAGCTTACAGAATATCTGGACCCGAGTTGGTTGAGCTTAAGAAGCAGATTGATGAGCTGTCAGAGAAAGGATACATTCGGCCAAGCACCTCGCCTTGGGCCGCCCCCGTTCTATTTGTGGAGAAGAAAGATGGCACCAAAAGGATGTGTATCGATTATCGAGCTCTAAATGAGGTCACAATCAAGAACAAGTATCCTTTGCCCAGAATAGAAGATCTGTTCGACCAGTTGAGAGGGGCCAGTGTGTTCTCCAAGATAGATCTGAGGTCGGGTTATCATCAGCTCAGGATTCGACCTTCAGACATTCCGAAGACAGCGTTCATTACCAAGTATGGGTTGTATGAGTTCACAGTGATGTCCTTCGGTTTGACAAATGCACCAGCCTTCTTTATGAACTTGATGAACAGTGTATTTATGGATTATCTTGATAAGTTTGTGGTGGTATTCATTGATGACATTCTGATTTATTCTCAAAGCGAAGAAGAGCATGCAGATCATTTGAGGATGGTATTGCAGAGAATGCGAGAGCACCAGTTGTATGCAAAGTTGAGCAAGTGTGAGTTCTGGATCAGTGAAGTCTTGTTCTTGGGTCACATAATCAACAAAGAAGGATTGGCTGTGGATCCGAAGAAAGTGGCCGACATTCTAAATTAGAAAGCGCCAACAGATGTCCGAGGAATCAAGAGTTTCATTGGAATGACCGGATATTATCGGCGATTCATTGAAGGGTTTTCAAAGATTGCGAAACCAATGACAACATTGCTAGGCAACAAGGTTGAGTTCAAGTGGACCCAGAAATGTCAAGAGGCCTTTGAAGCACTGAAAGAGAAGTTGACTACAGCGCCTGTCCTAGTCTTGCCTGACATGCACAAGCCCTTCTCGGTGTATTGTGATGCTTGTTACACGGGTTTGGGATGTGTGTTGATACAAGAGGGAAGAGTTGTGGCTTACTCGTCCCGACAGCTGAAGGTTCATGAGAAGAATTACCCAATCCATGATCTAGAGTTGGCAGCAGTGGTTCACGCACTGAAGACATGGAGGCACTATCTGTATGGACAGAAATGCGATGTTTACACAGACCACAAGAGTCTGAAGTACATATTCACCCAGACAGAGCTGAATATGAGGCAAAGAAGATGGTTAGAGTTGATCAAAGACTACAAGTTGGAGATTCATTACCATCCAGGCAAAGCAAACATAGTGGCAGATGCTTTGAGCCGGAAGAGTCAGGTCAATCTGATGGTCGCTCACCCGATGCCTTATGAGTTGGCCAAAGAGTTTGACAGGTTGAGTCTCGGATTTCTGAATAATTCACGAGGAGTCACAGTTGAGCTGGAACCTACCTTGGAGCGAGAAATCAAAGAAGCGCAGAAGAATGATGAGAAGATCAGTGAGATCCGGCGACTGATTCTGGAAGGCAAAGGCAAAGATTTTCGAGAAGATGCTGAAGGTGTGATATGGTTCAAAGACCGCTTGTGTGTTCCCAATGTCCAGTCTATTTAGGAGTTGATTCTCAAGGAAGCTCATGAGACAGCTTATTCGATTCACCCTGGAAGTGAGAAGATGTATCAGGATCTGAAGAAGAAATTCTGGTGGTATGGAATGAAGAGGGAAATCGCAGAACATGTAGCTATGTGTGATAGTTGTCGGCGGATCAAGGCCGAACATCAAAGACCAGCTGGATTGTTGCAACCGTTGCAAATTCCTCAGTGGAAATGGGACGAAATCAGTATGGATTTCATAGTCGGATTGCCTCGCACTCGAGCCGGCTATGATTCCATTTGGGTAGTGGTGGACCGCTTAACCAAGTCAGCCCACTTCATACCTGTCAAGACCAGCGACAGCAGTGCAGTATTGGCAGAATTGTACATGTCTCGGATTGTTTGTCTTCACGGTGTGCCAAAGAAGATAGTGTCAGACAGAGGAACGCAGTTCACATCTCATTTCTGGCAGCAGTTGCATGAAGCCTTGGGCACGCATTTGAATTTTAGTTCAGCTTATCACCCACAAACAGATGGTCAGACCGAGAGAACCAATCAAATTCTTGAAGACATGTTGAGAGCCTGTGCGTTGCAAGATCAGTCCGGATGGGACAAGAGATTGCCGTATGTAGAGTTTTCCTATAACAACAGTTACCAGGCCAGTTTGAAGATGTCACCTTTTCAGGCGCTCTATGGAAGGAGTTGTAGAACTCCGTTGCAATGGGATCAGCCTGGAGAAAAGTAGGTGTTTGGGCCAGACATTCTACTTGAAGCTGAAGAGAACATCAAAATGGTTCGAGAGTGTCGGCGTTTCGAGACCGGGGGGTCCCTAAGCCGACGAGTGAATGTCGCCGCGTGCCCCAGCCCAGATGGGTCGACGCGAGGCCGAGCACGAAGGGGGGAAGAGAGGTGGCTGGAAGCGGGCGTGAGAGAGGAGTGGGAATCCCGCGGCCTTCGTGTTCGTCCCGCGCCCAGGTCGGGTGCGCTTGCAGTAGGGGGTTACAAGCGTCCACGCGGGAGAGGGAGCGAGCGGCCTCACGCAAGAGCCTGTCTCATCCTCGTCCCCGCGCGGCCAACCCTCTCTAAGAGGGCCCTGGTCCTTCCTTTTATAGGCGTAAGGAGAGGACACAGGTGTACAATGGGGGGTGTAGCAGAGTGCTACGTGTCTAGCGGGGGAGAGCTAGTGCCCTAAGTACATGCCGTCGTGGCAGCCGGAGAGATTCTGGCACCCTGCTGGCGTGATGTCGTGGCCATCGGAGGAGCGCTGGAGCCTGGCGGAGGGACAGCTGTTGGGGCTGTGGAGTCCTTGCTGACGTCCTCTTGCTTCCGTAAGGGGGCTGAGAGCCACCATCGTCACTGCGTATGCGGGGCGCCATCATTGCCTGTCTGGTGGAGTGTGCCAGATGGGACGCAGGTCTTGTTCCCTGTGGCTCGAGTCAGCTCGGCGTAGGGTGATGATGGTGCCTCCTATTGACGTAACCGGTCCGTGCCCTAGGTTGGGCGATGTGGAAGCTCCTCTGAAGCCGAGGTCGAGTTTGTCTTATGTGGTCGAGGTCGAGTCCGATCCCCTGGGTCGGGCGAGACGGAGATCGTCGGTTGAGGCCAGAGCGGAGTCCAAGCCCTGGGGTCGGGCGAAGCGGAGTTCGTCGTCTTCTGGGGCTGAGCCCGAGTCCGAGCCCTGGGGTCGGGCGAAGCGGAGTTCGTCGTCTTCTGGGGCTGAGCCCGAGTCCGAGCCCTGGGGTCGGGCGGAGCGGAGTTCGCCGTCTTCTGGGGCTGAGCCCGAGTCCGAGTCCTAGGGTCGGGCGGAGCGGAGTTCGCCGTCTTCCGGGACTTGGCCCGAGTCGGAGCCCTGGGTCGGGCAAAGCGGAGTTCACCGTCTTCCGGGATTTAGCCCGAGTCTGAGCCCTGGGTCGGGCGGAGCGGAGTTCGCCGTCTTCCGGGACTTAGCCCGAGTCCGAGCCCTGGGTCGGGCGGTGCGGAGTTCGCCGTCTTCCGGGACTTAGCCCGAGTCCGAGCCTGGGGTCGGGCGGTGCGGAGTTTCCTATGGTGCCCGCGGCCGGGCCTGACCGCCTGTCAGCCTCACTCTGTCAGGCGGCACCGCAGTCGGAGTGGCGCAGGCGGTGCTGTCTCCCTGTCAGGCTGGTCAGTGGAGCGGCGAAGTGACGGCGGTCACTTCGGCTCTATCGACTGCAGGGCGCGCGTCAGGATAAGGGCGTCAGGCTGCCTTTGCATTAAATGCTCCTGCGATTTGGTCGGTCGGCGCGGCGACTTGGTCAGGGTTGCTTCCTGGCGAAGACAGGGCCTCAAACGAGCCGGAGATGCATTAGCCGCTGGAGGGGGGCCTCGAGCGAGGCGGAGATCCTCCGGGGTCGGCCGCCCTTGTCCGAGGCTAGGCTCGGGCGAGGTGTGATCGCGTCCTTCGAATGGACTGACCCCTGACTTAATCGCACCCATCAGGCCTTTGCAGCTTTATGCTGATGGGGGTTACCAGCTGAGAATTAGGAACCTCGGGGGTACCCCTAATTATGGTCCTTGACAGTAGCCCCCGAGCCTCCAAGGGAGTGTTTATACTCGCTTGGAGGCTTTTGTCGCACTTTTTTGCAAGGGGACCAGCCTTTCTCGGTCTCTGTTTGTTCCGGCGGGGGCGCGCGAGCGCACTCGCCGGGTGTAGCCCCCGAGGCCTCGAAGGAGTGGTTAGACTCCTTCAAGGTCTTAATGCGTTTCGTGATGCTTTGGCCGGTCTGGTTGTCCCCTCATGCGAACGGGCCGTAACCCGGGTGCACCGTTGAGTTCCAAGTTCTCGGGCTGGTATGTTGACGCTGTCAACGGTTTGGCCGGAGCCGAGTTTGCGAGAGCAGCCCCCAAGCCTCGGCACAGAGCGAGATGACGATCAAGGACAGACTCGACTTTTTTACATACGCCCCTGCGTCGCCTTTCCGCAAGGAGGAGGGGGGGAAAGCGCCATGTTGCCCTCGGTGGGCGTCGAACATGGTGTCTCCAGTGAGCTGCGAACGGGTGATCCGAGTGGACGCCCGTGCCCCATTCGTTAGGGGTCGGCTTTGGCCCGGAGGCATGCCCAAAAGTACCTGCGGGTGATTTGCCGGACCCGGTCCCCTGGCGACGGGGTCCGAGGGCTCGATGCCTCCCTCTGATGGGATTCCGTTACAAGATCGCTCCCGCTGGTCTCAGAAATGTCCTAGGGTACCTCGGGAGCGCAGCCCGAGCCTTGGTTATGTATCGAACGTACCCATGGTCATGCCTCGCTCTGTGTCTGAGGCGGCTGTGAACCCTTCGGGGCCAGCCTTCGAGGGCGCGGAGCCCGAGTAGCCTGAGGCGGTCGTTGAACCCTTCGAGGGGCCGACCTTCGAACCTCTGACCAGTAGTGGGTGTAGAGCCCACGCGATCTGAGGCGGCTGTCGAACCCTTCCGAGGGGCCAGCCTTCGAACCTCTGATCAGTAGGGAGGCTCGGAGCCTGGTTCCTTCACGGAGAAGGATCCTTTTCGGGGTATCCCCCTTTCCCCGGTCCCTGTTGCAAGAGAGAGAAAGAGGAAAAAAGGAAAAGGATACGAAATCGAACGGCATGGCGTACCTTTTTTCGACGCGGTCATCGTGGCGAAGGCGAAGCGTCGCTCGCTTCTCCTGCCAGAGGCGCCGCCTGCCCTGCCGCAGAGTTAATGTGACGGGACAAGTGGTTCGCGGGGTAGCCGTTGCGTGTGCGCGTGCCGTTCGAGGAACGGAACGTGGGCGCGTTGTCTTTACGCCGTGAGAGAGGGTTCTCTCGTCGCCCCTGGATGGGACGTGTGCCTGCAGACGACTTGACCGCTGCTTCCGCCTGCCCGCCACCCGCCATCACTGCCGGCCCATCTTTGGCCGCATCGACCGCCATGCCTTCTCCCGCGGCTGGCTCGCCCATCACGGGTGTGCCAGGTTGGCACTGTTGGGTCATGCGCGGGGTTGCCTCGAGTCACGGTACTGGTTCCGCAGTCGAGGAGGCACGGTAGTGGCGCGAGTGGCGGTGCAGTCTCTTGCATGTAGTAACCGGCGCACTGGTTACATGACGTGTGGGCCTGGGCCTCCATGCCGGGCGTGTTGGGTGTCGGAGGAATGCACCCACTTGGCGCGGTTGCATGCCGCCTGCGTGGCTGTCCGCCCTTTCACCCGTTGGTCTGGGCAAAAGGGGAGGAGCGCTCGTAACCGCTGGGCAGTTACGTGCACCACGCGCGGCGGTTTGACTTCTTCCACCTTGGGCCAGCTTGCATGACGTGTGGGGCCCAGCCCCCGCGCCGTGGGGGGAAGGACCTTGGAGCATACTGGAGAAGACTCTGCCTGCAACGGCTGAGGACGCAAGTGGGGAGAGTTGCCTTTAAAAGGAGGGTGACCCCTTCGAAAGGCAACCACGTCTTCGTGCTTCCCTCATGTGTCGTGTCTTTCCACCTTCCAGGCCCCCGGGCGGGGAGCGCCCGCGTCGTCTTCGTCTTGCTGTTGTTGGGGCGCAACCTCGTGGAGGTTGGTACCTTTCAGCCATCGTTCGGCTTCAAGGATTTTCGTCATGCAGCCCGGCTGCATCCCCTCGCCGGTGGTCACCCAAGACGGTGACCTCCAGCTTGATGGCGTGGAGAAGCGAGCTAGGCTGCGGCCCGTGCCCCTCCCTCAGCTTCAAGGATGTTCGTCATCAGTGCTGGGGAGGGGAGTGTGTCGAGTTGGGGTCGGTCCTTGTGCGGGCGGCGGCCCGCTCCTTCCCTCAGTGATCGGGGGGAAGGGCGTCCGCCGTCTGCGGCGTGGGCAGCTGCCGCGTGCCCGGTTCTCCGAACCGAGCAGCTTCGGAGCCGCTCCCGGTGCCGCCTTCCGCCACGGCAGCTGGAAGAGGTTCCGCCACCGACGAGCTTGCCGGCGCCACCCATGGACTGACCTCCAACTCTATGGCCTTCTGCCCGTCCTTGCCTCTCGAGTTGGAGGCATGGGCGAGGGCCTCATGGCAGCAGCATCCGCCCTGAGGTCATCGCTGCTGCTGTTCAGCCCTCCGGAGCAGAAGTCGTCGTCGTTGCCGCTGCCGGGGCGGGTGACGACGAGCCGTTCGCTGGTCTTTTGTCGCTCCGCAGGCTCCCCCCCAGTCGTGTGGGGTTGTTCGTACCTGCGGAGGCGGAACCGGAGTTCTGTTTGTGATGGCACTTCGGATGCCAGTGTCCATGTTCATTGCGGCTGTCGAGGCCTGAACATGTATGTAATTTCGGTGCGGAGTCGTGTCTTTTCCTTTCTTCGAAAGCTAGGACTCGCCTGTTGATTGCTTGAACCGCTTCACCAAGCGTGAGTCACCCCATGTAAAGGTGACGAGTGAGGTATCCGTATCCCGGAGGCGTAGGAGTCCCTCGGCTCGATCAGCCTTGTTGTCCGAGGCTTCCCTTGCTTAGTTAGAGGAACCCCTCGGCCGCTCTTCGATGAGCCGAGGCCAGGGGTAGCGGTGTCAGCGCGAACAGAGGCAGAGTCGGCCCGAGAAGAAGGTGTGGTCGGCCGGAGCCTGTCCGGGTCGTCCGTTAGCAGGTCCAACGCCGGAATTGACCTGTCGAGGCCTCGGGTCGGGTTCTCGGAGAAGACCCTGGCGACGATGGCCTGGGTGTGGTGCTGATGTCGTCCTTCAGAGTGGGGGCTCTCCGACCGCGTCGCCGTCCGAGGCTAGGTCAGACCCCGCCGAAGGTGTAGTTGATGCCGAGGGTGCTGCCGCCCCCTTCGGCTGTCGGCGTCCGAGCCTGCAGGATCAGGTTGTCTTGTAGTGTGTGTATGTTTTCTGCGGCCGCCGAGGCCTAAACACACCATCGCCGTGTTGTGAAGCTGCGTCTCCTTTCCTCTTATTTCGAGTATCTGGACTTTTCTGTCGGTAACAGAATTGCTGGCGCGAGCGAGAGTTGCTTCTCACAGAAGGTGGCGAGTGAGGTATCCGTATCCCGGAGGCGTAGGAGTCCCTCGGCTCGGTCGTCGTTGCTGCTTACGCGCACTCTTACCCGCCCATGGGGTTCTGTCACCGACGTAGTCGAGAAGGCTCGAAGAATCGCTTCGCAGAAGAGCTTTCGAACGTGAAGACTTGTTCGGTCCGCGAAATCACTTATCCGAGCGCGAGTTACTTATCGCAGAAGGTGACGAGTGAGGTATCCGTATCCTGGAGGCGTAGGAGTCCCTCGGCTCGGTCGGCCTTGGCTGCTTACGTGTACTCCGTCGTTTTCAGGATCCACTTTCGAAGTAGTCAAAAAGTACGAAAGATAATCTGGCAGAAAGGATCTTTTTTCGAGGAAAAAATTCAACGCAGAGGGGGTTCCCCCCTTTTAGCCCCCGAGGGAGGGTCGGACTTTGCCAAGGCAAGGTTGACCCTTCCTTGATGACTAAACTTTGCGTAGGAGCGAGGTATATGAACAACTTGAAAACATCTTAAGGGTAGAAGCGACGTAGCTGTTGGATGTTCCAAGCGTTACCGTAGACCTCGCCTTGACTGTTGGCCAGCTTGTACGTTCCGGGCTTCAGAACCTTGGTGATGACAAACGGCCCCTCCCAGGGGGGCGTGAGCTTGTGCCGCCCTCGGGCGTCTTGTCGCAGCCGAAGCACCAGGTCGCCCACCTGGAGGTCTCGGGACCGGACCCCTCGGGCGTGGTAGCGTCGCATGGACTGCTGGTATCGTGCCGAGTGTAGTAAGGCCCTGTCCCGAGCCTCTTCCAGCTGGTCCAGCGAGTCTTCTCGACTAGCTTGGTCGCTTTGGTTGGCACAGGCCCTTGTCCTCGGGGAACCGTATTCTAAGTCTGTGGGCAAGATGGCCTCGGCCCCATAGACTAGAAAGAACGGCGTGAAGCCCGTGGCTCGGCTCGGTGTTGTCCTCAGGCTCCAGACCACCGAGGGGAGTTCCTTTATCCATCGCTTGCCGAACTTGTTGAGGTCGTTGTAGATCCGAGGCTTGAGTCCTTGTAGAATCATGCCGTTGGCACGCTCTACTTGCCCATTCGTCATGGGATGAGCCACGGCGGCCCAGTCCACCCGGATGTGGTGATCCTCGCAGAAGTCCAGGAACTTTTTGCCGGTGAACTGGGTGCCGTTGTCGGTGATGATGGAGTTCGGGACCCCGAAACGATGGATGATGTTGGTGAAGAACGCTACCGCCTGCTCGGACCTGATGCTGTTTAGGGGTCGGACCTCGATCCACTTGGAGAATTTGTCGATGGCGACCAACAGGTGCATGTAGCCCCCAGGTGCCTTCTGCAAGGGGCCGACGAGGTCCAGACCCCACACAGCAAAAGGTCAGGTGATGGGAATCGTCTGCAGAGCCTGAGCAGGCAGGTGGGTCTGCCTTGCGTAGAATTGGCACCCTTGGCAGGTGCGGACAATCCTAGTGGCGTCGGCCACCGCGGTCGGCCAGTAGAAACCTTGTCGGAAAGCATTTCCGAATAGGCTCGAGGTGCTGCGTGATGGCCGCAAGCCCCCGAGTGTATCTCTCGAAGGAGTTCCTGACCTTTGGTGATGGAGATGCATCGTTGGAGGATGCCTGAGGGGCTGCGGTGGTAGAGCTCCTTCCCGTCTCCCAGCAAGACGAACGACTTGGCGCGCCGCGCCAACCGCCGAGCTTCGGCTTGGTCGGGGGGTAGTTCTCCTTGGTGGAGATACTGCAGGTACGGGTCTGCCAGTTTCGATTAGGCGCGACCCCGCTCCGCTCCTCCTCGACGCGCAGTGTTGCACCCTCGAGGGCCGAGGGTGGCTCAGGCGGAGCCGAGGGCGCCTCGGGCTCGGCCGAGGGTGCCTCGGGCTAGACCGAGGCCTTCTCGGGCTCGGGCGAGTCATCAGTCTTGACTGAGGGTTGATGTAGGTCTCGGGAGAAGACGTCCGGGGGAACCGTTGTTCGCCCCGAGGCTATCTTAGCCAGCTCGTCCGTAGTCTCGTTGTAGCGTCGGGCGACGTGGTTGAGCTCGAGCCCGTAGAACTTGTCTTCCAGGCGCCGAACCTCATCGCAATAGGCCTCCATCTTCGGGTCGCGGCAGTGGGAGTTCTTCATGACTTGGTCGATGACGAGCTGCGAGTCACCGCGAGCGTCGAGGCGTCGGACCCCTAGCTCGATGGCGATCCGCAACCCGTTGACCAGAGCCTCATATTCGGCCACATTGTTGGACGCCGGGAAATGGAGGCGTAGCACATAGCATATGTGCTTCCCGAGGGGCAAGATGAAGAGCAGGCCCGCGCCCGCCCCTATTTTCATCAGCGACCCGTCAAAGAACATGGTCTAGAGCTCCGGCTGGATCGGGGCTGTTGGGAGCTGGGTGTCGACCCATTCAGCTACGAAATCCGCCAAGACCTGGGACTTGATGGCCTTCCGAGGGGCGAACGAGATTGTCTCGCCCATGATTTCCACCGCCCACTTTGCAATCCTCCCCGAGGCCTCCCGGCACTCGCTGATGAAGTAGACTGGCCTCTGAACGGGCAATGCATGCCCCTCCTCTTGCCTCTCGACCACAATCGCGGCGCTGACCACCTGAGTGGTAGCAGCGACGTAGACCAAGAGGGCTTCTCCGGCGGTTGGGGGCACCAAGATAGGCGCCTTCGTGAGGAGCGCCTTCAGGTTCCCGAGGGCCTCCTCGGCCTCAGGGGTCCAAGTGAAGCACTCGGCCTTCCTTAAGAGGCGGTACAGAGGTAGACCTCTTTCGCCGAGGTGTGAGATGAAGCGGCTCAGAGCCGCGAGACATCCCATGACCCTCTGTACGCCTTTCAAGTCCTTGATGGGCCCCATGCCGGTGATGGCTGCGATCTTCTCCGGGTTGGCTTCGATGCCCCGCTCGGAGACGATGAACCCCAAGAGCATGCCTCGGGGCACCCCGAAGACACACTTTTCGGGATTGAGCTTGACGCCTTTCGCCTTGAGACATCAGAATGTCACTTCAAGGTCGGAAAGGAGGTCGGAGGCTTTCCTTGTCTTGACTACGATGTCATCAACGTAGGCCTCGACCGTACAGCCAATGTGTTTGCCGAACACATGGTTCATGCACCGCTGGTACGTCGCGCTCGCATTCCTCAAGCCGAACGGCATGGTGACATAGCAGTACATGCTGAAGGGTGTGATGAAAGAAGTCGCGAGCTGGTCAGACTCTTTCATCTTGATTTGGTGATACCCTGAGTAGGCATCGAGGAAAGACAGGGTTTCGCACCCAGCAGTGGAATCCACGATTTGATCGATGCGAGGCAGAGGGTAGGGAACCTTCGGACATGCTTTGTTCAGACCAGTGTAGTCTACACACATCCGCCATTTCCCACCTTTCTTTCTCACAAGCACAGGGTTGGCAAGCCATTTGGGATGGAATACCTCTTTGATGAACCCTGCCGCCATGAGCTTGTGGATCTCCTTGCCTATGGCTCTGCGCTTCTCCTCGTCGAATCGGCGTAGAGGCTGCTTGACGGGTCGGGCTCCGGCTCAGATGTCCAGCGAGTGCTCGGCGACATCCCTCGGTATGCCGGGCATGTCCGAGGGACTCCACGCGAAGACATCGGCGTTCGCACGGAGAAAGTCGACGAGCACTGTTTCCTATTTGGGACTGAGCCCAGAGCCGATCCGGACCTGCTTGGAGGCGTCGCTGCTGGGGTCGAGGGGGACGGCCTTGACCATCTTCACTGGCTCAAAGTTGCCGGCATGACGCTTCACGTCTGGCACCTCCATGGGGAGGCTCTCCAGGTCGGCGATGAGGGCCTCGGACTCGGCGAGGGCCTCGGCGTACTCCACGCACTCCTCGTCGCATTCGAACGCGTGTTTGTACGTGGGGCCGACGGTGATGACCCCGTTGGGGCCCGGCATCTTGAGCTTTAGGTAGGTGTAGTTGGGGACGGCCATGAACTTCGCGTAGCATGGTCTTCCCAGTACCGCGTGGTAGGTTCCTCGGAACCCGACTACCTCGAACGTCAGGGTCTCCCTTCGAAAATTGGAGGGTGTTCCGAAGCAGACGGGAAAGTCGAGTTGTTCGAGGGGCTGAACGCGCTTCCCGGGAATGATCCCATGGAAGGGCGCAGCGCCTGCCCGGACGGAGGACAGATTGACACGCAGGAGCCCGAGGGTCTCGTCGTAGATGATGTTAAGGCTGCTGCCTCCGTCCATGAGGACCTTGGTGAGTCTGACGTCGCCGATGACGGGGTCGATGACGAGCGGGTATTTCCCTGGGCTCGGCACATGGTCGGGATGGTCGGCTTGGTCGAAGGTGATGGGCTTGTCGGACCAGTCTAGGTAGACTGGCGCCGCCACCCTCACCGAACAGACCTCCCGGCGCTCTTGCTTGCAGTGTCGAGCCGAGGCATTCGCCGCTTGCCCACCGTAGATCATGAAGCAGTCGCGGACCTCGGGGAACTCTCTTGCTTGGCGATCTTCCTTCTTATCATCGTCGCGGGCCCTGCCACCCTCCGCGGGTGGCCCGGCCCTGTGGAAGTGGCGCCGAAGCATGACGCATTCCTCAAGGGTATGCTTGACGGGCCCCTGGTGATAGGGGCACGGCTCCTTGAGCATCTTGTCGAAGAGGTTGGCACCTCCTGGGGGTTTCCGAGGGTTCTTGTGCTCGGCGGCGGCGACAAGGTCCGCATCAGCGGCGTCGCGTTTCGCTTGTGACTTCTTCTTGCCCTTCTTCTTGGCGCCGCGCTGAGTTGACGCCTCGGGGGCTCCTTCCGATGGGCGGCCCTGGGGCTGCTCGTCCTTCCGGAAGATAGCCTCAACCGCCTCCTGGCCGGAGGCGAACTTGGTGGCGACGTCCATCAGCTCGCTTGCCCTGGTGGGGGTCTTGCAACCCAGCTTGCTCACTAGGTCGCGGCAGGTGGTGCCAGCGAGGAACGCGCCGATGACATCCGAGTCGGTGACGTTGGGTAGCTCGGTACGCTGCTTCGAGAATCGCCGGATGTAGTCCCGGAGAGACTCTCCCGGCTGCTGTCGGCAGCTTCGGAGGTCCCAGGAATTCCCGGGGCGCACGTATGTGCCCTGGAAATTGCCGGCGAAGGCTTGGACTAGGTCGTCCCAGTTGGAGATCTGCCCCGGAGGCAGGTGCTCGAACCAGGCGCGAGCAGTGTCGGAGAGGAACAGGGGGAGGTTGCGGATGATGAGGTTGTCATCGTCCGTTCCACCCAGTTGGCAGGCCAGACGGTAGTCCGCGAGCCACAGTTCCGGCCTCGTCTCCCCCGAGTACTTTGTGATAGTAGTCGGGGGTCGGAACCGGGTCGGGAACGGCGCCCGTCGTATGGCCTGGCTGAAAACCTGTGGACCGGGTGGTTCGGGCGAAGGACTCCGATCCTCCCCGCTGTCGTAGTGTCCCCCACGCCTGGGGTGGTAGCCTCGGCGCACCCTTTCGTCGAGGCGGGCCCGACGGTCGCGGTGAGGGTGCTCGTTGCCGAGGCGACCCGGGGCCGCAGGCGCTGTGTGGCGCGTGTGCCCGGTGTAGACCGAGGCTTCCCGCGTGAATCGGGAAGTCGCGACATGATGTTCCGAGGGGTACCCCTGCCTTCGGGAGGCGGAGCTCTCGGCCCGTCGGACCGCGGCGCCTTCCAGGAGATTCTTGAGCTCTCCCTGGATTCGCCGCCCCTCGGTGGTTGATGGCTCCGGCATCACGCGGAGGAGCATCGCTGCTGCAGCCAGGTTCTGGCCAACCCCACTGGATGTGGGTGGCAGCCTGACCCTGACATCGTCGGTGATGCGGTGCTGGAAGCCTTGGGGTAGATGACGTATCTCTCCGGCTGGAGGTTGAGCCACCCCCGCCTACCCGACGTCCCGGCGAATCGGCTCAAGCGCTCCTGCTCCCCCGTCGAGCCTGGCCTACACCTCGCGGATTTGCTCGAGCTGTGTGTCCTGACCCCCCGCAGGGACTGGGACCACAGCTAGCTCCCGAAGGATGTGACGCGAGGCACCGGCCTAGGGAGATCACCGTCCTCTGGCATGCCGAGATGGTTGCCTTCGGAGGGACCCCCTAGATCGACGTGGAAACATTCGCGGCTCGGGCCGCAGTCCTCGTCGCCGAGGCTACGGCTACCGTCGGAACAGTCGGAGAGGCAGTAGTCGCATGCGGTCATAAAGTCCCGCACGACACCGGGGTTGCCAAGTCCAGAGAAATCCCAACAGAAGCTGGGCTCGTCATCTTCCTCGGACCTAGAGGGCCCATAGGTCGAGACGTCCGTCAGCCGGTCCCAAGGTGACCGCATACGAAACCCCAAAGGGTTGGAACTCGCCTCTACGAGAGCGTCCGCCAAAGCGAGGCCGTTTGGCGGGTCGAGGCTGAATGCGAAAGGCGCGAGATGGGAATCAGTCGGTACCTCTTGGTCGACGGGCGGTGATGAAGTCATGTCAGGGGCTGACTGCATCGTCGTCCCAGGTACGAGGGTGACGCTCAGCAAGCCTTCCGCGAGCGTGCTGGCGTCGTCCGTCTGCTTGGAGCAGGCGTGTCGCGGGGAAACGGCGCTCGTCTTCGTCTCAAATGCGAGGGCGACGCTCGACGTGTCCCCCGTTGGGGCGCCGACGTCGTCGACTCGCTCGACAGCCGACGAGGTGCCACCTCCTGCTTGGCCTTGGTTGCCCCGTCCCCTCCTCTGTCGACGGGGGAGGCAACGGGACAAGCTCAAATGTAGCTCTTCCGCCACGTGGGGAAGACGTCGTCGATTACGCCGCTGGCGGATAGGTTGTCGGCCGTCATTGCCGCTGTCACCCGGCGGTGGAATGAGTATCATGTCGTAGCCGCCGTCGAGGGACATGAACTCAAGGCTCCCGAAACGGAGCACCGTCCTGGGTCGGAGAAGTTGCTGGAGACTGCCCATCTGGAGCTTGACGGGAAGTTGTTCGTCAGCACGCAGCAGGCCCCTACCTGGCGCGCCAACTGTCGGCGTTTCGAGACCGGGGGGTCCCTAAGCCGACGAGTGAATGTCGCCGCGTGCCCCAGCCCAGATGGGTCGACGCGAGGCCGAGCGCGAAGGGGGGAAGAGAGGTGGTCGGAAGCGGGCGTGAGAGAGGATTGGGAATCCCGCGGCCTTCGTGTTCGTCCCGCGCCCAGGTCGGGTGCACTTGCAGTAGGGGGTTACAAGCGTCCACGCGGGAGAGGGAGCAAGCGGCCTCACGCGAGCGCCTGTCTCGTCCTCGTCCCCGCGCGGCCAACCCTCTCTAAGAGGGCCCTGGTCCTTCCTTTTATAGGCGTAAGGAGAGGACACAGGTGTACAATGGGGGGTGTAGCAGAGTGCTACGTGTCTAGCGGGGGAGAGCTAGTGCCCTAAGTACATGCCGTCGTGGCAGCCAGAGAGATTCTGGCACCCTGCCGGCGTGATGTCGTGGCCATCGGAGGAGCGCTGGAGCCTGGCGGAGGGACAGCTGTCGGAGCTGTGGAGTCCTTGCTGACGTCCTCTTGCTTCCGTAAGGGGGCTGAGAGCCGCCATCGTCACTGCGTATGCGGGGCGCCATCATTGCCTGTCTGGTGGAGTGTGCCAGATGGGACGCCGGTCTTGTTCCCTGTGGCTCGAGTCAGCTCGGGGTAGGGTGATGATGGCGCCTCCTGTTGACGTAGCCGGTCCACGCACTAGGTTGGGCGATGTGGAAGCTCCTCCGAAGCCGAGGTCGAGTCTGTCTTCTGTGGTCGAGGTCGAGTCCGATCCTCTGGGTCGGGCGAGACGAAGATCGTCGGCTGAGGCCAGAGCGGAGTCTGAGCCCTGGGGTCGGGCGAAGCGGAGTTCGTCGTCTTCTGGGACTGAGCCCGAGTCCGAGCCCTGGGGTCGGGCGAAGCGGAGTTCGTCGTCTTCTGGGGCTGAGCCCGAGTCCAAGCCCTGGGGTCGGGCGGAGCGGAGTTCGCCGTCTTCTGGGGCTGAGCCCGAGTCCGAGCCCTGGGGTCGGGCGAAGCGGAGTTCGCCGTCTTCCGGGACTTAGCCCGAGTCCGAGCCCTGGGTCGGGCGGAGCGGAGTTCGCCGTCTTCCGGGACTTAGCCCGAGTCCGAGCCCTGGGTCGGGCGGAGCGGAGTTCGCCGTCTTCCAGGACTTAGCCCGAGTCCGAGCCCTGGGTCGGGCGGTGCGGAGTTCGCCGTCTTCCGGGACTTAGCCCGAGTCCGAGCCCGGGGTCGGGCGGTGCGGAGTTTCCTATGGTGCCCGCGGCCGGGCCTGACCGCCTGTCAGCCTCACTCTGTCAGGCGGCACCGCAGTCGGAGTGGCGCAGGCGGTGCTGTCTCCCTGTCAGGCTGGTCAGTGGAGCGGCGAAGTGACGGCGGTCACTTCGGCTCTGTCGACTGTAGGGCGCGCGTCAGGATAAGGGCGTCAGGCTGCCTTTGCATTAAATGCTCCTGCGATTTGGTCGGTCGGCGCGGCGACTTGGTCAGGGTTGCTTCCTGGCGAAGACAGGGCCTCGGACAAGCCGGAGATGCATTAGCTGCTGGAGGGGGGCCTCGGGCGAGGCGGAGATCCTCCGGGGTCGGCCGCCCTTGTCCGAGGCTAGGCTCGGGCGAGGTGTGATCACGTCCTTCGAATGGACTGACCTCTGACTTAATCGCACCTATTAGGCCTTTGCAGCTTTATGCTGATGGGGGTTACCAGCTGAGAATTAGGAACCTCGGGGGTACCCCTAATTATGGTCCCCGATAGAGAGAATCTGAAGATAGCGCAATCGAGGCAACGAAGCTATGCAGACACAAGAAAAAGAGAGCTGAGTTTCGAAGTCGGAGACTTTGTCTATTTGAAAGTGTCACCAATCAGAGGAGTCAGAAGGTTCGGAGTGAAGGGCAAGCTAGCACCCCGCTACATTGGTCCGTATCAAATTCTCGCAAGGCGTGGAGAAGTGGCCTATCAGCTCAGCCTGCCAGAGAATTTGTCTGTCGTGCATGATGTCTTTCATGTGTCTCAGTTGAAGAAGTGTTTGTGTGTGCTAGAAGAGCAGTTGCTAGTGGAAGGTCTTGAAGTCCAGGAGGACTTGACCTATGTCGAGAAGCCGACGCAAATCCTTGAGACAGCAGACAGAGTCACCCGAAGGAAGACCATCAGAATGTGCAAAGTCAGATGGAATCACCACTCTGAGGAAGAAGCAACCTCGGAGCGTGAAGATGATCTGATGGCCAAGTACCCAGAGCTCTTTGCTAGCCAACCCTGAATCTCGAGGGCGAGATTCTTTTAAGGGGGATAGGTTTGTAACGCCCCGAATTTTGGAGTTGAATTTTTTTCTTTTCTTCACTCGCCAAATTCGGGCGTTACCTTTTCTTTTTTCTTTTCCCTCGCTAGACCTTGATCTTTTCCAAAGTTATAGCGGGATTCGGCTTGGAATTCCCGTGTAAAGCAAAACCCTAAAGCATTTTATGTTGTTTGATGCACCATGCCGAACCATGCATTCTTTTGGATTGTTTGAAAATGTAAATGCATTCATCCAGGAAAAAACGGATTTCAAAAAGGAGAAAACCTTTTCTTTTTCTTTTTTCCCTCTCTCTCTCCTCCCCTTTTCTCTCTCCCGCACCGTGGGCTGCCCCTAGCCGGCCCAGCCATCCCTAGCCGGCCCAACCACCCCCGCGCGCCCCCCCCTTGGGCCCAGCCGGCCCAGCCGACCCCTCCCCCCTCCCCCCCAAATCCCTCCCTCTCCCTCCCTCTCTCCCATTCCCCCTAGCCGCCGCCGCCCTCTGCCCTAGCTCGGCCGCCCCCTGCCCCAGCTCGGCCGCCTCGTCCCCGGTGAGCCCCCTCCCCTCCCTCTCCCCTCTCCCCTTCTCTCCCCCTCCCCGGCCCAGCCGCCCAGCTCGGCCGCCCCTGCCCAGCCGCCCCGCGCCCCTGGCCGGTTCGGCCGCCCCTGCGCGCCCAGCTCGGCCGCCCCTACGTGCCCTGCTCGCCCCCCCCCCCCCCCCGCCTGCTCGGCCGCCCGCCACCGGCTTGGCCGCCCCCGCCCCTGCCTCTGGCCGGTTCAACCGCCCCCCCTGTTTTTTATTTTTATGTATTTTATTTTATTTTATTTTATTTTCTGTTATTATTGTTATTTATTTTATTTTAGGCAAGCTAATCATTGTTCATGTTAATGAAATGGAAAACTCAATTTAGAATTCCGTTACGTTAGTCAATTCATATAGTTAATCGTTTATCTCGTTCAATGTTGATCAACTAAAAACGGCTAGGTTCCTATTAGTGCATATAACTAATTCTTTTGTTAGAACCAATTGGAACTAGAGCGCATAATTTAACTAATCATTAGTGCATAAGCTTTAACCCCTGCGAGACCTTTTCCCGTTTCTTTCTAACCTTAATGAATGCGATATCGAATGTCATAGTTTATGCATATTTACTTTATTTGTTCCCTTGTGTGGTGTACTGTTTGTTTCCTAATTTGAATGGATGGATGTATGTATTCTTGCAATCGCATAGAGAACGATCCGGTCGAAGAGCCCGAGGAACCCGCAGGAGAAGCCCCTGAGCAGCAGTCGGTTGGTGGAGGCAAGTGTCCTTTGACCCATCTCAGTCCTATTCATTCTTTAATTCACCTCCCGCATTACACACTTATACCTGAGGATTGACTAGCTTTTGTTATCCATGTCCTTGTTTACCTATTTGGGTCGGATTATTACTGCTTAGTCTGATGCTATTGCTCAACTCTAATCAATGAACATGATGTGATTATCTATGATACGCTGTTTTCCCCTTCTTATTTATGATCATACTTGTGGCATTTAAGGGGACTTGAGCGGTTTCTCGAGTGCCTCTCCGTAAGGACCTGTTCAATGGATGACCGCCCGGGAAAATAGTGCAACCATGAGGGTGGAATAAGACGCCCTTAGCTGAATAATTGGAGGATCCGGGGTGTAGATCACTTAGCCATCGTGCCGTCAATGGGGCTCGGTGTATGCGGCTCGCTCTGCCAAGGTGGATTTGTCCCTTGGGGAGGAGTGCGGTACATTTATGAAACCTAACGGGTGGCTACAGCCCCGGGGAATCTTTGTAAAGGCTACGTAGTGATGCCCTGCCGGGTCACCTCGGTAGTGATCAATGGAGAGTCATGATCTCCGGGCAGAAAGGGAATCACGGCTTGTGGGTAAAGTGCACAACCTCTGCAGAGTGTTATGAAACTGATATATCAGCCGTGCTCGCGGTTATGAGCGGCCAAGGGAGCTCCAGAGATTAGTGATACTTGATCAGAGACATTTTGGTACAGGTGGCAATGAGATTGATGATTCTGGTTATGACTATGGTGCTGGTAAGTGGTATTCTTTCTGTTTGGAAAGGATACATTGGGCTAATAACTTGGGTTAATGCTAAAACCTGGCTTTCTACTAGTAAGTAGTAACCTGACCAACTAAAAGCAACTGCTTGACTTATCCCCACATAAAGCTAGTCCACTACAGCCAAACAGGACGCTTGCTGAGTATGTTGATGTGTACTCACCCTTGCTCTACACACCAGCCCCCCCTTCCCCAGGTTGTCAGCATTGCAACCACTGCTCAGGAGAAGATGAAGCCGTGGAAGGAGACTTCCAGGAGTTCCAAGACTATGATGAATTCTAAGCGTGGGTTAGCGGCGACCCCCAATCGGCTGCCTGTGAAGGCCGCGTTATATACGTTTCGTTTTCGCACTTTGATTATTGTAAAAACTATGTGGATGTCTCAGACATATGATGTAATCGACTATTATTTCCCTTTTAATACTATTTGAGCACTGTGTGATGATGTCCACGTTATGTAACTGCTGTGTACGTGAATTGCTGATCCTGGCACGTACATGGTTCGCATTCGGTTTGCCTTCTAAAACCGGGTGTGACAGTCGCTAATAGAATCCTAAAAACGACGAGAGAACACGTAAGCGGCAAGGCCGACCGAGCCGAGGGACTCCTACGCCTCCGGGATACGGATACCTCACTCATCACCTTCCGCGAAAAGTAACTCACGCTCGGATAAGCGATTCTACTACCAGACAAGTCATAACGCACGAAACGAGAGGAAAGAAAATGCAGCTTTATAATACAACAGTAATGTTTAGGCCTCAGCGGCCGCAAAAAACATACGCATACTTCAAGCAAACTGTTTCTGCAGGCTCAGACATCAGTAGGGGGAGGAACAACACACTCAGCGTCATTTCCACCCTCGGTAGAATCCGGCCCGGCCTCAGGCAGCGACACGGGCGGAAGGACCTCCACCTCAAAGGAGGAAGCTAGCGCCGCGCTTGGGCCTCGACGGCCGCGTCAAACCTCTAGACCTTGGCTAAGGCAGCCTCCTCTTCGTCGGGTAGGCAGTACCCCTCGCTGACCCGCTCCAGATCCACGTCATAGTGGGAAGCAAGCACGGCGAAGGCTCGCCTAACGCCGTGGTGCAGCGCCCCGCGGAGTCTGCTGCGCACATGGCCGCCCGAGGCCGCGCAGGTGACTCTAGGGGGAGCTACCCGAGGGGACGTCGTCGAGACCAAAGGCCTGGCAGAAAGTCGAGATAGCCTCGGACATGGCCACGTGCTCGGCCTCCTTCTGCCTAGCCGCCTCGGTAAGCGCCTTGCAATTCTTGACGGACTCGTCAAGAGCCACCATGAACCCTGCAGACAGCAGGACAACATTCTTCAGACGCAAGGAGAAGAATGGAGACAAAAACAAAGTCTCAAAGCAGGGAAAACGCCCCTTCGGCCCGGACACCCTAGCTTGGGCGGACCAAGCAGACCCGACGGCCACGGCTAGACCCTCCGCAAGGGTCCCGGCCTGAGCGGTCGCCTCAGGGTCTGGAAAGGGGGAGCACCCTCTATGCCGGAACTTTCCTCGGAAAAGTTTTTCCACCAAAACAACTTTCGTGCATCTCGACAATGTCAGTGGCGGAGTCCCAAAAACGAGCGACTGAGACCTTGAACGGCAAGGCCGACCGAGCCGAGGGACTCCTACGCCTCCGGGATACGGATACCTCACTCGTCACCTTCCAGGAAAGGCGGCTCACGCTTGGATAAGAGATTCTGCTACCGACAAACAAGTCTTAATGCCTGAAACAAGAGGAAAGAAACACGGCTTTATACCCAAAGGTTCAGGCCTCAGCAGCCACAAAGAACAAACACACGTGCTTGGGGTAACAATGGTACCTAGACTTAGACGTCGGTAGCGCCCTCGGCGGTTGTCCCGACCTACCGCAGATGTCTTAGTACTCAAAGCTATTACATCTCGCTCTCAAGAGGGTACCATTACAAACAGGACTCCAGGTCCATTCCCGCAGGAATGAACAACCTCCACACCAGAAGGCCTGCGGGACAACGAGCCCCGAGTAGCTCACCGGTGACCACTGCACCAGCAGCGCGACAACGACCTCCGCCTCGAGTGGCTAAACTGCAGCAGCGATGACCTCAGGGCAAACACTACTGCTGAAAGGCCCCAATTCACGTCCCCTCACGGGGGACGAGAACCAACCATTAAAGCCAAAGAGCCGGAGGTCCAGAGCGCAGCTGGCACCGACGGTCTCGTCGGTGGAGGCAACCGCTGTGGTGGGAAGCCTCACCAGCGGCGGCCACCACCTCAGCACCGGTGACAGTAGCCACCTACGCACAGCACGACCGTCGCCCGAGTGGAGGACGGATAGCTGCACCTTGGCCAGGCAGCAGCAGTTTGCCTTCCCCCGCATGGCTGGAGGACGCCTCCGCAGGGCTGGAGGATGCCCTTCACCCCCAAATGCTAGAGGAAGAAGCGGGTCACCGGCCCACGCAGGAGGCAGGACCCCCCATGGGGTCATGCTCCTCCAACAGCAGCAAGAGGAAGGCAACGCGGGTGCGCCCCATCTAGGGGCTCGGAAGGTGGAAAGACGCGATGAATGCGAGAAGTATGAAGGCATGGTTACACCCTAGGGGGTCGGTCCCCTTTTAATGGCAGATCTCCTCACTTGCACCCCCAAGCGTCACGGGCAAAATCTCCACCGACGTGCTCCAGGGTTCCCACCCCACGACACGGGGGCTGGGTCCCACACGTCATGCGAGCTGACCCAAAACACGAAGGAGGCAAACCGCCGCACGCGAAGCATGTAACCGCCCTGCGGTTATAAGCGTTCCCGCATCATCGCCGAAACCAGCGGTCGGAAGGACGGGCCGCCACGCGGGGAGCATGCAACCGCACCACGGTTGCGCACCCTTTTGACATCATCGCATCCGAAGATCCAGCACGGAGGCCCGGTCCCACATGTCATGCAACCGGCGTGCCGGTCACCGCGTGCAAGGAAACCGCACCGCTACCTGCGCCAATGCTGCGTCTTCTCGACTGCGGAACCAACGTAGCGACTCAAGGCAGCCCTGCGCGTGACCCAACAGTGCCCGGTAAGTGCGACGGTCACGGGTCACTCCGCCGCGGAGATAGGCGCGACGATCGATATGATCAGAGGCGGGCCAACAGTAATTGCAGCAGCAGGCATGCGGGAGTAGCGGTCCAATCACCTATAGGCTCGCACCCTCTCCCACAGCATGAAAAATAATGCACCCGTGTTCTGTTCCTTGAACGACTCGTGCACGCGCAACAGACGCCCCGCGAATCGCCCGTCCCGTCGCATTAACTCCTTGGCAGGACAAGCGACACCTCTGGCAGGCGAAGCGGGTGCCGTTTCGTCTCCGTCATGATGACCGTGTCAAAAAAGGTGCGCTACCTTATTTAAATTTATATCCTTTTCCTTTCTCTCTCTCTCTCTCTCTCTCTCTTGCCACAGGGACCGGGAAAGGGGATACTGCGAAAAGGATCCTTTCCAGCGAAGGAAACGGGCCCCGAGCCCTCCTACTGATCAGGGGTTCGAAGGTTGCGCCCTCCGGGGTTCGGCAACCACCCTAGAGCACTCAGGCTCCGAGCCCTTTACTGATTAGGGGTTCGAAGGCTGGCCCCTCGAAAGGGTTCGACAGTCACCCTAGAGCATGCAGAGTTAGGGATGACCCTGGGTACGTCTGTTACATGGCCGAGGCTCGGGCTACGCTCCCGAGGTACCCTAGGACATTTCCGAGACCAGCGGGGACGATTTGTAATGGAATCCCACCGGAGGGAGGCATCGAGCCCTCGGATCCTATCGAATGGGTCCGAGTCCAGCAAATCACCTGCAGGTACTTTTGGAGCGCGCCTCTGAGCCACTAGCCGACCCTTATCGAACGGGGCTCGGGTGTCCACTCGGATTACCCGTTAGCAGCTCACCGGAAACACCGTGTTCGGTGCCCCTCGGGGGTAACACGGTGCTTCCCCCCTTCCTCCTTGCGGAGAGGCGAAGAAGGGGCGTATAATAAAAGTCGAGACGGTCCTTGATCGCCCTCTCGCTCCGTGTAGAGGCTCGGGGGCTGCTCTCGCACCAGGCTACGGCCAAACCGTTGACCACGTCCACAAACCAGCTTGAAAACTCGGAGCCTGACCATGCACCCGGGCTGCGACCGGGCCGCATGAGGGAACGACAAGGCTGACCGAGGCATCACAAGAAGGATTAAGACCTTAGAGGAGTCAAACCACTCCTCCGAGGCCTCGGGGGCTACACCTGGCGGGTGCGCTCGCGCGCACCCACTGAAACAAAGCATAATCGAGAAGGGCCAGTCCCCTTGCGAAAAATCCAACAGAACCTCCAAGCGAGTACCTACACTCCCTTCGAGGCTCGGGGGCTACTGTCGGGGACCGTAATTAGGGGTACCCCCAACGCTCCTTAATCCGGCTGGAAAACGTCTTCAGAACAAACCATAAACGACCGATAAAGCGTGGGCTTCGTCTATTAAGGGACGCGACCTCACCCGAGCCTAGCCTCGGGCCAGGACCGTAGTACTGGACGAATTCACGCCTCGCCCGAGGGTCCCCTCAGTCAGCAGACACACCCTCGGCTCGCCCGAAGCCCAGCTCGGGCAGACTTTGTCGTGCAGCGACCTCGTCCGAATCGCCTTACCAACCGACCGTATCGCATGCGCATTTAATGCAGGGATTGCCTAACACCTTATCCTAACACGCGTGCCTCAATCGGCAAGGTCAAAGTGACCGCAGTCACTTCGCCCCCTTTACTGACCGTTCTGACAGGAAAACAGCGCTATTCACCCCACTCCGGCAACTATGCCAGCCACCAGGGAAAGACTAACAACAGTCGCGGCCTTCCCCGAGTCTCGGCCTCGGGTGCAACAGCAAGCTCCGCCTCGCCCGACCCAGGCCTCGGCCTCTGCCTCGACCTCGGGAGAAGGACTCCGCCTCGCCTGACCTCAGCCTCGGCCTCGGAGGAGTCGCCGCCTTGCCCGACCTCGGCCTCGTATCAGCTACGCTACTGGGGATCTATCATTACCCTACCCTTAGCTAGCCACCTCAGGCTACGAAGGAACAAGACCGGTGTCCCATCTAAGTTACTCCGGTAACAGGTAATGATGGCTCCCCGCGTGCGCCCATGACGTCGGGTGCTCTCGAATCCCCTACGGAAGCACGGAGACGTCAGCAGGATCCACGCTGCACCGCCAGCTATGCTCCTACAGGGCTTAGGACGCTTCTCCGACGACCACGTTGGTACCTCTACAGGGCTCAAGGCACTCCCTCAACGGCCACGTTATTATCTATACAGGGCTCAGGGCACTTCCCTGCCAGCCACGTTAGCTCCAAGCTACATCCCAATTGTACAGCTGGGCACCTTCTTGTGTCTATAAAAGGGGGTGTCCAGGGCCCCACGGAAAGGAGAGAGGACGGGGAAAAAGAAAGAGCGGGAGAGAAAGGGACGAACGTGCAGCGTACGAACACACAGACGCACGACGCAGACGAGCGGAGGCAGGTAGAGTAGGAGAGACGCGGTACAGGCAGCCTTAGACGGCCCGCCTCAACGCCGAACCCTCTCCTCCTCTCTCTCTCTCTCTCGCCCTCGCTCTCACTCTCCCGCAGCGCTTGTAACCCCTACTGCAAGCGCCCCTTGGTGCAGGATAATATAAGCCTCATACCATCGCTTGTGTTATATCTTGCATCGACCCATCTGGACAGGAGCACGCGACACTAAAATTCACTAGTCGATCCGGCTGAGGGCCCCCCGAGTCCGAAACACCGACATATATAGAAATAGCATAAATGATTTTAACTTATAAATACATGTCTTCCACAAATTATCTAACAAACTGTAGTCATCATATGAACCATATATCATAGGAATCATAACTAATAGCGATATGCGTACCAATCAAAACTAAGTAATCGAAACCATACAACACAATATAAGTAGCAAACGAATCAGTAAGACACCATACCTTGGTTTTTAAGATATAAGGATCAAATCAAAGTTTTCCAACTCGAATATGAAGATTGGAGCACTTCTGGGAGGTATGGAAGCAGATTGAAACGAAGGATTCAAATGGCTAGACATAGCTCTCGGTCAAGAAACGGCCGATTTATAGGCCTTTCTAGCTCGACGCCAAGGTCTATGGTGTCGTCTGTCGAGCTAGGTGCCACATCGGTGTCATGTCAGCCCTCGCGTGCCAGCTAGTCAGACAGCGCTATAGGATGTGGTGTCGAGTTGTGTTACCTCAACGCTATGGCCTACGACGCTGAACAAAGGGTCCAAACATAGAAATAACTCGTTCGGTGATCTAAACGTGTTTTTTTCGAAAAAAGACTAAAATAGAAAAAAAATCGGGGAAGACTAGGGCTGGACGAAATACTCGTGGCTCGATAACTCGCTCGACTCGACTCGTTAGTAGCTCGGCTCGACTCGGCTCGTTTTAATTTTGTAGCGAGCCAAGCTAGCATTCTAGCTCGGTTCTCTAATGAGCCAGCTCGGGTGAGCTCGTGAGCTAGCTCGCGAGCCAAACGAGCTAAGCCATAACATAAGTTTGTCTAGTCGTTGGTGTCGTCTCATCTCTTATAGTCTTGTTTTCTCGTAGTTATGATCTGTGATATGGACATGTGTGGATGTGTCATATGCTTAAAAATTTGCATTGTTGCATGGCTACATATCTACATTGCATATTTAATATTTGATTATTGGTTATGGTTTTGTGAACCTTGTTTCTAGCAGCATATTATATTAGTGTTGTGCAATGAAATGTTATATGTTTGTGGAATGAATGATGAATTGCTTTATAATGATGCTTGTTGCTATCTTATTATAATAAGGGTTTATAAATCTGTAAGTTAATACATATTTGGTTATTTAATTTAATATTAAAAGTTAGAAGCGCTAGGACGATGATATGATAATAATACTATAAAGGTTTTGGGTTTGTAGTGTTAAACACTTAAAATATGATTTTTCGGTTATATATATATTTATGTACATAGATCTTTGTATTTAGTTGTGTGGCTCGCGAGCCTAACGAGCTGGCTCGAGCTTCCTAACGAGCCGAGCTGAGCCAGCTGTTTAGCTCGTTATACTAACGAGCCGAGCCGAGCTGGCTCGTTACAATAACGAGCCAGAACGAGCCGAGCCATAACGAGCCGAGCTGGCTCGATATCCACCCATAGGGAAGACGGAAGGAAAGACCCACGCCTGGCCGTTGCCCGATTTTTTTTATTTTTAAACATGTTTTTAAAATACATTTACATTTAGGTTCCTACGTGTTTTAATTTTCCGTTTAGACCTTAATTTTGGTGTTGTGGGTTATAGCGTCTCGATTATGGTGGTAATAGATCACGAGGCCTTAATTAATTTCAGTTTAAAAATAAATAGAAATATAACTTGATTTTAATTTAATTTGATCTTTAAATTTTATATTATAAAATTTAGAACATATTACTGCTTAGGCTGGCTTCAACAAGAGCCCTCTAAAGCCTTCTGTACTTTAAATATAGAGGATCAAACGGTACTCTACGCTCTCCAGTAACGTCCTCTAAACGGTATTCTAAATTTAGAGGACGCTGTTGGATTATCTATATATAGAGTTTCTCTATACGGTCCTCTATTCATTTGAATATTTTAAATAACCGGTTTAGCAAAACTAAAATATGTACAATATATTTGAGAGTATGATAAATATGTATGTATAAAAAATAAAAATAAAAATGTCTCTAATATAGATATTTAAGTATAGATGACGTAATTTAGAGGACGTTGTTGAAGAGGAAGAAGATATAGAAGATGAAATCTTTTAGATGAGACTAAAAAACGGATATAGAGGATGAATATAGATGATGTTGTTGGAGACAGCCTTAGTATCGATATCACGACTCACCACGTCAAACTGTTTTACGTGATATCGAATGTGGTTGTGAATTGATGTTGCTGTGGCATCAAATCCTGTAGATCACGATGTCAGTAACAACTTTAAGCCATCTTTGATAGGTTTTTGCATCTTACATATAATTCCCATGAGAGACTGTTTAAATCCTTTTAACAACCTAGTGGAATCTAAATTTATTTAATAGGCTAGGCCATATTTAGTGGAATTAAAATTTACTTAATGAACTAGGCTGTATGTCTTAAGATTTGATATTTTATAATTTTCCAAGGTTTAAATATATCTCTATCTTAAATTGGAATTTGGCATGTCTAAATACCAAAGGATATTTAAACGCATATTCAGTTAACACGAGAGCCCTATCCAATTTCTCATGGGTTAGGTTAGAAATTGAATCAGCCTCAATCGCTCTAAGATCAAACTTGTCAATGACTACATCAGACAAGAGCGAGCTACGTGTATTGAATCTATCATTGTTTTGTTTGCGTACTAACACCGTTGTATACAAGCATTTTAATAAATCGCCGCGTCGAGCGTCGTGCTCATCTTCCCCTACAACTTCTCTACAACATGTGCCGCGCCGCCCACCCGTGGCCCTCCTCAAAACAACCATGCCAAAGATCTGCATCCTGCTTCATGCACGTCAACCCACTGGCATCTTCCTGTGAAACGTCAAGGAGTGGATAATGAGGCAACGTACTCAAAATCTCATACTAACAACACAAAGACGATCAGAAAGTGCATGGCTATGGGTTATTCACAAACCCGCTCTGAACGGTTTCATCTCTTCGATGATTCACTGGAGTTTTTGTTTTTATTATGTGATCCGATGCTTCAGTTAAGGCCAGTGCCAAGCTTTTCAGTAAGATTTTACCTCTACAGGTGCGAAGAGACTCAAGAACTATTGCTGCTCTAGCCAAATTCGGGCCAACGGACAGCATCATCTTGCGTGTTCATCGTCTTTGACGGGCATGCTCTATCCGTTTCGTTGTTCCAAACCATTTCCATCTGCAGAGAGAAGAGCAATTCTTACTGAAAGTGACAACTCATTTGCGTGCCGTGACTGAGATGTGGCAGCTGGCCTTTTGTGGGTTCTTTCAGTTCATCAACCCATCGTGCTCTGATTAGTGTGTATACATACCTCGCCGATTATCACCGTATCACCCTCCTTAACTCCCTGTTTCGTAAGAGCCCGGTTCACGCCACATGCCTCTAGGGCGTGCTGAAACCTTTTCAAGGAATCCGAGTACCTTCATCAGGAAGAAGACGTTAGAAGATGTGTAGTGTAGTGGCACCAACAGTTAGCGCCGCGACAGAACTACTTACTGCCAGTTAGTCATCTGGACGAAACGCTGGATTCCAGCTCCGACAACATTCCATGTATTTGTACCCTTATCATGGAAAACCTCAAACTCATTCATGGGTGCACGTCTTTCCTTTTTTATTGCCTCAGACACGTGGTTCAGATTTTCTGGCCCGCTCCATCCTACAGAAATATTTAGTTTCAAGATGAAAAGGTCAAAAAACAAATGAAACACAGTGTAAAAACCAGCTTCAGGCTTCAGTAAGTCATTGTGGCTAGGCACAGCTGTAGCTAAACTGAGAGGATAAATAAGCACCTTCAGTTTCCTTCATCCTTTGCCTCTCTTTCTGCAGAAGCTTATAAGCAGCATGAATGACGTCCTGTGTGCCCTGCCTGTTTATTGCACTAATGCAGAAAGGTTCGATGCCTTCAGACTGTAGCTTTTCCCTAAATGCATTCCATCTCTCAGATGCCTCTGGAAGGTCCATCTTATTGTACACCACAACATACGGTTTGTCAACCAAAGATGGGCTAAATAACTCCAGCTCCAAGCGAACTGCCTCAAACTCATATTCTGGTTGTTGTGCAGAACCATCAACGACATGCACCTAATGCTCCAACAAGCCATAAAACAACTATCAGCACAGCCATACCATGCCAAGATATACAATATCATGACTGGTATTTTCATAACCATATGGATTTTGACTCATATATTAAGATTAGAGTAAAAAAGGGAAAAGGGAACATACCAATACAGAGCATCGCTCACTATGCCTTAGGAACTCATGACCCAAACCATAACCACGATGAGCGCCTTCCAGTAAGCCAGGAAGGTCAGCAACTACCATTGTAGCATCAAAATCTAATGAGACCACGCCAAGGTTCGGTAGCAATGTGGTAAAAGGATAATTGGCTATAGCTGGCTTGGCAGCACTAAGAACGCTCAAGAGAGTGCTCTTCCCAGCATTTGGAGCACCTACAATCCCTACATCGGCGACTAACTTCAGCTCCAACTCTAGCCACCTGCCAAACACCAGCATCCCCAAAAGTTGTATGTTAGTGAAACATAGAGCTGGATTATCTGCGGATAATTATTGTAGTCATTCAAGTAATTCAATTCAATGGCATTCAGCTCTTTGTGAGGATCTTCATGCAACATAAATGACTTCTAAATATTATCAGCTGGAAATTTATAAGGACACGAAATTCCTCCAACATCTATTAATGTGAATCATAAAACAATCTAGGCAGCTGGGAAATTCCACAAATAAGGCGTACAATAGGGATAAAAACAAGATGCACATTAACTTATCTTTCCAATCACTCATAATGAGATAATCTAGAAAATAATACTCATGATGTCAAGCTTGTGGTTAACTTATGAATGCTCAATTGTCCTGTGGCTAGAAACCGTAGAAACACGTGAAGAGACGGAGGTCAATCCATCAATTTCTCCATGGCTAGGATAAAACTGGGTTCCTGGACCATTGGACCACCATTAGCCTAACATCTGCAAATGAAAATGCAGATAGTATCCCCAGTTCCCCACATGTACCATATGGTGCATTGGTGATCATTATCTATGCCTGATGGCAATTTAAATTTTAACCTGCAGATAACACCATAATACTGAATGGCAGTTAGCTTGTGTATTCCTATGCTCTCCTCAAAGATCAGACTAGTAAATGCCATGGTAATTCATCCATACCAGGGGGCACATTTAGAATAGGTTCTTATAGTGAGGACAGTGAGAAATTCAGTGTAAATGTAGGAGACGATCAAGAATTTTTTTTTTCATAGCAGAGTGAACGTACATTTCTGGGCCTTTCTCCCCCTTCTCTGCGATCCTGGGCACTTTATTCGTCCCGGACTTGAACGCCGCATTGCCCCGGCCGCCGCGGCCACCGGGGAGCAGCAACGCGCGCTGCCCGGGCTTCATCAGTTCAAGAAGCTCCACGCCTCCATCTGAGGTGCGCACCACCGTCCCCGGCGGCACCTTCACAACGACGTCCTCGCCCTTGGCCCCGGCCTGCTGCTGGCCCATGCCGTGCGCACCACGGCCGGCGCGGAAGTGCACGGACTTGCGGAACGGCAGCAGCGAGTTCATCTCCCCGTCCACCTGCACGTACACGTCGCCCCCGCGGCCTCCGTCGCCGCCTGACGGCCCCCCGTACGGCACGTACTTCTCGCGGCGGAACGCAACCACGCCGTTCCCGCCGTCCCCGGCCTTGGCGAATATCTTGGCGGTGTCGAAACACCGCATCACTGCCGGCACTCCCTTCTCCTTCACATCACCTTCCCCTTCCTCCGCGTTCTCAACCTCGTAGCCGTCTTCCTCAGAGTCCTCCTCCTCGTCGTAGTCTGCGTAGAACACTACAACCTCGTCACCGTCGTTGTCATCATTCTCGTCGCCATACTCTACCTCACCGATCTCCGCGCGTGGAACGGCATCAGCTTCTTCATGATGACTTTTGTCGAACGGGAACATCTCGAACTCCTCCTCGTCGTCGCTGTCGACGCCGTAGTCCGGGTCGAACACCACGACGTCGTCGCCGTCGTCGAGCACTTCGGGAACAAGACCACGATCTCTCCTGCCCTTTTTGACCTCGAACACATCGAGGCTGGTGACTACGAGCTCCTCCCCCTCGCCGTCGTCGCCAAGGCGTTCGACCGTTTGCCGCGTAAACCCGCGACCGCCAGTGCTCTTCCTGCCGGCCGCGCGGGCCTCGAACTGGCCAATGGTGAGCTCCACACCGTCCGACGAGTCCCGCAGAGGGATCCGCGCGACAGAGTTGGGCCTCCACCCAACATCGAACTCCTCGTTCTCCAGCCGTTGGACACTCCCGAGCGTGAGAGCGGGCGCCCCCGGGTTGGCCGGGGCGGTGGGGAAGCGGTCGAGCGTGACCTCGGTGGACTCTGGCGCATCGCGGAGTGGGAGCCGCGTGAACGTGGTGGCCGCGACGCCGCCGCCTATGACGGAAGAGGAGGAGGGAGGGCGAGGTGGGGGCGAGGACTTGAGCGGCTTGGCGGCGCTCCGCTTGCCTCGGCCGCTCTTAGTGTTCCGGCGCGCCTCCGCGGAGAAGAGGCGGAAAGGGAATGCCGACGCGGCGACGGCGGGCGGCGCCATCGCTGGCTAGCTGTTGCTGCCGGCGTGTCTCTCTGTTGAGATCGCAGATTTTTTCAGCGGACATCGGATAAGACCGTGTCCAGCAATGCAGAATGCCTCAAGACTCCCCAGTGACAGACTTCCCAACTAACTCCTAAAAGTATATTTTACAAATTGTGTAATTTACAGTGTACAATAATATTTTACATAGACATTTACATATGCTTCAGTAAAGTAAAGAATAAGCTATCGAAGATGATCTAAATAAAGAAGCGAAGAGACAGAATGATAAGCTAAAGATGGTAGGAGCCCCATTAAGGTTTTGTTCGGTTATTCCTAGTACACATGGATTAGATGGGATTAGAAAAAATTAAGAACAAATTTGACTTACTTGGGATTCAAACCCACCCAATCTCACTCAATCTACATGAATTGAGAGCTAACCGAACAAACCCTAAAAGAGGCTATGGACCTGTTTAGTAATTTTTTTTCTGAAATGTTAGTATAGTTGGGACGATAATCTAAATATCATGTACATATGTCGAGGGATAAAAAAAGTTCGTAAAGTTTAGAGAAGAAACATTGAATTGCTCCTATCATGACGACTTAGTATACTCTATATTTATGTTGAAGCAATTCTTATAAAAGTAGAGTAAAAAATGAAAATTTTAGAGGCAAAAAGTCGATTCTGAGCGGCAGCTTACTCATCATCATCGTTATATCTATAGTTAAACTTCACCCTACGAGAAAGTACAATATATTATAGAATAATAAAAATCTGTGTTTTAGATAAACTATAAGTAATCTGTTATGGCTGGTTAAACGGACCGAACTCGATTTAACAGGCCCTATGTGTTGGTTCAGTGAAATCTTATCCTTGATAAGTAAAAACATGCAAACAATCGTGCACGGTGCGTCGGTCTCAACTTTGCTAGGGGCACGTTTTTCTTTTTTTTTCTCCTAGCCACTCCATAAAAAAGTTAAAGGTATTTTATTTTTTTAAGTTAGGTAGTGTTTGGAAAGACTAACTAGGCCAAACGACTCTATTCTAGATTCTAAGGACACAATAAGTTCATTTTCTTTAGTAGTTATGTCACACCCAGTTTTAAGGGTAAATCCAGATATTCATATGTACGTCAAACAAGATCAACACATACAATAACTCACTGTATAAAGACGAATGACATAATATTTATTACATAACGAAAATATCTTATAAAATAACCGATGGTAAATAAATCGAACTAATATTATTTTCTCCGCGCCAATAGCTAACTGGGAGACGACACATAGATTTCGTCGAACTCGTCGTAGTAGTCCTCCTCTGGTGGTACCTGCACTTCACATGTGGGGGGTTATCGCAAAGGTGAGCTCACAGATATTCGTCGTTCAACAAGTGTGGGGAATAATGTGCATGAGTTCACTTACGGTGGGGCCTCATGTGTAGTCTAAGGCTGATCAACAAATAATGGTTAAGGCAGAGCATTGCTTTTAATAAATTAATCAAAAATTTATTAGTAGTTACTAAGTATAAGTGTATACCATCCCAATAAAATAAGAGATCATAATTGATAAATAATCCCATGGTGCAATGCATATGATAGATTAAGTTTAATTTTATAAGTTAATCATACGAGAGTCTTGAGTTGCTTTTGACCATGAATACGGCTGATATAATAGTTTTACACTCTGTAGAGGTTGCGCATCTTTAACCACAAGATGTGTTACTCATTTGCCATGGGACCTAGAAATCTCATTCATCTCTACCGAGGAGACGAGGTAGGGTAGCACTATGAGGCCTTTTCAAATTTCCACTAGTTCAAGAAAACCCACTATAGATTCAGAAAGAAGGAAGCATAGGAATCTCTCGTCCAAAAAGTTTTACAGACAGTCCGACCTGAGGACCTCCATATACTCTACAACGACGCACTCCCTGCTTGCCCCTTTCGGGTAAGGTAATCTCTCCCTAATTTTCCTAATAACTTGACCAAGGGCGTCCCATTCCACCCTTGTGGTAGCACTGCTATCTCAAGGTAAGCTCCATGTTCTAATTGACACCATAATTTTATAATGAACAATAAATAATCCAGTAACAATAATAAAACATGATCATATGTCATATAGCATTACTTATCAAAAACCAAGTAGAGCAAAGCCAAGCTACCCAATAATTCATGTGTATGCAAGGTGTGAGGTAAACAATCTAGGACAATCTATTAGGTCCCGTCAAATTTAACCTGAGCATGTCACAGTGATTATAGAGAACATCTTGCCTTCTCAAGATATTCCTTATCTTTTTCACTTTTAGCTAAAACTCATTTTGATCCTGTCTTAGGAAGCGCTTGAGATTTTCTTAGGTTTCAAATTTATTCTGTAAAAAGAATACACAAGTGAAGCAGGAATAGGCATCAACAATTACTAGACCATACTTCCACTGATGCTAAGGTAAGCAACGGCCCCGAAGAGATCCATATGGAGAAGCTCCAATGGTCTTGATGTCGTTATCACATTTGTGCTTGGATGACTTGTTCCCACATGTTTACCTGCTTGACACACTGCATAAGGTCTGTCTTTCTCAAAACAGACATATGTTAGTCCTAACAGATGTTCTCCATTTAGAAGCTTATGAAGGTTCTCCGTCTGTGGGGGACAGATATCGCTTGGGTCCACTAGAAGGCGAAAACCCTTGCGTGGGGCCACAAACCAGTCGCCCCGCAAGGTCGTCTCATCATGGGCCAGGAAAAGATTACAATTGAAATGGGCCAACCCAAGAAGGCAATGGGCTCGCGCCCGGATCGTCCGCGGATTATGCGTGATCTTGAGGGAGCCGTCCGTCTTTCTCGCGCCCGATGCTCTCAAACGCTGGAGATAGATCGGGACGAAGCCATTGGGTTTTCCTTAAGATAAGCAAAGTCAGTTCGCTATTTGCTAGGAGATAAGCCAGAAGAATGTGATCAGCGTGTGCGTAGGGAGTGCCTCACAGTCGTGTATATAAGGCCTGGGGGATCCCCATCATTTTGATCTCATGAGCACCTCTCCACTCGGGAAACACCACTTGTAAACACACCACACATACAAAGCCACCCCAGGAAGTAGGGTATTACGCCTCTCAAAGCGGCCCGAACCTATAGAAAATCGCCTCGCTCTATCTCTCTCGTGCTTCTGGCATGAACCATCGAGCTACGATCAGCAACACCGTCCTACCCAAAAGTACCACGAGGGTACCCCAGGGTGTGCGGTCGGACACTAGACACCGATAGCTAGCGCGCCAGGTAGGGGGTGTGTCATTGATCAAAGTTAGATCAATAGACGTCACCTTCAAGAACAAGATCACTCTCAGCCCAGGGGTTATGTTCCGCTTCGGAACCATCTCAAGCATAGCGGACGTAGAAGGGACTCTACACCGTGTAGCGGATTCGCCCAAGAAGAAACCTTCATCGGGAATCTTGAGAGAAGCCAAAGCAAGACTACGGACAATGCCCCCACTCACAGCTGAGGGGAAGATGGTCCCTTGCAAGCCGGGATTCAGGAGCCCTCGGGAGAAGGAAGACCAATCAGTCGGGGCTTCACTAACCCAAAGAACTCCGTTGTCCACCTCGCCCACTAAGGAGTGGACATAGATCACTTGGATGAAGGAAGTAAACATCCTGAGCCGTGGAAGGGGAACACACCAAGCCACCTTTCTGATACCTCCGCCCTCAAAGGAGGATGGGAAGAAGAACACCGTCATGTCGACTCCTTTCTACCCTGACGTACTCTTCATCCAGGGGAGATTGGAGTCAGCACCCATCTCCGACGATGAGCCTACCATGCAAGGGGAGGAACCTCCCCAGCGTGATGCCCGACGATGAAGAAATAGAAGCCGAAATGTACGACGACATCATGAAGCCGGGGAACGGGATTCGATGCAGCCCGTGTCCTGGGACGAAGCCTCAGAAGTGGGGGAAACTCTCGACGAACGAGTACACCGAGAAAGACGCAACTCCCGCCACCGCGATCGCCGATAGGCTTAGGATCGAGAGTGTCGGCGTTTCGAGACCGGGGGGTCCCCGAGCCGACGAGTGAGTGTGCCGCGTGCCCCAGCCCAGATGGGTCGAGCGCGTGGGCGAGCGCGAAGGGGGGAGAGCGAGGTGGCCAGAGCCGGGTCGTGAGGGAGGCGGAGATCCCGCGGCCTTCGTGTTCGTCCCGCGCCCAGGTCGGGTGCGCTTGCAGTAGGGGGTTACAAGCGTCCGCGCGGGTGAGGGGAGCGAGCGGCCCCAAGAGAGCGCCTGCCCCTGCCCTCGTTCCCGCGGGGCCAACCTTCTCTAAGAAGGCCCTGGTCCTTCCTTTTATAGGCGCAAGGAGAGGATCCAGGTGTACAATGGGGGTGCAGCAGAGTGCTACGTGTCTAGCGGGGGAGAGCTAGCGCCCTGGGTACATGCCAATGTGGCAGCCGGAGAGAACTTGGCACCCAGCTGGTGTGGTGTCGTGGCTGTCGGAGGGGTAACGGAGCTTGGTGGAGGGACAGCTGTTGGAACAGTTGGGCTCTTGCTGACGTCTCCCTGCTTCCGTAAGGGAGCCGAGAGCCGCCGTCGTCATGGATCTAGCGGGGCGCCATCATTGCCTATCTGGCGGAGCTAGCCAGATGGGACGTCGGTCTTGTTCTCTGCGACCCAAGTCGGCTCGGGGCAGGGTGATGATGGCGCTTCCTGTTGATGTGGCGGACTTGTGCCCTAGGTCGGGCGACGTGGAGGCTCCTCCGAGGCCGAGGTCGAGTCTGAGCTCCTGGGTCGGGCGAGGCGGAGGTCGTTCGGCAGAGGCCAGGGCGGAGTCCGAGCCCCGGGTCGGGCGAAGCGGAGTTCGTCGTCTTCCGAGGCCTTAGCCCGAGTCCGAGCCCTGGGTCGGGCGGAGCGGAGTTCGCCGTCTTCCGGGGCCTTAGCCCGAGTCCGAGCCCTGGGTCGGGCGGAGCGGAGTTCGCCGTCTTCCGGGGCCTTAGCCCGAGTCCGAGCCCTGGGTCGGGCGGAGCGGAGTTCGCCGTCTTCCGGGGCCTTAGCCCGAGTCCGAGCCCTGGGTCGGGCGGAGTGGAGTTCGCCGTCTTCCGGGGCCTTAGCCCGAGTCCGAGCCCTGGGTCGGGCGGAGCTTCCTATGGCGCCTTTGGCAAAGCCTGGCCGCCCGTCAGTCTCACTCTTTGCGTTAAATGCCCCAGTGACTTGGTCGGTCGGCGCGGTGATTTAGTCAGGGTTGCTTCTTAACGAAGGCAAGGCCTCGGGCGAGCCGGAGATGCGTCTGCCGTAAAAAAGGGGGCCTCGGGCGAGACGGAAACACCTCAGGGTCGGCTGCCCTTGCCCGAGGCTAGGCTCGGGCGTGGCGTGATCGAGTCGCTCGTATGGACTGATCCCTGACTTAATCAAACCCATCAGGCCTCTGCAGCTTTATGCTGATGGGGGTTACCAGCTGAGAATTAGGCGTCTTGAGGGTACCCCTAATTATGGTCCCCGACAGTAGCCCCCGAGCCTCGAAGGGAGTGTTAGCACTCGCTTGGAGGCTTTCGTCGCACTTTTTTGCAAGGGGACCAGCCTTTCTCGGTTGCACTTTGTTCCGGTGGGTGCGCGCGAGCGCACCCGCCGGGTGTAGCCCCCGAGGCCTCGGAGGAGTGGTTTCACTCCTTCGAGGTCTTAATGCCTTGCGTAATGCTTCGGCTGGTCTGGCGGTTCCCTCATGCGAACAGGCCGTAGCCCGGGTGCACTGTCGGGGCCCAAGTTCTCGGGCTGGTATGTTGACGCTGTCAACGGTTTGGCCGGAGCCGGGTTTGCGAGAGCAGCCCCCGAGCCTCCGCACAGGGCGAGAGGGCGATCAGGGACAGACTCGGCTTTTTTACATACGCCCCTACGTCGCCTTTCCGCAAGGAGGAGGGGGGGAGAGCGCCATGTTACCCTCGATGGGCACCGAACATGGTGTCTCCGGTGAGCTGCAAGCGGGTAATCCGAGTGGACGTCCGTGCCCCGTTCGTTGGGGGTCGGCTAGGGGCCCAGAGGCACGCCCAAAAGTACCTGCGGGTGATCTGCCGGACCCGGTCCCCTGGCGACGGGGTCCGAGGGCTCGTTGCCTCCCTCCGATGGGATTCCGTTACAGGATCGTTCCCGCTGGTCTCGGAAATGTCCTAGGGTACCTCGAGAGCGCAGCCCGAGCCTTGGTTATGTATCGAACGTACCCCTGGTCATCCCTCGCTCGGTGTCTGAGGCGACTGTGAACCCTTCGGAGGGCCAGCCTTCGAACCCCTGATCAGTAATGGGCGCGGAGCCCGAGTAGCCTGAGGCGGTCGTGGAACCTTTCGGGAGGCCGACCTTCGAACCCCTGACCAGTAGTGGGTGTCGGGCCCACGCGATCTGAGGCGGCTGTTGAACCCTTTGGGGGGCCAGCCTTCGAACCCCTGATCAGTAAGGAGGCTCGGAGCCTAGTTCCTTCACGGGGAAGGATCCCTTTGGGGGTATCCCCTTTCCTGGTCCCTGTTGCAAGAGATAGAGAAAGAGAAAAAAAGGGAAAAAAGGATACGAATTTGAACGACGTGGCGTACCTTTTTTGGTGTGGTCGTTTTGGCGAAGGCGAAGCGTCGCCAGCTGCTTCCGCCAGAAGCGCCGCCTGTCGAGCCGCAGAGTTAATACGCCGGGGTGAGTAGTTGGCGAGGCTGCCGTTGCGCGTGCGCGAGCCGTTCGAGGAACGGGTCACGGGCGCGTCGTCTTCACACCGTGAGAGGGGGTTCTCTCGCTACCTCCGGATGGGACGTGAGCTTGGCTGACGGCGTGACCGCTGCTCCCGCGCGCCTGCCACCGTCATTACTGCCGGCCCACTTTTGACCGCGTTTGACCGCTGTGTCAGGCTGGTGCTGCTGGGTCGCGCGCTGGGTCGCCTCGGGTCGCGGTATTGGTTCCGCAACCGAGGAGGTGCGGTGGTGGCGCAAGTGGTACAGTTGCTTGCATGCAGCATCCGGCGCGCCGGTCGCGCGACGCGTGGGCTTGGGCCTCCGTGCTGGCAGGTCAGGAGTCGGAGAAGCGCGTCCACTTGGCGCGGTTGCATGCCGCCTGCATGGCTGCCCGCCCCTTTCGCCCGTTGGTCTGGGCAAAAGTGGAGGGTCACTTGTAACCGCTGGGTGGTTGCGCGCGCCGTGCGCGGCGGTTCGGCTTCTTCTGCTCGGAGCCGGTCTGCATGACATGTGGGTCCCAGCCCCCGCGCCGCAGGGGAGGGCTTTGGAGGCGTGTTGGAGAAGACTCAGCCCGTGACGGTTGGGGGCGCAAGCAGGGAGAGTCGCCTTTAAAAGGAGGGCGACCCCTTTCGTAAGGCGACCATGTCTTCTTCCTCCCTTATGCATCGTGTTTTTCCACCTTTCAAGCCCCCGGATGGGGGAAACCGCCGTCTCCTCGCCTCATCGTCGGAGGACACAACTCCGTGGGAGCGGGTACCTTTCAGCCATCGTTCGGCTTCAAGGATTTTCATCACATAGCCCGGTTGCTCCCCTCCGCTGGTGGTCACCCAAGACGGTGACCTCCAGCTCCTGGATGGGGAGAGGCAAACCAGGCTGTGATCCCGGCCCCGCCCTCAGTGTTGAGGGTGTTCGTCATCCTCGCTGGGGCGGGGGGCGAGGCGAGCCGGGGCTCCACCTCCTGCGCGGGTAGGCGGACCACCTCTTCTTCTAGCTTCTGGTGGTGGCAATCGCCCTTTAGCCCTGTGGCGGAGACATCCTCCAGCCATGCCAGGGAAGGCGAACTGTTGCTGCCCAGCTAGGATGCAACATTCCGTCTTCTTCATCGCATTCGCGGCGAGGACGGCTGCGAGGATCTGCCGGGGTGCTCGGGGACGCCCCGCGTTTTGCTGGTGATTCGCCCAGAGCTCGTCGCTCCACGGGCTTCCCCGCCGCGGGGGTTGCCCATACCCGCGGGGACGGAACCGGAGTTCCGTTTGTAATGGCACTTCGAATGCCGGGTTTTTTGTTCATTTCGGCTTTCGGGGCCTGAACATGTATGTAACGTCGGCACAGAGCCGTATTTTTTTTCCTCATTTCCGAGCACTAAGACTCGTCTGCTGATTATCTGAACCGCTTCACCAAGCATGAGTCGCCCCGTGTCAAGGTGACGAGTGATGTATCCGTATCCCGGAGGCGTAGGAGTCCCTCGGCTCGGTCGGCCCTGTTGTCCGAGGCTCCTCTAGCTTAGTTAAAGAGACCCCTCGGCCGCTCTTCGACGAGCCGAGGCCAGGGGTAGCGATATCAGCATGTGCAGAGGCGGAGTTGGCTCGAAAATGAAACCTGTTTGGCCGGAGCCTAGCCGAGTTGTCCGTTGGCAGGATCGACGCCGGAGTTGGTCAGCCGAGGCTTCAGACCGGGCTGGTGCCCTCGGGAGGTGATTGGCTGAGGCCCCGGAGAAGTCCCTGACAGCGATTGCCCGGGCGTGGTGATGACGTCGTCCTTCGGAGCGGAGGCCCTCGGACCGCGTCACCGTCCGAGGCTAGGTCGGGCCTCGCCGAAGGTGCCGTCGATGCCGAGGGTGTCGCCGCCCCCTTCCAGCGTCAAGACCCGAGCCTGCAGGATCAGATTGTCCTGTAGCGTGGGCCTTGTGCGGCCGTCGAGGCCAGAACACACACCCTTGCTGCGTTGTAAAGCTGCGTCTCTTTTCCTCTTGTTTCGAGTATCTGGACTTTTTGTCGGTAACAGGGATGTTAGTGCGAGCGAGAGTTGCTTCTCGCGGAAGGTGATGAGTGAGGTATCCGTATCCCGGAGGCGTGGGAGTCCCTCGGCTCGGTCGGCCTTGCCGCTTACGCGTACTTTCACCCGTCCATGAGGCCCCGTCACCGACTTGGTCGAGAAGGCCCGAAAGATCGCTTCGGTAGAAGGGCTTCCGAACATAAAGACTTGTTCAATCCGTGGAGCCGCTTTATCCGAACGTGAGTTACTTATCGCAGAAGGTGATGAGTGAGGTATCCGTATCCCGGAGGCGTAGGAGTCCCTCGGCTCGGTCAGCCTTGACTGCTTACGTGTACCCCGTCGTTTCTGGGACCCACTTTTCGAAGTAGTCAAAAAGCACGAAAGACATTCTGGTAAAAGAGATTTTTTTTTCGAGGAAAATTTTGACGCAGAGGGGGTTTCCCCCCTTTTAGCCCCCGAGGGAGGGTCGGGCTTTGCCGAGGCGAGGCCGACCCTTCCTTGTTGACTAAACTTTGCGTGGGTGCGAGGTATATGAACAACTTGGAAACATCTTAAGGGTAGAAGCGACGTAGCTGTTGGATGTTCCAAGCGTTTCCGTAGACCTCGCCTTGACTGTTTGCCAGCTTGTACGTTCCAGGCTTCAGAACTTTGGCGATGACGAATGGCCCCTCCCAGGGGGGCGTGAGCTTGTGCCTCCCTCGGGCGTCTTGCCGCAGCCGAAGCACCAGGTCGCCCACCTGGAGGTCTCGGGGTCGGACCCCTCGGGCGTGGTAGCGTCGCAGGGACTGCTGATACCGCGCCGAGTGTAGTAAGGCCTTGTCCCGAGCCTCTTCCAGCTGGTCCAGCGAGTCTTCTCGGCTAGCTTGGTTGCTTTGATCGTCGTAGGCTCTCGTCCTCGGGGAGCCGTATTCCAGGTCCGTGGGCAAGACGGCCTCGGCCCCGTAGACCAGGAAGAACGGCGTGAAACCCGTGGCTCGGCTCGGCGTCGTCCTCAGGCTCCAGACCACCGAGGGGAGTTCCTTCATCCATCGCTTGCCGAACTTGTTGAGGTCATTGTAAATCCGAGGCTTGAGCCCTTGTAGAATCATGCCATTGGCGCGCTCTACTTGCCCATTCGACATGGGATGAGCTACGGCGGCCCAGTCTACCCGGATGTTGTGATCCTCGCAAAAATCCAAGAATTTTTTGCCGGTGAACTGGGTGCCGTTGTTGGTGATGATGGAGTTCGGGACCCCGAAGCGATGGATGATGTTGGTGAAGAACGCCACCGCCTGCTCGGACCTGATGCTGTTCAGGGGTCGGACCTCGATCCACTTGGAGAATTTGTCGACGGCGACCAGCAGGTGCGTGTAGCCCCCGGGCGCCTTCTGCAGAGGGCCGATGAGGTCCAGACCCCACACAGCGAAGGGCCAGGTGATGGGTATCGTCTGCAGAGCCCGAGCGGGCAAGTGGGTTTGCTTCGCATAGAATTGGCACCCTTCGCAGGCACGGACAATTCTAGTGGCGTCAGCCACCGCCGTCGGCCAGTAGAAGCCTTGCCGGAAAGCGTTCCCGACGAGGGTTCGAGGTGTTGCATGATGGCCGCAAGCCCCCGAGTGTATTTCCTGCAGGAGTTCCTGACCTTCGGCGATGGAGATGCATCGCTGGAGGATGCCCGAGGGGCTACGGTGGTAGAGCTCCTTCTCATCGCCCAGCAAGACGAACGACTTGGCGCGTCGCGCTACCCGCCGAGCCTCGGCTCGGTCGAGGGGCAGTTCTCCTTGGCGGAGATATTGCAGGTACGGGGTCTGCCAATCTTGATCTGGCGTGACCCCGCTCCGCTCCTCCTCGATGCGCAGTGCTTCGCCCTCGGGGGCCGAGGGTTCCTCGGGCTGAACCGAGGATGGCTCGGGCTGGGCCGAGGTCACGTCGGACGGGGCCGAGGGCGCCTCGGGCTCGGGCGTGTCGCCGATCTTGACGGAGGGTTGGTGCAGATCCCGGGAGAAGACGTCCGGGGGAACCGTCGTTCGCCCCGAGGCTATCTTTGCCAGCTCGTCCGCAGTCTCGTTGTAGCGCCGGGCGATGTGGTTAAGCTCGAGCCCGTAGAACTTGTCTTCCAGGCGTCGAACCTCATCACAGTAGGCCTCCATCTTCGGGTCGCGGCAGTGGGAGTTCTTCATGACTTGGTCGATGACGAGCTGCGAGTCGCCGCGAGCATCGAGGCATCGGACCCCTAGCTCGATGGCGATTCGCAATCCGTTGATCAGAGCCTCGTACTCAGCCACATTGTTGGATGCCGGGAAATGGAGGCGGAGCACGTAGCGCAGGTGTTTCCCGAGGGGCGAGACGAAGAGCAGGCCCGCGCCGGCTCCCGTCTTCATCAGCGACCCGTCGAAAAACATGGTCCAGAGCTCCGGTTGGATCGGAGCCGTCGGCAACTGGGTATCGACCCATTCGGCTACGAAGTCCGCCAGTACCTGGGACTTGATGGCCTTCCGAGGGGCGAACGAGATTGTCTCGCCCATGATTTCCCCCGCCCACTTTGCGATCCGTCCCGAGGCTTCTCGGCACTGGATGATCTCCCCCAGGGGGAAGGATGACACCACAGTCACCGGATGAGACTCGAAGTAATGTCGCAGCTTTCGCCTCGTCAGGATCACTGCATACAGCAGCTTCTGGACTTGTGGGTAGCGGATCTTGGTCTCGGACAGCACCTCGCTGACGAAGTAAACTGGCCTCTGAATGGGCAAAGCATGCCCCTCTTCCTGCCTTTCGACCACGATCGCGGCGCTGACCACCTGAGTGGTAGCGGCGACGTAGACCAAGAGGGCTTCTCCATCAGCTGGGGGTACCAAGACGGGCGCCTGGGTGAGGAGCGCCTTCAGGTTCCCGAGAGCTTCCTTGGCCTCGGGAGTCCAAGTGAAGCACTCGGCCTTCCTTAAGAGACGGTACAGGGGCAGGCCTCTTTCGCCGAGGCGCGAGATGAAACGGCTCAAGGCCGCGAGACAACCCATGACCCTCTGTACGCCTTTTAAGTCCTTGATGGGCCCCATGCTTGTGATGGCTGCGATCTTCTCCGGGTTGGCTTCGATGCCCCGCTCGGAGACGATGAATCCCAGGAGCATGCCTCGGGGCACCCCGAAGACGCACTTCTCGGGATTGAGCTTGACGCCCTTCGCCTTGAGACACCGGAATGTCACCTCAAGGTCGGAGAGAAGGTCGGAGGCTTTCCTTGTCTTGGCTACGATGTCATCGACGTAGGCCTCGACCGTGCGACCGATGTGTTCGCCGAACACATGGTTCATGCACCGCTGGTACGTTGCACCCGCGTTCCTCAAACCGAACGGCATGGTGACATAACAGTACATGCCGAAGGGCGTGATGAAAGAAGTCGCGAGCTGGTCGGACTCTTTCATCTTGATTTGATGATACCCTGAGTAGGCATCGAGGAAAGACAGGGTTTCGCACCCAGCAGTGGAGTCCACGATTTGATCGATGCGAGGTAGAGGGTAGGGGACCTTCGGACATGCTTTGTTGAGACCAGTGTAGTCCACACACATCCGCCATTTCCCCCCTTTCTTCCTCACAAGTACAGGGTTGGCAAGCCATTCGGGATGGAATACCTCTTTGATGAACCCTGCTGCCATCAGCTTGTGGATCTCCTCGCCTATCACCCTGCGCCTTTCCTCGTCGAATCGGCGCAGAGGCTGTCTGACCGGTCGGGCTCCGGGCCGAATATCCAGCGAGTGCTCGGCGACATCCCTCGGTATGCCGGGCATGTCCGAGGGACTCCACGCAAAGACGTCGGCGTTTGCGCGGAGAAAGTCGACGAGCACTGCTTCCTATTTAGGGTCGAGCCCGGAACCGATCCGGATCTGCTTGGAGGTGTCGCCACTGGGGTCGAGAGGGATGGCCTTAACCGTCTTCGCTGGCTCGAAGTTGCCGGCGTGTCGCTTCACGTCCGGCACCTCTCGGGAGAGGCTTTCTAGGTCGGCGATGAGGGCCTCGGACTCGGCGAGGGCCTCGGCGTACTCCACGCACTCCACATCGCATTCGAACGCGTGTTTGTACGTGGGGGCGACGGTGATGACCCCATTGGGGCCCGGCATCTTGAGCTTCAGGTAGGTGTAGTTGGGGATGGCCATGAACTTCGCGTAGCATGGCCTTCCCAATACTGCGTGGTAGGTTCCTCGGAACCCGACCACCTCGAACGTCAAAGTCTCCCTTCGGAAGTTGGAGGGCGTTCCGAAGCAGACAGGAAGGTCGAGCTGTCCGAGGGGCTGGACGCGCTTCCCAGGAATGATCCCGTGGAAGGGCGCAGCGCCTGCTCGGACGGATGACAGATCGACGCGCAGGAGCCTGAGGGTCTCGGCGTAGATGATATTGAGGCAGCTGCCCCCATCCATCAGGACCTTGGTGAGCCTGACGTCGCCGATGACGGGATCGACGACGAGCGGGTACTTCCCCGGGCTCGGCACGTGGTCGGGGTGGTCATCTTGGTCGAAGGTGATGGGCTTGTCGGACCAGTCTAGGTAGACTGGCGCCGCCACCTTCACCGGGCAGACCTCCCGACGCTCTTGCTTACGATGCCGAGCCGAGGCATTCGCCGCATGCCCTCCGTAGATCATGAAGCAGTCGCGGACCTTGGGGAACTCTCCTGCTTGGTGATCTTCCTTTTTGTCGTCGTCGCGGGCCCTGCCACCCTCTGCGGGTGGCCCGGCCCGGTGGAAGTGGCGCCGAAGCATGACGCACTCCTCGAGGGTGTGCTTGACGGGCCCCTGATGGTAAGGGCACGTCTCCTTGAGCATCTTGTCGAAGAGGTTGGCACCTCCGGGGGGCTTCCGAGGGTTCTTGTATTTGGCGGCGGCGACAAGGTCCATGCTGGCGGCGTCGCGTTTCGCTTGCGACTTCCTCCTGCCTTTCTTCTTGGCGCCGAGCGGAGTAGACGCCTCGGGAGCATCTTCCGACGGGCGGCCCTGGGGCTGCTTGTCCTTTCGGAAGATGGCCTCGACCGCCTCCTGACCAGAGGCGAACTTGGTGGCGATGTCCATCAGCTCGCTCGCCCTGGTGGGGGTCTTGCGACCCAACTTGCTCACCAGGTCACGGCAGGTGGTGCCGGCAAGGAACGCGCCGATGACATCGGAGTCGGTGATGTTGGGCAGCTCGGTGCGCTGCTTCGAGAATCGATGGATGTAGTCCCGAAGAGACTCTCCCGGCTGTTGCCGGCAGCTTCGGAGGTCCCAGGAATTCCCAGGGCGCACGTACGTGCCCTGGAAGTTGCCGGCGAAAGCTTGGACCAGATCCTCCCAGTTGGAAATCTGCCCCGGAGGCAGGTGCTCCAACCAAGCGCGAGCAGTGTCGGAGAGGAACAGGGGGAGGTTGCGGATGATGAGGTTGTCGTCGTCCGTTCCACCCAGTTGACAGGCCAGGCGGTAGTCCGCGAGCCACAATTCCGGTCTCGTTTCCCCCGAGTACTTTGTGATAGTAGTCGGGGGTCGGAATCGGGTCGGAAACGGCGCCCGCCGAATGGCCCGGCTGAAGACCTGCGGACCGGGTGGTTCGGGCGAGGGACTCCGATCCTCCCCGCTGTCGTAGCGTCCCCCACGCCTGGGGTGATAACCTCGGCGCACCCTTTCATCGAGGCGGGCCCGACGGTCGCGATGAGGGTGCTCGTCGCCGAGGTGGCCCGGGGCCGCAGGCGCGGTGTTGCGCGTGCGCCCGGTGTAGTCCGAGGCTTCCTGCATGAGTCGGGAAGTCACGGCACGAGGTTCCGAGGGGTACCCCTGCCTTCGGGAGGCAGAGCTCTCGGCCCGCCGGGCCGCAGCGCTTTCCAGGAGATGCTTGAGCTCTCCCTAGATTCGCCGACCCTCGGTGGTTGATGACTCCGGCATCGCGCGGAGGAGCATCGCTGCGGCTGCCAGGTCCTGACCGGTTCCGCCGGATGCGGGTGGCGGTCTGTCCCTGGCATCGTTGGCGATGCGGTGCTGGAGACCCTGGGGCAGGTGACGTATTTCTCCGGCCGGGGGCTGGCCCGCCCATACCTGCCCGACGTCCCGGCGGATCGCCTCGAGCGCTCCTGCTCCCTCATCGAGCCCGGCCTGCGCCCCGCGGACTTGCTCGAGCTGTGGGTCGTGACCCCCCGCCGGAACGGGGACCACAGCTAGCTCCCGCGGGATGTCGGCGCGAGGCGCTGGCCTAGGGAGATCACCATCCTCCGGCATGCCGAGACAGCTGCCTCCGGAGGGATCCCCTAGCTCGACGTGGAAACATTCGCGGCTCGGGCCGCAGTCCTTGTCGTCAAGGCTGCGGCTGCCGTCGGAACAGTCGGAGAGGCAGTAGTTGCATGCGGTCATGAAGTCCCGCATGGCACTGGGGTTGCCAGATCCAGAGAAATCCCAGCAGATGCTGGGGTCGTCATCTTCCTCGGACCCAGAGGGTCCGTAGGTCGAGACGCCCGTCAATCGGTCCCAAGGCGACCGCACACGAAACCCGAAAGGGGTTGCACTCGCCTCAACGTGAGCGCCCGCCAGAGCGAGGTCACTAGGCGGGTTGAGGTCGAGTTGAAATGACAAAGGATGGGAATCAGCCGGTACCTTTTGGTCGACGAGGAGCGACGAAGTCACATCGGGGCTGATCGCGCCGTCGTCCTGGGTACGAGTGCGACGTCCTGCAGACCCTCCGTGAGCACGCTGGCGTCGTCCACTTGCTCGGGGTTGGCGTGTCGCGGGGGGACGGCGCTCGCCTTCGCCTCAAACGCGAGGGTGACGCCCGACGCGTCCTCCATTGGGGCGCTGGGGACGTCGATTTGCTCGACAGCCGACTGAGCGCAGCCTCCCGCTCGGCCCTGGTTGCCCCGCCTCCTCCTCCGATGGCGAGGGAGAGGATGGGGCGAGCTCGAAAGTTGTCCTTCCCCCACGCGGGAAAGACGTCGTCGATTCCGCCGCCGGCGGGCGGGCTGTCCGCCACCATTGTCGCTGTCGCGCGGCGGTGGAAGGAGTATCATGTCGTAGCTGCCGTCGAAAGACATGAACTCGAGGCTCCCGAAACGGAGCACCGTCCCGGGTTGAAGAGGTCGTTGGAGACTGCCCATCTGGAGCTTGACGGGAAACTGCTCGTCAACACGCAGCAGGCCCCTACCTGGCGCGCCAACTGTCGGCGTTTCGAGACCGGGGGGTCCCCGAGCCGACGAGTGAGTGTGCCGCGTGCCCCAGCCCAGATGGGTCGAGCGCGTGGGCGAGCGTGAAGGGGGGAGAGCGAGGTGGCCGGAGCCGGGTCGTGAGGGAGGCGGAGATCCCGCGGCCTTCGTGTTCGTCCCGCGCCCAGGTCGGGTGCGCTTGCAGTAGGGGGTTACAAGCGTCCGCGCGGGTGAGGGGAGCGAGCGGCCCCAAGAGAGCGCCTGCCCCTGCCCTCGTTCCCGCGGGGCCAACCTTCTCTAAGAAGGCCTTGGTCCTTCCTTTTATAGGCGCAAGGAGAGGATCCAGGTGTACAATGGGGGTGCAGCAGAGTGCTACGTGTCTAGCGGGGGAGAGCTAGCGCCCTGGGTACATGCCAATGTGGCAGCCGGAGAGAACTTGGCACCCAGCTGGTGTGGTGTCGTGGCTGTCGGAGGGGTAACGGAGCCTGGTTTTGGGACAGCTGTTGGAACAGTTGGGCTCTTGCTGACGTCTCCCTGCTTCCGTAAGGGAGCCGAGAGCCGCCGTCGTCATGGGTCTAGCGGGGCGCCATCATTGCCTATCTGGCGGAGCTAGCCAGATGGGACGTCGGTCTTGTTCTCTGCGACCCAAGTCGGCTCGGGGCAGGGTGATGATGGCGCTTCCTGTTGACGTGGCGGACTTGTGCCCTAGGTCGGGCGACGTGGAGGCTCCTCCGAGGCCGAGGTCGAGTCTGAGCTCCTGGGTCGGGTGAGGCGGAGGTCGTTCGGCAGAGGCTAGGGCGGAGTCCGAGCCCCGGGTCGGGCGAAGCGGAGTTCGTCGTCTTCCGGGGCCTTAGCCCGAGTCCGAGCCCTGGGTCGGGCGGAGCGGAGTTCGCCGTCTTCCGGGGCCTTAGCCCGAGTCCGAGCCCTGGGTCGGGCGGAGCGGAGTTCGCCGTCTTCCGGGGCCTTAGCCCGAGTCCGAGCCCTGGGTCGGGCGGAGTGGAGTTCGCCGTCTTCCGGGGCCTTAGCCCGAGTCCGAGCCCTGGGTCGGGCGGAGCTTCCTATGGCGCCTTTGGCAAAGCCTAGCCGCCCGTCAGTCTCACTCTTTGCGTTAAATGCCCCAGTGACTTGGTCGGTCGGCGCGGTGATTTAGTCAGGGTTGCTTCTTAACGAAGGCAAGGCCTCGGGCGAGCCGGAGATGCGTCTGCCGTAAAAAAGGGGGCCTCGGGCGAGACGGAAACACCTCAGGGTCGGCTGCCCTTGCCCGAGGCTAGGCTCGGGCGTGGCGTGATCGAGTCGCTCGTATGGACTGATCCCTGACTTAATCAAACCCATCAGGCCTTTGCAGCTTTATGCTGATGGGGGTTACCAGCTGAGAATTAGGCGTCTTGAGGGTACCCCTAATTATGGTCCCCGACAGAGAGCGAGAGCTAGCTGAACAAGACGCTAGACTCCGGCGAGAGAACCCTCTCCTCGCTCGAAACATGTACCCAGATTTCGCTCGAGCACTAAACACGCCGAGTGAAGTTGGAGGAGTGCTGGCGTAGATAGCCGACGACCTTCCATGGACCTAGACGCGGAAGGTTACCGGGGGCTGCTTACACAGGCGGCCAATCATATTCTACCCCTCGTTCATCCTGCGAACGACCTGCGTCACGCCATCAATAGCCGACGAGACGCACGAAGCACCATCAGCACTTCACGCGACCAACGACACGAAAATGAGATAAGACGCTGGGAGGAGTACGACCGAGATCACGGTGTACCAGCGTGAAGCCGTGCCACACGAATTGAGTCGGTGGCAGCATCGACCAGTGGCTCATTCCAGGGATGGTCGAGGCAACCTACTGCTGACTCCCCTCCTCGGGATGGTCGAGACGACCTACTACCGACTCCCCTCCCCATCTTTGGGTCATCCAATGCCCTCCTAACTTTAAAGTCTCCAATGTCAACAAGTACGAGCCTAAGCAGGACCCGAGAGGCTGGTTGGCCGTCTATACGACCGCCGCCTAGGCTACTAGGGCAACGAAGGACGTCATGATAGCGTACTTGCCCATTGTCCTAGGGTAGGACGTGCTATAGTGGCTCCGACAATTACCTCGACACTACATCTACGACTGGGGTGACTTCAGTCACCGATTTATCGTGAACTTCTAGTCTCTCTTCGATAAACCGGCACAACCATGGGACCTCAAATCCATTAGGCGCCAGAATGATGAGACTCTTCGGTCGTTCCTCAAAAGGTTTCAAACAACGAAGAACCGCATCCCCGAAGTCGCTGAGGCGGCTGTGATTGAAGACTTCTATCGAGGACCCAATGACTCGGCCTTTGTCCGAGCCATACTTCAAAAAGCACCAGCCACCTCCGAACAATTGTTCAGGGAGGCGGAAATCTACATCACTACGGATGAGAGGGCCTAGGACCTCATCGGAGGCACAAAATCCACGCCGCCCGCACCGAGGCGGGATATGAACCAACAACCGGACAAGCACTGGAAAAAAGGCCCCATGAGGAGGTGCACACCGCCGGGCCACCAGCAGCTCAAGCCCGCGGCGCACCTCGCAAATGAGTGCAAACACTAGATGAGATCCTCGACTCCCAGTGTCTGTATCACAAGGACATGCGCCACACCCTATGGAACTGCAGAGACTTCAAACACTCTGTCGGGCATGGCCAACCATTCCAGCCACTACCACCTCCCCCACTGCAAGGAGAGCTTGGTGAGCCTAGGCAGCCTCAGCAGCAGGAAGAGGGGAGGGTAGATTTTTCCCACACATTGACAGGGAGGTCAATGTCATATTCGGAGGCCATGGGGTACAAGAAAACAGGAGGCAACAAAAGCTCAACGATCGGTAGGTCCTAGTGGCCATGACCAGTGCTCTGGCCCCTTACCGATGGTCGGAACACGCAATAACCTTCAGTCGAGCTGATCAATGGCTTAAATTCGATCACCCCGGCAAATATCTGCTACTCGTTGATCTGGTGATCCAAGAAAGCCAAGTAAAGAAGGTGTTGGTGGACGGGGGAAGCAGCATCAACGTCACCTTCCCCCGGACACTCCAAGCCCTGGGGGTTGCCATCGAGGACCTCACTGAGTTGGACACATCTACCTGTCCATCACTTGTCCATCACCTTTGGAACCCTAGAGAACTACAGAACTGAGTTATTAAGGTTTGAGATGGCGCGCTTCGACTGCGGGTACAACACCATCATTGGAAGACCAGGACTGGTGAAGTTCATGGCTATTCCACACTACCCGTACATGATACTCAAGATGCCAGGACCTCAGGGGATTATCACCGTGCGCGCCGACTTCCAAGGCACCGCAGAATGCTTTTAGGGCGCCATCCGAACGGCTCTCACTGACGGGCCCCCGGTAGCTCTTCCCACATAGGCTAGCGGTAGACTGGAGGATGAAAATTTCACGACCCCCTCGAACGAAGCTCAGGCTGCGACCTCTATGCGGCCGACTGAAGAAACTAAAAGGATCAATCTGGGATTCTCTGATGAACGCGAGACTGCAATTATCAGCTCCAGCCTCGACGACAAATAGGAAAGCGTGCTCGTCCAGTTTCTGCAAGACAATCGGGATGTATTTGCTGTCAACCTGCGGACATGCCAGGAGTCCTGAGAGAACTGGCCGAGCACAAACTCAAAGTATATCCTCACGCAAGACCAATCTGACAGAAGATGTGTCGTTTCACGCTTGACAAGAGAGAAGCCATTCGCGCGGAGTTAGCTCGCATAGTGTCGGCAGGGTTCATTAGAGAAGTATTGCATCCAGAGTGGCTGGCAAACGCCGTTCTTGTACTCATAAAGAATAAAATTGATTGGTGCATGTGCGTCGACTATACCGATCTCCATAAGCACTGCCCGAAGGATCCCTTCGGACTCCCTAGGATAGATCAGGTAGTTGACTCGACTGCTGGCTACTCTATGCTCTCCTTCCTAGATTGCTACTCCGAATATCATCAATTAGTCTGGCGAAGGAAGACAAGGAGAAGACTGCATTCATCACCCCGTTCGGAGCCTTTTGCTACACCTCCATGTTGTTTGGCCTCAAGAACGCTGGAGCGACTTACCAAAGGGCCATCCAGACATGCTTAGCCGACCACTGGGGCAAGCGAGTGGAGGCTTATGTTGATGATGTGGTCATCAAGACAGAAAACTTAGAAAACTTCATCGAGGATTTGCAACAGGTCTACAACATCTAGAGACGCTACCGATGGAAACTAAACCCAGAGAAATGCATATTCGGAGTGCCAGCTAGAAAGCTACTTGGGTTTATCGTTAGTCATCGGGGAATAGAAGTGAATCTAGAGAAGATTGAGGCCATTATGAGGATGGAGCCACCACGATCACAGAAGAAGGTACAAAGGCTCACTGGATGCATGGCAGTGCTGAGCAGATTCGTATCAAGGCTATGCGAGAAAGGAATGTTGTTCTATAAGTTGCTCAAGAAAGTGGACAAATTTCAGTGGACCACAGAGGCACAAGAAGCCTTGGAAGCACTAAAGAAGTTCCTGACCACACCACCGGTGCTCAAGCCACCACACCGAGCTACATCTGATCGACCGACCGAGGATCTTCTGCCATATATTTCCTGCACAACTCACGTGGTAAGCACCACGTTGGTAGTGGAGCGAGCAGAAGAAGGACACGCATACCCAGTGCAACATCCGGTTTACTTTATCAGCGAAGTCCTCGGTCCCTCAAAGATAAGGTACCCTCAAGTTCAGAAGCTATTATACGCAGTACTTCTAACTGTTCATAAGCTCCGGCACTACTTTGATGACCATAAAGTCATAATAGTCACAGGATTTCCAATAGGCGATATACTTCACAACACGGAAGCTGTTGGGAGAACAACCAAGTGGGCATGCGAACTCGGAGCTCATGATATAGAGTTCGAACCTCGCATGACGATAAAGACTCAGGCACTAGTTAACTTCGTATCAGAGTGGACTGAGCACCAGGTCCCAGAAAGCCCAAAAGTTGCTGTAATATGGAGAATGTACTTCGATGGCTCGCTGAGACTTCAAGGAGGAGGGGCAAGGATTCTCTTCATCGCTCCTGGAGGTGAACAACTCAAGTATGCACTCCAGCTCTTGTTTCCAGCATCCAACAACGCTGCAGAGTATGAGGCACTAGTCCATGGACTAAACATCATCATTTGACTCGGCATCAAGAGATTAATGGTGTACGACGACTCACTGGTGGTCATAAGTCAAGTGAACAAAGACTGGGATTGCTCAACCGACTCAATGAACAGGTATTGCGTAGCGGTACGGAAGCTAGAGGACAACTTCGAAGGATTATAATTCCACCATGTGGAAAGAGATCGCAACGCAGCGGCGGATGCACTATCAAAACTGGGGTCCAGTCGAGCCCAAGTTGCACCTGGGGTTTTCGTCCAAGAAATACAGCAATCGAGTATCACCACAGATCAGATGGAGGAATGCCATGTTCTGAGTCAGGCAGAAGCAGATCCCAATGACTGAAGGGAGTCAATCATCAGATACATAAGAAACGAGGAAGAACCAGATGACAAGGCTATGGCGGAGCGCATCGCGAGACAGTCGACCCACTATACCATTATAGGGGGCCTACTGTATAGAAGAGGTGCAGGAGGAGTCTTCATGAAGTGTATTCACTCAGCTACTAGGAAGCAGATGTTAGACGAGATCAATGCTGGACAATGTGGCATGCATGCAGCGTCACAGTCTTTGGTAGGGAAGGCCTTCAGGTCTGGGTTCTACTAGCCAACAACAAAGAATGGCACAACAGAGTTAGTCCAAAAGTGCGAGGCATGCCAATTCTTATCAAAGTAGCAGCACCTACTCGCGCAACAGTTGCAGACTATTCTCGTAACCTGGTCGTTTGCATGCTGGGGGCTGGACATGATTGGGCCCTTCAAGAAAGCTCAAGGGGGATACACACACACTCTGGTCACCATTGATAAATTCACTAAGTGGATGGAATACAAACTCATCACCTCTTTGACCTCAGCAAAGGCAGTGAAGTTCATTCAAGAAATAATGTTCAGGTTTGGAATACCTAACACATCATTACAGACCTGAGATCTAACTTCAGCTCAGAGTTCTTTGACTTCTGCGAGCAGAGGAGCATCCAGATCAAGTATGCATCAGTGGCACATCCAAGAGCTAATGGGCAGGTGGAAAGAGCTAACAGGATGATACTCGATGCACTCAGGAAAAAGGTGTTTGACAAGAGCGAGAAGCTCGCAGGAAAATGGATCAGGGAACTACCATATGTAGTCTAGAGCCTGTGAACCCAGCCAAGCCGAGCTTTACACGAAAACACCCCATTCTTCATGGTATATGGGTCGGAGGCAGTATTACTAGCAAATTTGATCTTTGGAGCACCCAGATTAACATTCGAAAGCATAGCCGAAGCAGAAGCAACCAGGCTGGAGGACATCGACATAGTAGAGGAAGAACGACTGAATGTGGTCATTCAGTCGACCAGATACTAGCAGACCCTGAGGCGTTCTCACGACAAAGCAGTGCGACATTGATCCTTCGCAGTGGGAGATTTGGTCCTCCGCCGAGTGCTGACGGGAGAAGGACAACACAAATTGTCACCACCATGGGAAGGGCCATTCGTCATTGCAGAGGCTACCCGTCCAGGATCCTACCAGCTCACTCAAATGGATGGCACCGAAGTGGGAAATTCGTCGAGTATTGAGCACCTCAGGAAATTCTACCCATAGTAATGCCTCAAAACTCTTAGGGACGAGTTGTACTTTGTAAGCAGACGGTTTTATTATCAATAAAGCTTCCATGTTTCAAGGCATACAAGCTCTTGATCAACAACCGACCTAGGTTGGACTCAACTTGAAATCGGCGCGACACTCTTACACGACTTAGGGTGATCACTATACCCTACTAACGGAGCAATCGGCTTAAGTAGGAAACACCTTAAGTCGGTGCGACATGCTCACGCTTACACAACTTAGGGTGATCACTATACCCTACTAACGGAGCAATCGGCTTAAGTTGGAAACGCCTTAAGTCGGTGTGACATGCTCACGCTTACATAACTTAGGGTGATCACTATACCCTACTAACGAAGCAATCGGCTTAAGTCGGAAACGCCTTAAGTCGGTGCGACATGCTCACGCTTACACAACTTAGGGTGATCACTATACCTTACTAACGGAGCAATCGACTTAAGTCGAAAGTGCCTTAAGTCGGTGCGACATGCTCATGCTTACACAACTTAGGGTGATCACTATACCCTACTAACGGGGCAATAGGCTTAAGTCGGAAATGCCTTAAGTCAATGCGACATGCTCACGCTTACATGACTTAGGGTGATCACTATACCCTACTAACGGAGCCATTGACTTAAGCCTGACATGCCTTAAGTCGGTGCGACATGCTTATGCTTACATGACCAGGGGTGATTACTATACCCTACTAACCAAACAATCAACTCGAATCAGGAACTCCTCAAAGTAAAACAACATGCTCACATATTTGAGGGTGGTCTCAATGCCCTGCTAACAGAACAATTAGTTCAAGCGTAGCGTGGTTACACGCACATGAAATCCATGATACACTGTCTCGCTAAAGAATACTAACTCAATGAAAAGTATTTTCTCATCCGAACGAATCACTGTGCAGGAGCATTTTTGCAGGAAGCCTCGCCAACGAGAGTAGCAGAGGAAGAAGGTTTGCTCACGCCAGCAGGTGCAGCGAGAACGTCGGTAACAATGTCCTCAGGCACCACAACACCAAGTCTTCTCATCAAGATTCGCCCGTGAAAGTCGCCTAGAGGGGGGTGAATAGGCAAAACCTGAAATTTATAAAGTTTAAACATGCACTAAGGCCAGGGTTAGCGTTAGAATTAAATCGGAATGTGGAAGATAGTTCTCCTTGCTTAGAGTTGCTCAATTAATGCGGATAATGTTTGGGAGCAAACTCAAACAATATTAGCAAGGGAACTTTTAGAGAGAGGAAAGAGAGAAAACAAATCAAGTCAAGATCAACAAGTGAACACAGTGATTTGTTTTACCGAGGTTCGGTTCCAAAGAACCTAGTCCCCGTTGAGGAGTCCACAAAGACCGAGTCTATCTCAACCCTTTCCCTCTCTCAATCGGTCACTTAGACCGGTTGAGTGCTTCTCCTTAATCTCACGGGTCACTAAGACCTTGCAAGGATCACCACACAATTAGGTGTATCTTGCAAGCTTTACAAAATGCTTAGAGAGTTTAGAGGGATGAAGAAAGCACGATTAAGAAAACCAAGCAACAAGAGCAATCAAATGAAACACGGATCACTCCCTCTCAAGTTTCTAATCACTAGTGATCACTTGTCTCAATTGGGAAACTTGGAGAGATTTGAAGCCTTGAATATGACTTGGAATGAATTGTTATCTCTTGTATTGAATGAGAATGAATGGAGTGCTTGGGTGAAGTGAATGGAGGTGGTTGGAGTTGTATTTATAGCCTCCAACCACTTCCTAGCCGTTGCTCCCTTTCTGCCGAGCGCGGACGGTCCGCGCCTCTGGTCCGGACGGTCCGCCCCTGCACATCAACGGCTGAAATTGCAACAGTCAGCAGTAACGGCTATATCAATGGCTATAGAGCATTTAATGCGTTGTTAGATGTCAAATAAAGCAGTTCTTTGACTAAATAAATGCTCCCTCTGAATGAATTATCCCCTTAGCTTTCAAGAGGGTTTTGAAATAGATACCAATTTAAATTATCCCAATTGAAATTTTTTCATACTAATGTGAAGTTTTGAAGATACCCATTTGAAAAACAATTTTGAAATACCAAATGAGATACCAATTGAAATTTTACTTTCACATACCAATTGAAAATTAGATACCATTTGAAAATTCATTTTGAGGCTAACTCAAATACCAATTGAAATAAACTTAAATACTAGTTGAAATAAGCATTTGTGAAAATTTTGAAATGGTGGTGCGGTCCTTTTGCTTTGGGCTTAATACTTTCTCCCCCTTTGGCATTAATCGCTAAAAATAGAGAACTTGAGAGCCCTTTTTTACATTTTCCCCCCAAACGGTAAAATAAATATGAGTGAAGGGTCATACCAATTGAGAGTTTGTGGGAGTAACGGCAAAAGGGTAAGTGATACCGTCAGAGTTGGAGTGGAAGCTTTGTCTTTGTCGTATACTCTATTTCCCTTTCAATCTAAGACTAAGGAAAGAAATACACTTGAAAGCACATTAGTCTTAGCCTTGGCACAAGAAGAATAGGAAATATGCATTTGCACCAAATGAAAGAGACATAATCAAAGGTATATACATGAGCTATGTGTGCAATGTTTCAATCAAAGTTCCGAGAATCAAGTATATTTAGCTCATTTCTAAGTTTGCTAAAAGTTTTCTCATCTAGTGGTTTGGTAAATATATCGGCTAATTGGTTGAGTGCTAACATAAGCAATTTCGATATCCCCCTTTTGTTGGTGATCTCTCAGAAAGTGATACCGGATGTCTATGTGCTTAGTGCGGCTATGCTCAACGAGATTATCCACCATGCGGATTGCACTCTCATTATCACATAGGAGAGGGACGTTGCTCAATTTGTAGCCATAGTCCCTAAGGCTTTGCCTCATCTAAAGTAATTGCGCACAACAATGACATGCGGCAATGCACTCGGCTTCGGCTGTGAAAAGAGCTACTGAGTTTTGTTTCTTTGAAGCCCAAGACACCAGGTATCTTCCTAGAAACTGACAAGTCCCTGATGTGCTCTTCCTATCAATTTTACATCCGGCATAGTCGGCATCGGAATACCTAATTAAATCAAAGGTAGATCCCCTGGGGTACCTGAGAGCACCTAGAGGGGGGTGAATAGGTGATCCTGTAAAAATCAAACACTTGTAGCCACAAAGACTTGGTTAAGTGTTAGCTCAATAGAAACAAGTGGCTAAGGACCGAGCTTTTGTGAAACACAATAGTCATGATGAACACAGGCACAAGAGACACGATGATTTATCCCGTGGTTCGGCCAAGTAACACTTGCCTACTCCACGTTGTGGCGTCCCAATGGACGAGGGTTGCACTCAACCCCTTTCAAGTGATCCAATGATCAACTTGAATACCATGGTGTTTTCCTTTCTTTTACTCAATCCCGTTTGCGACGAATCTCCACAACTTGGAGCCTCTCGCCCTTACAAATGATGATCACAAAGAAGCACAGAAGTAAGGAAGGGAAGAGCAACACACACAAGACTCAAAGCACGAACACAAACACGTACACAAGTCACAACTTGAGCTCACAACACAATGCGGGGAGTTCACTACTCAACTAGAGCTCAAGTCACTATCACAATGAATCAAATGCGCGAGAATGAAGTCTTGGTGCTTAGAGATGATCAAGGAATGCTTGGGTGACTCCTCTATGCGTCTAGGGGTCCCTTTATAGCCCCAAGGCAGCTAGGAGCCATTGGAAGCAAACAGGGAAGGCAATTCTTGCCTTCTATCGGGTGGCGCACCGGACAGTCCGGTGCACCACTGGACAGGCACTGTTCATAGTCCGGTGCAGATCTCCTTCCAAAAATAGCACAGTCGACCATTGCAGAAATAGAGCCGTTGGCGCACCGGACACTGTCCGGTGCATACCGGACAGTCCGGTGCTCCCTACCGACCGTTGGCGCACCCACGCGTCGTACGCGGATTGCACGGCCGACCGTTGGTGCCGTCGACCGTTGGCTCACCGGACAGTCCGGTGCCTCACCGGACCGTCCGGTGAATTTTAACCATACGCTGTTGAACGATTCCCGAGAGCGACGACTTCGCCGCAGACGGCTCACCGGACAGTCCGGTGCACCACCGGACAGTCCGGTGAATTATAGCCGTACACCGTCGTCAGTTCCCGAGAGTGGCCTGTTCGCTGGAGGCTGGCCTGGCACACCGGACACTGTCCGGTGCACCACCGGACACTGTCCGGTGCACCACCGGACAGTCCGATGTGCCAGACTGCGCTGAGTCTTGGCTGTTCCAGCCAAGATTTTTTCTTCTTCTCTTTTTTCTGATTCCAGCACTTAGACAAATATATTAGTACACAAAAACCAATGTACTAAGTCTAGAATCATACCTTCATGTTGATTTGCACTTCATCAATCATTTGGCACAAGATTACTCACTCAATACGTGTTGGGCACTTAATCACCAAAACTATACTAGAAATGGCCCAAGGGCACATTTCCCTTTCAATCTCCCCCTTTTTGGTGATTTATGCCAACACATCAAAAAGCAACTAAAAGAAGTGCAACATCAAAGCAATGGAGAACAAAAAATGTTTTTGATTCAAATTTGGCATATTTGGATCATTCTTTGCCACCACTTGGTTTGTTTTTGAAATCAAACTCAATTTCCTATCTCTAAGTCAAACACACTTGTTTAGGCATAAAGAGAGGTATTCCATGAGAAAAATTGATCAAGAGCCAAAAACTCCCCCCTTTTCCCATAATCCTACATTCTCCCCACAAGAGGCCAAATTTTGCACATAAGAGTATTTTGACAAAACACAAGTTCTAACTCTACTATTTTCAAAATTCTCAAGTGGTAGCTGATCCATTTGCTTTGGCCTTAATTTCTCCCCCTTTGGCATTAAGCACCAAAACGGGATCATTATTGGCCCTTAAACCCCATTGCCTCACCAATAATCTTCAATTAAGAGTAAAAAGGCAATAAGAGCATGAAGATGAACTTGGAGTAAATTACCCTCTCATCGGAGTGCAGTGGAAGTCTTGCATGGTCCAAGTTCACCTTTTCCCTTTCAATCCACCTTTGAGACTAAATTAAGAAAACTCAAGCACACGTTAGTCTCAAAGGGTCAAGTTGTAGCATTTCTCCCCCTAAATATGTGCATCATTCACACATGGACTTGTGAGGTCCGGGGATCCCTTGCACAACTTGAGCACCATAGATAAGCAATAAAATGCATAAAGGAACATGATCAAAGGCATAGAACACATGTATGCTATAGATCAATCTAAGTTACGTGAATCTAAGACATTTAGCTCACTACGCAGCCTACAAAAGGTCTTCTCATCTAAAGGCTTGGTAAAGATATCGGCTAGCTGGTTCTCGGTGCTAACATAAAACACTTCGATATCTCCCTTTTGCTGGTGGTCTCTCAAAAAGTGATGCCGGATGTCTATGTGCTTTGTGTGGCTGTGTTCGACAGGATTGTCCGCCATGCGGATAGCACTCTCATTGTCACATAGGAGTGGGACTTTGCTCAGATTGTAGCCAAAGTCCCGGAGGGTTTGCCTCATCTAAAGTAGTTGCGTGCAACACTGTCCTGCGGCAACATACTCGGCCTCAGCGGTGGATAGGGCAACGAAAGTTTGTTTCTTAGAACTCCAAGACACCAGGGACCTTCCTAGGAATTGGCACGTCCCTGATGTACTCTTCCTATCAACCTTACATCTAGCATAATCGGAGTCTAAATATCCAATTAAGTCAAAGGTAGACCCCTTTGGATACCAAATCCCGAAGCAAGGCGTAGCAACTAAATATCTAAGAATTCGCTTAACGGCCACAAGGTGACATTCCCTTGAGTCAGATTGAAATCTAGCACACATGCATACGCTAAGCATAATATCCGGTCTACTAGCACATAAATAAAGTAAAGACCCTATCATAGACCGGTATGCCTTTTGATCAACGGACTTACCTCCTTTGTTGAGGTCGACATGTCCGTCGGTTCCCATTGGAGTCTTTGCGGGCTTGGCATCCTTCATCCCGAACCGCTTGAACAAGTCTTGTGTGAACTTTGTTTGAGAGATGAAGGTGTCGTCCTTGAGTTGCTTCACTTGAAACCCAAGGAAGTAGTTCAACTCGCCTATCATCGACATCTTGAATTTCTATGTCATCACCCTGCTAAACTCGGTTAGGAGTTCATATGACGTCTTCTCGAGGAGGCGATGAAGGTAGACCCAGTTTATGGCGTGGCAAGCTGTGTTCACAGCTTCCGACCAAAACCGCTCGGGCGTCTTGAATTCTCCAAGCATCGTCCTTGCCATGTCTATAAGCGTCCTGTTCTTCCTTTCTACCACACCATTTTGCTGTGGTGTGTAGGGAGCGAAGAACTCATGCTTGATTCCTTCCTCCTCAAGGAACTCCTCCACTTGCAGGTTCTTGAACTCGGACCCGTTGTCGCTTCTAATCTTTTTCACCTTGAGCTCAAATTCGTTTTGAGCTCGCCTTAGAAAGCGCTTGAGGGTCCCTTGGGTTTCTGATTTATCCTGCAAAAAGAATACCCAAGTGAAGCGGGAAAAAACCGTCAACAACAACAAGACCATACTTACTTCCCTCTAAGCTGAGGTAGGCGATGGGTCCGAAGAGGTCCATGTGAAGTAGCTCCAAAGGTCTTGATGTGGTCATCACATTCTTGCTGTGATGAGCGCTTTCCACCTGTTTGCCTGCTTGACAAGCTACACAAGGTCTATCTTTTTCGAAAAACACATTTGTTAGACCTAACACATGTTCTCCCTTTAAAAGTTTGTGAAGGTTCTTCATCCCAACATGTGCTAGACGGTGATGCCACAACCAGCCCATGCTAGTCTTAGCAATTAAGCATGCATCTAGATCGGCCTCCTCTTTCAAAAAATCCACTAAATAGAATTTGCCATCTAGTACACCCTTAAAATCTAGTGAACCATCACTCCTTCTAAAGACAGACACATCTACATTTGTAAATAGACAATTATAACCCATGTGGCATAATTGACTAACAGACAGCAGATTATATCCTAGCGACTCTACTAGAAATATATTAGAGATAGAGTGCTCATTAGTGATAGCTATCTTGTCTAAGCCTTTGACCTTGCCTTGATTCCCATCTCCAAATATTATTGTATCTTGGGAATCCTTATTCTTGACGTAGGAGGTGAACATCTTCTTCTCCCCCGTCATGTGGTTTGTGCATTCGCTGTCGATAATCCAGCTTGAGCCCCCGGATGCATAAACCTGCAAGGCAAATTAGGCTTGGGTTTTAGGTACCCAACTCTTGTTGGGTCCTACAAGGTTAGTTATAATAGTCTTTGGGACCCAAATGCAAGTCTTGTCTCCTTTGCATTTGGCCCCCAACTTCCTAGCAACCACTTTCTTATTCTTACGACAAATTGCAAAAGCAGTATTGCAAGCATGGTAAATTGTAGAAGGTTCACTACTTACTTTCCTAGGCATATGAACAACATTTTTCCTAGGCATATTTCTACCATGCACAAAAGAAGAACTTGAAGCAATCATAGCATGTGAATCAAAAGCATAACTCCTATGAGCATTTCTAGAAAATTTCCTATCACTATAGATAAAATCATGATTCCTTTAAGCATTACTAGTCATAGGGGCCTTCCCTTTCTCCTTGGCGGAGATGGGAGCCCTTTGACTTGTTAAGTTCTTGGCTTCCCATCGAAAGCCAAGCCCATCCTTAATAGAGGGGTGTCTACGAACAGTGTAGGCATCCCTTGCAAATTTTAGTTTGTCAAAATCATTTTTGCTAGTCTTAAGTTGGGCATTAAGACTAGTCACTTCACCATTTAGTTTAGTAATGGATGCAAGATGTTCATTACAAGCATTAACATCAAAATCCTTGCACCTATTACAAATTATGACATGTTCCACACTTGAACTAGATTTGTTAGCTACCTCTAACTTGGCAATTAACTCATTGTTAACACTCCTCAAACTAGAAATAGATTCATGGCAAGCAGAAATTTCAGAGGATAAAATCTCATTTCTTTTAGTTTCCAAAACAAGAGATTTTTGTACACTAATAAACTTATCATGTTCTTCATACAATAAATCCTCTTGCTTTTCTAGGGGTCTATTCTTTTCATTTAATGCATCAATCAATTCATTGATCTTTTCTACCTTGGCTCTATCTAGACCTTTAAATAGGCTAGAATAGTCTACTTCATCATCACTAGACTCTTCATCGCTAGAAGAAGCATACGTAGAGTTATCTCGAGCGCTTACCTTCCTCTCCTTTGCCATGAGGCAGGTGTGACGTTCGTTGGGGAAGAGGGACGACTTGTTGAAGGCCGAGGCGGCGAGTCCTTCGTCATCGGAGTCGGACGAAGAGCAATCCGAATCCCACTCCTTGCCAAGGTGTGCCTCGCCCTTCGTCTTCTTGTAGGATTTCTTTTTCTCCCTCTTCCCGCTCTTTTCTTGTCCCTAGTCACTATCATTATCGGGACAGTTAGCAATAAAGTGACCAGTCTTACCACACTTGAAGCAGGAGCGCTTTCCCTTCGTCTTGCTCTTGTTGGGATGCTCCTAGCGACCTTTGAGCGCCGTCTTGAAGCGCTTGATGATGAGAGCCATTTCATCCTTGTTTAGCCCGGCCGCCTCAACTTGCGCCACCTTGCTAGGTAGTGTCTCCCTGCTACTTGTTGCCTTAAGAGCGACGGGTTGAGGCTCATAGATAGGTATTGGGCCATTCAATGCCTCATCAACATATCTTGCCTCCTTGATCATCATACGCCCGCTTACAAACTTTCCGAGTATTTCCTCGGGCGTCATCCTTGTGTACCTAGGATTTTCACGGATTGAATTCACAAGATGAGGATCAAGAACAGTGAAGGACCTGAGCATAAGCTGAACGACATCGTGATCGGTCCATCTCATGCTTCCATAGCTCCTGATTTTGTTGACCAGGGTCTTGAGCCGGTTGTACGTTTGTGTTGGCTCCTCTCCCCTGATCATTGTGAACCTCCCTAGTTCGCCTTCCACCAACTCCATCTTGGTGATCATGGTGGCGTCGTTCCCCTCATGAGAGATTTTGAGGGTGTCCCAGATTTGCTTGGCGTTGTCCAAGCCGCTCACCTTATTGTACTCGTCCCTGCACAAGGATGCTAACAACACAGTGGTAGCTTGTGCATTTTTATGGATTTGCTCATTAATGAAAACGGGGTTGTCAGTACTATCAAAAAGCATTCCGTTTTCAACAATCTCCCAAATGCTTGGATGGAGAGAGAATAGGTGACTACGCATTTTGTGACTCCAAAATGGGTAGTCTTCTCCATCAAAGTGCGGAGGTTTCCCGAGTGGAATTAAAAGTAAATGAGCATTGGAATTGAATGGAATACGAGAATAATCAAAAGAAAAGTTTGAGTTGACCATTTTCTTTTTATCTTCGTATTCGTTGTCTCTTGGAGAAGAAGAAGACTCGTCGCTGTCGTAGTAGATGATCTTCTTGATGCGCCTCTTCTTCTTCTCGTCCTTCTTCTTATGACTCGAGCCAGAGTCCGAGGGCTTATCATCTCTTGGCTCGTTGACGATGGACTCCTTTGTCTTGTCGTTGGCCACCATCCCCTTTCCCTTAGGATCCATCTCTTCGGGCAGTTAGTCCCTTGCGTGAAGAGAACGGCTCTGATACCAATTGAGAGCACCTAGAGGGGGGTGAATAGGTGATCCTGTAAAAATCAAACACTTGTAGCCACAAAGACTTGGTTAAGTGTTAGCTCAATAGAAACAAGTGGCTAAGGACCGAGCTTTTGTGAAACACAATAGTCACAATGAACACAGGCACAAGAGACACGATGATTTATCCCGTGGTTCGGCCAAGTAACAATTGCCTACTCCACGTTGTGGCGTCCCAATGGACGTGGGTTGCACTCAACCCCTTTCAAGTGATCCAATGATCAACTTGAATACCACGATGTTGTAACACCCCTGGTGTTACTATAACTAAAACTTGAGCATGGCATTATGAGCATGGGCATTGCATATGTTTGACACACCTAGAGTGCATTCACTAGGCAAAAATTTCAAACAAGTTGTATTGTTTTAAAGTTTTACAAATAGGACCCTGGTTAAAGGACTTAACCCTAAATAGTGATTAAAGGGGTAAAACTTAACCTAAGTTGAGAAAGCCTAAAAGCTTTAGGGTAAAAGTCATAAAATGACTCTAAGAACAAACTTGAATTCCTTTTATACCCCTGGGATACCAGAAACCCCAATTGGAACCCTGGAAAGCCCTAAACCAAACCCTAGGGGCCTAAGTGCAAAATTTGTCCACTTTTGGGCTAAAGTGTAAAAACCAAGTCAAATAAGTGTTTTAAGTCCATTGGATCACAAATATGTGGATTTGAAAGCAAAACCCTAAGTTTTGGACTTAAATGCAAAATGGACCTCATTTGAGTTTTACTCTAAGTCTGAAAAATCAGTGAATGGGCTCAACTTTGGGGCTTTGTAACTTACAAAGTATAGGGTTTTTACCCTAGGTCACCACATCAAAGTTGAAGACCAATTATAGGAGAACAACTTTGCTTAAGAGTGCAAGCCATGTTCTTGTGAAGAATTTAGAGAAAACCAAGCCTAAAGTTGGGCTGTCAGGCTGTTATGTCTGAATTTTCAGACTAGCAGTGAACTGACCTCGACTTCAAGCTAGGTTTTGAGCATGATCCAGTGCTCAAATGTGATCAAGTCCTATAGTTGAGTTGTAGCTGGTATGTAGCACTACAACTTTGGTGCAGAGACTTGGACCTGTTGTCACATGAAATCTGGAGAAAACTGACTCTAAAGTTGCTCGGTCAGAAGCCTGATGAACGTATGGCCATGGTACAGTGCTTGAATAAACTGAAGAAGATCCCTTCGTGCTCATCGCCGGTAGCCGCCGCCGTTGATCACGGTTCATCACGATTCGTGCTCTGTGGTCCTCGGATAAGCGTCGCTCGGTAAAGATCTTTACCGCCGGTGAGCTGGCCACCACTCCGACGACCCCCCCTGCCTTCCTTCTGCTTTGCGGCTGGCGATAAGTTCGCCGTCGACCGCCGCTGCCCGACCGTGCGCCGCGTGGCCTAGCCGGTTCACAGCACCGCCGTAACGCCCTATGACTGTCCCATCATTGCCGAGTGAGTTGCCACGGCGGTGAACACGTATTCACCGCGGCCAGCACTTCTTCCTCCTCTCCGACCGCCGCGCGTCTCCTTGAAATCCACCGGCCACCGACCCTGGCGCCTATAAATTGAGTGTGCCCCTAGGTCCGTATGGTAGTCAAGCACCTCGACACCCCGTATTGCCTCCAGTTGTTCACCGACGAGCTCGAATTTCGCGTTTCCCCCAATTCGGTTCTCCGCCGCCGTAGAAGTGAGCTCACCGTGGTCAGCCCTCCACAGGTCAGCCCCGGTCCTCTGTTACTTCATTTGAGTACCCTCCCACCTCCGTGATGCTTGCCGAGCCATGGAATTGAACTAGGGGCTCTCGGATCGCCGGGAACACGGTTATCTCGCCGTGATGCTCACGGCCACCGTGGCCAGAGTCCCCTAGTTGATCAATAGCCAAATTAGTTTGGGGAAAATGCTTAGAGTCGATCCAATTCCGTTTCTGTTGCTCGGAGAGCTCAGCCGTTGTCCCGTTCGGCCGGTCTGCTGGCTCGCCGGAGCGCGGCCGTGCGCGAGCGCCGTCGGGGACGTGCGGTTGTGAATTGATAGAAACGCAGGGACCTTTTCGTAAAGTGTCAGTGACTCTGCGCAATAGTAAACGACTCTGTTCTGGTTTAGTCAAAACGTCGAGGGCCTCTGCGCAAAACTTCCCTCGCGGGCGCGGGCGCGCGCGCGAATCCGTTCAGGCCTGGGCCGCTGGGCTAGATTCGGCCCAGAACTGTTTAATGTTTTTCTTTTTCTTTTTCAGTGAAGCTTTGGAAAATTGTAGAAAACTGTAGAAAAATCATAAAATTGTGAGACCAATTTTCCTAGGTTCCTTATTTTCCCTAGAATTTAATAAAAATAGTTTCATGATTTTTAGGATAAATAAGGAATTTTAGGGTATTTAAAATAGCCTAAACCATTGGTTCTGGATTTTTAGAAAATAAATACTAAGTCCAAAATTCCCCAAACTTTTTATGTGAGCTTTTCACATTATTTAGAAGCCATGGGTAGAGTTTGGTTTGATTTGAACCTTGTTTGATCACTAAACCCAAAACCACACCCCCCCTGCTCCATGAACTCCTTTACTGACTCCGGAAACCCTAGGTTCTCGGAGTATCGTGAAGGAAAGTTGTACTCAAGACCTAAATAATAAGTTTATGCTATCTTTGCATCCTCATGAGCATTCCATGACATCCATTCTTATGCATGTATATGGTTATATTAGAGCACGAAGAAGAAGAAGAAGTTTCTGAAGAAGGGATACCACCCACCTCTGATCCTCAAGCAGACAACTGCTTTTATTTCGATATCTGTGGATCCGAGCAGGACACACCTGATAACAAAGGCAAGCCCCGGTGCATGCAACCCCTTTCCTTGTGTTTTTAAATACTTTTCGCACACTTAAGTCTAGTGAAATGTGCATTAGGTTCATAGGAGTTACTTGAAACCCTTTGATGCATTGCTTTCCTTGATATCCATACCTTTATAGATACTTCTGTGAAGTATCAAAAGTATGATTTACAAAAATGCTTAGCCTTGCTTAGATCTTGTGGATAGAGGTTGTCCTCAATTTAACCATGGAGAGGATGGCTTCTACCTGCAAGAATATTTTCATTTGGAGCAATAGTGGGATCTTACTGCAAAGTTCCCTGAGATGCTCTTTCCTCCTAAGGAACAGACACACTCCTAAGGATGGAAATACGTAAATTGAGACTTGGGGGTAGGAACAGGTGATGTTCTACCTAGGTTGATTAAGGATTAACGCGTATGTAGGCGTGCTGACCGAGGACCCTTTAACTGGTCACATGCCTCGTCATGGGTAAGCCTTGCCTCGGGCAGACTAAGGCCGGAATAAGATAACACGAAATGGGAGTGGAGCGGTGGCGAGAGTAGCGTGTACCCTCCGTGGCAAGAGGCTGGACGGTGGTGTATCTGTGCTCTCGGTTTGCGTGAACCTGATCCGGTCTTAAGAACCCCGGTGGCGGGTTGACATATGCAAGGGTTAAGTGCTACATATGTCGTGTGATCGGAGATCCTCAGCTGAGTATAATCGATTCGGATCACCGTACCTTCGCGGTTATGAAGACTTGGTCACTTTTCTACAACCTAGAGTCAGGATGTGAAGACTATGGATAAAAATGATGTTGTCTTGATATAATGTGGAATTAGACTAGATGCAAATGGAGTCTATTAATACTTAATATGGCGTTAAAAGATTGAAAGTAAGGACTCACTTTAGTATGCTACTTCTGCAAAAATATAAGTTGATTTTTGCTAAAGCCTCCCCTTGACTCCTATTTACCCAGCATACCCTTGAGAGTCTTTTCCTTAGTCGGGTAAGACTTGCTGAGTAATTCCATACTCAGGGTTTATCCCTTTGTTGTTTTCAGGTGGGGAAGTAGCAGACTTTTGCTGCTTCTGTGCTAAGGTGGTTCCCAACGAAGAAAAACAAGACTGAAGTGCGGGAGGACTCGGTCCTCCACTTAGGATCTTTTGTTTATAGTTTTTCGGGAGAAGTTTGTGTCTCCCTTGGTTTGTATAATTATTACTTTTATGCACTCACTTTTAGACTGGTCTGTAATAAAATAACTTGAGCTTGCTTTTGAAATATATGTAAGATTATGTAATTCGCTTCCGCATATCTTTATCTCCGATGATCTGTAATGTCTGCAAGACGGGTGAAACGTTCCTGGTGAGGTAAGGAAAGATACCGAGCTTGCCAAGTAACTTAGGAACATCTACAGGGTGTCTGATGTCTGTAGACAAGGACAACTGTAGGTGGGCCTGATTACTTGGGAGGTTCCGTCACAGCTGGTATCGGAGCGTAGCCCTTCTTTGCAGATATTATGAGGCATCTTCAAAAAGATTTTCAAAAGCCTTACCTAAAGATTCTTTTCTCTTCTTACCTAAGTATTCTGAAGAGTTTATCTTAAAGACCAGATAGGAAGAGTGCAACGTATAGAAGGTTGAATCGACCCAGGTTGATTCTGTACTTACTCATGCATCATGCTAAGAATTATGCTAATAAATTTTTCCCCTTAGAAAGATGCCGCCACGCACGAGGCTAACGACACGTAAGTCAACGGGACCAATTGGAGTACCCCGGCATCAACTGGCCCCTCGACACGAAAGCAGTAGCAGCGGGAGTAATGACCCCATAGGAGACTTGGAAGCCGAAGTGAGTCGACTTCAAGCAACGCTGCGACACAGGACCAATACTTGGATCGCAGACGGAGATAGAATAAATGAACTAAGAAGGGACATCCGTCACTTGCAGGATCAGCTGGCTGATCGGGACTTAGCACTTGACTGGGCAGTACAGTCACATATGTTGGCATGTGCTAAGGAAGCAAGGGCTCAGGCCCGAATTAAAGAACTCAGCTCAGCTGTCGACAACCTGCAGGTTTACTGCAATACATTGCATGAGGAAGTCCATGTGCTCTACTCGCAACTACACCCTAGTGAGCCTGCACACTCTGCTGAGACGGAAGCCGGACCCTCTCACGTTGCGGGACGCGCGTTGGGTGGGGAGTTAGATCTTTTTGAACCCCCTCCTTCTTTGAGGTTGGTGGACGTCTGGACTCCCACACCTGACAATGAAGCCGCCAAAAGCAACGGAAAGCAGGACTAATGGTGTATTAAAGTAGAGTAGTGTATTGTAGGGTGTACTGTTGTATAATAGGTTAAACTTTTGTAAAATGGGTAATGTATCCTGTTGTGTAATATCGAGTCTGTATCATTACTCTTTATAGTAATGTAAAACGGAAGGTTTTCTTTGGCACATTATGTTTATTCAAATGTTTTTGCCTCAGATGCCGACCCGGACTCGCGGACAGGATGCAGCCGGAACATCCGGGGGTCGGGATGCTACCCCGAATCCACCTCCCGTTCCACCCACACTTGCCGAGGCAATTGCTGCCTTGGTGAATGCTACAGCCGACAACACCCGCTTCCTGAGGGAGATGGCGGGTCAGCAACAGTTCCAGCAACAAGCAGGAAGAGGATTTCAGCAAGGTCCCCGTGAGACTACTTATCTGGATTTCTCCGAGACTCGTCCGCCTCTCTTCGTCAAAGCAGAAGACCCGCTCGAAGCCGACGAATGGATAAGGGTCATTGAACAGAAATTTGGCCTTCTTCGATGTTCGGAAACACAGAAGCCATTGTTTGCGGCACAGCAACTCCGAGGCCCTGCCAGTACTTGGTGGGGGAACTTTGTGGCCATCCAACCGGACAACCATCAAATTACATGGAATGAATTTAAAGCAGCATTCCGCGAACATTATATTCCTGAGGGAGTGCTGCACATGAAACAAGAAGAGTTTATGAAATTGAAGCAAGGGGGAGATACTGTGAATCAGTATCTCAACAAGTTCAATCACCTGTCACAATACGCAATTGATCAGGTGAATACGGATTTGAAGAAAAGGAATTGTTTTATGAGAGGTCTGAACGACCGGATGCAGCGAAAAAATGGCTGCATGTATTGATCTTACCTATGGGAAGGCTGTCAGCACAGCCTTATCTGTGGAGGCCAAATATGCAAATTCTGGGAAAAGTAAGGGATTCAGTGGTGATAGGCCTAATCAGGGCCCGATAAAGAGGCAACGGTTTATTCTCCGGCCCTCTAACCAGAACCGTTCAAGTGCACCATCTTTCCCTTTCAAGCAGCCCATAATTATTCGTCCCAACAAAGCCCCTACTGTCCAAAGTCAGCCGGGTGCCCCAGGCACTCGATTCCCTGCTCTGCCAAGTTCTTCAACTGGATGTCTTAACTGTGGCAAATCTAGGCATTTTATTAAAGATTGCCCCTATCCTCAGCAAAATCAGGCTAATAATCAGCAAGGATCGGGAAATTCAGCTCCAGGCAAGGGAAGTACTTCGGGCAAGAATATCAAGAAAACGGGGCGAGTATATTATACGCAAGTGGCTACCACACCGGAGGGAGAGCCGGTGATGATGGGTACGTTCCCTGTGGCCAGCCACCCTGCAATTATTCTTTTTGATTCTGGTGCTTCGCATACCTTCATTAGCAAGACATTTGTGGAGCAACATCACATTGCATGTCATGAATCAAAAGAGGGATTTAAAATTCATTCACCTGGGGGACACATTTTTACTAGAGAAGTGGCCTATGAAGTGCCAGTAACCATGGCCGGACGGAACTTTCCTGCTAACATGATTGTTCTGAAAGGCCAGGATATAGATGTAATTTTGGGTATGAATTGGTTAACTCAACACAAGGCAATTCTCAACACTGAACTCAGAACCGTCAGGTTGAGTTATAATCAAGAAGAAATTCTTTTGTCTCTCCCCAAAACCAATCCAGCCAAAGCTTCTGGTAGAATATTTGAAGCCATTGTACCGGAGATCAAGAACATTCCGGTAGTATGTGAGTTTCCATATGTATTTCCGGAAGATTTGCCTGGACTACCCCCTGAAAGAGATGTAGAATTCGTAATTGAGCTAAAGCCCGGTACGGCTCCCATCTCCCGAAGATCGTACCGTATGCCCCCTAATGAGTTAGCAGAATTGAAGATTCAATTACAAGATCTGCTGAATAAGGGATTTATTCGGCCAAGCTCGTCCCCATGGGGTTGTCCCGCCATTTTTGTCAAGAAGAAGGATCAAACCCTGCGCATGTGCGTGGACTATCGGCCCCTAAATGAGGTCACCATTAAGAATAAGTACCCTCTTCCAAGGATCGACATCTTATTTGATCAACTGACTGGGGCGAGGGTATTTTCCAAAATTGATCTCAGGTCGGGCTATCATCAAATCCGTATTCGGCCCGAGGATATACCGAAGACCGCGTTTACCACGCGGTATGGATTGTTTGAATACTTGGTAATGTCTTTCGGGCTCACCAATGCTCCTGCCCACTTCACTTATTTGATGAACTCGGTGTTCATGCCCGAGTTAGACAAGTTCGTGGTGGTCTTCATCGACGATATTTTGATATACTCTAAGAATGAAGAGGAGCATGCTCAGCATCTACGGATTGTGTTGACGCGCCTGAGGGAACATCAGCTATATGCCAAGTTCAGCAAGTGCGCATTCTGGCTGGAAGAAATTCAATTTCTGGGGCACGTGTTATCAGCTAAAGGAATTGCGGTAGATCCTAGCAAGGTCAAGGATATTCTGGAGTGGAAACCCCCAACAACTGTTCACCAAGTCCGGAGTTTTCTTGGACTAGCGGGATATTATCGCAGATTCATACCTGATTTTTCTAAGCTTGTGAAGCCAATCACAAGTTTATTGAAAAATGATACTAAGTTTAATTGGTCTTCTAAGTGTAACGAAGCCTTTGAGCAACTGAAGACACTATTGACCACTGCTCCGGTATTGGCTCAACCGAACATCACTAAACCTTTCGATGTATATTGTGATGCGTCAGGCAGTGGACTCGGCTGTGTGTTGATGCAAGAGGGCCGAGTAATTGCGTATGCTTCAAGGCAGTTACGCCGACATGAAGAGCATTATCCAACACATGATTTAGAGCTAGCTGCTGTGGTTCATGCCCTGAAAATATGGCGTCACTATCTGCTGGGAAATATCTGTCACATATATACAGATCATAAGAGTTTGAAGTATATATTTACCCAGTCAGAGTTAAATATGAGGCAAAGACGATGGCTTGAGCTCATTAAAGACTATGAACTGGAGATCCATTATCACCCAGGCAAAGCCAATGTGGTGGCAGATGCATTGAGTCGTAAGACTTCCTGCCACTGTCTTATGGTAAAGACCTCCGAAAACACTTTATGTCAAGAAATGGAGAAGTTAAACCTGGGGATAATCCAACAAGGGACTCTGAATCAGCTAAAGCTTGAGTCAACCATTTTGCAAAGGGTAATTGATGCTCAAAAGGATAATCTGGGCATGAAGCACATACGAGAGAAGATAAGGGCTGGAGTAGCCAAGTGTTTCAAGGAAGACGATCAAGGTGTGTTATGGTTTAACAACCGCATAGTAGTGCCAAGGGATGAAGAACTCCGCCAGCAAATCTTAGATGAAGCGCATCTTAGTCGCTATTCCATTCATCCAGGAAGCACTAAGATGTATCATGATCTAAAACAACATTACTGGTGGACCAAGATGAAGATTGAAATTGCACGCTATGTGGCTAAGTGTGACACTTGCAGACGTGTCAAAGCCATACACATGAAAACTGCTGGTCCATTGCAATCTTTGCCAATCCCAACATGGAAATGGGAAGACATCAGCATGGACTTCATCGTGGGATTGCCCAGGACCGCAAAAGGATATGACTCCATTTGGGTTATCGTTGATCGACTCACAAAGATTGCCCACTTCTTACCTGTCAAGGTCACGTATACAGTAGCCACTTATGCAGCATTATACATTGCCCGTATTCTCAGTCTACATGGTATTCCGAAGACTATAGTGTCGGATCGTGGACCTCCGTTCGTATCCAAATTCTGGGAAGAACTTCATAAATCCCTGGGTACTAAGTTACTCCACAGTTTGGCCTATCATCCTCAAACCAGTGGACAGACTGAGAGAGTGAATCAGATACTCAAGGATATGCTGCGGGCATGTGTTCTGGACTTCCCGCAAAAATGGGATGAATGTTTGCCCCTAGCGGAGTTTTCATACAATAACAGTTATCAGGAGAGTATCAAGATGGCACCTTTTGAAGCTTTATACGGGCGACGGTGTCGAACTCCGTTAAATTGGTCTGAACCGGGAGAAAGATACTTCTTTAGGCCTGATATGGTGAAAGAGGTCGAAGAAAAGGTTCAGAAAATTATTCATAATATGAAGAAAGCTCAGACTCGACAAAAGGGTTATGCAGACCGACGACGACAACCCTTATGTTTTCTGGTAGGCGATCATGTCTACTTGAAAGTTTCACCAATGAAGGGTGTATCGCGTTTTGGGGTTAAAGGAAAACTTGCACCCAGGTACATTGGTCCATTCCTGGTACTTGAGCAATGTGGACCAGTGGCATACCGACTTCAGCTCCCCGAAACATTGTCTGCTGTACATAATGTGTTCCACGTGTCACAATTGAAGAAGTGTCTTCGGGTTCCCGATCGAACCATTGAAGTGACTGATGTTGTCCTGGAACCAGATTTAACGTACTCGGAACATCCTATTCGAGTTCTGGATCAAAAGGACAGGGTTACCCGGAGAAAGACTCTCAAGTTTTATAAGATACAGTGGAACCAGCATTCGGAGGATGAGGCTACATGGGAAACCCAAGACTTCTTAGATAAGAATTTCCCAGGCTTTCTAGCCTCTTGTAAGTTGTAAAGTTTGTATAGCTGTGTAATAAAGGAATGAACCCCCACACCACCCCTGCCTTGTACCAAAAATAAGGAAATAAAGATGTGACACATTTCCTTTTCCATTACTCACCCTAGGACTTTAAATCTCGGGACGAGATTCTTTTATGGGGGGAAGGATGTAACACCCCTGGTGTTACTATAACTAAAACTTGAGCATGGCATCATGAGCATGGGCATTGCATATGTTTGACACACCTAGAGTGCATTCACTAGGCAAAAATTTCAACCAAGTTGTATTGTTTTAAAGTTTTACAAATAGGACCCTGGTTAAAGGACTTAACCCTAAATAGTGATTAAAGGGGTAAAACTTAACCTAAGTTGATAAAGCCTAAAAGCTTTAGGGTAAAAGTCATAAAATGACTCTAAGAATAAACTTGAATTCCTTTTATACCCCTGGGATACCAGAAACCCCAATTGGAACCCTGGAAAGCCCTAAACCAAACCCTAGGGGCCTAAGTGCAAAATTTGTCCACTTTTGGGCTAAAGTGTAAAAACCAAGTCAAATAAGTGTTTTAAGTCCATTGGATCACAAATATGTGGATTTGAAAGCAAAACCCTAAGTTTTGGACTTAAATGCAAAATGGACCTCATTTGAGTTTTACTCTAAGTCTGAAAAATCAGTGAATGGGCTCAACTTTGGGGCTTTGTAACTTACAAAGTATAGGGTTTTTACCCTAGGTCACCACATCAAAGTTGAAGACCAATTATAGGAGAACAACTTTGCTTAAGAGTGCAAGCCATGTTCTTGTGAAGAATTTAGAGAAAACCAAGCCTAAAGTTGGGCTGTCAGGCTGTTATGTCTGAATTTTCAGACTAGCAGTGAACTGACCTCGACTTCAAGCTAGGTTTTGAGCATGATCCAGTGCTCAAATGTGATCAAGTCCTATAGTTGAGTTGTAGCTGGTATGTAGCACTACAACTTTGGTGCAGAGACTTGGACCTGTTGTCACATGAAATTTGGAGAAAACTGACTCTAAAGTTGCTCGGTCAGAAGCCTGATGAACGTATGGCCATGGTACAGTGCTTGAATAAACTGAAGAAGATCCCTTCGTGCTCATCGCCGGTAGCCGCCGCCGTTGATCACGGTTCATCATGATTCGTGCTCTGTGGTCCTCGGATAAGCGTCGCTCGGTAAAGATCTTTACCGCCGGTGAGCTGGCCACCACTCCGACGACCCCCCCTGGCTTCCTTCTGCTTTGCGGCTGGCGATAAGTTCGCCGTCGACCGCCACTGCCCGACCGTGCGCCGCGTGGCCTAGCCGGTTCACAGCACCGCCGTAACGCCCTATGACTGTCCCATCATCGCCGAGTGAGTTGCCACGGCGGTGAACACGTATTCACCGCGGCCAGCACTTCTTCCTCCTCTCCGACCGCCGCGCGTCTCCTTGAAATCCACCGACCCCGGCGCCTATAAATTGAGTGTGCCCCTAGGTCCGTATGGTAGTCAAGCACCTCGACACCCCGTATTGCCTCCAGTTGTTCACCGACGAGCTCGAATTTCGCGTTTCCCCCAATTCGGTTCTCCGCCGCCGTAGAAGTGAGCTCACCGTGGTCAGCCCTCCACAGGTCAGCCCCGGTCCTCTGTTACTTCGTTTGAGTACCCTCCCACCTCCGTGATGCTTGCCGAGCCATGGAATTGAACTAGGGGCTCTCGGATCGCCGGGAACACGGTTATCTCGCCGTGATGCTCACGGCCACCGTGGCCAGAGTCCCCTAGTTGATCAATAGCCAAATTAGTTTGGGGAAAATGCTTAGAGTCAATCCAATTCCGTTTCTGTTGCTCGGAGAGCTCAGCCGTTGTCCCGTTCGGCCGGTCTGCTGGCTCGCCGGAGCGCGGCCGTGCGCGAGCGCCGTCGGGGACGTGCGGTTGTGAATTGATAGAAACGCAGGGACCTTTTCGTAAAGTGTCAGTGACTCTGCGCAATAGTAAACGACTCTGTTCTGGTTTAGTCAAAACGTCGAGGGCCTCTGCGCAAAACTTCCCTCGCGGGCGCGGGCGCGCGCGCGAATCCGTTCAGGCCTGGGCCGCTGGGCTAGATTCGGCCCAGAACTGTTTAATGTTTTTCTTTTTCTTTTTCAGTGAAGCTTTGGAAAATTGTAGAAAACTGTAGAAAAATCATAAAATTGTGAGACCAATTTTCCTAGGTTCCTTATTTTCCCTAGAATTTAATAAAAATAGTTTCATGATTTTTAGGATAAATAAGGAATTTTAGGGTATTTAAAATAGCCTAAACCATTGGTTCTGGATTTTTAGAAAATAAATACTAAGTCCAAAATTCCCCAAACTTTTTATGTGAGCTTTTCACATTATTTAGAAGCCATGGGTAGAGTTTGGTTTGATTTGAACCTTGTTTGATCACTAAACCCAAAACCACACCCCCCTGCTCCATGAACTCCTTTACTGACTCCGGAAACCCTAGGTTCTCGGAGTACCGTGAAGGAAAGTTGTACTCAAGACCTAAATAATAAGTTTATGCTATCTTTGCGTCCTCATGAGCATTCCATGACATCCATTCTTATGCATGTATATGGTTATATTAGAGCACGAAGAAGAAGAAGTTTCTGAAGAAGGGATACCACCCACCTCTAATCCTCAAGCAAACAACTGCTTTTATTTCGATATCTGTGGATCCGAGCAGGACACACCTGATAACAAAGGCAAGCCCCGGTGCATGCAACCCCTTTCCTTGTGTTTTTAAATACTTTTCGCACACTTAAGTCTAGTGAAATGTGCATTAGGTTCATAGGAGTTACTTGAAACCCTTTGATGCATTGCTTTCCTTGATATCCATACCTTTATAGATACTTCTGTGAAGTATCAAAAGTATGATTTACAAAAATGCTTAGCCTTGCTTAGATCTTGTGGATAGAGGTTGTCCTCAATTTAACCATGGAGAGGATGGCTTCTACCTGCAAGAATATTTTCATTTGGAGCAATAGTGGGATCTTACTGCAAAGTTCCCTGAGATGCTCTTTCCTCCTAAGGAACAGACACACTCCTAAGGATGGAAATACGTAAATTGAGACTTGGGGGTAGGAACAGGTGATGTTCTACCTAGGTTGATTAAGGATTAACGCGTATGTAGGCGTGCTGACCGAGGACCCTTTAACTGGTCACATGCCTCGTCATGGGTAAGCCTTGCCTCGGGCAGACTAAGGCCGGAATAAGATAACACAAAATGGGAGTGGAGCGGTGGCGAGAGTAGCGTGTACCCTCCGTGGCAAGAGGCTGGACGGTGGTGTATCTGTGCTCTCGGTTTGCGTGAACCTGATCCGGTCTTAAGAACCCCGGTGGCGGGTTGACATATGCAAGGGTTAAGTGCTACATATGTCGTGTGATCGGAGATCCTCAGCTGAGTATAATCGTTTCGGATCGCCGTACCTTCGCGGTTATGAAGACTTGGTCACTTTTCTATAACCTAGAGTCAGGATGTGAAGACTATGGATAAAAATGATGTTGTCTTGATATAATGTGGAATTAGACTAGATGCAAATGGAGTCTATTAATACTTAATATGGCGTTAAAAGATTGAAAGTAAGGACTCTAGTAAGCTACTTCTGCAAAAATATAAGTTGATTTTTGCTAAAGCCTCCCCTTGACTCCTATTTACCCAGCATACCCTTGAGAGTCTTTTCCTTAGTCGGGTAAGACTTGCTGAGTAATTCCATACTCAGGGTTTATCCCTTTGTTGTTTTTAGGTGGGGAAGTAGCAGACTTTTGCTGCTTCTGTGCTAAGGTGGTTCCCAATGAAGAAAAACAAGACTGAAGTGCGGGAGGACTCGGTCCTCCACTTAGGATCTTTTGTTTATAGTTTTTCGGGAGAAGTTTGTATCTCCCTTGGTTTGTATAATTATTACTTTTATGCACTCACTTTTAGACTGGTCTGTAATAAAATAACTTGAGCTTGCTTTTGAAATATATGTAAGATTATGTAATTCGCTTCCGCATATCTTTATCTCCGATGATCTGTAATGTCTGCAAGACGGGTGAAACGTTCCTGGTGAGGTAAGGAAAGATACCGAGCTTGCCAAGTAACTTAGGAACATCTACAGGGTGTCTGATGTCTGTAGACAAGGACAACTGTAGGTGGGCCTGATTACTTGGGAGGTTCCGTCACAGATGTTTTCCTTTCTTTTACTCAATCCCGTTTGCGAGGAATCTCGACAACTTGGAGCCTCTCGCCCTTACAAATGATGATCACAAAGAAGCACAGAAGTAAGAAAGGGAAGAGCAACACACACAAGACTCAAAGCACGAACACAAACATGCACACAAGTCACAACTTGAGCTCACAACACAATGCGGGGAGTTCACTACTCAACTAGAGCTCAAGTCACTATCACAATGAATCAAATGTGCGAGAATGAAGTCTTGGTGCTTACTGCTTAGAGATGTTCAAGGAATGCTTGGGTGACTCCTCCATGCACCTAGGGGTCCCTTTTATAGCCCCAAGGCAGCTAGGAGCCATTGGAAGCAAACAGGGAAGGCAATTCTTGCCTTCTATCGGGTGGCGCACTGGACAGTCCGGTGCACCACTGGACAGGCACTGTTCATAGTCTGGTGCAGATCTCCTTCCAAAAATAGCACAGTCGACCGTTGCAGAAATGGAGCCGTTGGCGTGTCCGGTGCACATTGGACAGTCCGGTGCTCCCTGCCAACCATTGGCGCGCCCACGCGTCGCGCGCGGATTGCGCGGCCGACCGTTGGCGCAGTCGACCGTTGGCTCACCGGACAGTTCGGTGCCTCACCGGACCGTCCGGTGAATTTTAGACGTACGCCATTGAATGATTCCCGAGAGCGACGACTTCACCGCAGACGGCTCACCGGACAGTCCGGTGCACCACCGAATAGTCCGGTGAATTATAGCCGTACACCGCTGTCAGTTCCCGAGAGTGGCATGTTCACCGGAGGCTAGCCTGGCGCACCGGACACTGTCCGGTGCACCACCGGACACTGTCCGGTGCACCACCGGACAGTCCGGTGTGCCAGACTGCGCTGAGTCTTGGCTGTTCTAGCCAAGATCTTTTCGTCTTCTCTTTTCTCTGATTCCAGCACTTAGACAAATATATTAGTACACAAAAACCAATGTACTAAGTCTAGAATCATACCTTAATGTTGATTTGCACTTCATCAATCATTTGGCACAAGATTACTCACTCAATACGTGTTGGGCACTTAATCACCAAAACTATACTAGAAATGGCCCAAGGGCACATTTCCCTTTCAGTACCAAAGCCCAAACTTAGGAGTGTACACTAAATATCTCATGATTCTTTTCACGGTCCTAAGGTGAATTTTCTTAGGATTTGCCTGGAACCTTGCACACATGCATATTGAAAGCATAATATCCGGTCGAGATTCACATAAGTAAAGGACCTATCATCGACCGGTATACCTTTTGATCTACAGACTTACCTCCCGTGTCGAGGTCGAGATGCCCATTGGTTCCCATGGGTGTCTTGATAGGTTTGCCATTCTTCATCCCAAACTTCTTAAGTATGTCTTGAATGTATTTAGTTTGGCTGATGAAGGTGCCCTCTTGGATGTAACACCTCGGGCTTTGAAGGACAAAGCCGGATGCATCTCATACATGCGCCAAAGAAGACAACATATATAATAACAGAGTGTATAGAGATAAATGTCACAATATAATCAGAGTACTTATTACATGGCGGAAGTCTTACAAAATAAAAGATAAATATAATAGGATCTAAAATCCATCCTTAGTGCTATAGAAAGTCAACTAGGAGACACCACCTAGATCGAATCGAACTCCTCGATATGTGGCTCCTCTTGAACCACCTGTTCTTCTCCTGTGGGGGGGGGTGAGACAGCAAGAGTGAGCTCACACATGTTCATCGCTCAACAAGTTGTGGGGAATAATGTGTATGAACTCACCAAAGGTGGGAGTTCATGTGATGTGTAAAGTTGATCAACAATAGGGGTTTAAAGCTGAGCATTGCTTTTAATAAGTTGGTTAAATTTTATTAGCAGTTACTAAATATAAGTAAATATCAAACCATAATAAATAATAATAGAACAAAATTAATAATAAATTCCATGCAAATGCAAATGACCAATTGAATTTAAGTTCCATAAATTAATCATGCGAGAGTCCTGAGCTGCTCATGACCGTGAGCTCAACTAGTATACCAGTTTTACACTCTGTAGAGGTTGTACCCTGTACCCACAAGTCGTGTATCCCATGTCGCCAGGGTTAGCTAGACCCTTAGACACTACCGAGGTGAATGGCTAGGGATCCACTATAAGGCCTTTACAAAGTTCCACTAGCTTTCGAAAACCTGCTACAGTTTATGGGAAGAGCACTTGCAAGAATCCCTCGTCTGACCGCCATCGCAGCAAAATCAACCCGAGAACCTCCTTGCATGCAACTTCCCTACTGTCCTTGCCCCTTTCGGGTAAGGTAGTCTTCCACTAGCTTTCCTAGTTAGTCAGCCAAGGGCGTCCCATTGCACCCTTGTGGTGGCACGTGTTTCTCAAGTTAAGCACCATATTCCAATTAACATTAATGATCTTGACATGAACATAAATAAAATAACAAAATAATTGGAACAGGGATATAATGAAATATTAATCCCAAAACCAAATAAAGCAATAGCAGAACTACCCAAGTGATTCAGGGGTAAACAAGGTAAAAAGGATAAACAGACTAGGGTGACCTATTGGGTCCCATCAAAATTAAACCTATGCATTGAATAATGATAATAAAGAATATTATTGTGTAACAAAAGTGGATCAAGGGCACAACTTGCCTGACACTTGAGATTCCAGGTACCAACTTGCTTTTTAGATGACTCATGACCTCGCGCTAGTCGTAGCAATACAAACAAACATGGTATGGACAAAATTAACATCACACCAAACATAAGAATAAACTGCGTAATAATAACCTACGCATCGCTACGAGATCGTGGAAACGAGAACCACTAAAATCGGAGTTACGGTTAAGGAGTTATGATTTTATAGAGGATCTATGTGATTAAAATATTAAACTATATTATAAATTTGTTAACATAAATCATATAAGAGGTTATTCTATAAATAATTATGTCAACTTAAATCTAAGTTATAAATTGACCATAGATCATATTCTAATAGTCTATAATGATAAGCAGTTTAACCACACTTAACCAATCATAAGTTAAATACAGATCTAATTATAAAATAATGAGACATGGTATAATAAATATTGTTACTGCATAGTAAATATTTATACGAGACTAACGCAACTTGAACGGATCAAATCGGAGTTATAGATTTTATGTTATGAATTTCTAATGATTTTATGTGTTTTGTACAAGATTAAATAGGATATAAATTTTAATGTGACTTTCATGTCAAAACAGTGGTACTAAATGATAAACAATAGTATTATAAAATTATAGAAATTAGAATAGATTGATTTGGGCTTAATATGAATTTTCTAGGAATATAACAAGTTCTAGCCTTTATTTTCACATTAACAATCCATTTTCTAAATGATTTTATAGTTTTATCCCTGTCGGGACTGCGCCTCAAATTCCAGAGACATCAGGGGCAACAGCGCAAAAGTATCTAAGACTCAAAACTACTTACCGATAGAGTGCAGGTTATTTTTGTAGAAGCCGAGGGGCTCATTTGTGAAACGACCGAGCTGAAGGGGTATGGGCGCGTTACAGCCGTACGATCCTAGCAGATCGGTCTAGATTAGAACCTAGGTGTTATGTAACTCGAAATCCGCCCTAGCTGCCAGATCTGATATCGATGGATGAGGGTTGGCCATGCCTCAGATCCGATCTAAACCATCCACCACCGCATCAACGATCAAGATCTAATTAAGCGAATCGGTACGCGAGAACCTAATCTGCACCGTAGTCTTACGATCCAATGGCACATAGTCATCTCCTGAACCCCGGCACACGACCACGGCGGCGCCACCGCTGCCCTCAACGGAGACGCGCCGGAGTCACGCAATCAGGCGCCGCTATGCGTAGTTTCTATGCCTGAACCCCAAAATCGAGTGCGGGGCAGACAACAAACTCAATAGATGTATGCATACCGGGTATTAGGGTGTCCAGCTATGTCGACCACGACCAATGGCGGCACTACGACGCGGTTGAGATCCGATGAGCAATTAGCGGCCGACCGCCGACCCAACTACCGCCCTACCGGTGTAACACGACGCTACGGATGTAAAGAACATGTCTGTGCACTTACCAGAGGTCAGGACAAGGATGGTGAGCTTGGCCACGATGTGGGGCGGAAATAGCGGTGCTCTCCAATGTCGGCGAGAAATCCCGAGCTCCGCCAATCACCGAGAACGTGTGGCGCGGACCGGTGAACTCCGGTCACCCAGCGAAGTCCCCCAGGCCATCATCCATGGACACGGCCGACGACGAGTCCGAGCACCCATGCGGCGGCGCTCATCTATCCTCTACTCTCATCGATTGGTCACAGGCGAGGGTGCCACCGGGTCCCCGGCAGCAGGGGCACCAATGGTGCTGGTTCAAGGAGGGAATCCAATGGTGCCCACTTATATGCAAGCGAGGGAGGGCTCGGTCAGGCCGCGCGATGGCTGCGGGAGATCCTCCACGGATTCCATGGCGTTAGCTGTGCGCCCAAGCCACGCGTTCTGTTACGTAGGAAGGGGAGGAGCTGACCTTGTGGCCCCACGCGGCAGAGGTCGGGCGCGCGCGAAGGTCACAGATCAAGCGGGCCCACGTGTAGGCGACTCGGCTAGAGAAGTGCGGCAGCGCGAAGGCATCGCTGGTTGGGCCGGATGGGATGAGTGTGTGGGCCGACCGGTTTTAGCCCACAGAGATGAGGGGATCTTTTTCTTTTATAGTTTCTATTTTCTTCTCTCTATTTTATTTTATTTCAAGTTTCAAATTCAAAATTCTGATTTTAATACCCAATATGCAACACTCCAAATATCCAGCATAAACATGCAAGTCACTTTTATTTGTTATTTTTTCCTTTATCCCTTTATGTAAATACTTCTCGATATACACGTTTATATATATATATATATATATATATATATATATATATATATATAGTTCACATAAACTGAATTAGCCATTGTATCCCTTAAAAAATAGTTTAATTAATTTTATATTCTCAATTTATTATGAAACGGAAAGGTCTTGATGAATTCCCCGGATTTCAAATATCCTATAAATACTATCATTGATATTCCTATTTCCTTATTTCATTAATGTATAATATATGTATTTATTTATATTATTTTTTTCTATCAATTTTAGGTCTTACATTGGAGTTGCTTGTTTTGAAATCCAAGAAAATACTTCAACTCCCCCATCATAGACATCTCGAATTTCTGTATCATGATCCTACTAAACTCTTCACAAGTTGACTTGTTAGTAGACCCAAATATAATGTCATCAACATAAATTTGGCATATAAACAAGTCTTTTGTAACAGTTTTAGTGAAGAGAGTAGGATTGGCTTTTCCGACTTTGAAGCCATTAGTGATAAGGAAATCTCACATGCATTCATACCATGCTCTTCGGGCTTGCTTGAGCCCATAAAGCGCCTTTGAGAGTTTACACACATGGTTAGGATACTCATTATCTTTAAAGCCGGGAGGTTGCTCAACATAGACATCTTCCTTGATAGGGCCATTGAGGAAGGCACTTTTCACATCCATTTGGTAGAGCTTAAATCCATGGTAAGTAGCATAGGCAAGTAATATATGAATTGACTCAAGCCTAGCTATGGGTGCATAGGTTTCATCGAAGTCCAAACCTTCGACTTGTGAATATCCCTTTGCCACAAGTCGGGCTTTGTTCCTTGTCACCACACCATGCTCATGTTGCTTGTTGCGGAATACCCACTTGGTACCTACAACATTTTGATTAGGACGTGGAAATAAATGCCATACCTCATAACGTGTAATATCCCAAAAAATGTTGCCAAAGGTTGATCTTCGGTGCATGGATGTGGGAAAAGGGTTGGGGGCCATTGGATGCTAAGTCAGAGTCATCTGTGGCATCGTTTCCTTTCTCCCGCAAAGAAACCCTAGTGGTGGCCCTTTCCCCCTTTTGCCTCTTCTTGGCCGCCACCCCCTTTCCCCCACACTTGGCTGCCCCTCCCCCTTTCCCCTTGGCTGGCCGCCCCTCTCCTCCCATGGCAGCCTCTCTCCATTGCTTCCTCCTCCCTAGATCTTCCCCCATGCAGCAAGGATCGAGAAGAGGAGGAGCACGTTGAATTGAAGAGGAAGAGAGGATCAAGGAGATGTTCTACCCCATCTCTTCTTGCAGATTTCCTTGGGGAAACCCTAGGTAAGGATGGGATCCTTGTTCCTCCCTATAATTATGTGCTTTTGAAGGTTGTGTATCATGGGGATTAAAGGATTAGAGGTTGGATTGCATGTGGGGTTAGGTTTTGATCTCGAATTTAGTTTCTGCAGAATGGCAGACTCGACAATTTCTGTTCATGGTAGTTTTCTGTGGTCTTAGTGGACTCAAAAAAAAATCTATTTATGATTTGTAGACAATTCGTAGATCTTTACGTGGCCGCGAAGAACACCTCAAAAGGACATCAGATCAGAAAGTTATTGCAGTTTGATTATTGTGGGGGACAGATATCCCCCGGGTCCACTGGAAGGGTAAAAGACCTCACGAAAGGCTCAAGGGCCCAATAAACCGTAAGGTCATTCCTTCATGGGCCTGGGGAGGGACAATCAGTAAAGCAGATCGATGTAGGGCCGGATTGGTGCAAGCCCGGGTGGCCCCATAGCATTGAGCGAGAAACCACAACAGAAGATCCGACTTTCCCGCGATGGAGCCCCATGCAGCGGAATCAAGCGAGGATAGGTCGGCAGAATCATAGGAAGATAGACTCAAACAGTTCACTACCCTTTAGGAGCACGTTGTTGTTATATCCACATGTATTGCCCCACGGTCGAATATATAAGGCCCAGGGGGCACCCCTTCAGAACGATCGATCTCACTACTCAGCCATCTACCTCAACCCTCTACGTTCTCACTTCAGAGAACTGACCTGTGATCCATTGCACAAAGCATCCTCACCAGGACGTAGGGTGTTACGCATCTCTAAGCAGCCCGAACCTGCAAATACCGTCCATTGTCCCCCGTGCATCTGGCACGAACCATTTTGCTATAGTCGGCGACACCGTCCTACTCCTAAAAACACCTCGAGGGGCAACCCCAGGTGTGCGGTCGGACCCAAAACACCGACAGCTGGCGCGCCAGGTAGGGGGTGTGTTGACGATCTAAGCTAGCTCAATGGTCATCACCTTCCATGACAAGATCACCTTCCGTCCCGGATCCACGTTCTGCTTTGGAACGATCTCGTTCGTAGCAGACGAAGAGGGAACTCTACACCGCATTGCAGATCCGCCAAGAAAGAAGTCTCCTCCAAAAAACTTCGAAGATATCGGAAAAGCGCAACCTCCAGCTCTCCGAAGGAAGATCGCCATGACCGCCACTCCATTCTACCCCGACGTTCTTTTCATCGGGAGAGTGGAGTCACCTCCTGTCTCCGACGATGAGCCGACCGCGCCTGGGGAAGAACCACCTCAGCGGGAGTCCTGTCGACGAAGAAACCGGCGCCGAAACATCCGGCGACATCACCAAGCCGGAGAACGGGATCCGGAGCAGCCTGTCTCGTGAGACGAGGTCTCGGAGATGGGAGAAACTCCGGAAGAACGCGTCTTTAGAGAACGAAGGAACTCCCGACGACGTGATCGTCGACGAGCTCAGGAACAAGCCGAGCAAGACGCAAGGCAGCATAGGGAAAATCCACTCTTCGGTCGCAACCTGAACCCCGACTTCGCCCGAGCCATGAACACCCGAGTGAAGTCGGAGGAGTACTAGCTCGGATAGCTGACGGACTCCCTCGGACTCCCGATGCAGAGGGCTATCGACGCCTGTTCACCCAAGCAGCCAACCATCTTCTACCTCTCGCTCACCCGTCGAACGACTTGCGACATGCCATCAACAGTCGCCGAGACGCGCGGAGCTCCATCAACGCTTCGCGTGAATGACGGCATGAGAACGAGATCCGCCACCGAGAAGAGTACGACAGGGATCATGGCATCCCAACTCGGAGTCAAGCCACCAGAGCCAAATCAACGACGGCCTCGACTGGTGGAACTACCTGGGGACGGTCGAGGAACCACAACAACTACTCCCCTCCTCGGGACAAGCATCATCCCCGACGACAGGAGGACACATGCGGGGTGTTCGCCCTTACTCCATGCCTTAGGGCCATTCAATGGCCCCCTAACTTCAAGGTATCCAATGTCGATAAGTATGAACCTAAGCAGGACCCAGGAGGCTGGCTGGCCGTCTACACCACCGCCGCTCGAGCCGCCGGAGCATCCGAGGACGTAATGACTGCGTACTTACCCATTGTCCTCGGGCAAGACGCACTACAATGGCTACGACATCTACCCTGGCATTACATCGACGACTGGAGCGTTTGCAGCCGACGTTTCACCGCCAACTTTCAGTCCCTCTCCGACAAACCGGCACAACCCTGGGACCTCAAATCCATCAAACGCCGAGGGGATGAAACTCTCCAGTCATACCTCAAAAGGTTCCAGACCATGAGAAATCGTATCCCCGAAGTCACGGAGGCGGCTGTGATCGAGGACTTCTACAGAGGATCCAATGACTCGGCCTTCGTCCGAGCCATATTGCAGAAGGCGCCAACTACCTCCGAGGAGCTGTTCCGGGAAGCCGACCTCTACATCACCGCCGACGAGCGAGCCCTGGACCTCATCGGGGGAGCAAAGCCCGCACCGGCAGCACCACGGCGCGACGCGAACCAGCAACCTGACAAACGCTGGGAGAAGAGACCTCGCGAAGAGGTGCACGCCGCCGGACCACCTGCCTCTCGCGCCCGGGGAGGACCTCGCGGAGGCGAGCGCACGCTGGACGACATCCTCGACGCCTAGTGCCCGTACCACAAGGACATGCACCACACTCTTCGGAACTGCCGGGACTTCAAGCACTCCGTCGGGCACGACCGACCTTTCCAACCTCTACCTCCTCCTCCGCCACGGGGAGGACCAGAAGAACCACGACAACCCCAGCAGCAGGAGGAGGGAGGAGGAGGAGCTTTCCCGCGCGTTGACAGGGAGGTCAATGTCATCTTCGGTGGACACGGGTCGCAAGAGAACAAAAGACAGCAAAAGCTCAACGATCGCCAGATACTGGTGGCAGCCACCGGCCCTCCAGCTCCGTACCGATGGTCGGAGCACCCGATCACTTTCACTCGGGCGGATCAATGGCTCAACTTCGACCACCCAGGCAAATACCCGCTCCTCGTCAATCCGGTGATTCGAGAAAGCAGGGTGAAGAAGGTGTTAGTGGACGGGGGGAGCAGCATCAACGTCACTTTCCCCCGGACACTCCGAGGCTTGGGAGTTCACCTCAAAGAACTCCACGAGTCGGACACTCCTTTCTTCGGCATCATGCCGACCGAAGGGGAATACCCGCTGGGCCACATCTACATGCCCGTCACCTTCGGAACTCCGGAAAACTACAGAACCGAGTTCCTAAGGTTCGAAGTGGCGAATTTCGACTGCGGGTACAACGCCATCATCGGGAGGCCAGGATTAGCAAAATTCATGGCCATTCCGCATTACATGTACATGATATTGAAGATGCCGGGACCACAATGAAAGGGAAATGTGCCCTTGGGCCATTTCTAAGTATTTTGGTGATTTAGTGACCAACACAAGTGCCTAATTGTAAAATGGAACAAAGTACAAATCATGGAGTAAAGGTATGTTTCTAATCCGTAGTACATTGGTTTGTGGACTAACATATTTGTCTAAGTGTTAGAAACAGGAAGAGAGAAGAGGAGAAAAGACTTGGCTGTGGGCTGCCAAGTCCCAGCTCGGTCTGGAGCACCGGACTGTCCGGTGTGCACCGGACAGTGTCCGGTGCGCCAGACTGACTCGACTCGAACTGGCCGCTCTCGGGATTTTGGCCGGCGGCGTACGGCTAAAATTCACTGGACTGTCCGGTGTGCACCGGACTGTCCGGTGAGCCAACGGTCGGCCAGGGCCAACGGTCGGCCGCGCAATCCGCGCGGGACACGTGGCCGAGCCAACGGTCGGAAGACGGCACCGGACTGTCCGGTGTGCACCGGACTGTCCGGTGCGCCAACGGCTCGCAGATCCACGGCAGTCTTCCAACGGTCGGAAGCGCCAGAAAAGGAAACAAATCGGGCACCGGACACTGTCCGGTGTGCACCGGACTGTCCGGTGCCCCCGACGACAGAAGGCCAGGATAGCCTTCCAGAATTGCTCTCAACGGCTCCTAGCTGCCTTGGGGCTATAGAAGGAGCCCCTAGGCGCATGGAGGAGATACACAAGCAACTCTTGAGCATTCTTGATCATCCACACAAGTTCTTTGCGCATTCGTTTGTGATTCTAAGTGATTCGAGCTCTGTTCTAGTGTGAACTCTGAGATAGTCATTCGAGCTCGAGTCTTGGCCGTGTGTGTGCGCTTTTGTTGTGGATTTGTGTGTGTTGCTTCCCTCCCTTACTCTGTGCTTTCTTTGTGATCATACTTGTAAGGGCAAGAGACTCCAATTTGTGGAGATTCCTTGCAAACGGGATAGTGAAAGGAACAACAAAACACCATGGTATTCAAGTGGGTCTTTGGACCGCTTGAGAGGGGTTGATTGCAACCCTCGTCCGTTGGGACGCCACAACGTGGAAGTAGGCAAGCATTGGCTTGGCCGAACCACGGGATAAACCACTGTGTCCCTCTGTGCTTGATTCTTGTGGTATTGTGTTTTGTTGAGACTTCACCTTAGCCACTTGGCATTAATCGTGCTAACGCTTAACAAGTTTTTGTGGTTTAAGTTTGAAGTTTTTACAGGATCACCTATTCACCCCCCCCCCTCTAGGTGCTCTCAATTGGTATCAGAGCCGTTCTATTCACAAAGGGACTAACCGCCCGAATAGATGGATCCTAAGGGGAAGGGTATTGTGATCAACGACAAAGAAAAGGAGACCTTCGTCAACGAGCCAAAGGATGACAGGCCTACCGACTCCGGCTCGGGCCAAAGACGGAAGGAAGGGAAGAAGAAGAAGACCAGGCGCATCAAGGAGATTGTCTACTACGACAGCGACGAGTCTACTTCTTCCCAAAAGGACGAGGACCACAACGACTACAAACAAAAGACGGTTAACTCAAACTTTTCTTTTGATTATTCGCGTATTCCGCATAGCTCAAATACTCATTTGCTTCCCATTCCACTTGGCAAACCTCCTCACTTTGATGGAGAGGATTACGGATTTTGGAGCCACAAAATGCGTATTCACCTGTTTTCTCTCCATCCAAGCATTTGGGAGATTGTGGAAAGTGGAATGAAATTTGATAGCTCGGATAGCCCTATGTTTATTAATGAACAGATTCATAAAAATGCACAAGCTACTACTGTGTTGCTAGCCTCCTTGTGCAGGGACGAGTATCACAAGGTGAGCGGCTTGGACAATGCCAAGCAGATCTGGGACACCCTCAAGATTTCTCATGAGGGGAACGACGTCACCTTGCTCACCAAGATGGAGTTGGTGGAGGGAGAGCTTGGACGGTTCGCCATGATAAGGGGCGAGGAGCCGACGCAAACATACAACCGGCTCAAGACCCTCATCAACAAGATAAGGAGCTACGGGAGCACGCGATGGACGGACCACGACGTCGTCCGCCTAATGCTCAGGTCCTTTACCGTACTTGATCCTCATCTCGTGAACAATATTCGTGAGAATCCCAGGTACACGATGATGACGCCCGAGGAAGTGCTTGGAAAATTTGTAAGCGGGCGGATGATGATCAAGGAGGCAAGATACGTCGACGAAGCGTTGAACGGTCCGATCAACGAGCCGCAACCCCTTGCTCTCAAGGCAACACGAAGCAAGGAGGCGCTACCTAGCAAGGTGGCACAGATTGAGGCGGCTGGCCTTAATGATGAAGAGATGGCTCTCATCATTAAAAGATTCAAGACGGTGCTTAAAGGTCACAAGGGACAACCAAGCAAGACCAAAGCCAAGGGGAAGCGCTCATGCTTCAAATGCGGTAAGCTTGGTCATTTTATTGCTAACTGTCCCGATAATGAAAGTGACCAGGAAAAGGGGAACAAGAGAGAGAAGAAGAAGGCATACAAGAAGACAAAGGGCGAGGCGCATCTAGGAAAGGAGTGGGACTCGGATTGCTCCTCCTCCGACTCCGACAACGAAGGACTCGCCGCCACTGCCTTCAACAAATCGGCTCTCTTCCCCAACGAGCGTCTCACTTGCCTTATGGCAAGGGAGAAGAAGGTGAGTACTCAAGACTCCACTTATGCTTCTTCTAGTGATAGTGAGTCTAGTGATGATGACATAGATTATTCTTGCTTGTTCAAAGGCTTAGATAGATCTAAGATAGATAAAATCAATGAATTGATTGATGCTTTGAATGAAAAGGATAGGCTTTTAGAGAAGCAAGAAGATTTATTGTATGATGAACATGATAAGTTTATAGAGGCACAAAAATCATATGCTTTAGAAGTGAAAAGAAATGAAATGCTTTCTAGTGAAATATCTTCCTGTCATGAAACCATTTCTACCTTAAGAAGTGTTAATATTGATTTAAGTGCTAAACTAGAAGTAGCTAGTAAATCAAATTCTTGTGTTGAACATGTTGAAATTTGTACTAGGTGTAAGGATTTTGATGTTAATGCTTGTAGTGAACACCTAGTTCTAATTTCCAAATTAAATGATGAAGTGGCTAGTCTTAATGCCCAACTTAAGACTAGCAAGAATGAAGTTGATAAAATAAAATTTGCAAGGGATGCCTACACGGTTGGTAGACACCCCTCAATTAAGGATGGGCTTGGCTTCAAGAGGGAAGCCAAGAACTTAACAAGCCATAAGGCTCCCATCTTCGTCAAGGAGAAGGGGAAGGCCCCGATGGCTAGTAATGCTAAAAAGAATCATGCTTTTATGTATTATGATAGGAGACATGCTAGAAATGCTTATAATCATTTTGATTCACATGCTTATGATTCTCATGCAATGTCTGCTTCTAGTTCTTCTTATAATCATGGTAGAGATATGTGTAGGAGAAATGTTGTATATATGCCTAGGAGAGATATTGCTCATGTACCTAGGAAGAATGTTATTCATGCTCCTAGGAAAGTAGTGAATGAACCTTCTACCATTTATTATGCTTGTAATGCTCCCTTTGCTATTTGTAGAAAGGGTAAGAAGGTAGTTGCTAGGAAATTAGGGGCTAGATGCAAGGGAGATAAATCTTGCATTTGGGTCCCTAAAGATATTTGTGCTAACCTTGCAGGACCCAACATGAGTTGGGTACCTAAGACCCAAGCCTAAATTTGCCTTGCAGGTTTATGCATCCGGGGGTTCAAGCTGGATTATCGACAGCGGATGCACAAACCATATGACGGGGGAGAAGAAGATGTTCACCTCCTACGTCAAGAATAAGGATTCCCAAGATTCAATTATATTCGGTGATGGGAATCAAGGCAAGGTAAAAGGGTTAGGTAAAATTGCAATTTCTAATGAGCATTCTATCTCAAATGTATTCTTAGTGGAGAGTCTTGGATATAATTTGCTATCTGTTAGTCAATTATGTCAAATGGGATATAATTGTTTATTTACAAATGTAGATGTGTCTGTCTTTAGAAGATGTGATGGTTCACTAGCTTTTAAGGGTGTACTAGACGGCAAGCTTTATTTAGTTGATTTTGCAAAAGAAGAGGCCGGTCTAGATGCATGCTTAATGGCTAAGACTTGCATGGGCTGGCTGTGGCATCGCCGCTCAGCACATGTGGGGATGAAGAACCTCCACAAGCTTCTAAAGGGAGATCACGTGATAGGTCTAACAAATGTTTATTTCGAAAAAGATAGACCTTGTGCAGCTTGTCAAGCAGGTAAGCAGGTGGGAGGAGCACATCACAGCAAGAATGTGATGACCACATCAAGACCTCTGGAGCTGCTGCATATGGACCTCTTCGGACCCGTCGCCTATCTAAGCATAGGAGGAAGTAAGTATGGTTTAGTTATTGTTGATGACTTTTCCCGCTTCACTTGGGTGTTCTTTTTGCAGGATAAGTCTGAAACCCAAGAGACCATCAAGCGCTTCCTCAGGAGAGCTCAAAATGAGTTTGAGCTCAAGGTGAAGAAGATAAGGAGCGACAACGGGTCCGAGTTCAAGAACCTTCAAGTGGAGGAGTTTCTTGAGGAGGAAGGGATCAAGCACGAGTTCTCCGCTCCCTACACACCACAGCAAAATGGTGTGGTAGAGAGGAAGAACAGGACGCTAATCGATATGGCGAGAACGATGCTTGGAGAGTTCAAGACCCCCGAGTGCTTTTGGTCGGAAGCCGTGAACACGGCTTGCCACGCCATCAACAGGGTCTACCTTCATCGACTCCTCAAGAAGACTTCATATGAGCTACTAACCGGTAACAAACCCAATGTATCGTACTTTCGTGTTTTTGGGAGCAAGTGCTACATTCTAGTGAAGAAGGGTAGAAATTCTAAGTTTGCTCCCAAAGCTGTAGAAGGGTTTTTATTAGGTTATGATTCAAATACAAAGGCGTATAGGGTCTTCAACAAATCATCGGGTTTGGTTGAAGTCTCTAGCGACGTTGTATTTGATGAGACTAATGGCTCTCCAAGAGAGCAAGTTGTTGATTGTGATGATGTAGATGAAGAAGATGTTCCGACGGCCGCTATACGAACCATGGCGATTGGAGACATTCGGCCACAGGAACAGGATGAACGTGATCAACCTTCTTCCTCAACGACGGTGCATCCCCCACCTCAAAACGATGAACAGGTTCATCAAAAGGAGGCGTGTGATCAAGGGGGAGCACAAGATGATCACGTGATGGAGAAAGAAGCGCAACCGGCACCTCCAACCCAAGTTCGAGCGATGATTCAAAGGGATCATCCCGTCGACCAAATTCTGGGTGACATTAGCAAGGGAGTAACTACTCGATCTCGATTAGTTAATTTTTGTGAACATTACTCTTTTGTCTCCTCTATTGAGCCTTTCAGGGTAGAGGAGGCCTTGCTAGATCCGGACTGGGTGTTGGCCATGCAGGAGGAACTTAACAACTTCAAGCGCAATGAAGTTTGGACGCTGGTGCCTCGTCCCAAGCAAAATGTTGTGGGAACCAAGTGGGTGTTCCGCAACAAACAGGACGAGCACGGGGTGGTGACGAGGAACAAGGCTCGACTTGTGGCAAAAGGTTATGCCCAAGTCGCAGGTTTGGACTTTGAGGAGACTTTTGCTCCTGTGGCTAGGCTAGAGTCCATTCGTATCTTGCTAGCATATGCCGCTCACCATTCTTTCAGGTTGTACCAAATGGATGTGAAGAGCGCGTTCCTCAACGGGCCAATAAAGGAGGAGGTGTACGTGGAGCAACCCCCTGGCTTCGAGGATGAGCGGTACCCCGATCACGTATGTAAGCTCTCTAAGGCGCTCTATGGACTTAAGCAAGCCCCAAGAGCATGGTATGAATGCCTTAGAGATTTCTTACTTGCTAATGCTTTCAAGGTTGGGAAAGCCGATCCAACTCTTTTTACAAAGACATGTGATGGTGATTTGTTTGTGTGCCAAATTTATGTTGATGACATAATATTTGGTTCTACTAATCAAAAGTCTTGTGAAGAGTTTAGCAGGGTGATGACGCAGAAATTCGAGATGTCAATGATGGGCGAGTTGAACTACTTCCTTGGGTTCCAAGTGAAGCAACTAAAGGACGGCACCTTCATCTCCCAAACGAAGTACACGCAAGATCTGCTGAAGCGGTTTGGGATGAAGGACGCCAAGCCCGCAAAGACTCCGATGGGAACCGACGGACACACCGACCTCAACAAAGGAGGTAAGTCCGTTGATCAAAAAGCATACCGGTCAATGATAGGGTCTTTACTTTATTTATGTGCTAGTAGACCGGATATTATGCTTAGCGTATGCATGTGTGCAAGATTTCAATCCGATCCTAAGGAGTGTCACTTGGTGGCGGTGAAGCGAATCCTTAGATATTTAGTCGCTACGCCTTGCTTCGGGATCTGGTATCCAAAGGGGTCTAACTTTGACTTAATTGGGTACTCAGATTCCGACTATGCTGGATGTAAGGTCGATAGGAAGAGTACATCGGGGACGTGCCAATTCTTAGGAAGGTCCCTGGTGTCATGGAACTCTAAGAAACAAACATCCGTTGCCCTATCCACCGCTGAGGCCGAGTACGTTGCCGCAGGACAGTGTTGTGCGCAACTACTTTGGATGAGGCAAACCCTCCGGGACTTTGGCTACAATCTGAGCAAAGTCCCACTCCTATGTGATAATGAGAGTGCTATCCGAATAGCGGAAAATCCTGTTGAGCACAGCCGCACAAAGCACATTGACATCCGGCATCACTTTCTGAGAGACCACCAGCAAAAGGGAGATATCGAAGTGTTTTATGTTAGCACCGAGAACCAGCTAGCCGATATCTTTACCAAGCCTTTAGATGAGAAGACCTTTTGCAGGCTGCGTAGTGAGCTAAATGTCTTAGATTCGCGGAACTTGGATTGAATTGTAGCATACATGTATTTATGCCTTTGATCATGTTCATTCTGCATTTTGTTGCTTATTATGGTGCTCAAGTTGTACAAACACTCCCTGGACCTCACAAGTCCGTTGCAATGTGATGCACATGTTTAGGGGGAGATGTGTTACAACTTGACCCTTTGAGACTAACCATATGTTTGAGTTTGCTTGTGTTAGTCACAAAGGAGAATTGAAAGGGAAAAGGTGGACTTGGACCATGAAAGACTTCCACTGCACTCCGATGAGGGGTAACTTATTCCAAGTCCATCTCATGAAGTCTTATTGCCATTTGCTCTTAATTGAAGATTTTGGTGAGGCAATGGGGTTAAAGGGCCACAATTGATCCCGTTTTGGTGCTTGATGCCAAAGGGGGAGAAAATAAAGGCCAAAGCAATAAATGGATCAGCTACCACTTGAGAGATTTTGAAAATAGTAGAATTTGATTTGTCAAAATTCTTAAGTTGTCTCTCTTGTCAAAAGTTGGCTTCTTGTGGGGAGAAGTATTGAAGTATTGATTATGGGAAAAAGGGGGAGTTTTTTTTGATCAATCTCTTTTTGAATGACTCTCTTTATGCTTAAACATGTGTGTTTAACTTAGAGATAGAGATTTGTGTTTGATTTGCAAAAACAAACCAAGTGGTGGCAAAGGATGATCCATATATGCCAAAATCGATTCAAAATAATTTGAGTTATTATTTGAAGTGTTTTTGTACTTGTTAAACTTGCTTTATGTTGTGTTGGCATAAATCACCAAAAAGGGGGAGATTGAAAGGGAAATGTGCCCTTGGGCCATTTCTAAGTATTTTGGTGATTTAGTGACCAACACAAGTGCCTAATTGTAAAATGGAACAAAGTACAAATCATGGAGTAAAGGTATGTTTCTAATCCGTAGTACATTGGTTTGTGGACTAACATATTTGTCTAAGTGTTAGAAACAGGAAGAGAGAAGAGGAGAAAAGACTTGGCTGTGGGCTGCCAAGTCCCAGCTCGGTCTGGAGCACCGGACTGTCCGGTGTGCACCGGACAGTGTCCGGTGCGCCAGACTGACTCGACTCGAACTGGCCGCTCTCGGGATTTTGGCCGGCGGCGTACGGCTAAAATTCACCGGACTGTCCGGTGTGCACCGGACTGTCCGGTGAGCCAACGGTCGGCCAGGGCCAACGGTCGGCCGCGCAATCCGCGCGGGACACGTGGCCGAGCCAACGGTCGGAAGACAGCACCGGACTGTCCGGTGTGCACCGGACTGTCCGGTGCGCCAACGGCTCGCAGATCCACGGCAGTCTTCCAACGGTCGGAAGCGCCAGAAAAGGAAACAAATCGGGCACCGGACACTGTCCGGTGTGCACCGGACTGTCCGGTGCCCCCGACGACAGAAGGCCAGGATAGCCTTCCAGAATTGCTCTCAACGGCTCCTAGCTGCCTTGGGGCTATAAAAGGAGCCCCTAGGCGCATGGAGGAGATACACAAGCAACTCTTGAGCATTCTTGATCATCCACACAAGTTCTTTGCGCATTCGTTTGTGATTCTAAGTGATTCGAGCTCTGTTCTAGTGTGAACTCTGAGATAGTCATTCGAGCTCGAGTCTTGGCCGTGTGTGTGCGCTTTTGTTGTGGATTTGTGTGTGTTGCTTCCCTCCCTTACTCTGTGCTTTCTTTGTGATCATACTTGTAAGGGCAAGAGACTCCAATTTGTGGAGATTCCTTGCAAACGGGATAGTGAAAGGAACAACAAAACACCGTGGTATTCAAGTGGGTCTTTGGACCGCTTGAGAGGGGTTGATTGCAACCCTCGTCCGTTGGGACGCCACAACGTGGAAGTAGGCAAGCATTGGCTTGGCCGAACCACGGGATAAACCACTGTGTCCCTCTGTGCTTGATTCTTGTGGTATTGTGTTTTGTTGAGACTTCACCTTAGCCACTTGGCATTAATCGTGCTAACGCTTAACAAGTTTTTGTGGTTTAAGTTTGAAGTTTTTACAGGATCACCTATTCACCCCCCCCTCTAGGTGCTCTCACACAAGGAATCATAACTGTGCGCGCTGACCTCCAAGGCATCGCAGAATGTTTCTGAGTGGCCATCCAAGCAGCCCTCGCCACCAAACCGTCGGCGACTTCTTCGATCCAGGCAAACTCTAAGCCTGAGGAAGACCTTATGGCACCGGCAAACGAAGATCAAGCTGCGACTTCTATGCGGCCGATTGAAGAAACTAAAAGGATCAATCTGGGGTTCGCTGATGAATGCAAGACTGCCATCATCAGCTCCAGCCTGGATGATAAATAGGAAGGCGCGCTCGTCCGGTTTCTGCAAGACAACCGAGACGTATTCGCATGGCAACCTGCGGATATGCCGGGAGTCCCGAGAGAACTGGCCGAGCACAAACTGAAGGTCTACCCCCAGGCAAGGCCGATCCAGCAAAAACTGCGTCGTTTCACGCCCGACAAGAGAGAGGCCATTCGTGCTGAGTTGGCCCGCTTGGTCGTGGCTGGGTTTATCAGAGAGGTGTTACATCTCGAGTGGTTAGCCAACCCTGTTCTTGTACTCAAAAAGAATAAAGTGGATTGGTGCATGTGCGTCGACTATACTGATCTCAACAAACATTGTCCAAAGGATCCCTTCGGGCTCCCAAGGATAGATCAGGTGATAGACTCCACCGCTGGATGTTCTGTGCTGTCTTTCCTGGATTGCTATTCCGGATACCATCAGATCAGCTTGGCGAAGGAAGACGAGGAAAAAAACGGCGTTCATCACTCCGTTTGGTGCTTTCTGTTATACCTCCATGCCGTTCGGCCTCAAAAACGCTGGAGCGACTTATCAGAGAGCCATTCAAACATGCTTAGCCGATCACTGGGGCAAGCGTGTGGAAGCCTATGTGGATGACATGGTAATCAAAACGGAGAACTCGGAAAACTTCATCGAAGACTTGCAGTTGGTTTTCAACAGTCGCTTAATCCCGAAAAATGTGTTTTTGGGGTACCAGCAGGAAAGTTACTCGGATTTATTGTCAGCCACCGGGGAATTGAAGCTAATCCGGAAAAGATTGAAGCTATCATGAAAATGGAAGCTCCACGATCACAAAAGAAGGTTCAGCGACTCACCGGATGTATGGCAGCCCTGAGTAGATTTATATCTAGGCTGGGAGAAAAAGGTTTATGTAACACCCGGTTTTAAAGGACAAAGCCGGGTGCATCTCATACATGCGCCAAGAAGACAACACATATAATAACAGAGTGTATAGAGATAAATGTCATAAAACATCAGAGTATTTATTACATAGCGGAAGACTTACGAAATAAGTTATAAATATAAAACGAACTAAGGATCGTCGGCGCCAATGTCGACTGGGAAACGCCACCTAGATCAGATCAAACTCCTCGATACTGGACTCCACTTGAAACCACCTGTTCTTCTCCTGTGGGGGGGGGTGTGAGACAGCAAGAGTGAGCTCACATACGATCATAGCTCAACAAGTCGTGGGGAATAATGTGGCATGAACTCACCAAAGGTGGGAGTTCATGTAGTGTAAGGCTGATCAATGGAATAGAGGCTGAAGCTGAGCATTGCTTTTATAAGTTGGTCAAAATTTTATTAGCAGTTACTAAGTGTAAGTAAATACCAAACCATTATAATAATAAGTAAAAGTAATAACAAAATAATCCCAAATGCAATGAAATGACAGGTTAAGTTTAAGTTCCATAATTTAATCATGTGAGGGTCCGAGCCGCTCTTGACCGTGAGCACGGCTAGTATACCAGTTTTACACTCTGCAGAGGTTGCGCATCTTTACCCACAAGTCATGTTACCCATCTGCCAAGAGATGGCCAATCCCATACACCTCTACCGAGGAGGCGAGGCAGGGTAACACTACGAGGCCTTTACAAAGTTCCACTAGCTTCAGACTACCCGCTACAGTTTATGGGAAGATCCAGTAAAGGGTTCCTGGCTGATAGCCATCGCAGCAAAATCAACCAGGGACCTCCCCGCACTGACCTCTCCCCTACTGCCCTTGCCCCTTTCGGGTAAGGTAGCCCTCCCCTAGCTTTCCTAGTTAATCAGCCAAGGGCGTCCCATTCCACCCTTGTGGTAGCACTGTTTTCCCGGGTGGTCGCTCCATGTTCCCATTAACATAATGATCTTAACATGAACAAGGAATAATACAACAGATAACAATAAACAGTATAACAATAAGTGATGAATATCTCTATACCCAAATCCACATAAAGCAATAGCATGTACTACCCAAAACTTTAGTAGTAAAACCAGTGGTGAAGCAAGGTATAAAGATAGTCAAATCTAGGGTATCCTATTGGGTCCCAGCAAAATTATCCTATGCAGATCATTATGAATAATAAGAACATGAATGGGTAAAAGAGGTGATCAAGGGCACAACTTGCCTGGCACTTGAGATTCCAGGTACCAACTTGCTTCTCAGATGACACGTGTCCTCGCGCTAGACGTAGCAATACAAGCAAACATGGTTTATACACAATTAACATCACACCAAACATAAGAATATACTGCATAATAATGATCTATACACTGCTGCGAGACTAACGCAATTTGAACGGATCAAATCAGAGTTAAAACGGAGGAGTTATGAATTTCCTAAGGTTTTATGTATTTGATATAAGATTAAGTGAAAGAATATCTTTAATGTGTTTGTCATGCCAGAACAGAGGCACAAATGGATAGACAATAATATTATGAAAATTTAGGAACTGGAATGGTCTAATTTGGAGTTCATATGCATTTACTATGAATTAAACAAGTTTTATCATTTATTTTTGCACTAAAAATTAATTTCAGATATTAATTTCTGATTTTTAAAGCTCTCTGGATCGGGCCTCAATAACAGAAAACCGCAGGGGCTAGTTTGCAACTAATTCTAAGACTCAGCCAAACTCCCCTACGGACGGCGGGTTATTTTCTAAATTCTATAAGGGTCTTTCTGCAAAGTGGTCTGGCGAAGAGGTATCGGCCGTTCGTGGCCGCTGGATCCTGGATCTACGGTCAGTATTTAACAGAAAGTGATCCAATATGGGCCATCCGATCTACCCAACGGTTCGGATCAGATCACCGAAAGGATACCACCCCATCTAATCGTAGCCGTCAATTTTCTGATGAACGGCCACCATCTCTCTTCTACCTCTACCCGAGATGGACGCCGGTGCCTAGCCTCCACCGTGGCGGCGACCCACGCCGGTGATAGTAAACCCGGCCCCAATCTAAAATTCAAAGCGCTCCATCCAAATTGAAGTCAAAGTGAGTGGCTTGAGGCTATTCTTACCGGAGATGGAGATTATGTCAAGGCTGGCCCCAGAGCTGCGCTACTCCATGGCGAGTCAAGCGGCCAGTGAGCAGTTCTGCTCGCCATGCCCACCAATCGCGCCAGGAGAAGCCACAGTTGGATTTCCCGTGCGCCGGTGATGATTCCAGAGAACACTCCACGGCATTAGCGACTACGAGCAGTAAATTCATGGATGCGGCCCTCTCTCACGCGTGGATCCTTGATTCAATGGCGGCAGCGCTGGTACCTCCCCACGCCATCACCACCAGCGCAATCCAGAGCCCGACGGCGAATACTTCCGCCCACTCCGAAACTCCCCGCGCGAGCAGTCGGCCAAGGGTGCGATTACGAGCACGCCGAACCTCCCCAATCTCTCTCTCTGCTAGCACCAAAAAAAAGACGTTCCTGGAGGATAGCGAGCTCCCAGCAGCGGATGAGATAGTGCAGGGAGTCACGAGGTTTGATTTTAATACTCTGGAGCTAGTTCAGTTGGCATCTGGCAGAAATTTCGGATCTCAGTGGTTTGTTGGAGAAGTTGTTTCTCCGCTTTGCGCTAAACTCGGCTGGAAGAAGCATATGACCAGGCGGTCCCATATGGCAGAGAAACGGTGAGTCTGGGCGCTGGGCGCATTAAGTAAATTGCTGACGATAGGGCCCATGTGACATTGTCTGATGGCGCGCGCTCGGTCGTGGTATGCCTGACCTGTGGGCAAGCATTGTCAGCACGGTTCCACCAGCCAGCGAACACAGACTTAATCTGATGCGTGGGTCCAACCAGTCAGTCAGACTGCAAGCGTGAAGCGGGACAGCCCACGCGCTGGTTTCCACGGTTTTTTTTGACCGCGCGGACTGAGAAGAGGTTAGTTGGGCCAGCTCCTGTGGATTGGGCCCAAGACAATGTTTTCTGTTTTTCTTTCTTTTCTTTTTCCTGTTTTGTTTTCTTTTTATTCTTTTAGATTTCAAATTTTAAATTCTATTCTAGTGGCCAATTCATCCTCAATTTTATATTGTGCCATTTAAAGTACTGACTTTGAAGATACTTATTTTTATGTATATATATTTTCTATAAATTCTATACTCTTTCCCTTTTCTTTTCTATATTCTCATGGTTTTATTTTCACGTTAGGGTTTAAACTCTGCGGATCCATTGATATGCCATTAATGACACATTTAATCTATTAACCACAAATGCACAAACAAGCAAAACTCAGCATGATGCAAGATTTATTTTGGGGTCCTTGGTCACTTACTCCCTCTTTATATGGTGGTTACCATGTGATAATGAGTATGGGGTAAAAACATGGAATGAGATCTGCTCTCTTCATATTAATTACAAATTGGGTATTACAAATCCTACCCCCCTTAAAAATAATCTCGTCCTCGAGATTTAGGAAGAACGAGGGAAAAGGTGGGGAAAATCTATGTGAAGCTCTTCTTCTCTTTCTCACGTTGCTTCATCTTCTCCATGGTGACTCCATTGCACTTTACATTTCTTAATAACCATATTGCTTGCGACTCGAGTCAAAGTATCCAAAATCTTGATCGGTTACTCCGTGTAAGTCTAATCACCCTAAACACTAAGGTCTTCCATTGGTAATTGTTCTTCAGGTACCCTGAGACATTTCTTCAGCTGTGACACTTGGAATACATTATGCACATCAGATAAATTATCAGGTAGCTCGAGTTGATAGGCCATCTCTCCAACTTGCCTAAAAACTCAGAGTAGTCCAACAAAGTGAGGGGACAATTTACTCTCGACTTTAAAACTCCTCATTCCACGAAGTGGTGACACCTTGAGGTACACATGATTTCTTTCCTCAACTTCCAGTGGTCTTCTTCTATTATCTGCGTAGCTCTTTTGTCTGGTTTGAGCTACCCTCAAATTATCTCGAATGATACGGACTTGTTCTTCTGCTTCTTGAATAAGTTTAGGTCCAAAGAACTGTCTTCCTCTAGTCTGATCCAATATAGAGGAGTCCTGCATTTCCTGTCATATAAAGTCTCGAACGGTGACATCTTCAGGCTGGCCTGGTAACTATTATCATGTGAGAACTCAGCATAAGGTAGACTCTTGTCCCAACTACTACCATGCTGAAGGGCACAAGCTCTCAACATGTCCTCCAATACTTGATTAATCCTTTTAGTCTGTCCATCAGTCTGAGGACGGCAGGCCAAACTAAAATTCAGCTTTGTATCCATATTCTCATGAAAACTTTTCCAAAATCTTGAGGTAAACTGTGGTCCTCTATCCAAAACGATCTTCTTTGGCACTCCATGTAAACACACAATCCGAGCCATATATAATTCTGCTAGCTGAGAACCTTTATAAGTAGTCTTGACAGGAATAAAGTGAGCCACTTTAGTCAATCTATCCACAATCACCCATATAGCATCATATCCTTTCTGGGTGCGAGGCAATCCAGTGATGAAATCCATACCAATCTCTTCCCACTTCCATTCGGGTATCTTTAATGGGTATAGTAGTCCAGCTGGTCTCTGGTGTTCAGCCTTAACTCTTTGACACGCATCGCACATAGCCACATGTGTAGCCACATCTCTCTTCAATCCATATCACAAGTATTTCTGCTTCAAATCCCGATACACCTTGGTACTACCAGGATGAATAGAATAATCCAAGTTATGGGCTTCCTTTAATATAGTCACACGAAGGCTTTCAATCTCTGGAACACATATCCGATCCTTGAACCATACGGTGCCTTGCTCATCTTCCGTAAATTCCGAAACTCGATCTTCAGTAATCAGATCCTTAATCTCTTGTATCTTAGCATCACCAATTTGTCCTTTGCGGATCTCTTGTTCCAAGGTAGGTTCCACATCAATAATAACTCCTTCAGTATGATCAACTATCCCCAGGTTAAGTCTCCTGAAATCCTCAACAATCTCATCGAGTAGCTGGGCAACAACAGCTAAATGAACATGCTTCTTTCGACTCCAGGCATCTGTAACCAAATTTGCCTTGCCCGGGTGATAGTGAATTTCCAAATCATCATCCTTAATAAGCTCCATCCAACGGCGTTGCCTAAGGTTGAGATCCTTCTGAGTGAATATATACCTCAAACTCTTATGATCCGTATATACTTGGCACTTCTCATCTCACTTGAATTCTCTTTCCTTCACCAAAAGCGAGGTCATAAGCTTAGCAATCTTAGAAAATCCTTCAACAAATCTCCGATAATATCCTGCGAGTCCCAAGAAACTCCGAACCTCAGTAACTGTAGTGGGCACTCTCCACTCCATAATCTCCTTCACTTTAGCAGGATCCACTGCTATTCCTCCATTAGAAATAATATGACCAAGAAATGGCACTTCGCCAATCCAAAACTCGCACTTGCTGAACTTAGCATAGAGTTGATTATCTCGAAGCTTCTGTAGCACCAACCTTAGATGTTCTTCATGGTCACTCTCATTCTTAGAATAGATAAGAATATCGTCGATGAACACTACGACGAATCTGTCCAAATACTCCAAAAACATCTTATTCATCAAATCCATAAAATAAGTTGGTGCATTAGTTAATCCAAACGACATAACGATGAACTCATATAATCCATATCGAGTCGAGAAAGCCGTCTTAGGAATATCTGATGGTCTAATCTTCATTTGGTGATAACTAGTCTGGTGGCAGTAGTTACTGCAATTCCAACTTCAAATCTTTCTCCTTTGGAACTGGTGAGTTCTACGGTTCCCTTAGCGCAGTGTATAAACCACCATTGCCTTTCTTAACCATGACATACCAAGGATCAAGTCTATACTGCTCTCTTCTAACAGTATAGGGGTAGTCCATCTGGGTTAGAAATACAGGGTAAGAAAGAAAGAATTGTAGACAAGGCGAGTAATTATGAGGAATGTTACTGCGGGGGACTTATTAGCTAAGTAGATTAGTGTGTCACCTACTAAAGCTAATACAATACCTTATAGTGGTACATGCTAAAATGCCCATCTATACTATTTCAATCAATCAAAGAAGCAAATCAGGCATTCATCATCAGAACAATCAACCAACATTTTTAAATAGAGAAAATAGTTTTAATTTTGTCTTAGGCTTCCTATCTCTTAAAAATGTCACAGGGGTAGGGATTCCAAGGTGTGAAATCCATCTTGTCTAAGAGTAGAAAAGATAAGAATGATCAGAGTAGAACAGTAGAAGGTGAGACAGGATCAAGATAAGTATAGGAAGAATCAGAGTGAGGTAAGTATAGAATGAATCAGAATAAGATAAGTAGGTAAGGGTTTGTCCATTTCTATCTAGGCTTCGTCCTACAGTCAACATTCCTCTGATACCACTTCTGTAACACCCGGTTTTAAAGGACAAAGCCGGGTGCATCTCATACATGCGCCAAGAAGACAACACATATAATAACAGAGTGTATAGAGATAAATGTCATAAAACATCAGAGTATTTATTACATAGCGGAAGACTTACGAAATAAGTTATAAATATAAAACGAACTAAGGATCGTCGGCGCCAATGTCGACTGGGAAACGCCACCTAGATCAGATCAAACTCCTCGATACTGGACTCCACTTGAAACCACCTGTTCTTCTCCTGTGGGGGGGGGTGTGAGACAGCAAGAGTGAGCTCACATACGATCATAGCTCAACAAGTCGTGGGGAATAATGTGGCATGAACTCACCAAAGGTGGGAGTTCATGTAGTGTAAGGCTGATCAATGGAATAGAGGCTGAAGCTGAGCATTGCTTTTATAAGTTGGTCAAAATTTTATTAGCAGTTACTAAGTGTAAGTAAATACCAAACCATTATAATAATAAGTAAAAGTAATAACAAAATAATCCCAAATGCAATGAAATGACAGGTTAAGTTTAAGTTCCATAATTTAATCATGTGAGGGTCCGAGCCGCTCTTGACCGTGAGCACGGCTAGTATACCAGTTTTACACTCTGCAGAGGTTGCGCATCTTTACCCACAAGTCATGTTACCCATCTGCCAAGAGATGGCCAATCCCATACACCTCTACCGAGGAGGCGAGGCAGGGTAACACTACGAGGCCTTTACAAAGTTCCACTAGCTTCAGACTACCCGCTACAGTTTATGGGAAGATCCAGTAAAGGGTTCCTGGCTGATAGCCATCGCAGCAAAATCAACCAGGGACCTCCCCGCACTGACCTCTCCCCTACTGCCCTTGCCCCTTTCGGGTAAGGTAGCCCTCCCCTAGCTTTCCTAGTTAATCAGCCAAGGGCGTCCCATTCCACCCTTGTGGTAGCACTGTTTTCCCGGGTGGTCGCTCCATGTTCCCATTAACATAATGATCTTAACATGAACAAGGAATAATACAACAGATAACAATAAACAGTATAACAATAAGTGATGAATATCTCTATACCCAAATCCACATAAAGCAATAGCATGTACTACCCAAAACTTTAGTAGTAAAACCAGTGGTGAAGCAAGGTATAAAGATAGTCAAATCTAGGGTATCCTATTGGGTCCCAGCAAAATTATCCTATGCAGATCATTATGAATAATAAGAACATGAATGGGTAAAAGAGGTGATCAAGGGCACAACTTGCCTGGCACTTGAGATTCCAGGTACCAACTTGCTTCTCAGATGACACGTGTCCTCGCGCTAGACGTAGCAATACAAGCAAACATGGTTTATACACAATTAACATCACACCAAACATAAGAATATACTGCATAATAATGATCTATACACTGCTGCGAGACTAACGCAATTTGAACGGATCAAATCAGAGTTAAAACGGAGGAGTTATGAATTTCCTAAGGTTTTATGTATTTGATATAAGATTAAGTGAAAGAATATCTTTAATGTGTTTGTCATGCCAGAACAGAGGCACAAATGGATAGACAATAATATTATGAAAATTTAGGAACTGGAATGGTCTAATTTGGAGTTCATATGCATTTACTATGAATTAAACAAGTTTTATCATTTATTTTTGCACTAAAAATTAATTTCAGATATTAATTTCTGATTTTTAAAGCTCTCTGGATCGGGCCTCAATAACAGAAAACCGCAGGGGCTAGTTTGCAACTAATTCTAAGACTCAGCCAAACTCCCCTACGGACGGCGGGTTATTTTCTAAATTCTATAAGGGTCTTTCTGCAAAGTGGTCTGGCGAAGAGGTATCGGCCGTTCGTGGCCGCTGGATCCTGGATCTACGGTCAGTATTTAACAGAAAGTGATCCAATATGGGCCATCCGATCTACCCAACGGTTCGGATCAGATCACCGAAAGGATACCACCCCATCTAATCGTAGCCGTCAATTTTCTGATGAACGGCCACCATCTCTCTTCTACCTCTACCCGAGATGGACGCCGGTGCCTAGCCTCCACCGTGGCGGCGACCCACGCCGGTGATAGTAAACCCGGCCCCAATCTAAAATTCAAAGCGCTCCATCCAAATTGAAGTCAAAGTGAGTGGCTTGAGGCTATTCTTACCGGAGATGGAGATTATGTCAAGGCTGGCCCCAGAGCTGCGCTACTCCATGGCGAGTCAAGCGGCCAGTGAGCAGTTCTGCTCGCCATGCCCACCAATCGCGCCAGGAGAAGCCACAGTTGGATTTCCCGTGCGCCGGTGATGATTCCAGAGAACACTCCACGGCATTAGCGACTACGAGCAGTAAATTCATGGATGCGGCCCTCTCTCACGCGTGGATCCTTGATTCAATGGCGGCAGCGCTGGTACCTCCCCACGCCATCACCACCAGCGCAATCCAGAGCCCGACGGCGAATACTTCCGCCCACTCCGAAACTCCCCGCGCGAGCAGTCGGCCAAGGGTGCGATTACGAGCACGCCGAACCTCCCCAATCTCTCTCTCTGCTAGCACCAAAAAAAAGACGTTCCTGGAGGATAGCGAGCTCCCAGCAGCGGATGAGATAGTGCAGGGAGTCACGAGGTTTGATTTTAATACTCTGGAGCTAGTTCAGTTGGCATCTGGCAGAAATTTCGGATCTCAGTGGTTTGTTGGAGAAGTTGTTTCTCCGCTTTGCGCTAAACTCGGCTGGAGGAAGCATATGACCAGGCGGTCCCATATGGCAGAGAAACGGTGAGTCTGGGCGCTGGGCGCATTAAGTAAATTGCTGACGATAGGGCCCATGTGACATTGTCTGATGGCGCGCGCTCGGTCGTGGTATGCCTGACCTGTGGGCAAGCATTGTCAGCACGGTTCCACCAGCCAGCGAACACAGACTTAATCTGATGCGTGGGTCCAACCAGTCAGTCAGACTGCAAGCGTGAAGCGGGACAGCCCACGCGCTGGTTTCCACGGTTTTTTTTGACCGCGCGGACTGAGAAGAGGTTAGTTGGGCCAGCTCCTGTGGATTGGGCCCAAGACAATGTTTTCTGTTTTTCTTTCTTTTCTTTTTCCTGTTTTGTTTTCTTTTTATTCTTTTAGATTTCAAATTTTAAATTCTATTCTAGTGGCCAATTCATCCTCAATTTTATATTGTGCCATTTAAAGTACTGACTTTGAAGATACTTATTTTTATGTATATATATTTTCTATAAATTCTATACTCTTTCCCTTTTCTTTTCTATATTCTCATGGTTTTATTTTCACGTTAGGGTTTAAACTCTGCGGATCCATTGATATGCCATTAATGACACATTTAATCTATTAACCACAAATGCACAAACAAGCAAAACTCAGCATGATGCAAGATTTATTTTGGGGTCCTTGGTCACTTACTCCCTCTTTATATGGTGGTTACCATGTGATAATGAGTATGGGGTAAAAACATGGAATGAGATCTGCTCTCTTCATATTAATTACAAATTGGGTATTACAGTTTACCATTTTACAAGCTACTCAAGAAGGTGGACAAGTTTCAGTGGACTTCAGAAGCACAGGAAGCCCTAGATGCACTGGAAAAATTCTTGACAACCCCACTAGTACTGAAACCACCACGGCGAGCCACATCGACTCAACCAGCTGAAGGTCTGCTGCTATATATCTCTTGCACGACTCACGTGGTAAGCACCGCGTTGGTAGTCGAGCGAGCAGAAGAAGGACATGCCTACCCAGTGCAACACCCTGTCTATTTCATCAGTGAAGTTCTAGGTCCCTCGAAGAAAAAAGTATCCTCAAGTTCAGAAGCTATTATACGCAGTACTTCTAACTGCCCGCAAGCTACGTCACTACTTTGATGACCACAAAGTCATAGTAGTCACCGGTTTTCCGATAGGGGATATTCTTCACAACAAGGAAGCCATTGGCCGAATAGCCAAGTGGGCCTGCGAACTGGGATCTCATGACATCGAGTTTCGACCTCGTACTGCCATTAAAACCCAAGCATTGGTCGACTTCGTATCAGAGTGGACTGAACAATAAGTACCAGAGAACCCGGAAACGACAGAAGTATGGCGGATGTATTTTGATGGCTCGCTGAAGCTGCAAGGAGCAGGCGCGGGAATTCTCTTCATCGCACCTGGAGGCGAACACCTCAAATATGCCCTCCAGTTGTTATTTCCAGCCTCCAACAATGCAGCCGAGTATGAAGCTCTGATCCATGGACTAAACATCGCCATATCATTGGGCATCAAGAGACTAATGGTATACGGAGATTCTCTGGTAGTCATAAGCCAGATAAACAAAGAATGGGACTGTTCGAAAGATTCAATGGGAAAATACTGCGTTGCCATCCGAAAACTAGAAGATAAGTTTGAAGGCCTAGAATTTCATCATGTAGAAAGAGATCGAAACACGACGGCTGATGTATTGTCCAAGCTAGGATCCAGTCGAACTCAGGTCCCACCCGGAGTCTTTGTACAAGAAATACCACAACCAAGCATCTCAATGGATCAGGCAGAAGAGTGTAATATCGTAAGTCAACCAGAGTCAGACTCTGATGACTGGAGAAGGTCGATTATCAGATATATAAAGAATGAAGAGGAACCAGATGACAAAAATGTAGCCGAGCGCATCGCTAGACAATCAGCCCACTACACACTCATTGGGGAAACATTATACAGAAGAGGTGCATCAGGCGTCCTCATGAAGTGCATTATCTCATCTACTGGGAAGCAACTTCTGAATGAAGTCCATGCTGGGCAATGTGGAATACACGCAGCGTCCAAGACACTAGTCGGGAAGGTCTTCAGGTCAGGATTCTATTGGCCAACTGCGAAAAGCGATGCAGCCGAGCTAGTTCAGAGGTGCGAAGCTTGCCAGTACTTGTCAAAGCAACAACATCTACCAGCACAGCAATTGCAGACCATACCAGTAACTTGGCCCTTCGCATGCTGGGGACTGGATATGATTGGACCTTTCAAGAAAGCTCAAGGAGGATACACTCATGTACTGGTAGCAATCGACAAATTCACTAAATGGATAGAGTTCAAACCCATTGCTTCTTTAACCTCGGCTAAGGCCGTGGAATTCATACAAGACATAATATTCAGATTTGGAATACCGAACAATATCATAACTGACTTAGGATCCAACTTCACAAGTTCAGAATTCTTCAATTTCTGCGAGCAAAAGAGCATCCAGATCAAGTATGCTTCAGTAGCACACCCGAGGGCCAACGGGCAGGTTGAGCGAGCTAACAGGATGATACTGGAGGCACTCAGGAAAAGGGTCTTCGAAAAGAATGAAAAGTTTGCAGGAAAGTGGATAAGGGAATTGCCCTACGTCGTTTGGAGCCTAAGAACCCAACCTAGCCGAGCTCTACATGGAAACACTCCTTTCTTCATGGTCTATGGGTCAGAGGCAGTATTACCCGCAGATCTCAAATTCGGAGCGCCGAGGTTGGTCTTCGAAAACATAGCAGAAGCCGAAGCTACTAGGCTGGAGGACATTGATGTACTCGAAGAAGAACAGCTGAATGCAGTAATTCAATCAGCACGATACCAGCAGACTCTGAGACGCTATCACGACAAGGCCGTGCGACAACGATCCTTCTCAGTAGGAGATCTCGTCCTCCGCCGAATTCTAACGGGGGAAGGACGGCACAAGTTGTCACCCTTATGGGAGGGACCATTCATAGTAGCAGAAGTCACTCGGCCGGGATCATATCGTCTAACTCAGATGGACGGCACAGAAATTGGGAACTCTTGGAATATAGAACACCTCAGGAAGTTTTACCCCTAGCTGAATTTCAAAAGCTATTGGGACGACAACGTACTCTGTAAAACGGGAGATATGTCATCAATAAAGAAGGCTTCAAAGATACTCAATTTGTTCATGATTGACTAGCACTCTTACTTAACTCAGGGTGACTACTATGCCCTGCTAACGGAGCAATCGGCTTAAGTCGGCAAAGACTTAAGACGGTGCAACATGCTCACGCTTACTTAACTCAGGGTGACCACTATGCCCTGCTAACGGAGCAATCGACTTAAGTCGGCAAAGACTTAAGACGGTGCAACATGCTCACGCTTACTTAACTCGGGGTGACCACTATGCCCTGCTAATGGAGCAATCGGCTTAAGTCGGCAAAGACTTAAGACGGTGCAACATGCTCACGCTTACTCAACTCGGGGTGACCACTATGCCCTGCTAACGGAGCAATCGACTTAAGTCGGCAAAGACTTAAGACGGTGCAACATGCTCACGTTTACTTAACTCGGGGTGACCACTATGCCCTGCTAACAGAGCAATCAGCTTAAGTCGGCAAAGACTTAAGACGGTGCAACATGCTCACGCTTACTCAACTCGGGGTGACCACTATGCCCTGCTAACGGAGCAATCGGCTTAAGTCGGCAAAGACTTAAGACGGTGCAACATGCTCACGCTTACTTAACTCGGGGTGACCACTATGCCCTATAAACAGAAGCAATCGACTTAAGTCAGCAGCGATTTAAGGCGATCTGACATGCTTACGACCACTCATATAGGGATGACTTCTATATCCCGTAAACAAGTTTCAAAACCATCGCACAGCCTTTTACTACTGCAAATTTATGTACTATTGAATTCTAAAAAGAATAGCAATATCATTCAAATGCTAAACTGGTGTCCTCTAACAAATATATGACCGTGCTAACCGCGCGCTCAAAGCACGCAAAATATTTCTCTATTTCGCGATGTCTTTCTCAGGAGCAACCGACGAGGAAGGGCGACTTGAGGAATCAGGAGCAGCATTCACGTCAGCCCTTATATCTTCAGGAACAACTACGCCGGGTCTCCTCATCAAGATTCGTCCCGCCCGAATGGCCTTGTCCATGGCTCTGTCGCGCTGGGCTCTCAGAGTAATGGAAGTTTCTTCAGCAACCTTGGCAGCCAATTGAGCAGTTTCTAGCTCCTGGGCGATGGATTTCTTGGAAGCACGGAGTTCTTTGATAGTAGCGTCCTTAGCCGATATCAACTGCCTAAGACGAATCACGTCGTTCGTGGATTCCTGCAGCCTACAGCGAAGATTATCTAACTCCTCCATGGAGAAACGATGACTCCTCTCCAGGATGGTCAACGAATTGCTAGAGTCGCGATACAGTCTGTCGAGATTGTCGCGAGACGCAGCAAGGACACGTTTTTCTTCCTGCAGACAAGAATCAACTCCTTTCAAACATCAAACAAGCAATAGGAACACAGCAATGCACGACACAGTTTCATAGGTCACCTTTTCAGAATCAAGCTGAGTACGAAGGGAAGAGCTCAGTGCATTGGCGTCATCTAAGGCAGCAGAGACCTGGGCTAGTTCAGTCTGGCTTTGAGAATACTTTTCTTCAAAATCAGAACACCGCTGGACCAGCTCAGCCTGATCTCGAGAATGTTTTTCTTCAAAAGTGGAAATTTGTCGAGTCATATCTAGCTGGAGACAATCAAACAAAAAAAAGGGTCAGAATGTAAGGCAGTTCAACAATAAAGACAAAAAGAAGCAGAAAAGCACTAACCAGCATTGGTCGCTTCCAAGTCAGAGACACGTTGTTGAAGTAACACCGGATTCCAACGTGCAAGAGACAAAGCTCCTTCTGGAACAGAAGAACCCTGCAACCTCAGCTGGCTAGCCATCCCATCCACCAGAGCCTGATAAGGAGAACAGACGAATGTAATGACAGCAGTTCATACGGTACAAAGTCAAGATAGAATATATCACAGTACCTGGAGATTGGAGAAGAACGAAGGGGCTCCCAAATCATTAGAGATCGATTGATGACCAGGCGTAAGGTCGCCACCCGAAGCAGCTTGCAACAAACCAGCAGGGACCAACTCAGTGCCCTCAACAGAGCTCAAAACTTGGCCAGCGGGGACGCTAAAGCGACTCCCTAGTCCAAAGCTTGGGCTACCACCATGCAGCCGGAGTGCGGAGGCGATCCCGCATGAACGTCCATGGAAGTACAAGAGGGAGACCCCGCTAGGACACCCTCGGGGGCTGGGTCATAGTTTGCGCTACCCACGTGAGCCAGATCATCTCCGGCAGTACCCTCGGGGGCTGGGCAATGGCTTGCACTTCCCACCCGAGCCGAGTCACCCTCGGCAACACCCTCGGGGGCTGGGTAAGCGTCAACACCATCCTTGAAGGCCAGGTTCTCCGCAGTGGCCGCCTCTAAGGCTGAAAGCCCCTCAGTTACTTCCATGGGACCGAGACGATCCAAGTCAGTCTCCTGACCCTCAAGACCGCGCTCTAAGGTCGATGAGGCGCGGGATGACCTCAACCCAGCATCAAGCACATCAGCACAAACCTCCATCACACCATCATCTGCTGGCTCTGATAAAAGGTCCTCTGGAACCATGTCCTCTAGAGTCTGATCAAAATTCGCCAGAGATAACTCCTGTAGACCAACGAGAGCTGACAGAGAAGGAGAAGGAACTCCACTACTCTCCCCACTAGCAATATACTGTCAACTGTTCTTCCGAGTCAGAGGGACCTCATCTTCTTCCTCCCTGTCGTTTTCATCAACAGCATAAGCAACACACCCATTGGGATTAGCACCGGGTGGGGCACACCCATTGGGATCAGCAGCAGATGGAGCACATCCATTGGGGTCGGCGTCAGTAAAATCAGGCACAGGAACCTCCTCAGCAGCAGGAACCGAAGGACCAGCGCCCCGATCCAAACTATATACTTGTCGAAGACGTCTCTTTTTCTTTTTCTGCTCATCAGCAAAAGGATCAAGTTGATTGGCTCGGCAAAGGCGTCTTGGGCGAGCACTGGCAGGTTTCTGAATATCCAAAGTCGTACTAGCTTCTGGGAGAGGCGCCCCCACCAATGTCCTGACAGGAGCAGCATCAGGAGAGTCCTCAGCCAGCAAATCAAGCATAGCGCTTATTTCCGCGTCACTGGGATCCAAAGGCACCTCAAAGTGGACTTGCCGTTCGTCATCAGGAATTTCCCCGAGCGAGGCAACCAAAGTGTTAACTTCTTCGGCAGAGGGTCGCACTCTAAGGCCCAAACCGCCATCAGTGACAGGTGGATTCGACACAAAAAGAGTGAAGGCCCTAGGAGGAGGCAGGCTCCATGCTGAGTATGCCATTGGGCCACCAATATTTGATACCTTGCCTCTAAGAATCATCTCAAGTCGGTTCACCAAGTCTATAGAGGGAATTTTCCTATTGGTAACCCGAGTTGAGTCAGCTAGACCTCGGTACAGATAAGCCGGGTATGCCCTGTCCTTCAACGGCTGAATATTCTTGAAAACAAAATCTGCAACCACAGCCTCGGCAGTCAGACCTCTTTCTTTCAGCAGTCCAACTTCAGCTAGCAAAACCCTCGCCTCAGCTACCTCCTGATCCATGGGAGACTCAGTCCAACTCGGAGTGCGAACATCCGGTTGTCTTCCCGACCGTGGGGGGAGAGAATTTCCATGGTTCTCAACAATAAACCATTCCAACCGCCATCCCTTGATACTGTCTTTGAGAGGGATTTCAAGATACTCAGTCTTCCTCCCATGGCGCATCTCCAGACTAGCACCCCCAACCAGCTGATGCTGACCCCCGGCCATTCCAGGGCGGCAGTGATACAAGTACTTCCACAACCCGAAATGTGGCAGCACACCAAGAAAAGCTTCGCACAAATGAACGTAAATAGAAATTTGAAGAATGGAATTGAGATTCAGGTGGGTCAAGTTAAGGCGATAAAAATCAAGGAGGCCGCGGAAAAAGGGAGAACTGGGGAGAGCGAGACCGCGGAGAAGAAAAGGAACATAAACCACGGATTCATGGGTATCCTCAGTCGGGACAGTGACCCCATGACAAATCCGCCAAGAACAAAGCTCCCTCGGGGGAAGAACCCCGATGGACACGAGGTGGAGGAGATCAGGCTCGGAGACAACATACATGTGGTTACCTGTGAAAGGCAACTGGCTGTTGGGGTCGATGGGAGGAATTACTGCAGCGGATGAACTCGCGGCCTTTCTCTTGGGCGCCATATCAATTCTGCTAGCAAACAGAGCGAGAGCCGAATTGCAGAGAGGATTTGGAGGCAGGAAGGCAAGAACTAGGGCACGGAAAGCAGAGGCGGCTGAAAGCGCAGTATACGCGGGATATTCCCGAGTCGGATCCCGTCTCCAAAAGCGCCCAGTCAGCACCCGACAGTTACTTTTAAAACACCGGCGTGCCACGTCATCACCCGGCGGCTACTTCTAAAACCCCAATGTGCCACATCATCACTCGGCTGCTATCCTCAAAGTGACCGACACGGCCCGTTTTAACTCGGCTGTTATTTCTAAAACGCTGACGTTATCACCAGTCGTTCGGCATTTATCTCTAAAGTGCCGACGATGCCTTCAGTCGCTCGGCAGCTATCTCTAAAGCGCCGACGATATCTTCAGTCGCTCGGCAGCTATCTCTAAAGCGCCGACGATATCTTCAGTCGCTCGGCGGCTATCTCTAAAGCGCTGACGATATCCTCAGTCGCTCGGCGGTTATCTCTAAAAAACGCTGACGTTGTTACAGGTCACTCGGCTGTCGCATCTGAGAGCGAAGATGAGGTCAACAGTTATTCTGATGCTGGCATGGTTTCATCATCACTCAGACTCTAATTCAAATGCGTAAATATCGATAGTAGTAAGCTCGGCCATCACCCCTGAAGCGGCAATACGATGCCCGAGTTATTCAGTTACTATTCCGAATGAATCAACTCCACGAATAAGAGATCGACCTACTATGAAGCACAGTAACTAGTACCAGAGGAGGCAAAGTCGTTCTTCATTAAGGGAAGTAACAGTACTTACAAATCAACTCATCAAGAGTTGATAACTTCCCTATTGATACTACTATACTACATTCTACTACTACTACTGCTACTACTACCACTACTACTACTTACGCTACACTATACTACTCTACATTACTAATACAACTACATTATTTCACTATACTACTTCTAATCTATACTAATATTTAAAAACCAGTGGCATTTAGCCACTGGCCTTATTGCCGCCCCTGCCGCCGCCGCTGCCGCCCCTGCTGCTGCCGTTGCCGCCCCTGCTGCTGCCGACGCCGCCATCACCATCGTCGCCGCCGCCATTGCCTCCGTCGTCGTCATCGTCGTCGTCGTCGTCGCCTTCGCCATCGCCGCCACCGTCCTCCTCGGACGAGTCCTCCTCGTCCGAGGAGTACTCCGACTCATCCGAGCCCGCGAGCCCAGAGCGCTCGACGGCCCGGATGTAAGTCCAGACCTCGGCGGCGAGCCCCTGGGAGTCGTCTGAATCATCAGACGACTCACGCAGAAGGATGGGAGCCGGAGACCCCTCGGACTCAGAGGAGAACTCCTCCTCTGAGTATTCCGAGTCACCAAAGTCCTCGGACGGAGGAGTCGGCTCGCGCTTGCGTTTCTTGCCCATGGCGAAAATGCAAGGAGAGGAAGAAGACAAGCAGTGGAGAACAGCAAGGGATGTGAAAAAACCATAGAGGCAAAGGCACTATTTATAGAAGAAGGAGGCAACCGCTCACCTCCAACCGCGGTCACTGAACAGTCGCGAGGCATTCAATACACACTTCAACCCGTCTGAAGACGCGCAGCTGACACCGTTTCACGCAATGCAACACCCATTGGGACTCCAGTCAACAGCGCGGAGGATATGATTACACCCGCCGTCACATCGCATTACTACTCAGAAGCAGCTGGCTAAAACGCTCAGCGTACCAAGCCGTCCCTTGCCCACACCCATTGGGGGGGACGCCCAGGAATTATCAGTATATTTTTCAAAAACTGTCACATCCGTGCAGAGCGTGCAATGAACACCTCAAGACAAAAATGAGATATCAGTAAGGATCAAAGGAAAGCCAAATATAGCTGGTGAAGTACAAAATCTGACCGACGGAAGCGACGTGAAGACTAGCCAGGGAACGTCCATCAAATGTCCAATCGGTCGCAGAGCAAATAAATTGCACCACCTAGCAAGATATGGGCGGATCACGAACTCAGCTGCAAAAGACAAAATACGTGCTGACCTCGGATGCATAATACTGATGACATAATGCTGACCTCTAAAGCATAATATGGATGACATAATGCCGACCTCTAAGGCATTCAAAAAAAAGAGAAAATATGACTCTCGACGAAAGGACATGAAGTAAAGACCTTTGAGAGGATTGTTTTAAAAAATCCACTCAAATCTCGGGGGCTACACCCATTGGGTGCACCTTCGGTGCACCCCATGGATCACCATTTCAAGCCAAGATAGTGCCGACTTCTAAGGCATAAGACAAGATTAAAAGACAAGGCTGGCCCTCGACCAAAGTATGAGAAGAAAATAAAAATAATCTCTGATGAAGACCTTCGAGTAGATTATCTTCTAAAATCTACTCGAAGCTCGAGGGCTACACCCATTGGGTGCACCTCTGGTGCACCCAATGAAGTTCAGGGTCCAACAATATGAAATGCCGACTCTTAAGGCACAAGCACGAAACAAAGCTCCAGTGTACGAGTGATCACAGCAGAAGGAGACAGTAAGAAATCGTTTTTCTCCAAATTACCTACAAGCTAGGCCTAGGATCTTTGGGCCGATTACCTCAAAATCAACCCAAAGATCGGGGGCTTGTGGGGGACAGATATCCCCCGGGTCCACTGGAAGGGTAAAAGACCTCACGAAAGGATCAAGGGCCCAATAAACCGTAAGGTCATTCCTTCATGGGCCTGGGGAGGGACAATCAGTAAAGCAGATCGACGTAGGGCCGGATCGGTGCAAGCCCGGGTGGCCCCACAGCATTGAGCGAGAAACCACAACAGAAGATTCGACTTTCCCACGATGGAGCCCCATGCAGCGGAATCAGGCGAGGATAGGTCGACAGAATCATAGGAAGATAGACTCAAACAGTTCACTACCCTTTAGGAGCACGTTGTTATTATATCCACATGTATTGCCCCACGGTCGAATATATAAGGCCCAGGGGCACCCCTTCAGAACGATCGATCTCACTACTCAGCCATCTACCTCAACCCTCTACGTTCTCACTTCAGAGAACTGACCTGTGATCCATTGCACAAAGCATCCTCACTAGGACGTAGGGTGTTACGCATCTCTAAGCGGCCCGAACCTGCAAATACCGTCCATTGTCCCCCGTGCATCTGGCACGAACCATTTTTCTACAGTCGGCGACACTGTCCTACTCCTAAAAACACCTCGAGGGGCAACCCCAGGTGTGCGGTCGGACCCAAAACACCGACAATTATAGCAGTTTTTCAGTCTCATAATTCATTGTAGAATCTATTCTCTTAAGTTTTAGGCAATTTTATCAATAGAATTAAACTTTAGGTTGGTAAAAGAAGTTGTAGAAAATTTCATAAGCTTTCCAGATTGTTAAAGAGTGCATTCATATGAATTATGAAACTCTAGTTATGTTTGTTTTACTGTGGCTGTTCCTGTTTGCCTGACAAAACGAGCGGGTCTATTCACTGGTGGGTTTCATCAAGTAAATGACCGAATTGACTCTTCCAACTCTAGAGACTTTTGTAGAGGGATAACAGTTCTTACTGCAAGCAGAATTTCATAATTTTTGGTTGAGTAGTTTGGGAGGTATCGAATTTTGAAGTTAACTATGCTCCTATGTGAAACAGATTCAGTCAGTTATCTTGTCAGATGTTTTAGAACTTATAGATGGCAGAATTTAATTATCCATTGAATACCAAAGTTGTAGAGTACTTTGTGTAGATACTCCTAGAGTATTTGTTTTATATCACCACTGCTATCATTTTAAAGATTCAAAATTAACAAACAACGCTGCTGCTGTTTGGCATGTGGTTCAGGGTGGGAGTCTTTCCACCGGGTCTTGGTTTCAAGTGTAGGAGCGATTTGTTGATTGTTGGCAAATATTTGTGAAATATTTGTACTAAGTTTTATATCCGCTAGCAGGTGGCTACACTCCGGATCATGCCTAGTACACTTTTCTTCTTCGATGAAGGCAAGTGAATATAGCGGTGGTTGCTACCGTTTTGACTTGTTGTTTTTTTATCACCTACACTCTAATATTCAGAATTATGGAATTCTTTCATAATGGAACTCTATGGTGATGCTTTACTTGCTTGTATTATACTGATGCTTAATCATATATTGATGATGATTATGATTCGAGTATGACCCATGAGATTAATTCACACCCACAAAGGTAAATGAAGTATTATTTGAGGTTTGTATTGTATCTGAAGGTAAACGAAGTATTATTTAAGGTTTATATTGTATCTGAAGGTAAATGAAGTATTATTTGAGGTCTGTATTGTATGTGAAGGAAGTGAAGTATATTGATAAATGCAGCATGTCATATACATTGCATGATTCACTTGCATCTGAAGTTTTGTCGTGACCTATGGTCCGACTGTACCGGTACAACTTAGCATCGTATGTTGCCCGAAGAGGGGTACGATGCGGCTTCATACCCTTAGAGGTATGAAGGCAGAGGACATATGCATTGCATTCATATGCATTCATTGAAGTGATATTTGCAGATGATGTGGTTTTATACTCTCAGAGGTATATAGGCAGAGGACCTACACATTGCATTCCTATGCATACATTGAAGTGATATTTGCAGGTATTGTTGACGCAGGGAAGTGTTATACAACCTATTGTGGTTGTTCGAGGAAAGGAGATGGTATTGGATATATTGGGACTATTGAGTTCTATATCTACACGTATTTCTGATCTTAATTGTGATTCCTTTAAAATGTTGATTAATTCAATTTGTGGTTTAAATATCTCGTCAAAATAATTTGCTTGCTGAGATGTTTCATCTCACTCTTGCATTACTCAATGCAGGTGCTTGATGCTCATCAAGGGGAGTGGGAAGTAGCGGCACGTTGCACACACTGTTTAAAGAACCAAATAATTAGCTTTGGTTATTGACTTTTAAGGTTCATATTTTGAAATATGATGTAGGCATAAGCTGGTTCATTCGTGGTTAATCGTCTTTGATGAGAATTATATCATATTAGTATGATTCATTTTGTATTGATATATCTCTTTTGCTTCTGTGATGCTTATAATTACAAAGGAGACGCTGCCAAATTTTGTTTTGCTTAGTGTTCGTCTGTTGGTAGTGAAGTCTAGTAGCATCTCGAGGTGTTTGTGGATTCTGGGGTGTTACATAACGTTTGGAAGCAAACTCAAACAATATTAGCAAGGGAACTTTTAGAGAGAGAAAAGAGAGAAAACAAATCAAGTCAAGATCAACAAGTGAACACAGTGATTTGTTTTACCGAGGTTCGGTTCCAAAGAACCTAGTCCCCGTTGAGGAGGCCACAAAGGTCGGGTATATATCAACCCTTTCCCTCTCTCAATCGGTCACTTAGACCAGTTGAGTGCTTCTCCTTAATCTCACGGGTCACTAAGAGCCTGCAAGGATCACCACACAATTAGGTGTCTCTTGCAAGCTTTACAAAACGCTTAAAGAGTTTAGAGAGATGAAGAAAGCCCGATTAAGAAAACCAAGCAACAAGAGCAATCAAATGAAACACGGATCACTCCCTCTCAAGTTTCTAATCACTAGTGATCACTTCTCTCAATTGGGAAACTTGGAGAGATTTGAAGCCTTGAATATGACTTGGAATGAATTGCTAGCTCTTGTATTGACACTTCAGTCCGGGAGGCCCTTAGCTCATCCCTATGATGGTCCAGCTCCGACATAGTGAAGCGATGACTCCTCTCCAGGATAGTGACGGAATTGCTAGCGTCACGATATAATCTATCCAAATTGTCACAAGAAGCAAGAAGCGTTCGCCTCTCCTCCTACAGGTAAGAAAAGCACTAAGCATCGAAGCAAAGGGGCAAAGCAGAAGCAGTCAGGAAAATCTACCTCATGAGTCGTCTTCTCTGAATCGAGTTGGACATTCAAGGAAGAATTCAAGGTCTGAGCGCTGTCCAAGAATGTAGAAACCTGGTTCAGATCAGCTTGACTCTAGGTATACCTTTCCTTAGCATCGGAACACCGTTGAGTCAGAGTTGGCGAAGCAACAGGAAAAATACAAGGTGTAAAACAAGAGAAGCAGTAAACAACAAAAGAAAGTTGCAGACCCACTAACCAATGTTGGAGGCCTTTAGGTCATCTATTTGCCTCTGAAGCAGGAGAGGATTCCACTGCATCAAAGACGAAACTTGATCAGGGATAGGAGTGCCACAAGATTTCAACTAGACAGATATATAGTTGAGGACATTCTGCAAGCTCGAAAGTTAGCAAGACGACCCGTTTGTCAACGTAAATAATGAAAGGCAAAGATCGGCTCACCTAGAGGTTAGAAAGAAATAAAGGAAATCCTAGAGCTGGAGGCATCAGTTCACTATCTGATGATGGAGTGCTGATAGGGACAATGGTGAGAGTATCACTCGGGGGGACCTTTGCTCCGACAGCACGCGGTAGATTCCTAGCATCTAGGTCGCGGGCCTCTAAGGTGACCGGACCGACAAGAGCAGTATGCATATTCGTCACCACAGGTTCCTCAGATTGAACCGGGGGCGATTCGACGTGAACATCCATGGAGGCAGTCGAAGAGAAACCAAGCTCGACACCTTGGGGGCTAGGTCATCCTCAGGACCACCCTTGAGGGCTAGGTTATCCTTAGCAGCACCTTTAGAAGCTGAAGCACCCTCGGTCATCCACAGGAGCTGGGTGACCCTGGCCAGCAACGTCAAGAGCTGGTGTGTCCCCACGATCTAGACCGCCCTCCAAGGTCGAAGAAGTGTGAGAAGCTGTCTGGGTTATCTCTTGCCCGACGGGATTACCAGCCAAAGGGATGTCATCCGGGACCTCTATACGGACGACAGAACTTTCCACCTCAGGAGGCTCCGATAAAAGGTCTTCAGGGATAATTTCCTCTAATGCATGGTCAATGGCAGACATTGTCAAGCCTTGGAGACTAACTAGTCATAATAAAGCCTGCATTGGGATGTCACTTCTCCTACCATTGCGGCTGTTCTTGCGGATCAAAGGACCTCTTTCTCCACTTCATCCTCATCAAGCACATGACCACCAACTCTGACACCATCACAACCTCCAATGTTATCCTCGAGGTTGGTGCTCGCCGGGCCACCGCCAAGGACTAAAGTCGTAGGATTAGCATCCAGTTCGAAGCATGATGACCACCGAAGTCTTTTCTTTCTTTTCTTCCCCTCGGCAGGCGCGGCTAGATGGCTCGTCCAACGCGATCATTTGCGATGAACACTTCTAGGACTCTGAACTCCTTCATCCTCGCCAAGGCCATGTCTAGTTGCAACAGTCACTAACTCAGTATAGGCAGAGTCAGACAATTCACCCGCCAGCATACTGAGAACAGCGTTCACCTCAGCCTCATCAGCGGTTGTCAGCATCTGGAAATGGGTCTGTCTAGAGATGGCAACGGGTACAAACCCACTGGGTTTTGCCGTCCCAAACCCGTACCCGTGAAAAATATCTATGCCCATTAAAAAACTCGTACCCATGACGGGTTTGAGATTTTGCCCAAACTCGTACCCATCGGGTTAGCGGGTACCCATGGGTTACCCGTGGGTTTCATCACCAATATATGTGTTCTTCTCATAATCAATAAGTATCGTAATGATTAATGATATTATGATCCAAAATCTATGTAATGATCAACGAGTTCATGATTTGGTATAAAAATTATTAGTAGAGAGAATGAAATACAAATAATAAGTTTTATAATTAAGTGACCTTGCACTAAGTTATCCATCCACCACATATATAACGCTAGTAAAAACTATAATAGCAAGCAAGCAACACTCTCACCGACTACTAATACATTTACCAATTGTTAAAAATTATGAAGTAAATAAGGAATAACAAGTTTGTTGTTCGTTTATAAAATAAAATGACAATATGCACTAGGTTTGGTCGGGTTTAAAAAACCCACAGGTTCACGGGTTTGGGTACTATAGGAACAAACCAGTACCCATAAACCCATCGGGTATAGATTTATGCCCATTAACAAACCCATGGGTATGAAAATTGACCCAAACACGTACCCTAATGGGGTAAAAACCCATCGGGTTTCGGGTTTCGGGTACCCATTGCCATCTCTAGGTCTGTCTCTCCTCTTCAGGGAGATTTTGAAAGGGAGCAATGAAAGCCTCAATATCCTTGGGGGAGGGTTGCACTCTATGACCCGGATTGCCATCTTGAGCGGGAGGGTTGGAGACGAACTCAAAAAAGGGGCTTTGTGGAGGAAGATTCCAAGCAGAATAAGATAAGGGGGCACCAACATTCAAAATCTTGCCCCTCAGCATCAAATCAATTCAGCTCAGCAGGTCTTCTTCAGGAAACCGACTGTTGGTAATTCGGGTAGGGTCGTTGACCCCAGTATACAGATAGGCCGGGTAAACTCTATCTTTCATAGGTTGAATATTTTTGAAGACAAAATCAGTAACAACAGCTTCAGCAGTCAAGCCTCTGTCTTTCAATGCACATATTTCAGCAAGCAGTACTCTGGACTCAGCAAGTTCTGAATCTGTAGGGGCCTCTGTCCAGCCGGGCGTTCGGACGGCAGGCTGCCTCCTCGATCGGGGGGGAGGGACTTGTTGTGGTTCTCCATGGTAAACCATTCGAGGCGCCATCCCTTAATACTGTCCTTCAAAGGGATGTCGAGAGACTCAACCTTTCTACCTCGGCGAAGTTCCAGGCTAGCACCACCAACAAGTTGATGCTGTCCTCCAGCCATCCCAGGACGACAGTGGTAGAGGTACTTCCAAAGCCTGAAATGAGGAAGAATTCCAAGGAAAGCTCCGCAGAGATGAACAAACACGACAATTTGAAGAACAAAATTGGGATTTAAGTGGGTAAGATTCAAAGAATAGAAGTCGAGAAGGCTGCAGAAGAAAGGAGAAGCTAGCAGGGCTAGTCCTCAGATAAGAAATGGCATGAAGATAACAGCTTCGTGGGTATCCTCTGTCAGAACGATAACCCCACGCCAGATTTGCCAGCAACACAACTCTTTTGGTGGAAGAACACCAGTTTCGACGAGGAGCAGAAGGTCAGCCTCGAAAATAACAAACACATGGTTACCGACGAATGGAAGTTGGCTGTTGGGATCGATTGGCGGGATGATCAGAACAACAACGCTCTGTCTCTTCCTCTTGGGCGCCATCGTGGTCACTCAAGCGATGCGGGTGGACTCAGGAACTCAAGAAACAGGAAAGCGGTGGAGGAAAAAGCAAGAACTAGGGTTCAGAATTTAAGGAGAGACGTCAGCAGAAGTATGGGTTGGCGCGATATGTCGAGCGCAAAGTGGCAGACCGTAACTCGGAAAAAGTTGAGATCGCAGAAAAGCAAGCATCACTCGGGCATTACCTCTAAAATGCTGGCGAGCCACTAGATGCATGGACATGGTGTATAGCAATGGATCAGCAAGGAACCATGTCTTCATTCATAGGGGGAGATCATTACAAACTTGAGACCGACTCGTCCTGAGTCAGCCTCTTCACCCCTCGGTCATTACATCAAATTACATTACACTACTACTCACATTACACTACAGTACTAAATAACACTACCTTATTCTACTGCTAATTACTACTACTGCTGCTACTTATACTAATATTTACGCCAGAAGCATTATGTTGTCGGCCTTGCCGTCGCCGTCGTCGCCCTTGCCACCGCCGTCACCCTTGCCATCATCGTCGCCTTTGCTGTCACCGCCATCGCCCTCGCCATTAGGGATGGCAACGGATCGGATTCGGGTCGGGTATAATAAATACTCACCCGCGACCGTACCTGCGGGTATTAGCCATACCCGCCCGCAACTGTACCCGCGCGTAAAAATTGTATCCGTGCCCGTACCCATCGGGTATCGGGCGGGTATCGGGTACTCGCGAGCATATATATATATATATATATATATAAACAATACAAAAAATTTCTAGAAAATATAATCATAACCAGCAAAAATTCTAGAAAACTTATGCGTACACGGAACACTTCGAACAAGTCTTCATGAATTATGCGTCAACACAGGCATACAGAACATAATATGCGAACACTTAAAGTCTTCATAATACATGCTCACTAGTTTTTAGTTTTTATAGATATCCACGGTAACCCGTGGGCGACAAAAAATATCTGTACCTGACCCAATTTTATCACGGGTCAGGCACGGGCAAGACCCGCGGGTACAAATTCGTACCGGAACCCAAACGACGGGTCAGATATCCGACGGATATCCGAACCCGTCGGTAAAATTGCCGTCCCTAGTCGTCGTCGCCACCTTCGTCGTCACCATCGTTGTCGCCCTTGTCGTCGTCGTCACCGATGCCGTCGTCGCCCTCGCCGTCGCTCCACTCCTCAGAGTCGGAGGAGTCTTCGACCTCCTTCGAGTCATCCGACCCATCGAGCCCGGCGCGCTCGATGGATCACCAGCACGCCCGCGCCACGGTGGACAGCCCCATGGAGTCGTCCGAGTCCTCGGATGACGCCACGGGGGACGCTGGAGCGGGCGACTGATCATACTCAGAGGAAACTTCCTTCGAGTACTCTGAGTCACCAAAGTCCTCTAAGGGTGGACTCAGAGGACGCTTGCACTTGCCGTCAGTGAGACGAGGCCATCCCTTGCCTCTCTTGCTTCTGCCAATGGTTGGGCAGAAGGGGGAGAAGTGAGGAAGAAGAGAGCAAGTGATCAAGGGCGAGTGAAGAAAGCAACCAGGACAAGCGGGCTATTTAAAGAGGCCAAGGGGTGACCGTCCACTTCCTACCCCGCTCACCGAACAGTCGCAAGAATTCAATAAGCAATTCAAGCCGCCTGAAAATGAGTCAGGCAACTTGCGCTGTTTCGCATAACACGTCACTGGTAGGACTCAAGTCAACTACTCGGGCAAATGATTACACCCCTATGTCTCATCAAATTACTACTTCAGGACAACGTGATAAACACCTTTCGTGGGGCAGACACCCTTTGGGCACACCCATTGAGTGTATCGCCCGGAATATTTAAGTTTTTCTGAAATGAAAATACCTGGAAAATATACGCAATGAATGTACCGCGACAAAAAGAGAAGATCGACTGAAATGGGAGGAAGTCTAAATGTGGTTATTAAAGCGCAAGCCCAATCATCAGAGGCATTGAAGTACAGGGCTGAGCGGTGTCTAGCCGGGGGTCCTCTGTTTCAACCAGCCAGATGTCCAACATGTCATCGATCAAATTGATTCTATACCTAACAAGGCATGGACAGATGGCGTCACTAGGCTATTCTGAAAATTATTTTTGAGAACGGCACAAGGTGAAGGCCTTTAAATTGATTATTTCAAAATCAATTCAAAGCTCGGGGGCTACATCCATTGGGTGCACCTTCGGTGCACCCAACAGATTCACAATGCTCTGAAGCCAAGTGCTAATTTCAAAAGCAAAAGGATGAAGACCTTTAAATGGATTACCTCTAAAATCCACTCAAAGCTCGGGGGCTACACCCATTGGATGCACCTTTGGTGCACCCAACAGATTCACAATACTCTAAAGCCAAGTGCTAATTTCAAAAGCAAAAGGATGAATACCTTTGAATGGATTACTTCTAAAATCCACTCCAATCTCGAGGGCTACACCCAATGGGTGCACCTTTGGTGCACCCAACAGCAGTACAAGAGATCAAGTCATGCTACAAACCCACAGATAGGACCAGGAACCTTTGAGTCGATTATTTCAAAATCAACTCAAATATTGGGGGCTTGTGGGGGACAAATATCTCCCAGATCCACTAGAAGGCGAAAACCCTTGCGTGGGACCACAAACTAGTCACCCCGCAAGGTCGTCTCATCATGCGCTGAGAAAAGACTACAATTGAAACGGGCTGACCCAAGAAGGCAATGGGCTCGCGCCCGGATCGTCCGCGGATTATGTGTGGTCTTGAGGGAGTTGTCCATCTTTCCCACGTCTGACGCTCTCAAATGCTGGAGATAGATCGGGACGAAGCCATCGGGTTTTCCTTAAGATAAGCAAAGTCAGTTCGCTATTTGCTAGGAGATAAACCAGAAGAATGTGATCAGCGTGTGCGTAGGGAGTGCCCCACGGTCGTGTGTATAAGGCCTAGGGGGATCCCCATCATTTTGATCTCATGAGCACCTCTCCATTCGGGAAACACCACTTGTAAACACACCACATAGATAAAGACACCCTAAGAAGTAGGGTATTACGCCTCTCAAAGCGGTCCGAACCTATAGAAAATCGTCTGACTCTCTCCTTGTGCTTCTGGCATAAACCATCGAGCTACGATCAACAACACTGTCCTACCCAAAAGCACCACGAGGGTACCCCGGGTGTGCGGTCGGACACTAGACACCGACACTGTCCCAACATGTGCTAGATGGCGATGCCAAAGCCTGCCCATGTTGGTCTTAACAAGTAAACATGCATCTAGATCGGTATTTTCTTTAGTAAATTCTACTAAATAAAGCTTGCCATTATAACACCACATTCAATCCCTAGACCAACGGTACTTACTCCTGGCAGCTCTCTAGGATCATATATCATCACCACAGACCAACATGAGTCTTTTGTGCGTACTTTGTCCTCACTCATGCGCACCCGAGAAAACTTCCCAGTCGATCACCCATCCCAAATTGCTCTAAGGCAAGCACGCTTAACCTGGAGGTTCTTTCGAGATAGGCTTCCGAAAAAGAAGATGTGCCTTTTTGGTATGAATACTCTATTAATTCTATTAAGCCTTGGGCAAGGATATCAACATCCTAGGGGCCAGTATATCACAGTCGTCAGATACACCTTTAAATGCTAATGAACCATCACTTCTTATAAAGACAGTTACATCAACATTTGTAAATAAACATTTGTAACCCATGTGACATAAGTAACTAAAGGAAATCAAACTGTTGGGGACTTGTTCTCAAATGCTATGAGCTAAGAACAAGGCAACACAAAATGTTAATGATTAAAGACCTTCGTCCTTCTGAGCATTATCTCCCTTAGGATATAATGATCTCCAGACGAAGGTTATGAAGGACATACCTTCATCATCTCAGTATGTGATAACGAAGGTAGAAGCAAATGAAACATGGAAAATAACATAAACAATCATATTGAATCAACTAATTATTTATCTCATTATATTATCATGGACAAACATGAATAACAGTAAATTACATTTGTACCTTCGGCTTGACAGAAGGTGTGAGATCAAGAGTGACGTGTGAGTGAATACAAGTCAGCGTGAACAGTACGGTGTTACTATTCATCTATTTATAGGCACAGGACATAGCCTGTGTGAAATTACATCCATGCCCTTGATATTTACTATTGACTTAAGGATAATCTATCGAGGACTAGATAGCCTTTTCCTCTTTAAGTCGGTTTCATTTTCCACTGCTAAGCTGAAGCTTCTCCACGCGTATCTTCAGAACTGGTTCATCCTTTCGGACCACGCTTTTCATGTCATATACAGATTCATCCCAAGGCCGAAGGTCCCTGTGAATGTATTATACTTGGAAAATATGTTAGTCGTGTTTTTGAGGACCTTTAGAAGACGAAGGCCTCCAATAGTAGCCCCTCGTAGTGTTAGTTTGTTGTAACAACGAATTTGGACTGCGACGTGAACGAAGGCCTTAAGCTAAAGGTCCAAAAAAACACCTTCCCTTCGCTAGAATAGCGAAAGTTAATGACAAACGGGGCCCGCCAAGTTGCAAAGCGCTAGGCGTATAAATAGGAACCCATAGCGGCGGAATTTGATACGCCATTTCTACTGTTTGCGTTGTTTTCTCAAAATTTTTAACTCTTGCTTACCAGCTCTTGCTTGATTTTTGAGCTTCGGTTTAAAGACGTGCTTGCTCCATATCTGAGGAGAAGATGACTAAGGACAAGAAGATGACTGAGGAGAAGAAGATAACTGAGGAGAAGAAGCTGTATGAAGAGAAGAAAGTTGTGGACCCTTTTATTGCTAGGTTTTATGAGTCTATGGCAAAAAATGAATACAGAAAAAATTACTAAGGATATAATGGAGGGTTTGTCTGAAGATTCTGATGACAGTAATAGTTATGATGTGGAAAGTGGAGATGAAGATTCTGAGGACCGGCCCTGGTGGCCAAGCCATACCATCTTCGGAAAATCAACCATTAAACAAAGTCATATTGACACCATGAGAGGGAGATATTTTCGTGACATGTCTATTGTGAGGGTTGGAGGAGACAACACTGCCCCTGCTCCTGAGGAAAATGAAGTTGTTATTTACCGAAGCTTCTTGAAGGCAGGCCTTCGGTTCCCATTGAGCAAATTTGTGGTTGAAGTGTTAAAGATATTCCAGATCTTTCTTCATCAGATTACCCCCGAAGCTATAATTAGGATGGGGATGTTTGTCTGGGCTGTAGGAAGCCAGGGGCTAGAGCCGAGCACGAAGTGCTTCTGCAATATGCACGAGCTTTTATACGAGACGAAGGCTACCGGCAAAGAACAGTACCACAACAACTTCGGCTGTTAAGAATTCATTGCTCGCTCTAATGCAAGCTACCCGGTGCTAACATACCAGAAAAGATGCCAGGGGCCTGGATGGAGGAGTGGTTTTATATTAAAAATGATCTGATTGAAAGGAAGGATATCAAGGAAATCATCCAGCGCCCCATCTGGTCTCGCTTCAGCCTCCGAAGGCCGAAGGTGGCTATTAAAGGTGACGTCGAAGCATGCCAGAAGGCCTTTAGCAATGTTTGTGCCTTCATTGGCACAAGAGATATAATCCAAGAGCACATAGCCTATAGGGTGTGGCCACTTGTGGATAGCTGGGAAATAATCCAAGAGCACATAGCCTATAAGGTGTGGCCACTTGTGGATAGCTGGGAAATGCCGAAGGAGACTACTGCTGACTCCAGTGAAGGTGGCCTAGTAAAAGGGAAATGTGCCTTCGGGCAATTTCCATTATGTTTTGGTGATTAAGTGCCCAACACATTTAAATGAGCCCTCTTGTGCTAAATCAAGAGAAAAGTGATAATCAAAGCAAAGGTATGATTCTAGACTTAGTACATTAGTTTTTGTGTACTAATATACTTGTCTAAGTGCTGGAATAAGAAAAAAGAGAAGAAGAAAAGAACTTGGCTCGAAGCAGCCAAGACTCAACGCAGTCTGGCACACCGGACTGTCCGGTGGTGCACCGGACAGTGTCCGGTGCGCCAGGCCAGCCTCTGGTGAATAGGTCACTCTCGGGAACTGACGGTGGTGTACGGCTATAATTCACCGGACTGTCTGGTGGTGCACCGGACTGTTCGGTGAGCCGCCTGCGACGAAGTCGTCGCTCTCGGGGATCGTTCAACGGCGTACGGCTAAAATTCACCGGACGGTCCGGTGAGGCACCGGACTGTCCGGTGAGCCAACGGTCGACTGCGCCAACGGTCGGCCGCACAATCCACGCGCGCCGCATGGCCACGCCAACGGTCGGCAGGGGCACCGGACCGTCCAGTGAGCCAACGGTCGACTGCGCCAACGGTCGACCGCGCAATTCGCGCGCGATGCATGGCCGCACCAATAGTCGGCAGGGGGCACCGAACTGTCCGGTGTGCACCGGATAGTGTCCGGTGCGCCAACGGCTCCATTTCTGCAACGGTCGACTGTTTTATTTTTGGAAGGAGATCTGCACCGGACTATGAACAGTACCTGTCCGGTGGTGCACCGGACTGTCCGGTGCACCACCCGATAGAAGGCAAGAATTGCCTTCCCAGATTGCTTCCAACGGCTTCTAGCTGCCTTGGGGCTATAAAAGGGACCCCTAGGCGCATGGAGGAGAAAACCAAGCATTCTTTGATCATCTCTAAGCACCAAGACTCCATTCTCGCGCATTCGATTCTTTGTGATAAGTGACTTGAGCTCTAGTTGAGTAGAGAACTCCCCGCATTGTGTTGTGAGCTCGAGTTGTGGCTTGTGAGCGTGATTGTGTTCGTGCTTTGAGTCTTGTGTGTGTTGCTCTTCCCTCCCTTACTTTAGTGCTTCTTTGTGATCATCATTTGTAAGGGCGAGAGGCTCCAAGTTGTGGAGATTCCTCGCGAATGGGAAATAGTGAAAGAAAGGAAAACACTGTGGTATTCAAGTTGATCATTGGATCACTTGAAAGGGGTTGAGTGCGACCCTCGTCCAGCGGGACACCACAACGTGGAGTAGGCAAGTGTTATACTTGGCCGAACCACGGGATAAATCTTCGTGTCTCTTGTGCTTGTTTTCTTCGTGACCACTGTGTTTCACAAGAGCTCGATCCTTAGCCACTTGACTCTATTGAACTAACACCTAATCAAGTTTTGTGGCTTCAAGTATTTGATTTTTATAGGATCACCTATTCACCCCCCCCTCTAGGTGCTCTCAATTGGTATCAGAGTCGTTCTCTTCACGAAAGGGACTAATCGCCCGAAGAGATGGATCCTAAGGGAAAGGGGATGGTGGTCAACGACAAGACAAAGGAGTCCATCGTCAACGAGCCAAGAGATGATAAGCCCTCAGACTCTGGCTCGAGTCATAAGAAGAAGGACGGGAAGAAGAAGAGGCGCATCAAGAAGATCATCTACTACGACAGCGACGAGTCTTCTTCTTCCCCAAGAGACGACGAATACGAAGAGAAAAAGAAAACGGTCAACTCAAACTTTTCTTTTGATTATTCTTGTATTCCATTCAATTCTAATGCTCATTTACTTTCAATTCCACTCGGGAAACCTTCGCACTTTGATGGAGAAGACTACCCATTTTGGAGACACAAAATGCGTAGTCACCTATTCTCTCACCATCCAAGCATTTGGGAGATTGTTGAAAACGGAATGCTTTTTTATAGTACTGACAACCCCGTTTTCATTAATGAGCAAATCCATAAAAAGTCACAAGCTACCACTGTTTTGTTAGCATCGTTGTGTAGGGACGAGTACAATAAGGTGAGCGGCTTGGACAATGCCAAGCAAATCTGGGACACCCTCAAGATCTCTCATGAGGGGAACGACGCCACCATGATCACCAAGATGGAGTTGGTGGAAGGCAAACTAGGGAGGTTCGCAATGATCAGGGGAGAAGAGCCAACACAAACATACAATCGACTCATGACCCTGGTCAACAAAATTAGGAGCTATGGAAGCACGAGATGGACCGATCACGACGTCGTCCGGCTTATGCTCAGGTCCTTCACTGTTCTTGATCCTCATCTTGTGAATTCAATCCGTGAGAATCCTAGGTACACAAGGATGACGCCCGAGGAAATACTTAGAAAGTTTGTAAGCGGGTGTATGATGATCAAGGAGGCAAGATACGTTGATGAGGCATTGAATGGCCCAATGACTATCTACGAGCCTCAAACCGTTGCTCTCAAAGCAACAAGCAGCAGGGAGGCGCTACCTATCAAGGTGGCACAAGTAGAGGCGGCCGGGCTAAACGAGGATGAAATGGCCCTCATCATCAAGCGCTTCAAGACGGCGCTAAGAGGTTGCAAGGAGCATCCCAACAAGAGCAAGACGAAGGGAAAGCGCTCCTGCTTCAAGTGTGGTAAGACTGGTCACTTTATTGCTAACTATCTCGATAATGATAGTGACCAGGGACAAGAAAAGAGCGAGAAGAGGGAGAAAAAGAAATCCTACAAGAAGGCGAAGGGCGAGGCGCACCTTGGCAAGGAGTGGGATTCGGATTGCTCTTCGTCCGACTCCGACGACGAAGGACTTGCCGCCTCAGCCTTCAACAAGTCGTCCCTCTTCCCCAACGAGCGTCACACCTGCCTCATGGCAAAGGAGAGGAAGGTAAGCGCTCGAGATAACTCTACGTATGCTTCTTCTAGCGATGAAGAGTCTAGTGATGATGAAGTAGACTATTCTAGCTTGTTTAAAGGTCTAGATAGAGCCAAGGTAGAAAAATCAATGAATTGATTGATGCATTAAATGAAAAGAATAGACTCTTAGAAAAGCAAGAGGATTTATTGTATGAAGAACATGACAAGTTTATTAGTGTACAAAAATCTCTTGTTTTGGAAACTAAAAGAAATGAGATTTTATCTTCTGAAATTTCTGCTTGCCATGAATCTATTTCTAGTTTGAGGAGTGTTAACAATGAGTTAATTGCTAAGTTAGAGGTAGCTAACAAATCTAGTTCAAGTGTGGAACATGTCGTAATTTGTAATAGGTGCAAGGATTTTGATGTTAATGCTTGTAATGAACATCTTGCATCCATTACTAAACTAAATGGTGAAGTGACTAGTCTTAATGCCCAACTTAAGACTATCAAAAATGATTTTGACAAACTAAAATTTGCAAGAGATGCCTACACTGTTGGTAGACACCCCTCTATTAAGGATGGGCTTGGCTTTCGACGGGAAGCCAAGAACTTAACAAGTCAAAGGGCTCCCATCTCCGCCAAGGAGAAAGGGAAGGCCCCTATGGCTAGTTTTAGTGCTCAAAGAAATCATGCCTTCATCTATAGTGATAGAAAGTTTTCTAGAAATGCTCATAGGAATTATGCTTATGATTCACATGCTATGATTGCATCAAGTTCTTCTTTTGTGCATGGTAGAAATATGCCTAGGAAAAATGTTGCTCATGTGCCTAGGAAAGTTTGTAATGAACCTTCTACAATTTACCATGCTTGCAATACTGCTTTTGCAATTTGTCGTAAGAATAAGAAAGTGATTGCTAGGAAGTTGGGGGTCAAATACAAAGGAGACAAGACTTGCATTTGGGTCCTAAATACTATTATAACTAACCTTGTAGGACCCAACAAGAGTTGGGTACCTAAAACCTAAGCCTAATTTGCCTTGCAGGTTTATGCATCCGAGGGCTCAAGCTGGATTATCGACAGCGGATGCACAAACCACATGACGGGGGAGAAGAAGATGTTCACCCCCTATGTCAAGAACAAGGATTCCCAAGATACAATCATATTTGGAGATGGGAATCAAGGCAAGGTCAAAGGCTTAGGCAAGATAGCCATCACTAATGAGCACTCTATCTCTAATGTATTTCTAGTAGAGTCGCTAGGCTATAATCTGCTGTCTGTTAGTCAATTAAGCCACATGGGTTATAATTGTCTGTTTACAAATATAGATGTGTCTGTCTTTAGAAGGAGTGATGGTTCACTAGCTTTTAAGGGTGTACTAGATGGCAAACTCTATTTAGTGGATTTTTCGAAAGAGGAGGCCGATCTAGATACATGCTTAATTGCTAAGACTAGCATGGGCTGGCTATGGCATCGCCGTCTAGCACATGTTGGGATGAAGAATCTCTACAAACTTCTAAAGGGAGAACATGTGTTAGGTCTAACAAATGTGTTTTTCGAAAAAGATAGACCTTGTGCAGCTTGTCAAGCAGGCAAACAGGTGGGAAGCGCTCATCACAGCAAGAATGTGATGACCACATCAAGACCTTTGGAGCTACTTCACATGGACCTCTTTGGACCCGTCGCCTACCTTAGCATAGGGGGAAGTAAGTATGGTCTTGTTGTTGATGATGATTTTTCCTGCTTCACTTGGGTATTCTTTTTGCAGGATAAATCAGAAACCCAAGGGGCCCTCAAGCGCTTTCTAAGGCGAGCTCAAAATGAATTTGAGCTCAAGGTGAAAAAGATTAGAAGCGACAACGGGTCCGAGTTCAAGAACCTTCAAGTGGAGGAGTTCCTTGAGGAGGAAGGAATCAAGCACGAGTTCTCCGCTCCCTACACACCACAGCAAAACGGTGTGGTAGAGAGGAAGAACAGGACGCTTATACACATGGCGAGGACGATGCTTGGAGAATTCAAGACGCCCGAGCGGTTTTGGTCGGAAGCTGTGAACACAGCTTGCCACGCCATAAATCGGGTCTACCTTCATCGCCTCCTCAAGAAGACGTCGTACGAACTTCTAACCGGTAACAAACCCAACGTTTCATATTTTCATGTATTAGGGAGTAAATGCTACATTCTAGTGAAGAAAGGTAGGAATTCCAAATTTGCTCCCAAAGCTGTAGAAGGGTTTTTACTAGGTTATGACTCAAATACAAAGGCGTATAGAGTCTTCAACAAATCATCGGGTTTGGTTGAAGTCTCTAGCGACGTTGTATTTGATGAAACTAATGGCTCTCCAAGAGAGCAAGTTGATCTTGATGATGTAGATGAGGATGATGTTCCAACGGACGCAATTCGCACCATGGCGATTGGAGATGTGCGACCACAGGAACACCAGGAGCAAGATCAACCTTCTTCCTCAATGATGGTGCATCCCCCAACTCAAGATGATAAACAGGTCCCTCAAGAAGAGGCGTGTGATCAAGGGGAAGCACAAGATGTCCAAGATGTGGAAGAAGAAGCACCACGGGCCCCTCCAACTCAAGTTCGAGCGACGATTCAAAGGAATCATCCCGTCGACCAAATCTTGGGTGATATAAGCAAGGGAGTAACTACTCGCTCATGTCTAGCTAATTTTTGTGAGCATTACTCATTTGTCTCTTCTATTAAGCCTTTCAGGGTAGAAGATGCCTTGCTAGATCCGGACTGGGTGTTGGCCATGCAGGAAGAGCTCAACAACTTCAAGCGAAATGAAGTTTGGACACTGGTGCCATGTCCCAAGCAAAACGTTGTGGGAACCAAGTGGGTGTTCCGCAATAAACAGGACGAGCATGGGATGGTAACAAGGAACAAGGCTCGACTTGTGGCAAAAGGTTATGCCCAAGTCGCAGGTTTGGACTTTGGGGAGACTTTTGCTCCTGTAGCTAGGCTAGAGTCGATTCGCATTTTGTTAGCCTATGCCGCTCACCATTCTTTCAGGTTGTTCCAAATGGACGTGAAGAGCGCTTTCCTCAACAGGCCAATCAAGGAGGAGGTGTACGTGGAGCAACCCCCTGGCTTTGAGGACGAACGGTACCCCGACCACGTGTGTAAGCTCTCTAAGGCGCTCTATGGACTTAAGCAAGCCCCAAGTGCATGGTATGAATGCCTTAGAGATTTTCTAATTGCTAATGCTTTCAAGGTTGGGAAAGCTGATCCAACTTTGTTCACTAAGACTTGTGATGGTGACTTATTTGTGTGCTAAATTTATGTCGATGACATAATATTTGGTTCTACTAACCAAAAGTCTTGTGAAGAGTTTAACAGGAAGATGACTCAGAAATTTGAGATGTCAATGATGGGCGAGTTGAACTACTTCCTTGGATTCCAAGTGAAGCAACTCAAGGATGGCACCTTCATCTCTCAAACAAAGTACACGCAAGACTTGCTCAAGCGGTTCGGGATGAAGGATGCCAAGCCCGCAAAGACTCCAATGGGAACCGACGGACACGTCGACCTCAACAAAGGAGGTAAGTCCGTTGATCAAAAGGCATACCGGTCTATGATAGGGTCTTTACTTTATTTATGTGCTAGTAGACCGGATATTATGCTTAGCGTATGCATGTGTGCCAGATTTCAATCCGACCCAAGGGAGTGTCACCTTGTGGCCGTTAAGCGAATTCTTAGATATTTAGTTGCTACGCCTTGCTTCGGGATCTGGTATTCAAAGGGGTCTACCTTTGACTTGATTGGATACTCAGACTCCGACTATGCTGGATGTAAGGTTGATAGGAAGAGTACATCAGGGATGTGCCAATTCCTAGGAAGGTCCCTAGTGTCTTGGAGTTCTAAGAAACTAACTTCCATTGCCCTATCCACCGCTGAGGCCGAGTATGTTGCCGCAGGACAGTGTTGCGCGCAACTACTTTGGATGAGGCAAACTCTCCGGGACTTTGGCTACAATCTGAGCAAAGTCCCACTCCTATGTGACAATGAGAGTGCAATCCGCATGGCGAACAATCCTGTTGAACACAGCCGCACAAAGCACATAGACATCCGGCATCACTTTTTGAGAGACCACCAGCAAAAGGGAGATATCGAAGTGTTTTATGTTAGCACCGAGAACCAGCTAGCCGATATCTTTACCAAACCTTTAGATGAGAAGACCTTTTGCAGGCTGCATAGTGAGCTAAATGTCTTAGATTCGCGTAACTTGGATTGATCTAGAGCATACATGTGTTTTATGCCTTTGATCATGTTCGTTTATGCATGTTATTGCTTATTTATGGTGCTCAAGTTGTGCAAGGGATCCCCGGACCTCACAAGTCCATGTGTGAATGATGCACATATTTAGGGGGAGAAATGCTACAACTTGACCCTTTGAGACTAACCGTGTGCTTGAGTTTTCTTAATTTAGTCTCGAAGGTAATTGAAAGGGAAAAGGTGAACTTGGACCATGCAAGACTTCCACTGCACTCCGATGAGAGGGTAAGTTACTCCAAGTACATCTCCATGCTCTTATTGCCTTTTTACTCTTAACTAATGATTTTGGTGAGGCAATGGGGTTTAAGGGCCAATAATGATCTTGTTTTGGTGCTTAATGCCAAAGGGGGAGAAATTAAGGCCAAAGCAAATGGATCAGTTACCACTTGAGAATTTTGAAAATTAAGGCCAAAGCAAATGGACTGTCCGGTGCGCCACCCGACAGAAGGCAAGAATTGCCTTCCCAGATTGCTTCCAACGGCTCCTAGCTGCCTTAAGGCTATAAAAGGGACCCCTAGGCGCATGGAGGAGAAAACCAAGCATTCTTTGATCATCTCTAAGTACCAAGACTCCATTCTCGCGCATTCGATTCTTTGTGATAAGTGACTTGAGCTCTAGTTGAGTAGAGAACTCCCCGCATTGTGTTGTGAGCTCGAGTTGTGGCTTGTGTGCGTGATTGTGTTCGTGCTTTGAGTCTTGTGTGTGTTGCTCTTCCCTCCCTTACTTCCATGCTTCTTTGTGATCATCATTTGTAAGGGCGAGAGGCTCCAAGTTGTGGAGATTCCTCGCGAACGGGAAATAGTTAAAGAAAGGAAAACACTGTGGTATTCAAGTTGATCATTGGATCACTTGAAAGGGGTTGAGTGCGACCCTCGTCCAGTGGGACGCCACAACGTGGAGTAGGCAAGTGTTATACTTGGTCGAACCACGGGATAAATCTCCGTGTCTCTTGTGCTTGTTTTCTTCGTGACCACTGTGTTTCACAAGAGCTCGATCCTTAGCCACTTGACTCTATTGAACTAACACCTAATCAAGTTTTGTGGCTTCAAGTATTTGATTTTTACAGGATCACCTATTCACCCCCCTCTAGGTGCTCTCACCTAGTTCAATTGAAATATACCTTCAGATTCAGAGATAAATTTGACGAACCAAACGATGACTGGTTGAAATGCATTGAAGCTACCAGCGACAAGCTGCTTGGGACTTATTCCAAGGCCGAAGATGATGCCTTATCCGCAGCCTTTGGGGGTCAGGGCAAGAAAAGATTGAACAGGATGTTTGATGCAATTGGCTTCGTATACCCTGATTATCACTACCCATTGCGAAGGCAAGGAAAGAAGAGAAAAACTGTCGCTTCGGCCACCACTGTTGTGTCGAAGGGCAAGAAAATGAAGGTTCTGACCCATCGGCCGCGATATATTGAACCGGCCATAGTGCCTGAATTTGGTGAAGGGACCTCTTCAACTGCTGAAGCAAAACAAGCTGCTCCCCACCTTGCAAAGCGCTGAAGAATCGATTGTAGTGCCAAAGGTGCCTACAGTCGGGCCAGCCGAAGCCAAAGATGATGCAACCGAAGAGCCAAAATTGGAAAAAAAAAACATTGATAATACTAGAAATTCTAAGCCCATCAGCAAAGGCAGAATTGCTGAAAGTGCAAAAGGCTCCTGCCGCAACTCCTAAAAGGAGGAGGATGGCCAGCGTGCTAGACGCTGTCATGGAGACCACAAAGGCCTTGAGCCCTGCTCCTACTAAGAAAGTTGCCGAAGCTGTCAAAGTCCAGGCTAGAGCCGAAGCTAGGCCTTCAGTGCCCATTGAGACGAAGGCTAGAGCCGAAGGTCTAGAGAAAGACAAAATTTTAATTTCATTGGTGAGTAAAATGAAAGAAGACAAAGCTAAATACAATGCTTAGGCCGAAGCCCAAAAAGCCGAGGTTGAAGACCTTCGGAAACAACTGGCCGAAGCCAAAGAAAATTGTCAAGTTGCAAAGGCCAGCCAAGAAATAAGTGAATGGGGAGAAAAAATATTGAGGAGCTTCGCGAATCCAAGGAAAGATGCTTCAAAAAATCCTTGGATTGCTTGAAAATTTTGAAAAACAGCTTTGCAAAGGTAGGTGCTTACTTCTCTGAGGAGAACTTCGTTCGAGGTGACCTCGAAGGCGTCATTGAATGAATAAGCGGGGAAGCCGAAGCTTTTGAAGAAATTCTGAACGACCGCAGAGATATTTGCGCTTTCTTCGGTGCCCGAGGAATTGCAGCTATTCTGGAGAAGGCTGGATGCGATCACGTGAAAGCTGCAGCTCAGGCCAAAGCCGCCTTCTCCATAGACGATATGAAGGACCCGTCAGCCGAAGCAACTTTAGTGGGCAGAAAGTTTTATTCTAATGTCTGGGTAAACGGTGGCCGAGAATTGGCCCACGAAATTATAAAAAAGAATGAAAAAGACACCCATGACGCCCGATAAGAAGCTAGGCGAACTGAAGAGGCTGTTGAACGCGAAAGGCACATAGGTATTGTTTTTGAATTTTAACTTCGGTACTTACTTTGTGGCTTCGAACTAATAGCTTATCTACTACAGCTGAGCTATCACCGCGGCCAGAGCCGTACAATCCCTGGCTGATCCGGAGATGAAGGAAGCGCTGGATGTTATAAGCATTGCAAACTCTATTATCGACGAAGTTGTCGACAAGTTATTAAACGAAGCCACAGAAAAGATCCTTAGAGAAGAGTAGACTATTGTAATAATACTTTGTAACTTTATTATAAGAATACTTTGTAACATTTGGTGTATGGAACAATTGATGAGACATGTAAATTACTGTAATATATTTCTTTACGATGCGTGAAATTTACACACATACCGTTTTTGAGCCTTCGGCGAAAAAACACCTTCCCTTCTTTTCATGCTTCGTAAAGAAAGAGCCCTTCTATGGCAAGTCTGATAAAACTGTATTTCCCGAAGCTTACTTCATGCCTCAGCACATCTTCATTTTGACAGAGCATTTGCCGAAGGTTTTCCTCATATTCAATCTTTGTGTTGTTAGTGCAATATAATGTATGATGTAATGTTATGCGAAATGATATGATGACATGATGCAAAATGATGACGATGCCGAAGACACACACCCACGCGCCCACACTGGAATACACAAGACTCTGCATCCCCTTAGGAACGTCTTTTGAGTCTTCAAGCTCTGCATCCCCTTAGGAACGACTTTTGAGCTTCTTCACCTTCTATTTTGGTGGCATTTAAGCTCTGCATCCCCTTAGGAATGACTTTTGAGCTTCTTCACCTTATATTTTGGTGGCATTTGGCTCTGCATTCCCTTATGAACGACTTTTGAGCAGAAAACTTACGCTGCGCTCCCTTAGGAACGGCTTTTTTACAACTTCGGATCATAATTTTTGGCTCTGCATTCCTTTAGGAACGACTTTTGAGCAGAAAACTTACGCTGCGCTCCCTTAGGAACGACTTTTGAGCTTTGGAATTTTACTCCACTTTTTTAGACACGTCTTTCGAGCTTCATAAATCCATGAGGAAGATATATTTCACTCTGGTGTAGGCATAATTATTACAAGAAATTGAAATTAAGTTCTTTATTACTTGTTTCTCACACAAAAAATAAAATGGCATAAAAGATAAAAGTACATCAAAAGTAGGATATTCCTTAGTATATATACTTTGATTCTGGTACGGTACTATTGACTGTATGAGCTTCGGACTCCTCTTTGAAGTCGCGCTGCTGTTGGGCATGCTGGTGCCCTTCTGGCTGCTGGCTTCGGGTATGAGTAGGTGGCAATGGTGGTGGTAGTGGGAGCTGGGGCCAGGAAGCTTGTGAATGACTTGCCGAAGCAACAGAAGCTGCAGGTTGATTACCCACGTATTCTGGTATATAGGGAGAGTAGCACGAAGCAGTATGTAAAACCTGTTTCGGCTGATTCTACCGCGCTTCTGCTTCAGCAATCTCTTTTTGCTTCTGAATGGTGACCTGGCATGTTCTTGTAGTGTGGCCCTTGTCCTCACCACAGAATAAGTAATAGAGTTTCCTGGGCTGATCCCCATATCTTCCTCCGAAGCCCCTGCCGCCTCTGCCCCTTGGAGCTGGTGGTCTGAAAGAGCTTTGTTGTTGCCCTGAAGAAGCTGCAGGTTGATTACCCACGTATTCTAGTATATAGGGAGAGTAGCACGAAGCAGTATGTAAAACCTGCTTCGGCTGATTCTACCGCGCTTCTGCTTCGGCAATCTCTTTTTGCTTCTGAATGGTGACCTGGCATGTTCTTGTAGTGTGGCCCTTGTCCTCACCATAGAATAAGCAATAGAGTTTCCTGGGCTGATCCCCATATCTTTCTTCGAAGCCCCTGCCGCCTCTGCCCCTTGGAGCTGGTGGCCTGAAAGAGCTTTGCTGTTGCCCTGAATATTGTGAGCTATGTTGTGGCCTCTGAAACTGGCTTCCTTTGTCATCATTCTGACTAGAGTTGTGGATTGATCTGACATGCCTAGGGTGGATTCTTACTCTGAAGCCCCTAGTCATCTCAGAAAACCTATAAGCTTCTTCCCTTCTCTGGTAGAAATCATTATCGGCCTGGATGTACTCATCCATCTTCTGAAGCAGCTTCTCTAGAGTCTGAGGGGGTTTCCTGGCGAAGTATTGAACCGTAGGTCCTGGCCGAAGCCCTTTGATCATGGCCTCAATGATGATTTCATTGTGCACTATGGGTGCTTGTGCTCTCAGATGCAAGAACCTTCGGACATATGTCTGGAGGTATTCTTCGTGGTCTTGCGTGCACTGGAACAAAGCTTGAGCAGTAACCGGCTTCGTCTGAAACCCTTAGAAACTGGTGATCAGCATGTCCTTCAGCTTCTGCCATAATGTGATTGTTCCTGGCCAAAGAGAGGAGTACTAGGTTTGTGCAACATTCTTGACTGCCATGACGAAGGATTTCGCCATGACTGCAGTATTGCCCCTATATGAAGATATGGTTGCTTCGTAGCTCATCAGAAACTGCTTCGGATCTGAGTGCCCATCATACATGGGGAGCTAGGGTGGCTTGTATGATGGGGGCCATGGGGTAGCCTGCAGTTCTGCTGACAAAGGAGAAGCATCATCAAAAGCAAAATTTCCATGATGGAAATCATCATACCACTCATCATCATCGTAGGAATTGTCATGATGAAGCTCTCTGCATTGAGGTCTTCGGTCCTAGTCATCTTGAGTGAGATGACGCATTTCCACAGCAGCCTCATCGATCTTCTTCTATAGATCGGAGAGATGAAGCATCTTCTCCTTCTTCCTCTGGACCTGTTGATGGATGGCTTCGAGGTCCCTTATTTCTTGGTCCAGCTCCTCCTTCTGAGGCGTTGGACTTGTAGCCTTCCTTTTTTGGCTTCTGGCTTCACACAGTGTTTCTTGGTTGATGTCCAGTGGCTGCAATGCAGCCCCCAGCGCTGAAGCTTTCTTCAGCGGCATGACGAAGGTCACAGCTTGTCGAAGGTGGTCGAATGAGTTCACTAGAGGTGGGCACCAATGTTGGGGACTTGTTCTCAAATGCTATGAGCTAAGAATAAGGCAACACAAAATGTTAATGATTAAAGACCTTCGTCCTTCTGAGCATTATCTCCCTTAGGATATAATGATCTCCAGACGAAGGTTATGAAGGACATACCTTCATCATCTCAGTATGTGATAACGAAGGTAGAAGCAAATGAAACATGGAAAATAACATAAACAATCATATTGAATCAACTGATTATTTATCTCATTATCTTATCATGGACAAACATGAATAACAGTAAATTACATTTGTACCTTCGGCATGATAGAAGGTGTGAGATCAAGAGTGACGTGCGAGCGAATACAAGTCAGCATGAACAGTACGGTGTTACTGTCCATCTATTTATAGGCACAGGACATAGCCTGTGTGAAATTACATCCATGCCCTTGATATTTACTATTGACTTAAGGATAATCTATCGAGGACTAGATAGTCTTTTCCTCTTTAAGTCGGTTTCATTTTCCACCGCTAAGCCGAAGCTTCTCCACGCGTATCTACGGAACTAGTTCATCCTTTTAGACCACGCTTTTCATGTCATATACAGCTTCATCCCAAGGCCGAAGGTCCCTGTGAATGTATTATACTTGGAAAATATGTTAGTCGTGTTTTTTAGGACCTTCGGAAGACGAAGGCCCCCAACACAAACTATATCCAAGCGATTCTACCAAAAAGACATTATAAATTGAATGCTCAATAGTAATCACTATTTTACCTATTCCTTTTACCTTGCATTGATTCCCATCTCCAAAGTTGGTTGTCACACCCAGATTTAAGGGACAAAGCCGAGTGCATCTCATACATCTGCCAAAGAAGACAACACATATAATAACAGAGTGTATAGAGATAAATGTCACAATATAATCAGAGTACTTATTACATAGCGGAAGTCTTACAAAATAGAAGATAAATATAAAACGATCTAAAGTCCATCCTTGGCGCCATAAAGTCAACTTGGAGACGCCACCTAGATCAAATCGAACTCCTCGATGTGTGGCTCCTCTTGAACCACCTGTTCTTCTCCTTTAGGGGGTGTGAGACAGCAAGGGTGAGCTCACACATGTTCATCGCTCAACAAGTTGTGGGGAATAATGTCCATGAACTCACCAAAGGTGGGAGTTCATGTGAAGTGTAAGGCTGATCAACAAAATAAAGGTTGAAGCTGGGCATTGCTTTTATAAGTTGGTCAAAATTTTATTAGCAGTTACTAAGTGTAAGTAAATACCAACCATAATAAATAATAGAACAAAATTAATAAATTATACCATGTAATGCAAATGACAAATTGAAGTTAAGTTCCATAAATTAATCGTGTGAGTGTCCGAGCCGCTCATGACTATGAGCACGACCAGTATACCGGTTTTACACTCTGCAGAGGTTGTACTCTGTACCCACAAGTCGTGTATCCCATGTCACTAGGGTTTACAAGGCCCTTAGACACTACTGAGGTGAATGACTAGGGATCCACTATGAGGCCTTTACAAAATTCCACTAGCTTCCGAAAACCCACTACAATTTATGGGAAGAGCACTTGCAAGAATCGGTCTCATAGTAGACCACTTTCTTCATGTTCTTCTTCTTGTCGCCACTCCGATGTGACTTGATGTGGGGAGGGGATTCATCCTTGCCTTTGGCGCTGGACTCCCTTGATGGAGCCTTCCTGTGGCTTGCGGACTTCTCGCCGGTCACAATCTCCCTCTTGGCGTGATCTCCCGACATCACTTCGAGTTGTTAAACTCTTAATAAAGCACCAGGCTCTGATACCAATTGAAAGTCGCCTAGAGGGGGGGTGAATAGGCGGAATCTGAAAATTATAAACTTAAAGCACAACTACAAGTTAGGGTTAGCGTTAGAATTAAATCCTAGTCCGAAAGAGGGGGCGAAAACAAATCAACCAAGAAATAAAGCGTATGACACGGTGATTTGTTTTATCAAGGTTCGGTTCTTGAGAACCTAGTCCCCATTGAGGTGGTCACAAAGACCGGGTCTCTTTCAACCCTTTCTCTGTCTCAAACGGTCACCTAGACCGAGTGAGCTTTCTCCTTAATCAAACGGGTCACTTAGACCCCTACAAGGACCACCACAACTTGGTGTCTCTTGCTTTGATTACAAGTGTCTTGAGAACAAGAATGGGAAGAAGAAAGCCAAGCCAAGCAAACAAGAGCACAAGAAAACACAAATGATCCTCTCACAAGTCTAAATGCGCTAGAGTGGATTTTGAGACTTTGAGTGGATCGATCTCTTGAATTGTGTCTTTGGAGTGGTGTCTATTACTCTTGTATTGAATGTGCAGGAGTGAATGCTTGGATGGTTGGAGTGGAGGTGGTTGGGGTATTTATAGCCCCAACCACCAATTCAACTGTTGGAGAGGCTATTTGTCGATGGGCGCACCGGACAATGTCCGGTGCGCCAGCCATGTCACCCAACCGTTAGGGTTCTGACGGTTTCGACCGTTGGAGCTCTGACTTCTTGGTGCACCGGACAGTCCGGTGCTGCACTAGACAGGCACTGTTCACTGTCTGGTGCGCCTTCTGGCGCTGCTCTGACTCTGCGCGAACTGTCCGTGCACTGTTCACGTTGCAGGCGACCGTTGGAGTCGACCGTTGCGCTCGCCAACAGTTGCTCCGCTGGCACACCGGACAGTCCAGTGGTCCACCGAACAGTCCGGTGAATTATAGCGGAGCGCGGCCTCAGAAACCCGAAGGTGAAGAGTTTGGAGTCGCTCGCCCCTAGTGCACCGGACACTGTCCGTTGGTGCACCAGACAGTCCGGTGCGCCAGACCAGGGTTCTCTTCGGTTTCTTTTTGCTCCTTTCTTGTGAACCCTAACTTGTTCATTTTATTGGTTTGTGTTGAACCTTTGGTACCTGTAGAATATATAATCTAGAACAAACTAGTTAGTCCAATTATTTGTGTTGGGCATTTCAACCACTAAAATTATTTAGGAAAAGGTTTGACCCTATTTCCCTTTCACCATTCCTTGTCAATATGTGCCTTGTCCTTTTTTCTGTAGAACTTCTTCTCCTTCTTCCCTTTCTTATCTTGTACATGTTCATTCTCATTATCGGGACATTGAGCAATAAAATGACCAGTCTTACCGCACTTGAAGCTTGAACGCTTTTCACTTGATTTGTTCTTGTTGGGATAGTCCTTGCGTCCCTTTAATGCAGTCTTGAAGCGCTTAATTACAAGCGCCATTTCTTCCTCATTAAGTCCGACAGCCTCCACTTATGCCACCTTGTTTGAAAGCGTATCCGTGTTGGTCATTGCTTTGAGTGCAACGGGTTGCGGCTCGTAGAGAGGAAGATGTCCGTTGGCGATGTCGTCGACGTACCTTGCTTCTTTTACCATCATGCGCCCGTTTACAAACTTACCAAGAATTTCCTTGGGCGACATTTTGGTATACCTAGTGTTTTCACGAATAAGATTAATAAGATAAGGATCAACTACAGTAAATAACCTTAGCATAAGACGTACGATGTTGTGATCCGTCCATCTTGTGCTTCCATAGCTTCATATCTTATTTACAAGGGTCTTGAGCCTCTTATACGTTTCAGTGAGTCATACAATTATTAAGAACCCTATCTTTATTTAAAAGGAACATGCCTCTATAAGACACTAATTTTTTTTATGAATAATTAATGTTTTTGAATTCTCGGTTTGGGGTTTACAAGTTAGAATGAAGTTGCTTTGGTTTTTGTTTGATTGTAGAGTGAAGCATAACAAAAGAGAAAGCTAAAAATAGGATTCGGAAGAGAAGCGTTGACTCGCAAACACGTGTCATTTTTAGACCGCCGAAGATGAAATATATTGGAGGAATATTTCATTTTTTCCGTAAAAATAGCTTCATATCTTATTTCATTTTATATAGAATTAAATCAAATATATCCATAACAATATGGATCATGAGAACATAAAGCATATGAATTATATAAATACGATAAACATGTAAACTGACTGAACAATTGAAACTAAATAGATAGAAATATAAACAGCATGACTGAAAAATTAAAACAGACAGATCTATCATATTATAATAAGACAGAACAGATAAGATAAAATCATTCCTACATATGAAACAACATAGATGAATATATGAAACAGTAAGTAAATAAACTGATCATACCCTCCCATGCGCTCTGATGATCTAGATCCTTGGCCAACTTCTTTTGTCATGTTGGAGATGTTTTGTTGGAGATGTTTTGGGCAGTCGCGTAGACGCTCCCCAAAAACCTAATTGCCGATTCCCCGTGCAAGGTCTCGAACGGCACCGGCTTCGGAGGCACCTGCCCTCTCGCTTCTCTGTGCGCGCAGAGTCACGAGATGGAAATACCCTCACTCGGCGGCTGGACTGTGATTCTGAAAGTGTTTTCTCGCGTGTACCGAGTGACAGGGGTGCTCCTCTATTTAACCTCTCGCAGAGGGAAGCTGAAGGAGAAAGGTCTCGCCGAGTCACGCCAAGAGTCGGTCAGCTCTCGCCGAGTTATGCCATGAGTCGGCCAGCTCTCGCCGAGTCATGCCATGAGTCGGCCAGCAGAAGGAGAAGGGTCACTCGGCTGACGAAGAGACAGGCAACTGAAAGGTTAACGCGGTTAGTGAGTGCTAAAAATTAACACAACCACACCACGCCCGCTCGCCTGCCTGCCTGCCTGCCTCGCCATGCCACGCCACGCCACGCCCGGCCCGGCCGACGGCGGCGGCGGCGCACGCGCGCGTGTGGCACGCCCTTGTCCATTTCTTGACTTCTCAAGTTAGGTAGAATAAATCCCACCATATAAGTCAAGCCAAAAGACCCTTGGACTTCCAATGTGGTACTATTGGTATTCTCCACCATTACACACCATAGAGTTTATTCAATAAATGGGCCAAGCCCATAAAAGATCCAACAATCCCCACCAAACTCTAGGGTTTGTAATGATGAAGTATCAGAATCACAATCCTTTGATATACCAGTGTTTCGATGGAGACTGTTAAGTTGAACATCCATCTAGAATAAGAGTTTCACTCATTCACAACTGAACAATGGACTAAGCCTTGAATTGACAGTTTTGTGCGAAATGAGATTCACTCAAATCCTTTGCTGATACTAGGCTGCAAAAGGGTATTCCCGCTGTTTAGAAGCATATAAGTCACACTTCAGTGCCTTTCATGAGTATTTAGGGATTACCCAAGTCCCATAGACTATGACTAGCAGTCTGACTCATATAGGTGTATTCCTCAGAAGATGTTCTGTAGGACAACATCTCACCTTTATAAGACTCTTGGAATACATTAAGGTAAAATACCATCCTGCCTTACAGATAGGAAAGATGTGCATCAGAAATGAGTTAAGGAAGGGATCTTTCCTCACAACCTACTCCTAGCTTGTTTCTCCACTCTACTTCACGGGATCTCCGATCACATAGAGCAGGTTACCACTAGAGTAGATCTCACATGGGTCTCATACCCATTTCTCTCGATGCACTTTCTATCACATTGCGTGACAGACCCTTAGTGAATTGATCTGCCAGATTATTTGATGTGTGGACATAATCCACCGTTATAACTCCGGAGTTTTTCAACTTTCTGACAAATTTCAATCTCCTCTTAACATGCCTTGTAGACTTCATGTTATTCCTAGAACTGTTAACCTTTGTAATCACCGTTTGGTTGTCACAGTTCATGGAAATAGCCGGTATCGGTTTTTCAACTACCGGTAAATCCAATAGGAAATCACGTAGCCACTCGGCCTCAGCCCCAGCAATGTCTAATGCTGCGAGTTCTGCTTCCATTGTAGACTTCGTTAAGATAGTCTGCTTGCAAGACTTCCAGGAAACAGCGCCACCTCCAAACAGAAACACATATCCGCTTGTGGCATAAAGCTCATCAGCATCAGAAATCCAGTTGGCATCACAATAGCCTTCCAGCACTTTTGGGTTTCCGGTATAATGAATACCGTATGTCATAGTACCTTTCAAATACTGCAACACTCTCTCAAGAGCACGCCAGTGATCATCTCCTGGTTTCGACACAAACCGACTTAGCTTACTCACAGCATAAGAGATGTCTGGCCTTGTTGCACTTGCAAGGTACATGAGCGAGCCAATGATCTGGGAGTATGTCAATTGATCCCTTGCTATTCTCCGATTCTTTCTTAATAGCACACTAGGGTCATAAGGTGTTGGAGCAGGATCACAGTCAGTAAAACCAAAGCGACTCAATACCTTTTCCACATAATGGGATTGTAACAAAGTTACCCCACCATCAGCTTCTCTAACAAGCTTGATGTTTAGAATGACATCAGCTTCTCCCAAATCTTTCATTTCAAAATTGCTCGATAGAAGATTTTTAACTTCCTCAATCACATTGAGATTTGATCCAAAGATCAAGATGTCATCAACATAAAGGCACAGCATAACAGACTCACCCCCACCATACCGATAGTATACACACATGTCAGATTCATTTACAACAAAGCCAGCTGCTGTAAGAGTATTATCCAACTTTTCATGCCATTGCTTAGGTGCTTGTTTTAGGCCATACAATGATTTTATCAACCTGCACACCTTGTTCTCATGACCATCCGCAATGAACCCTTCTGGCTGATCCATATAGATCTCCTCATCCAACTCTCCATTTAGGAAAGTTATCTTAACATCCATCTGATGAATGATAAGACCATAAGAGGCTGCCATGGCTATTAATGTGCGAATCATAGTCAATCGAGCCACTGGTGAGTAGGTATCGAAGAAATCTTCACCCTCTTTTTGGGTATATCCTTTGGCCACAAGCCTTGCCTTGTACCTCTCAATTGTACCATCAGGCCTAAGCTTTTTCTTGAAGATCCATTTGCAACCTATAGGTTGACAACCATAGGGACGGTCAACGACCTCCCAAGTTCCATTAGACATAATAGATTCCATCTCACTCCTTACTGCTTCCTTCCATAAGTCAGCATCAGGAGAGGAATATGCCTCACTAATGGTAGTTGGTGTGTCTTCCACAAGGTATACTATAAAGTCATTACCAAAGGATTTTACAACCCTCTGTCTCTTGCTCTTTCGAGTGACCATAGTGTCATCCTCCTCAGGGATGTGCACGTGAGAATCCTCAGCATGATCTATAGGAATCGACAGTTCGTGCTCATGGGGAATTATAGTCTCATGACTTGTATCACTAGGTGTATTCTTCATGGGAAACTCATTCTCAAAAAATGTTGTGTCTCTTGATTCCATGATAGTATCAACATACATATCAGGCACATCAGATTTTATAATTAAGAACCTATACCTAGTGCTGTGAAAAGAATACCCAAGGAATATACAATCAACAGTTTTAGGCCCAAGTTTATGCTTTTTTGTTGATTGGCACATTCACTTTAGCCAAGCAACCCCAAGTGCGCAAATATGAGAGATTTAATCTTCTCTTTCCCATTCCTCGAATGGTGTGATCTCTTTGTTCTTTGTTGGAACTCTATTTAGGACATGACATGCTGTCAAAATCACCTCACCCCACCATGCCTTGGATAATCCCGCTGTACTCAACATGGCATTCACCAAATCTGTTAGAGTGTGGTTTTTCCTTTCAGCAATCCCATTGGATTGTGGTGAGAATGGCGGTGTCCTCTAATGAATAATACCATGTTCCACGCAGAACTCATCGAACACATTAGAGAAATATTCTCCACCTCGATCAGACCTTAACCGTTTTATTTTCCTCTCAAGTTGGTTCTCAACTTCAGCTTTATAAGTCTTAAAATAATTGAACGCTTCATCTTTTGTTTTTAAGAGATACACATAACAAAATCTAGTGGAGTCATCTATAAAAGTGAGAAAGTATCTTTTACCACCTTTGGTCAAAATTCCATTCATCTCGCACAGATCAGAATGAACAAGTTCTTGTAATACTCAAGTTTGTATACACAGAATACAAAGTGAATTCCTCATTTTATGTGCCTTATTTGCATCATAAAAAGAGCACCCAAATAATTGAGAGTAATTAATTAAAGCCAATGATTCTAAAATAAACTAAAGTGCATCATGTTGGAGTTTTACATGTTTGTGCATTAAATAAAAATAATAAGGATAATAAGATAATAAATGCTAGAAGTTAAACCAAACCCTAAATTAAAATTAGGGTTTTATAACATGGGAAGAAGAGAGAGGATATAAAATATATATCATATCTAAATTATATCTCTAAAATTGCTAGTTTAACTTCACACAAATAAATGAGAAGGAATTTAGCACAAATTCGAATTTAAATTCGAATTCAAACTAAACCTTAGAAATGAAGAAAATAGAAAGAAAAGATAAAAGAAAAAGAATAAAAAGCCTCATGGGCCGCCATACCTCAATCTGGCCCATTTAACATTTTGGATACGTGACCCACGTCTTGCGCACGCGCCGACAGGTGGGTCCCGCGGATCAGGCGGTGTCTATGCGCGCGTATGATTCTGTGAGCCGCTGACGCCTGGGTCCCACGTTGTCATACCACTATCCGCGCGCTCGCTGTGTGACTGCTTCGCTGGGTCCACATGTCATAATCGTCGCGCGCGAGTTCCACGCGCAGCTCAACTCCGTTCGCCCGTGGACGCCGCGCCGGCACAACTGTAACTCCGAAATCCGCGCTGGGATCGTGACCGCTTCTTCAGCTGCGCCCGCACGACCCGCTCTCTCATATAATCGGGCCACCCTCGACATTGCTACTCCTTGCCGTGGTGCGACTGCAGAGAACAGAGGTTAGGGAGAGGTAGCCGCCAGTGCTCCACGAAATTGGTGGGATCTAGACCTTGGTGTGGTTCCTGGGTGAGGCGTCTGGAGGCCAGGAACCATTACAGGGCGATTACGCATGCTATAGTGGTCTCACCACCGTCGAATTGCTCGCCGCCGAGTCATCTCCGTCGCGGGGCCGCGTCACGCCGAGGTCTGGCCACTTCGCTGCTCCAACCAGTGGTGAGACAACCTCCTTGTAATCGCCCTTGCTTTGATTTCAATTTCGCGCACCACCGGGGGAATGTTGTCGCCGGTGCAAGCGGATTTGGGTTGCGCCGGTGGGGATATCCGCCGTGGGGAGGCCCGCTATGCCCCTGGTGTCTGGGCGGGGAAGAGACCGTGCGGGTCGTCGATCAATCAACGCACGGCTGAGATGAGTTTTGGGCTACTGTGTCACCACACCTATTGTGCACCGTTGATATCTGATCTCGCGGGCAAGAGGAGAGTAACGCGTATTGATTCGAGGCCTTTAGATCAGGATCCGATGGTCCCCGTAGGAGACCGATTCGAGTGGCTGCAGATCTAATCCTCGCCATCAGGCTCTGATCGGACGGCTGAGCACCCTCGATACCCCTTCGGTTGCGCAATTTGCTAAAGAGTCCCCGTGAAACAGAGAAATCAACCCGCCGTCCATTTTTACTATGCACTGAGTCTAGGATATCTTGCGCAGAGCCCCCTGCGTTTCTGGTAATTGAGGCCCAGTCCAGAGATAGTTTAAATCGAATAAATGAATAGAAAATGGATTTCTAACATGAAAATAATTACTAGAACTTTATAAATTCATAGAAAATTCATACTAACTCCAAATTAATCCATTCCAGTTCCTAAAATTTTGTAATTTTATTCTCTAGCACTTAGTGTCTCTGTTTTATCATGACAACAGTAAGAAATTTAATTCCTCACTTAATCCTATTTTAAACACATAAAACCTTTAAAAATCCATAACTTAAAATCTATAACTCCAAAAATTATGATTCCTGTTCCTAGGATTTTATTTTAATGTGTAGATTATTACTGTGTATTTTGTTTATATGTTTGGTGTAATGTTAATTTCTCTATATGCACTGTGCTTGTTTGTATTGTGGCGAGTAGAAGAGCCCGTTGCTGAGGATCCTGGTGAGCAGCAGGTTGAAGTAGCTGAGCAGGAGCTCATTGAAGGCAAGTTGTGCCCTTGACCACTTTTTACCTAATAATGTTCTTTAATATCACTTATCCATGCATAGGTTAATTTTGATGGGACCCAATAGGTCACCCTAGATTGTTATCTCATTACCTTGTTTACCCCTGAACCACTTGGGTAGTTTGCTATTGCTTTATATGGTTTTGGGATAATCATTTATTACCTCTATGTTCCAATTCTTTTTGTTATTCAATTTATGTTCATGTTGAGATCATTAATGTTAATTGGAACATAGAGCTTAACTTGAGTAACACGTGCCACCACAAGGGTTTAATGGGACGCCCTTGGCTGACTAATTAGGAAATCTAGTGGAAGACTACCTTACCCGAAAGGGGCAAGGCAGTAGGGGAGTGGTCAGTGTAGGGAGGTCCTTGGTTGATTTTGCTGCGATGGTGGTCAGACAAGAACCCTGCATTGGAACTTCCTATAAACTGTAGCGGGTTTTCGGAAGCTAGTGGAACTTTGTAAAGGCCTCGTAGTGTTGCCCTGCCGCGCTTCCTAGGTAGAGGTGTATGGGAAGTCGCGATCCCTTGGCAAATGGGTAACATGACTTGTGGGTAAAGGGTACAACCTCTGCAGAGTGTAAAACTGGTATACTAGCCGAGCTCACGGTCATGAGCAGCTCAGGACTCTCTGATGTTTAAATTATGGAACTTAAATTCAATTTTGTCATATGCATCGCATGGGTTTGTTATTAATTTTGTTCTATTACTTTACTTATGGTTTGGTATTTACTTACATTTAGTAACTGCTAATAAAAGTTTGACCAACTACTTAAAAGCAATGCTCAGCTTTAACCCCTATCATTGATTAGCCTTACACATCACATGAACTCACACCTTTGTGAGTTTATGTCCACTGGTTCCCCACAACTTGTTGAGCTATGATCATGTGTGAGCTCACCCTTGCTGTCTCACACCCCCCCCCCACAGGAGAAGAGCAGGTGGTCCAGGAGGAGCCACTAGGCGAGGAGTTTGATCTGATCTAGGTGGCGTTTCTCAGTTGACATTGGCGCCGACGATCCTTAGTTCGTTTTATAGTTATTCCTTTTGTAATAAGTCTTCCGCTATGTAATAAATACTCTGATGTTTTGTGACATTTATCTCTATACACTCTGTTATTATATATGTTGTCTTCTTGGCGCATGTATGAGATGCACCTGGCTTTGTTCCTTAAAGCCGGGTGTGACAGTTCTAGAGGTGCCAAACTCCTCGCCTCAGCAGCCTTGTGAGGCTTGCGGGGTTGTTTTGATTCAACACACACATGACACTTAGACTTTTTGACCAAGTTAAATTTAGGAATTAAATTTATATTTGCTAACCGCATAAGACAGCCAAAGCTTGCATGACAAAAACGTGAATGCCATAAATCTGACTCATCAGAAAAATGAACAGAATTCACCAGTTTATTACACACATCATGCAGTGATAAGCGGAACAAGCCTCCGTAGTCATATCCTTTACCAACAAAAGTACCATGTTTCGACACAACACATTTATTTGACTCAAGAACAACTTTGTAGCCATCTCGACATAGCATAGAAGCACTAACGAGATTCTTCTTGATAGAGGGCACATGCTGCACGCTCTTCAATGGCACCGTCTTTCCCGAAGTAAACTTCAGAATGACCGTACCAACACCAAGAACATGAGCACGCGACCTATTTCCCATTAACAAGGCGCCAGACCTCCCGACCTGGTAGGAGGAGAACATAGAGGCATCAGCACACACATGAATATTTGCACCACTGTCCATCCACCACTCAGGTGAATTACAAACTGAGAGAACAAATGGTAAAGAATTACCATACCCAGATGTTCCATCTCTAGTTTTAGTGGTTACAACATTAGCTGATTTCTTGTCCTGTGTGAACTTGCGATCAGGGCACTCTCTAGCCTAATGTTGATCACTGCCACAGACAAAGCAACCTCCCTTTCCCTTGTTGTTGTTGTTCTTCTTTTTAAACTGTGCTGTATGAACGGGTTTATTTGCGTTCTCTGGTTTTTCTTCTTGTTAAACTTGCGGAAGTTTCTCTTCTGCACCACATTAGCAGTAGAGGTCTCAACACCTTTTCCACTGTCCTTTGTTCTAGCCCTTTCCTCAACATCAAGAGTACCAATGAGCTCTTCCACATTGAACTCTTGTCTCTTATGTTGAGAGAGGTAGCAAAGTCCTTCCAACAAGGTGGCAACTTAGCGATTATACCGCCAGCCACAAACTTGTCAGGCAAAGGACAAGGGAAAAGTTCGAGTTTCTTAGCTAGTGCCTGAAACTCATGAGATTGTTCCACTACAGATCGGTTCTCAACCATCTTGTAGTCATACAGCTGCTCCATGAGATACAGCTCGCTACAAGCGTCAGTAACTCCAAACTTTCCAACAAGAGCATCCCACAGCTCTTTCCCCGTGGGAAGGATGATATAGTTTTTCTGGAATTTTATGTCAAGTGCGCTAATCACTGCACCTCGAAAGAGGTTGTCTTCAGCCTTAAACTTAGCCTCATCCTCAGGAGGTAAGTTGGCAGGCTTGCCCTCAGCGGCATAAAAACAAGACATTGCAGTTAGCCACAATTCCATCTTAGCTTTCCATATCAAGAAGTTTTTACCATCAAAAGGATCAGGCTTTAGCACAGCAGCAAAACCTCTGACAGAAAAATGTCTAACATTAGGTTTTTGGATTGTTAGAATTATAGGCATTTTCCGTATCATTTTAATTCCGTAAATTAATATTATGATGATGACATATAAAAGATAATTAATCATGATATCAAATATATCCATAACAATATGGATCATGAGAACATAAAGCATATGAATTATATAAATCATATAAATACGATAAACATGTAAACTGACTAAACAATTGAAACTAAACAGATAGAAATATAAACAGCATGACTGAAAAATTAAAACAGACAGATCTATCATATTATAATAAGACAGAACAGATAAGATAAAATCATTCCTACATATGAAACAACATAGATGAATATATGAAACATATATAATCTCCAGAACGCAAAACAGTAAGTAAATAAACTGATCATACCCTCTCATTGGCCAACTTCTTTTGTCATGTTGGAGATGTTTTGGGCAGTCGCGTAGACGCTCCCCAAAAACCTAATTGCCGATTCCCCGTGCAAGGTCTCGAACGGCACCGGCTTCGGAGGCACCTGCCGCATGAGCCGGCCAGCTCTCGCCGAGTCATGCAACCACACCACGCCCGCTCGCCTGCCACGCCCGGCTCGGCCGGCGGCGTCGCGCGCGCGTGTGGCACGCCCTTGTCCATTTCTTGACTTCTCAAGTTAGGTAGAATAAATCCCACCATATAAGTCAAGCCAAAAGACCCTTGGACTTCCAATGTGGTACTATTGGTATTCTTCACCATTACACGCCATAGAATTTATTCAATAAATGGGTCAAGCCCATAAAAGATCCAACATATTGAAATTGAGTGGCTCGATTCTGCCTAACGCTGCAGCCAAACACTATAAAAGAATCTCAAATTTGATCAGATATATATATAATAAAACAGTAATGCTTACGATATCAAATAACTATAGTTAGACTTGTTTTTATATAATATATGTTAATATCATTTTTTGTAATTTTTATAGTTTTAAATAATTTTAAGATATTTTGAGATTATTCTATAATCTTGGAGTGGGCGAGCACACCTCTCGAGGATGGAATGGATCAGTCACCAATCTTTTCACGAGATGCATGACCGATGAAGTGTTTCGTGGACGAATGCAACACGACGGGCAAGTACAGTTTTAATAACACACGCCACAAATTAATTTTTCAAAAAATAATCGTGTCACATGCGCTCGAGATTTTTTAGGAAAGCGTTTCATCTGCGAGAGTTTCATTTGGGGGCTCTAAAATAGCCTCGCCCTCCTCGTGCCTTATCTTCATCTCACCTCCTCTTTCTCCTCCGTGCTGATCGGCAGTCTCTAAGCTTTGCAACAACTGATAGCCGAATTCCGCGCGCCGGTCCCTAAAAAAATGCAAGTACTAGGAAGTAGATAAGATGCATTTCCCTGTAATTTTTCGTTATTATATATACTCAGCACGGGAAGGAGGGGAGAGACTCTGTTCAACCACCAGCCGAGTTCGCAGCGGCACTCCAGGGTCCAGGCCCAGCAGCCTCTTCGGCTCTTCGTTGGGGGTGCGTGGACACCGGAAATTGCCTCGGTAAGGAATTGTCCTCTTCCTCTTGCGATTCATCCCGTTCTTCATCGGATGCGTCCCGTCCATCGCAGATTTGTACATAATCAGACCTTTTTCTACGCTGTTTTTGAGTGACACCCCGCGTGCTGAATCGTGTTCTCAGGGGATTGCGTTCCTGATCTAAGCCCGGCATGAAGGGCTGCTCAGAGCGTTTGCTGCTCCTGCTGCTGCTGGCATCGTCGTTGTTACTGTCCGTCGTGGTAAGTCGCTGCAGCCTTATTTTTTTTATTTACTCTCTGATCCGATAATCGCAGTGATTGGGCTCAGTGACGTTGTGTTTCTGATCCTGGTTCGACCGCTCCATGCCAGGTTGCCGCGCAGCAGACTTGCCCTGCCGACCTCGACAGCAAATGCGACGGTGGCGCGCCTGATGACTGGGAGGGGGAATTCTTCCCCGGCGTCCCGAAAATCAAGTATGAGGTGAGGCCACGAAAACCCTCAGATTGTGATGTCGTTGTGCACCGAGCCATTGTTCCTTGAACAATTGATGCTTGTGCTGCAGGGTCCAACAAGCAAGAACCCTCTTGCTTATAAGTGGTATAACAAGGAGGAAGTCATTCTCGGAAAGAAGATGAAGGTATGATCAGTAGTGAACCCCATCTGCTGGCTTTGTTTAGTTTTCACTGTACCCCCTCTTTTACACTGTAAAGGTAAAACCTTTGCACGCTGTAGGATGAAGTCAACATTTATGCTTATTTGTTCTGCTACTAGGACTGGATGCGCTTCAGTGTTGCGTTCTGGCACACCTTCCGTGGTACTGGCGCCGATCCTTTTGGTGCGCCTACAAAGGTTTGGCCTTGGGAGGACGGCACAAATTCGTTGGCCATGGCTAAGAGAAGAAGTATGAGGATCACCTAACCTAACTCTATGTTGTAGTTCCAGCCTTCTGGGTTATGTTTGTTGGAACTAACTTCTGTTTCAATCATTATTGCAGTGAGAGCTCACTTTGAGTTCATGGAGAAGCTGGGGGTTGACAAATGGTGCTTCCATGATAGGGATATTGCCCCTGATGGGAAAACTCTCGAAGTATGTCCTTCAGTTGTGTTGTATACTTCTGTTAACACATGAACTCAAAATTATAATCAGCATGGTCTCATGGAAGCTGTTTTCCATATGCAAACTCACAATTGGTTCAGCCATTGTGTCCATTTATGTTTCATGTGTGTTAACAGTTAATACATGAAAGTCAGAATATAATCGAAGTGACTTGGTAGACTTATCTATGATACTGTTTTTAAGAGCAACCTTAGAAATTACATTCGGTTTTTTGGTTATGGGTACTACTACCAATTTATTATGGGATGCTGTCGATTATCTATGGGACTATATGTTCAGCATAGGAATATGATTCCTGATGTGTTCCAACTATCTTATGTTCAGCTGAAAGCATTCATTTTGATCATCTATTCAGTTCGCACACAACCAACTGGGTATAGGAAGCTCTGATTCATTTGGAAATGAAGCAGCAAACATTTCATCTCCCGTTAGATACTTTTTAAGATGAAGTGTTGGGACAGCTCACGAGTTTGGTTCAGTAACATGTTTGTCAGAAATTTCCTAAGACTACTCTCACACATTGCAGGAAACAAATGCTAACTTGGATGAGATAGTTGAGCTGGCAAAGCAACTCCAGGTTAGTGCAACCTTAAACTGTTGGCACTTAGCTCCGCACCACCTTCTTGCATTACCCTGTTTGCTCATATTTTTTCTTTCATTTAAATTATGTTTAGGGTGAGACCAATATAAAGCCATTGTGGGGTACTGCACAGCTCTTTATGCATCCTCGTTACATGCACGGAGCTGCTACTAGGTTGGTATCTTGGAATCTTGATTATGTGTGTTATAATTTATATAAACAAAGTTATGGACTTAGAGAATGTCTAGAGGCTAAGAGCACTCTTCACTAATATTGCAGCCCAGAGGTTAAAGTATATGCATATGCGGCTGCACAAGTTAAGAAAGCTTTGGAGGTTGGTTATCTGTGATCATCATGATTGGTCTTTCTTCACTTTGCCCAGTTCTTAATTTGACATTATCTCCTTACAGGTCACTCACTACCTAGGTGGTGAAAACTATGTGTTTTGGGGTGGAAGAGAGGGTTACCAAACTCTTCTGAACACTGATCTTAAGAGAGAACTTGACCATTTGGTACGAGTGGGGCCTATTTTGTTGTTTCCTTTGTGTCTCTGCTTTACTTTGTGGCACAAATTATTTGCTCACTTTCTTCTTTTGTGCAGGCTAACTTTCTTCAAGCTGCTGTTGACTACAAGAAGAAGATTGGATTCAACGGTAATTCAGTGTTGTTTCTTTATGATAACTGTTCCAATGTCCTTAACTTTGGCATAGTGCATTGTCTTTTACTATGCCGATTTGGTGAAAGAACTAAGATTTTGTTATTTCAGGAACACTGTTGATAGAGCCTAAACCACAGGAACCTACAAAACACCAGTAAGCTTCTTACTCAAGAATGAATTAGCAAAATACCCTACAGGATTCAGAAGCACTGATCCTTGTTTCTCTCGCAGGTATGACTGGGATGTTGCAACTACGTTTGCTTTTCTACAGAAGTATGGTCTTACCGGTAATATAAATTTCCATATTTTCAGGATGTCCATGCATTGTTAGCAATTTTCTACAAGTGAAGCTTGTGTGAGTTTAGCTTTCTGTTCTGAATGTACACTTTTTTTTCTGTATCACATGGCACAGGAGAGTTCAAGATTAATGTTGAGTGCAACCATGCTACTCTATCTGGACATAGGTAATTTTTTTGCTTGCCTAACTTCAGTTATATAATTTCTTAAAGAACTACATGTTAAACTTGCAGCTGCCATCATGAACTGGAGACTGCACGCATTAATGGGCTGCTTGGGAACATTGATGCAAACACTGGTGATCCTCAAGTTGGTAAGTGTCACTGTTTACATAACTCTTTGTGTTATACTGGAAGCATACATGCATCTCTTTCTTCTCTTTTTAGAGAAAGAAAAGTAATAAAAAAGAATGAGGCATGCATAGTAACTTATCTTCCCCTTATGAGCAGGCTGGGACACGGATCAGTTCATGACAGACATTGCAGAGGCTACTTTGGTTATGTCAACTGTGGTTAAGAATGTGAGTGGCATGAATCAGCTCTCTCCCTTTTTACTCAAACCAGCAGTTGCATGTCTACTGCCTGGTTTGGACTTTCTGCATTTGATGAAAAATGCAGTAATATTAATATGGTTGCTTCATTTTTGTTTGTCAACAGGGTGGACTTGCACCTGGTGGCTTCAACTTTGACGCCAAATTGTCAGTCCCTGATGTCATTTGTTTCTCATTCTGTGAAAAAGGATGATCTCTGATTAAAAGTGGAGTTAAACCAACATGGTACTCTTCTGTGATGACAGGCGGAGGGAAAGCACTGACGTTGAGGACTTGTTTCTTGCTCATATCTCCGGAATGGACACCCTGGCCCATGGTCTCCGCAACGCCGCCAAGCTGATCGAGGTAATAACCGAGAACAATCATGAGACCTGCCGTACTTTTTCGCATGCTTTGTTTTTTTTTTGTGTGTAAAGCTGGAAGTTTTGTTATGTGATGTTAGGATGGTTCTCTAGATGCTCTCGTCCGCAAGCGGTACCAGAGCTTTGATAGTGACATCGGTGCCTTGATCGAGGTACAGCGCTTCCTAGTTTTTGTAGTTTCAATTCTTGTCTGCCAAGGACTGGATTTGGAACTGCGGTTTGTCAGTCCGTTGTAACATTGCTTTTATGGCTTGGAACAGGCTGGGAAAGGAGACTTTGAGGCGCTGGAGAAGAAGGTCCTTGAGTGGGGTGAGCCCACTGTTCCGTCCGGCAAGCAGGTAACTCCACGCGTATAGCAGTAGCAACAATATAACAAATACCCGTGCGCTGATCGCATATATCATTCATGCGGTGCTTTCCTGATGCAGGAACTGGCGGAGATTCTGTTCCACTCTGCTCTATAGATAGCGCCATGTCCGTAGCGGTAGCTCCTGGAATAAGCAAGCACTGAGCCTGCGCCCTCCCAACGCGCGCGGTCGTCCTCACCCTGCCACGGGAATGTTTCTGGTTGCGCGCGATGAACCATGTACAATACACCGTGGAACTGAAATAAACTGAAATAGCTAGTCAGAATTTTTAGAACTGTTGCCCCCTTTGTTTGGAACGGAATGAAACTGAACTTGGTTAGTTTGAGCTTATCCTTGCATTCTCTCTTTGATGCGGTGGTTATCTTCTTTGTACGACCTCAGGGCCTATTTGGTGGATAGGGATAACAAAGAACCATGAGGCAGAAATCTCCTTGCTATTTTTTTAAAACGAACCGACAGGAGTTCTGTCCATTATATTAAAAAGAGAGGAACCTAAAGAGGTAAGGATTAAAATATAAAGACACCACACAAAAGTAGAACCAAGCCGAAAAACACAAACACATAAAACAAAAATGAAAGAAGATTAGAAGAAAAGACAAGCTCAAACATACAAAACTAAAGAGAGGCTAGGAGATTAGCCAGCTGTTTGCTCCTGCACGTATCCAAGCAAGCTGAACAGCTAAGCGTTTGGCAGTCTGCAGCAGCTTTTGGTAGATAGAAGCTGAAAAAAGCTGAAACAAACAAGACCATAGTAGATGCGAGAATCTGAGGACATGTGGAGGACTTGTGTTTGAAAATCCTATCATTACTCTCACGCCAGAAGGTCCAATTCACTAGAATTAAGATGTTTCTCAAGCCCTTCCTGTTGCAATCTTAAGTGGTAGCTAGGGACGTCCACCATTGTAGGATAGACTCACTGTGGTCCCGGTTACTTGGACTAAGAGTCTAAGACCCTCCACCGCTGCCCATACATCTAGGGATGAAAACGGTCGGAAACGGTCGGTAAACACTAAAACCATTACCGTTTTCATATTTTTTATCGGAAACAAAATCGAAAACGGTAACTCCGGAAACGGAAACGATATCGGTATTTCGGAAACATCGGAAACGAAAGTTCGGTGCGGAAAATACACCGGTAACGGTCGAAATCTAAAATACGGTCGGTAAACATATCAAACTTCACAATAAAACAAAATTGACAAAACATCACAAATACCACAAGTTCACAATTCATGATATAACAAGTTCACAAGGATCACAAATTTATAATATAAAAAGTTTACAAAGATCACAAGTTCACAATATAACAAGTTCACAGTATAACAAGTTCATAAAGATCACAAGTTAACATACTCAAAGTTCACAATTCACAATATCCACTCGATTTAGTTGACGTGGCATGCTTACTCATGAAATATTTTTCCTTACATAAAGGGTTTTTTCACAGCCTCACAGGAAAACCCTAAAATCTAGTGTGTGGAAAAGACAGACTGTCGGCTCTCTATCATTATATATTACTAATACATAACATGTGCATAGAAAATGGTGGATTTGTTCGAGAGACCAAATCGTTAATCTCAACTGCCTTCCAACACCATCTAACCCCAAAAAAATCTTAAAGTGTCCAAAAAATACAAAAATAAGTAATCCTTATCCAGAGATGTACAGGCGATGCGAAAAAATCACATGCTGGAAAATTCCGAAAAAAATTCCGAAAAAATTCCGAGACACAATTCCGGAAATTTCCGAGATATAAATCCGGTAATTTCCGACAAAAACCGGTAACCGATGGAAACGGTCGGTAAAACACCACGCCGATTCCGATACCGATTCCGATAGAAAATTCCGAAAACCGATTCCATTTTCGAAAAATACCGTTACCGATGAATCCGATCGAAAAATTTCGAAATCGGTTTCCGGAATTCCGAAAAATTCCGAAACCGTTTTCATCCCTACATACATCCACGTCTTCCTAAATCCGCTTGGTTAAATGACACTCAACGAAGAGATGCAATCCTGACTCCAAAGTTTGCTCACACAATGCACAGGCAGCATGTGGGGCTAATCCCTCTCCGCAAGACGATCGCTGTTCAAATTCTATTTTGGATGGCTAACCATTCAGTTCATATTTGTAAGAGAAATTAGGCAAGGTAAACCGATTTCGTTGAATACTGCCGTTTACTGAGAGTTTCCAATTAATATAGTCGTAAATACCCGGTTGCTATTTTATTTTGAATAGCAAACAAATTTCTCCCCACCACGTGATCCATATCTACAAAATCAGCCCTTAATCAGCAGGGATTCCACGAGCATGAGGGCCGTGGCCCATTTCTGTTTCGTGGTCGCCCGGCGCCCGCGGCAGGTCACCGGTGCTGGTGCCGACGATGATGCCAACACATTGAAGGTTCTGGCGGCAGCAGTAGCTCTGGAAGGAACGATGTCCTGGGTGTTCCACAGCTTCTGGCCGTTCCTAACGTGAAAGCTTGCAGGGAAGGAGATATAACATTCAGACGTCCACCGTTAAGGTTGGCGCCGGTGAGAACTAGGATGCAGAGCCAGGCTAATTTTGTTTGTAAGTAGAGCTGTTCATAAATTGATTCTTTCCCCTTTCTTCGTCGGAATGATGTAATGGGGTGATTTCCAGACATGTCAGGCGGGTTTGTACAGTAAAAAACGATTTTTGTTTGCTCTGCAGGGGGATGAGGATCACGATCATCACAACTTCGCAAGGGAGCATCAAAAAGCTCATGCGAGACTCCAGTCTACTCACTCCCCTTGCAGCGGCACGCGGACGGTAGGAGCGAGCAGGAGGTGGGAGAGGCGGCGAGCCGTGATCCCCGGCGCCTCCGTCATGTCCAGCTGGCCGGGCTCCACACCGTCGGGCAGCGCCCAGTCGAAGTGGTAGAGAAGGGAGGCGAGCGCGAGGTCCATGTTGGCCAGCCCGAACGCTATACCGGGGCACATCCGCCGCCCCGCCCCGAACGGGATGAACTCGAAGTCCGTCCCTCTGAAGTCGGCGGCGCCTACGCCCTCGAACCGCTCCGGCGAGAACTGCTCCGGCGCGTCCCAGTGCCTGGGGTCCCTGCCGATGGCCCACGCGTTGACCAGGACCATCGCGCCCGCCGGCACGTCGAACCCCAGGACCCGGCACGCCGCCCGGCACTCCCGTGGGATCAGCAGCGGCGCCGGAGGGTGCAGCCGGAGCGCCTCCTTGATCACGAGTGGCAGGTAGCGCAGGCCGCTCAGGCTGGCCTCCGTGACTGTCTCCTGCCCGGCGAGAACTCGCCGGACCTCGTCCTGCGCCTTACGCATTACTCTTGGGTTCCTCATGAGCTCCGCCATGGTCCACTGCAACGTGGTCGCCGACGTCTCGCTGCTTCCTCCGAATATATCCTGACAGTCACAGAGCGACAGTATAGGATTATTGAAAACTCATGACTTTCCGATTAAAGAGGCGGAAATCTTACGATGATGACAGCCTTGATGTTCTCGGTGGTGAGGGGTGGATCCAGCTCGTCCTCTCTCTGGATCCTCAGCAGCACGTCGAGCAAGTCCTCTTCCTCGTCGTCGTCGTCGGCGGCGCCTCTGCTGTCTTGGTGCTCCTGGATGATGGTGTCGATGAACGCCATCATGTCCCGGCGCTCGCGCTTCAGGAGCCGCAGCGTCGGGCTGACGAGCGTCGCCAAGCGCCAGGACGGGAAGAGGTCCGGCAGGCTCTGCGCGGGCACGTTCCGGAGGCGGCGCTCCAGCAGGCGAAGGAACGTGTCCCTGTCCCTGAACTTGCTGCCGATGATGGCGCGCACGGACGCGTCGGCCACGTACGCCGACACCATCTCGCTCAGGTCGACCAGCGCCTGCTGCTTCTGCTGCCGCACCGGCGAGGCCTTTGCCGCCACAGAGCGGAGAAGCCGACGGACCTCGTCCTCGCGCACGACCCTGAACGAGCGGACGCGGCGCGCGCTGAGCAGCTCGGCGGTGCAGAGCCTGCGCAGCTGCCTCCACCCGTCTCCGTAGGGCGCGAACACGAGGCCGAGGCTGCCGTCGCCGAGCAGCGCCATGGCGGTGGGGCTGAGCGGCCGCGTCGCGAAGGCGAGGTCGTGGGTCCGCATCACCTCGCGCGCGGCGTCGGCGGAGGAGGCCACCACGACGCGGAGCTCGCCGAGGCGGAGCAGCATGAGCGGGCCGAGGCGCCGCGCGAGGTCGCGCATGGCGCGGTGCGGGAGCGCGCCCGCGAACGCCAGGTGGTGGAGGTGGCCGACCACCGGGAGCGCCCACGGCGACGGAGGAGGGAGCGGCGCCGCGCCGCTGCGCCGGCGCCGGGCCGCCGAACTATGGAGGCGGAGGAGTGGGATGACGGCTAGCAGAGGAATCAAGATGGTGACGAGGAGGTAGTAGCTGTAGTGAAGTGGAAGCTCGGCCATGGCGATTGCCGTCATTGAGCTCGAGGAGAGTGAGTTTCACCTTTCACGAGATCATCATCAGCCTGTACGTGCTCTGCTCTGGGGTGCGCCGTGCGCCATGCACACTGCACTGTCTCTGCAATGGCGCAGTATAAAATAACGAGTGAGAGCGAGGAAACCAAAGCCGCAGCGGGTCCCTTTGGTTCTGTCAGTTGCTGTCTCCCTTCATCTTGTCTCTTCCGGTGTTGGTCGTGGTGCACCGCAGTCTTTGGTGTTGGGTTGGGCCAATAAACCGAACTGGCTAGTTGGGCTAACTAGGCAGGAAAGCGCACGGAGGTCCTCCTGGCCTTCCTTCCGCGTTGGTGCTGTCACAAACTAACTAGGTGAGGATACCATACAATACAATGTTTCCATGGATCTCATCGCCTTGTCGATCCGTTCTAGATCACTCTGTTCTTCTATTGAGTAGGCCGCCGTCCTTGTCGTCCTTGTCCCTAGACCTTGTTGTTTCTTGAGTATGCAAGATCGAGGCACAGGCGCAGTGTTCCAGTTGATCAGAGCGGATGAAAGAAACAACGTCACTTTGCAGTTATCCTATTTCAATAATAGAATGCCAATTCTTTATATGACCCAAAATCACCTAGGCAGATACAGAAATAACTCTATGTATTGCTATGCTACTCACCTCAAGAATCGTGTTTTAGTCCTTTTAAGCATAAGTTTTAACTTCATATTTTATTTAGGTACAAAACTTCAATATGGAGATGATGAGTGCAGTGCTACTTTTTGCCTCAACTAGTTGGATACTCAAACATTGCTATGATTTCTATACATCATATATATAGACTTTATTTAAATAATATAATTACTCAAACACGTTTAAAACATTTATAATGAGCATCTGAAAGTCCTGAACGACTCACGAGTATGGTGAATATGGTGCGACGGGGTCTAGCTCGTGTTGCAGATTATTTTTGTAAGTACGGCACTCACTCACTACATCACTAATTCTAAAATTATCAAATCTGAAAAACCCATGATATTGAACAGTGCAGTTGTCAGCAGTAGAAGTGTAGAACCAATACCTGACAGTGCAGCAGATTATTTTGCAAGTACGGCACTCACTCACTATCTATGTCCATCAGGCATAGGACATGATGTTGAAGGCAGTGACTTACAGCACCCAGACATTGCGATCGATATTCGCTTAGCCGAGCCATTCATTGTGCTAGTACAAAAATTGACCAAATTGTCCTAACCTTTTCATTTCATGTGTGCTTTGCAACTAAGCACTGTGTAACCGTCATATACCAGTACACAGACATGGCGTGTGATCCACACAGCTCAGAGACTGACGGAAGCCTTGGCAGCTAGTCCTGGGTCTTCCACTCTTCCACGAGCTGCAGGACAACGTCGACAGCAGGGTCGACCCGGACTACGTGCTGCACCTGCACTGCTGCCCCCAAAGAATTCGCCCCAAAAACAGCGAGCGTCTTGCTGGAAGAAATCTGCTCAAATTCGACCATAACATCAGACTCTTGGAGATTATTGACGTCGATTTAGGCGTCAATTACTACAATGAGTACTCACCGTGGTGCTTTCTGCGCGAGCACGGATAATCCACGGCCAGAGATTAGACGGTCTGCAACCTGACACAGAGGCTAGGGTTTTTGCTTGACAAGCCAGACATTCCGCGTCTAGTGACCGGACGGTCCGCATGTACGGAGAGACGACGGAGTTCACCGAATAGCACCCAGATCTTGCTTCCGGGAGGGACCCCATCGGGAAGAGAGATTATAGGGTTTGTCAAGCCACCCAAGGCGCATCTAAACAACATAGAGTCGGAGAGACGTAAAGATTAGAGAGGGAAGTCTATATTACTGTCTACTCTTAGAGCAAAAGGTAAATAATAGAAGATAATTTGATTGTTGATTCAATTGTTGGTTTTTTAATCACCCGTATCCATTCAAATATATAAGAAGGTCTAAACCCGTTTCTAGACGTCCTCCAACAACTCACGCGAGATTAGATCCTCCAACAACTCACGCGAGATTAGAGGAATAAACACGCGAGGAGATATGAGTTTTATCACCTGATCTAATCCAATCGCGAACAGTCCACAGGCCCGACCGTCCAGCTATGCTCAGTGCCACAAATGATGTGCAACAGAGATACAACATTCGACCACGGTAATAGCACACAGATTAATGAAACAGCGCAAAGCATTTGAATTTTTTGCTACGCTTTTGATTTTGTTTCAAAATATTGTAAAATGAAATAAAGGAAAAATAGACAAAATAGCAGGTAAAAAATATTTCAATTGATTGGAAGTATCTATATAGAATGATAGCTTGCTAAGTTGACCTACCAGCTCCATTCCTCACTCGAATTAATCTGAACTGACATGTTGCTGCTTGTAAGAATGGAAAAGAGAACCTAATGTACATAACTGACTAATCCAGCTCCATCTCCAGCCTATACATTGATCGATGCTCAGGGAAGAAAAAAATGCGTACATGAATGGATCTGAGGAAAAGAAAACAGTTCATTGCTGTAGCTGTTGATTACGAATCAGGTATCCCAGTTTGTAGGAACCACTGCAAGGTATTTCTTTGGGAGGTATCGAAGATTTGGTTTGCACTAAGCATGGCATGATGTGTATCATCTAGCACGGGCGGTTGCTGGTTGTTTCGAGGAGCGGCCAGACTTGTGTTTCCGCTTCTGGTTGCCAGCTGCAGAGTCCGCCAATGGTCCAGACCAGGTTGGCACGGTGCTTTTTTCGTAAGGAAATACAGTGCTGAAGGAAGAAGGGTCTGGGGGTTCAAATGAAGGTTCCATGTGGTTCGAACAGCCCAAGGGAAATCCAAGTGCCCCATCCTGATGCGGCGGAGGGAACTTTTCACTCTTGCTCTTCGCATTTGCATGAGTTATTAACCTTCTTTTCTGTAGATAAGAGAGAAAAGATGGAAGAATCTTGTTAGCCAAGAGACAAGATTTGGCACCTTTTCAGATGCTACGCAACACAGTATATGCAAACGAGTTCATGCCAATGAACTGCTAAGTAACTCAAATAAATATAGGAATGTACATCAATATTTGCTTGCAGTTCGGCGTTTGCCTCTGGAGCTGGAACAGCCCTAGGCCGATCCCGTGTCCTTGTCTTCCTTGTTCCATCTCCATTAGCTCTACCACCAGCAGCCTTTAATCTGTTGTCCATCCAACAAATAAGCCAGTCAGCCAAAAAGCAAACAGAATGTTAGATAAAGTGTAGTAAGACAGTTTAATCTAACAAGGACAGTATACAACTGAAAAGAAGGGAGACAAATTGTTTCACGACTCATCATGATGTGTAACCAGTATTCCATGATGATGCCTAAGCATTATTCTCAACAAGTTCCCAGAAAACCTGGAATCTTGGCACGACAGCCAAGACTCCCACTTTAGTATAGTCCTAGATCAGTGCATGCCCTAGCAGTGGACCAAAGTTACTTTTGATACAAGAAAAAGAAAATAGTACGCTGAACACAATTTTGGCATGTTTTGTCTTCCGGTCATCAGCATGAGCACTGTTGCCCCCAAGTCTTGTCGCCCATGAAAGATGGGGATGTAGACAAAGTATCTACTACAGATTTCACATCACTATACATTGTTTTTCATAGATGGCAATGTAGAGCATCCAGAACAAGAAATGCAAAACATAGATAGAACTTTGTGAGTGTTAGGGCAACAAACCGTCTAGCTTCTTCGTCTCTTCGTTTGGCATCCATCTCTTTGCTTGGCGGGTATTGGGGCAGACTCGATGGTTCACACGCATAAGGCTCTGTTTTAAAGAACTGCATGTACAGTGAAAATAAGGATCTTGCTTTTGAAAAGAATTGTTCACAGTAACTACGCATAGCACGCTATATAAATACTTTGGCATAAATTCAAATAAGACCAGTAATATTGTATTTAAAAGGAATAACATTTGGACTTAGGTACCAATGGGCCTTCGTAAGTGTGAACTAAATTTTAAGGATCAAGGTGGTTTAACCAAATAGATATATATTGATCAATACATAGGTGGCACTTTTAAGTTGTTATGGCTACAAGTCACTATACTTCCATGTCCTGTAAAAAATGGACTATTTTTGCCCTCTAGAAATCTGGAAACAATGAACACCTGTTAACTAGCTTGTCTATAATCTGTTCCAAAACTCGATTTGAGAACCCAAAGTTTCCAGTGAAAAATGAAATATCGATAACCCTATGAAAATCTGGGGAAAAGAATTTTTTTTCAAGGACTAACATGAGTATTGACCTGGTAACTAGCTTCTATCTAATCTCTTCTGAAAATTGATTGAGAAATCATAGTGGCTATTACCATCAGCCTTTGGGTGCTAATATTCCAAGGTGGACTAGTATGTTGTCGCTAATTACATTGAGTAAGGTAATTAATCCATGAAGCAAAAAGTCAGTGTTCTCTTTGGTAAAGAAAAAAAAAACAGATTGATAACAACTCAGACAACTTACATCACTGTTCAATGCAGAAGTTGCAGTTAATCGGTCAGATGGATCGATTGCAAGTAGTGTCTCGATCAGTCGAAGTGCTGATTGAGGGAAATCTTTGAATGTATCTGCTATTCGCCTTTTGTATGGCTGTTGAGGCTTAAATATAGTTGCATGGGGCAACTTTGATTTTTTCCAATATTCTTCCGTTGGAGAGCCACATAGCTTAAAAATTTTATGCAGCTGTTCCACCTGAAAGACAAACACCCAATCAAAAAAAATATCATGGAAAGCAATGAACGAAAATAAAAAATTGTGACTGAACATATGACCTACTAAACTGTCTGAAATTTAGAAAAACAATTGCACTTCCAAATTATTTCATTGAATTGTTTGGTGTGAACAATAATTCAGCATCAGAGCTCTGAAGAAAAGCATGTGATTCAGGGTCTACCGTGTAACAAAGGTGGCAAGAGACACTAAGCAGATAAAGATTTTCAGATGATCGTTATGTTCTTTATTGTCATGATGAAAACCTGTCGTTTTCAATCATCAGAAAGGTCTCAAAAAATGAAATATGGTTCTCATCAACAAGGACATTTTGTATGAAACCCAGAGTTTGAATAGGTTATGCTGTTGCTCAATTATCTAACATAACAAACCGAATATAGCTTGGGTAAGAAATTGAAAATTCGAAGGTTTGCCTCCACATGAGAAGTAGTGCAGTACTGCAGTAGGATCACAACTAAATAAAATATACTACAATTCCGTTGGTAACGAAAATTTCGCAGCCTTGGTAAACAGAACCTTAAATGGCAAGTGCTGATAGCCAGATGGTATTTCAGGGAGAATATGATGCAACGGTCAAGCATTCTGTAGCTAACCTCAGTCCGTCCAGGCATAATAGGCTTTCCAGCCAGCAATTCAGCCAGTATACATCCTGCACTCCACAAGTCGACGCCAACTCCATAATCTGTCGCACCCAGCAGCAACTCTGGAGGGCGGTACCACAGTGTCACCACCCGACTCGTCATTGGCTGTTTATGGTTGGGGTCGAAGAAGGACGCCAGACCGAAATCACCAATCTTCAGCACACCGTTGTTGTCCAAAAGCAGGTTTGACCCCTTGATGTCGCGGTGAAGCACTCCCCGGTTGTGGCAGTGCTCCAGCCCTGACAAGAGCTGACGCACATAGCACTTGACCTGCCCCCCATATAAACACCTCAATCAGTCGCATTTCGCATAATTGGGCGCGATGCTGTGTCAGGCTGTCAGCAGAATAGGATCCTGACCTGGGGCAGCGTGAACTTGATGTCGGGGCTGGCGGCGAGGCCGGCGAGGTCGTGGACCATGTAGTCGAAGACGAGGTAGAGGCTGCAGGACATGCGGGAGGTGACGAGCCCGTCGAGCTTGATGACATTGGGGTGGTCGAGGCGGCGCAGGATGAGGATCTCGCGCGCCATGAACCGCACGCTCTCGGGCTCCAGGTTGTCGAAGCGCACCTTCTTGAGCGCCACGATCTTGCCGCTGAGCGAGTCCCGCGCCTTGTACACATTGCTGTACGTGCCCTGGCCGATCTGAGAGAGGAAGGGGGAGAGAAAAGGATGCAATTTTTTCACCTCGGCGTTCGCGCTGCACGGATCACGGAGCTAGGGAGGCGGAGGAAAGGGCGCACCTTGTCGATCTTCTCGAAGGAGTCGGCGCGGCGAGGGGTCCAGCCATCGATGGCCTCACCGGCGACGGCGGAGAGCCAGGCGGGCCAGCCAGCGGCGACCTGCTCCCCGCGCGCCTTGTTGGCGAAGCTCCCGCCCAGGCGCACCTCGGCGTGCGCCGCCGCCGCGGTGGCTGCGGAGCGCGACGACCGCGACCGCCGCTCCCGCTTGACCTTCTCAGGCTTCTCGGCCGCCGGCTGCTCCGGCGCCGCGGCGTCCGCTGGAGGCGCGGCGTCGGAGGAATCGACCCCTTCCTGGTGCGGCTGGGAGGCCGCGGGCTGGTCCCGGCGGCGAGAGGAGGTGGCGGCGGGCGCGGGGCTGGAGGTGGTGGGGCGTCCGTGCACGCAGCCCATGGCCGGCCGTGGAAGCGTCGGTCACCCGCGGCGAAGCATGGGGCGGGCCGAGCGCGCGAAGCTTCAGCGCAGGAGGGAGGGAGGCCGCGATCCGGAGGCGGCGGCGCGGGGAGGCAGGCGGGCGGGTGGGAAGCGGAAGGCGGGGTTAGGGGCGAGTAAAGTAAAGGAAAGGAAAGGAGCTTGGGCGACTGAGCAGAACGGCGGCACGGGCACGGGGCTGGTGGGCACTGGAACGGAACGGAACGGGACGGAACTCTTTGACTCTGCCGGGTCGCACCACATGCTGTCCTCTTCCTCTTCGATATGCCTGCCTGCCTGCCTACGCCCTATGGACAAATTCAGCAAGGGGAGGAGGGTAATTCATACTAGTGACAAAGCATGAAAAACTGAAAATAAAATTACAAGATGTCTGATCTAATTCAGCAAGGGGAGGAGGGTAATTCATACTCGCTTCGTTTCGTTTTAGTTGTCGTTGAATAGTGAAAAATTTAACTATCCAGCGACAACTAAAAAGAAACAGAGGGAGTATTAATAAAGGGTGGCCGGGCGGAGCCGTGGAGGGCCTTCGAGGGAGGAGTTTTTTTTGTCTCATGGGGAACCAGGCACAAGGCAGATCGACCTATAATAATACATGCATGGGATTATGTGCAGTATGTGCTTTTAATCACATACCCCCTATCTTTTCAACAGGAAAACAGGGATCAACAATGCCCTTTCCCCACATAAAAGAATTTAGCATCTTCCATATACGTTGTGTGTGTGTGATGTGTTACTCTGATGTAATGTAACCATTTCTTGCTGAATCATGGTGGTGTACAGCTGAAAAGCCTGAAAGCAATACTAATCCCCCTTTGACACGCAACAGTCGAGACAACGTATGTTTATTGACGTCAAAGGAAGGAGATGCGAATTGACTGGACAACAACAGAAAAAAAAAACATGTTTTAGTACTAGCACCTTGTGTCTATTTGCTAGAAAGGTCCAAGAGAAAACGACGAGCAGCAGAAGGTCACCACCATGTCTATGCATGGCTCCATGCTCTGTCTCTGTGTGTGTGTATATATATATATATATATATATATATATATATATATATATATATATATATATATATATATATATATATATATATATTTCGATCTGTCTATTTCTCAAAGACTGAAACTTTGTCATGAGCGGATCCCGAAGAGGAGATGTCGGGGATGGAGAAGATGCCTTGGAAGAGACGGACATGTCTGCACTGCACACCGGCAGCTTATTAGGGTCGCTCCGCCATTGGAGCACAAAGCCCTACCCGTGCTGCTGGGCTGCTACTCGTCGCCCTACCCGTGTACCGTGAACGTCGCCTCCTCTCGGATCAGAGTTACCATTGCTGAAAACCGTTGCACTGTACCTTTCATTTGCACTGACCCAGCAGTCTAGCACCCAGCACCTTTCATTTGCACCCTGATCCTAAGGTTGAACCCGCTTCTTCTTTTTTTTTCCTAAGGGCTGGTTTGATGATTAGGGATCCCTAGGGGATCCATGGGGAGGAATCCCCTTGCAATTCAATTTTAAATAGCAAGAGGATTTCTTCCCCTCGAGATCCCGGTCACCAAATCAACCCTAAGAATTTTTTATTTCCTTCAGCTTCTGTTTCGGCCAACTGCTACAACGACAGGGATCTGTGATCTTGGCACGCACACATTGACAGGCACAGCAAGGAAAATCAATCAGAGGCTAGCCAAGGTTATTAGTTGTGATGTATAGGGTTGCATCATGGAGTAGTTGCAGCGCTCCAACTGATCTAGCCTGAAATCAGGTGCTGTACGCCATCATGGATTAGTATTTGCCATATGCTTGATAGATGTTCCTTTTGACTTGCGGTCTTGGGCGAAAGTTTTTAGTTAGTGTGTGGATCATGTCCACCTCTGATTGGATAGGGTGAGCTTAAACCTACAACAGACCTCCTTCATAATTCCCCATGGCCGGCTGTCGGGGTCTCTGAGTATTTGCCATTGTTATTGTGGGGGCATTCAGGGATCATGCAAGAAATCATCTAAGCATTAGAACACGGTCCACCACCAAGTTGCTGATTGGTTCTGATACACCAAGGTATTAGATGTATACATCATCATCATGTATCACATTGAGGACTGCCTGCAACCACGCATGCATGTTTCACATGAAATGGAGATCCCAGCCAATGTCGTTGCCACTTGCAAAGAACATAATATTTTGTCATTACAAGTTCTTCCAAACTTAGCGGACCCACGTACGTCACTACCGGAATCAATCGCTTTGCCGAGTGCCTGAAGCACTCGGCGAAGCGTTCAAAACACTCGGCAAAAGCTTTGCCGAGTGTTACACTCGGCAAAGAAGGCTCGGTGAACAGTGCATCGGCAAAGCCTTCTTTGCCGAGAGCTTTTTATCGGGCACTCGGCAAAGATCTTTGCCGAGTGCCAGAGAGCACTCGGCAAAGAAAAGCAGCCGTTACGGCGTCGAGTGACGGAGACGGCGGCTTTGCCGAGTGTCCCACCTGACACTCGGCAAAGAAGTTAGTTTTGCCGAGTGCCTGACGTGCAGCACTCGGCAAAGAATCCATCTTTGCCGAGTGCCACATGGGACACTCGGCAAAGAACCCGCCAGGGAGGGTCCCCATGTCAGGTTCTTTGCCGAGTGTCCCGTGTGGCACTCGGCAAAGCCGACCTCTTTGCCGAGTGCCAGGGACGCAACACTCGGCAAAGAACCTAAGCCGGTGTCCAGGTCTGTGCTCTTTGCCGAGTGTTATGACCTTGACACTCGGCAAAGAGCCTCTTTGCCGAGTGTTACACTCGGCAAAGTGACCAGTATATACCTTTTTTATTTGTTTTTTGTATTCCATCCACACAAACAGAAGATATCACATATATATCACATATATACATCACACATATCATCACAGACATAAATAGCCAACACAAACATAAAACCGTCACCACAAACATAAATATCCATCACAAACATAAGTGTTCAACATAAGTATCAAACACAAACATAAGTCTCTAACGTCGCAAGCTCTCACATAAGTATCAAACACAGACATAAGTATTATACACAAGTACAGAAGTCTAAAGCAATGAAAACACAACACTCATGGAGGTGGGCGGCTTGACCGGGGCTGCGTTGGGCTGAACCCTTCCGGAGGATTGTTGGATGCCTCCCCAGATTGGCCCTGCACAGAGAAGAGATTGCATGTGTTATACCAGATGCATTACAAACATCTAACTACAATTTTGATACTCACAGGAGTGTGGAAGAGAGCAGGGTCAACTGGAGGGAACAATGGAGGTGGCGGAGCGATGCCCTGTGCGGCGCCAAGGCTCTGCATGTACTGGAACATCTCCGCCATCCTCTGTTGATCTGCCCGGCGGGCCTCCCGCTCCGCCATCATCCTCGCCTCCATCTCGCGACGTTCTCTCCTCTCTTCTTCTAGTTGGGTCTGTAATATTACAAGCCAACGTTATAGTAACTCAAAGAGTAGGTATATAACTCAAGGAAGGACGAGTTACACTAACCTCGAGTGCCTGTATGCGATGCTGTGAGCTGTCGTGCCGAGGTCGTATGACTGGACTCGAGCCCGTGCTCCTTGCTCTCACCTGAGACAGAGTGGGAGTGGAGGACGAGTCGATTGCCCCGTCGGCAATCCAGTACCGCCCATGTCTCTTGCCTCCTCCGACCCTCATGAGCACATCGGTGTCGATCGGCTGGGTGCTCGGATCATAGTCTGGGCCATGGACCTCCTGCGCCATGGCGGTGTAGTCATGGAGGCGGCTGTAGACGGCGGGGTTGGTGTAGGCCTCGGGCCCGTCATCCGGGTTGTAGGTGACGTCGAACGTCGCCTTACCCTTATGGGCCATAGCATAGGCCGAGAAGGTGGAGCAAGGCCTTCCACCATGTGACGCCGACTGCAACGAAAACCAACGAGATAGTTAGAAATAATATCTAACTTAGTGCTATATATCTAAATAAAAAAGGTGGCGTACCCATGCTTCGGCATATTGGCCCAGGCTCCGGCTGCCTTGGTGGTGGGAGGGGTCTTGCATCATCAAACGCCGTTCCCGGCTAGCTGTGTGCGCCTCGTCCCACTCAGCCGAACACCACCTATCCACCATCTGCTCCCAGCACAGAGGATGTGCGGCGCACCAATGTGGAATCATCTGCAAAGTAAACACGTAAAGTGCATATCAGAAGATAAAATAAAATTCATGTATCGAGTACTGGTACCAAACATGCATGACTTTACCTGCAGGTACTGCTCCCTGGTCAACGACATGGTTCGGGCTTGAGTTTTGGTCACCTTCTCCCCAAGGACGGAGCCGTGGTAGGTGATGATGGCCTGGATGCGGGCCTCATAGTGCATGTCCACGACGAGCTTCTTACAGCTCGTGGTGGCCACCACATCCGCCCTAGCCTCGTATCCAGCATCGCATCTGAAGAAATCCTGCATACAAAAACGATGTATCCATACATTATTTCAAGAATTTGCAACGAATGCGACATATTTTACATTATACTAAGACTTACCCACAGCTCTTGCTTCACCCGCTCCGCCTTGTTATTGAATTCCCTGCCGTCCCGGTCTACTGCATCGGGGGCGACGGCGTAGTGGTCAAAGGTGAAGGCTGGGCCCGTCACTCCGGCGTACTCCACAAGTCCAGGGAAGTGTTCCCTGCACAGCAGGCCGAGGATGCCATTGGGGGGGCGACGATGACCCCCAGCATAATCCAAAACCGTCCAAGACCTGTCCAAGTGATAAATAAAAAGTATTAGTTTATATTATGATTTTGAACACATAATATGAACAAGAATGAAGAACATAAAGTTACATACCTCTCCCCTTCCGGCCGAATCAGCGGTCGTCTGTCCCGAAGTATGGGACGCTGAGGGAGACTCGCGGGGCCTCGCAGGTAGATGCTCCTCGAACTAGAGCCGCCTGAACCTGAGGCGTCCTGCTGCTGGTCGTCGTCGTCCTGCTGCTGGCCGTCGTCGTCCTGAGGCGCCGCCTGCTGCTGCGCTGCCTGCTCTGCCTCGTCCTGTTGCGCTGCCTGCTGTGCATCGTCCGCCGTCCTACTCCTCCTCCCCCTCCTCCTCAGGAAACCGCCCACCATATTTGTCCAACAACCTGCAATTAAGAGTAAACAAATAAGCACATATAAAAAGATGTATTTAAAAACAGGTGCGAAATAAAAAGTCATATAGCATTACATCAATTAAAAATAATCTTCATATGTGTCGGGGTTAGCCGGATCATAACTCTCATCATCACTATCAAGCATTTCAATCTCCACACCATCGGAAGAAGCAAGTTCGTCAGTAATGTTATTGCCTTCAAGGATTACTAAGTCATTATCATTTTGCACCTCATCCTCCTCCTCATCAACAACCATTTCAATATCTACGTCCATTCCGATAGCTTCGGTTAAGTCTATCTCAAATCGCCCTTCTAGCCCATCTTCTTGGAAGAACTCTCCATCATATGTGTCCGGGTCTAAGTTGTAATCTTCATCGTTAGGAACAGGTAACCTCCCGTGCGGTGATACCTTATACACAACATCCCAACCCTTAAGATGTTCTTTCGTTTGACACGCATATGGGAGATAATACACTTGTGTGGCCTGTTGGGCAACGATATAGACATCGTCTCCTGCTAAGGTGGAATCCTGTCGAATTTCGACTATCCCAAGATTAGAATGTGTCCGTCTCGTCACTTGAGGGTCAAACCAATGACATTTGAATATCACTGGAGTAAGAGGTTTGGAACCATAAAAATTGAGTTCATATATTTCTTCAATTCTTCCATAATACTCGACCTCGTCAAGCCCGGGCGTAAAGACTCCAGAACACGTGGTTTTTCGATTGGGCCGACTTTGGTCGTAGCTTGTTGTGCGAAAACGGTATCCATTGATGTCATACCCAGAAAATTTCCTGACCCTATAGGCAAAGCCATTGGCTACTTGTCTCAACTCGGCACTCATAGACGGCTCTCTTTGGCCCTGCAAGTTCAAACACGCTAGATTGTTATATTATTCGCACGTAAGAGCAACTTGGAATAACAAACTAAGCACGTACCTTATGTTTAAACCAGGAAATGAAATCGGGCAATCCATTTCCCGCACCCTTTCTAAGAAGGGTATCATATTCCTGTGGAGTTGGGTCCCTTGATCGACGCCAGAATTCATGAAGAAATTGCTCCATGTATGGCGTCACCTCTTCAAGGTTGGTCAATACATATAGCATGATATGGCGCCACTCTTCATGTCTCAGGGTCTTGGTGGTCGAACCACTCGCGCTTCCGAGTTGCCCTCGAAAAATGCTGAGGTTCGATTCATTGCCGCCATCATTGTAACGAGGGGGTGGATTATGCACGCTCGGCAGTTTGTCACCATAGTAAGTTGTTGTGAAGTTTGACACCTCCTCCAGTATGTATGCCTCTGCAATGGAAGCCTCGATTTTGCATTTATTTCTACATTTCTTTCGGATACTCTTTAGACATCTCTCGATTGGATAGCACCAACGTCCCTGCACGGGCCCCCCCATTCGTCCCTGACTGGGTTATGTGATCTACGACCATGATGCGGAAATAGAGGTTATACCTAGGGTGGCGGTGGAGTCAGGCTAGTGGGGCTGTGGCGGGTCGGTGCAGTGGCGACGCGACGCGGTGCAGGCAGACCCGCAGCGGCTAGGAAGACAAGTATCTTCTCTGTAAAAAAGAAACACAAGTCTATTAATACAAAAAAATCGACAGCACCTCCCCTGTACGTTGAGGTTTTTAAAACCTGCAAATAACACTAACAGCACGATGGCTGACATGCACACAGTAACAAAAAAATCACCTAAAGTATACACTGCAAAGGTAATAGAGCAATCTAATTAGTGCTGAGAACAAGTGAGCACAAGGCCAAAAGAGCTATCGTTCCTGGGCCTCAACACACCCAGACTCGAGGCAGCTCCAATTTTTCGCCAGCGATCTTGATCCAACACCCACCTCTGGTTTTTACCCGACCTCCAAAACAAAGTAAAGTCTCAACGCGGAGGCGGTAGCGGCAGCAGCGTCGATCGATCGGCCGGCGTCTACGGCCTACGTTCGACTTGCTGCCTCGACGGACGGCCGGCTCGATCTCGACCGATCGCCGGTCGTCGATCGGAGATCGATGGAGTTCACCACTCCCCCGCCCGCGACCCGGTCGGGCGGCGGAGAGGAGAGGGCGGCTGCTGAACACAACCAGCACCACCAGCAGCAGCATGCGACGGTGGAGAAGGAGCACATGTTCGACAAGGTGGTGACGCCGAGCGACGTCGGGAAGCTGAACCGGCTGGTGATCCCGAAGCAGCACGCGGAGAAGTACTTCCCGCTGGACGCGGCGGCGAACGAGAAGGGCCTCCTGCTCAGCTTCGAGGACCGCACGAGGAAGCCCTGGCGCTTCCGCTACTCCTACTGGAACAGTAGCCAGAGCTACGTGATGACCAAGGGCTGGAGCCGCTTCGTCAAGGAGAAGCGCCTCGACGCCGGGGACACAGTCTCCTTCGGCCGCGGCATCAGCGAGGCGGCGCGCGGCAGGCTTTTCATCGACTGGCGGTGCCGACCCGACCCGCCCGTCGTGCACCACCAGTACCACCACCGCCTCCCTCTCCCCTCCGCCGTCGTCCCCTACGCGCCGTGGGCGGCGCACGCGCACCACCACCACTACCCAGCAGATGGGCACACGGAACCACCACAGCATTTTTTAGAACCCGAACTCTCTATCTTCCAACTACTGCTCATCTTCTTCCTCCCTTCTCTCAAGTATCTAGATTCTCTTCCATTCTATTCCCTTGTCGCTACTGGTTTGACTTTAAGAGATTAGTGTTGCTAACAGTGTGGTGATGGCAAATATCAGTCTCCCCATGCCATGGGAAATCCGTAACTCCTCACGCTGCCTCATGCCCCCAACACCACCGCTGCAGGCTCCTCTTCGGCGCTCCCGTTCGCCCGCGCGCTCAACCCTGGTATGCCACCACCACCACCGTCTCACAAGCTACTCCCCGCTTGCAGGCTCCTCCACCTCGAGCTCCGACCGCACGAGGCCAAGGACCGGCCGGAGCCTCACGCCCCTGTCTACTATGGTTGTTGCTGTGAGCTCCAAGGCCAGAGGTCACCCATGCATCCGCATCCGGCTTGACCTGACCTTGCCATCGTGAGGGAGGGTGATGGCAGTGAATAGCCCACACTCTAAAACAGACAAGACCACGCCATTACCGGTAACGAACGACAATTAGTGCCGTTGATACAGCCGTCGTGCCAGCGCCGTGAGTTCTCCGCTGAGGAAGCCAGCGCGCAAGAAGCCCAAAGACCCCAGCGCCGAGCCGGCCGGGGGTCCGGGAAGCGAGGGAAGCAGGGGTCACCGACCCCGCCGTATCCTTCCACCACCTCCCGCCGCCGGACTACCCTGTCCCGGACCCGGACCCCTTCCTCCGGATGCTCGACGCGCTCCGCCTCACAGTCCCCTCCCTCACAGTCCCCTCCCCCACTACTTCGCCACGACGGAGGGCGGGCCCAGCTTCAAAGACATGGGCAAGGCGCTCCTCCACTTCCCCGGGGTGGAACTCGATGCTGGAGGCGGCGTCGGCCGGCGTCCCCATGCTGTGCTGGCCGATGTACGCCGTTCAGAGGGTGAACAAGGTGTTCGTAGTGGACGACATCAAGGCCGGGGTGGTGATGGACGGCTACGACGAGGAGCTGGTGAGCGCGGCAGAGGTGGAGAAGAAGGTGAGGCTGGTGATGGAGTTTGAGGAAGGGGATAAGCTCAGTGAGAGGCTGACGTTGGCAAAGGAGAAGGCGGCAGAGGCGCTGGCTGACGGCGGGCCGTCGCGGGTGGCGTTTGAGGAGTTCTTGAAGGATTTGAAGCTCGGCAAATGATCATGCACTAAAGTGAGCATCATGGCTGATCCTGTTATCTGATCTGTTCGAATGTTAGCTTGGACTATGATCTATGTGACAAAGAGATTCGATGGAGCATGAGTTAGAGAGTTTGACAGATAAATATATGCTGGGTGATAAAGAACTGCGAGCTTTCCTCGGTAGCATATTCTAGCTAAAAATCAGAATACGCTATTGCTAGATACAATCATCAGTGAATTGATTCATAAAATAAGGTAAAACTGTCAATCACATTGTAACACGCAACGCAAGTGGCTCTCTGCTTGGATCCAATTTTATTCCCATGGGCGATCTCCTGTAACTGCGCAGCGGCCTTCTATAATGGCAAATTTCTCGACAGAGGGGGAAGAAGGGAGACGGGGAGGCTCACCGCGGGGAACGAGGGCGTCGTGGACGGACGGCGGGCGCGCGCGACGGAGCTCGGCGTGGACTGACGGCGGGCGCACGCGACGGACGGTGTGGACAGTCGAGCTCGGTGTGGACGGACGGGCGTGCGCGACGGACGGCGAGGGCAGGCGGGGCGCGATGGCGAGGGCAGGCGGGCGCACGCGACGGCGAGGGGAGGCGAGGGAAGGAGAGTGCGGCGGCGAGGGCAGGCGAGCGGGCGCGGACGGCGAGCGCGCGCGGGCGGCGAGCGGGCGCGGACGGCGAACGCGGGCGGCGAGCGCGCGCGGGCGGCGAGCGCGCGAGGGTAGGAGACCTTGGGCAGTGCGGCGGCGAGGGCAGGCGACGGCGCGCGCGCGGGCGGCCGGGCGCGGCCGGCGGTGAGGCGGTCGGCGTTGAGGCGTGGGAAGGCGGCGGCGGCGGCGGTGAGGCGCGGGAAAAAAGAAGAAGCAAAGCAGAAGGAAGAAGAAAGCCGGCCGCGCGGCCGGTTAAAGTTTGTTTCTTTGCCGAGTGCCCGTGATCCGGCACTCGGCAAAGATTTTTTTAAAATATTAAAATATTCTTTGCCGAGTGCCAGATCAGCGGCACTCGGCAAAGAGTTCTTTGCCGAGTGTCCCCCGTTGCGGCACTCGGCAAAGGTTCTTTACTACCTCTTTGCCGAGTGTCACACATCTAGCACTCGGCAAAGGTTCTTTACTAAGTCTTTGCCGAGTGTCATCTCTAGACACTCGGCAAAGTTGTCGGGGACCATAATTAGGGGTACCCTCAAGACGCCTAATTCTCAGCTGGTAACCCCCATCAGCATAAAGCTGCAGAGGCCTGATGGGTTTGATTAAGTCAGGGATCAGTCCATACGAGTGACTTGACCACGCCGCGCCCGGGCCTAGCCTCGGGCGAGGGCAGCCGACCCTAAGATGACTCCGTCTCGCCTGAGGCCTCCTCTTTCACGGCAGACGCATCTCCGGCTTGCCCTAGGCCCCGCCTTCGATAAGAAGTAACCCTGACTAAATCACCGCGCCAACCGACCAAATCCCTGGGGCCTTCGACGCAAAAGGTAAGACTGACGGGCGACCAGACTTCGCCAGAGGCGCTATAAGAGACTCCGCCCGACCCAGGGCTCGGACTCGGGCTAAGGCCCCGGAAGACGGCGGACTCGGGCTAAGGCCCCGGAAGACGGCGAACTCCGCTCCGCCCGACCCAGGGCTCGGACTCGGGCTAAGGCCCCGGAAGACGGCGGACTCGGGCTAAGGCCCCGGAAGACGGCGGACTCGGGCTAAGGCCCCGGAAGACGGCGAACTCCGCTCCGCCCGACCCAGGGCTCGGACTCGGGCTAAGGCCCCAGAAGACGGCGAACTCCGCTCCGCCCGACCCAGGGCTCGGACTCGGGCTAAGGCCCCGGAAGACGACGACCTCCGCCTCGCCCGACCCAGGGCTCGGACTCCGCCTCGGCCTCTGCCGAACGATCTCCACCTCGCCCGACCCAGGGCTCGGACTCTGCCTCTGTCTTGCAGGACGGACTCGACCTCGGCTTCGGAGGAGCCTCCACGACGCCCGACCTAGGCCGCGAGACCGCCACGTCAACAGGAAGCGTCATCATCACCCTGCCCTGAGCCGACTTGGGTCGCAGAGAACAAGACCGGTGTCCCATCTGGCCAGCTCCGCCAGATAGGCAATGATGGCGCCCCGCTAGACCATGACGACGGCGACTCTCAGCTCCCTTACGAAAGCAGGGAGACGTCAGCAAAGAGCACAGCTGTTCCAACAGCTGTCCCTCCGTCAAGCTCCATTGCTTCTCCAACAGCCACGACGCCACACCAACAGGGTGCCAAGATCTCTCCGGCTGCCACCTTGGCATGTACTTAGGGCCCTAGCTCTCCCTTGCTAGACACGTAGCACCTTGCTACACCCCCATTTTGTACACCTGGCTCCACTCCTTACGCTTATAAAAGGAAGGACCAGGGCCTTCTTAGAGAAGGTTGGCCTCGCGGGAACGAGGGCAGGGGCAGGCGCTCTCTTGAGGCCGCTCGCTCCCCTCACCCGTGCGGACGCTTGTAACCCCCTACTGCAAGCGCACCCGACCTGGGCGCGGGACGAACACGAAGGTCGCGGGAACCACCGTCTCTCTCTCTCTCTCTCTCTCGACCCGGCTCCGGCCACCGACCTCGCTCTCTCTTCCCCCCTTCGCGCTCGCCCACGCGCTCGACCCATCTGGGCTGGGGCACGCAGCACTCTCACTCGTCGGCTCAGGGACCCCCCGGTCTCGAAACGCCGACAGTTGGCGCGCCAGGTAGGGGCCTGCTGCGTGTTGACGTTCGATTTCCCGTCAAGCTCCAGATGGGCAGTCTCCAACGACCTCTTCAACCCGGGACGGTGCTCCGTTTCGGGAACCTCGAGTTCATGTCTCTCGACGGCAACTACGACATGATACTCCTTCCACCGCCGCGCGGCAGCGACAATGGTGGCGGACGGCCCGCCCGCCGGCGGCGGAATCGACGACGTCTTTCCCGCGTGGAGGAAGGACGACTTTCGCGCTCGCCCCATCCTCTCCCTCGCCATCGGAGGAGGAGGAGGCGGGGCAACCGGGGCCGAGCGGGAGATCGCGCTCCAACGGCTGTCGAGCAAATCGACATCCCCGGCGCCTCAACGGAGGACACGCCAAGCGCCGCCCTCGCGTTCGAGGCAAACGCGAGCGCCATTCCCCCGCAACACGTCGACTCCGAGCAAGTGGACGACGCCAGCACGCTCACGGAAGGCCTGCAGGACGTCGCCCTCGTACCCAAGACGACGACGCGATCTGCCCCCGACGTGACTTCATCGCTCCTCGTCAACAAAAAGGTACCGACTGCTCCCCATCTTTCGTCATTTCGACTCGGCCTCAGCCCGCCTGGCGATCTCGCTTTGGCGGGCGCTCACATTGAGGCGAGTGCAACCTCTCTGGGGTTCCGTGTGCGGTCGCCTTGGGACCGATTGACGGGTGTCTCGACCTACGGGCCCTCTGGGTCCGAGGAAGATGACGACCCCAGCATCTGCTGGGATTTCTCCGGATCTGGCAACCCTAGTGCCATGCGGGACTTCATGACCGCATGTGACTACTGCCTCTCCGACTGTTCCGACGGCAGCCGCAGCCTTGGCGACAAGGACTGCGGCCCGAGTCGCGAATGTTTCCACATCGAGCTAGGGGATCCCTCCGGAGGCGGCTGTCTCGGCATGCCGGAGGATGGTGATCCCCCTAGGCCAGCGCCTCGCGCCGACATCCCGCGGGAGCTAGCTGTGGTCCCCGTTCCGGCGGGGGGTCACGACCCACAGCTCGAGCAAGTCCGCGGGGCGCAGGCCGGGCTCGATGAGGGAGCAGGAGCGCTCGAGGCAATCCGCCAGAACATCGGGCAGGTGTGGGCGAGCCAGCCCCCGGCCGGAGGAATACGTCACCTGCCCCAAGGTCTCCAGCACCGCATCGCCAACGATGCCAGGGACAGACCGCCTCCCGCATCCGGCGGAACCGGTCAGGACCTGGCCGCTGCAGCGATGCTCCTCCGCGCGATGCCGGAGTCATCAACCACCGAGGGTCGGCGAATCCAGGGAGAACTCAAGCATCTCCTGGAAGGCGCTGCGGCCCGGCGGGCCGAGAGCTCTGCCTCTCGAAGGCAGGGATACCCCTCGGAACCTCGTGCCGCGACTTCCCGACTCACGCGGGAAGCCTCGGTCTACACCGGGCGCACGCGCAACACCGCGCCTGCGGCCCCGGGCCACCTCGGCGACGAGCACCCTCATCGCGACCGTCGGGCACGCCTCGACGAAAGGGTGCGCCGAGGCTATCACCCCAGGCGTGGAGGACGCTACGACAGCGGGGAGGATCGGAGCCCCTCGCCCGAACCACCCGGTCCACAGGTCTTTAGCCGAGCCATTCGGCGGGCGCCGTTTCCGCCCCGATTCCGACCCCCGACTACTATCACGAAGTACTCGGGGGAAACGAGACCGGAATTGTGGCTTGCGGACTACCGCCTGGCCTGTCAACTGGGTGGGACGGACGATGACAACCTCATCATCCGCAACCTCCCCCTGTTTCTCTCCGACACCGCTCGTGCCTGGTTGGAGCACCTGCCTCCGGGGCAGATTTCCAACTGGGAAGATTTGGTCCAGGCTTTCGCCGGGAACTTCCAGGGCACGTACGTGCGCCCCGGGAATTCCTGGGACCTCCGAAGCTGTCGGCAACTGCCGGGAGAATCTCTCCGAGACTACATCCGGCGGTTCTCGAAGCAGCGCACTGAGCTGCCCAACATCACCGACTCCGATGTCATCGGCGCGTTCCTCGCCGGCACCACCTGCCGCGACCTGGTGAGCAAGCTGGGTCGCAAGACCCCCACCAGGGCGAGCGAGCTGATGGACATCGCCACCAAGTTTGCCTCCGGCCAGGAGGCGGTTGAGGCCATCTTCCGAAAGGACAAGCAACCCCAGGGCCGCCCGTCGGAAGATGCTCCCGAGGCGTCTGCTCCGCGCGGCGCCAAGAAGAAAGGCAGGAGGAAGTCGCAAGCGAAATGCGACGTTCCCGATGCGGACCTTGTCGCCGCCGCCGAGCACAAGAACCCTCGGAAGCCCCCCGGAGGTGCTAACCTCTTCGACAAGGCACTCAAGGAGACGTGCCCCTACCATCAGGGGCCCGTCAAGCACACCCTCGAGGAGTGCGTCATGCTTCGGCGCCACTTCCACAGGGCCGGGCCACTCGCAGAGGGTGGCAAGGCCCGCGACGACGACAAAAGGGAGGATCGCCAAGCAGGAGAGTTCCCAGAGATCCGCGATTGCTTCATGATCTACGGAGGGCATGCGGCAAACGCCTCGGCTCGGCATCGTAAGCAAGAGCGTCGGGAGGTCTGCTCGGTGAAGGTGGCGGCGCCAGTCTACCTAGACTGGTCCGACAAGCCCATCACCTTCGACCGGGACGACCACCCCGACCACGTGCCGAGCCCGGGGAAGTACCCGCTCGTCGTCGACCCCGTCATCGGCGACGTCAGGCTCACCAAGGTCCTGATGGATGGAGGCAGCTGCCTCAACATCATCTACGCCGAGACCCTCAGGCTCCTGCGCGTCGACTTGTCGTCCGTCCGAGCAGGCGCTGCGCCCTTCCACGGGATCATTCCCGGGAAGCGCGTCCAGCCCCTCGGACAGCTCGACCTCCCTGTCTGCTTCGGAACACCCTCCAACTTCCGAAGGGAGACTTTGACGTTCGAGGTGGTCGGGTTCCGAGGAACCTACCACGCAGTGTTGGGAAGGCCATGCTACGCGAAGTTCATGGCCATCCCCAACTACACCCACCTAAAGCTCAAGATGCCGGGCCCCAACGGAGTCATTACCGTCGACCCCACGTACGAACACGCATTCGAATGCGATGTGGAGTGCGTGGAGTACGCCGAGGCCCTCGCCGAGTCCGAGGCCCTCATTGCCGACCTGGAAAGCCTCTCACGAGAGGTGCCGGACGCGAAGCGGCATGCCGGCAACTTTGAGCCAGCGGAGACGGTCAAGGACGTCCCTCTCGACGCCAATGGCGACGCCTCTGAGCATGTCCGGACCAATTCTGGGCTCGGCCCCAAATAGGAAGCAGTGCTCGTCGACTTCCCTCGCGCAAACGTCGACACTTTTGCGCGGGGTCCCTCGGGCATGCCCGCCATGCCGAGGGATGTCACCGAGCACTCGCCGCATATCTGGGCAGGAGCCTGACTCGCCAAACGGCCTCTGCGCGAACGACGCCCGGGGGCTGCGCCCTTTCCCCACTCACACATAAGAATCAATCATCAAGGAAGGGTCGGCCTCGCCCCGGCAGAGCCCGACCCTCCCTCGGGGGCTAAAAAGGGGGAACCCCTCCCGTCGAGTTTGGACGTACCGTTCCGCGTCAGAAAAACTCTTTTCTCGGTCAAGAAGGGTTTTTTGCGTTCTCCCGGAGGCATCAGAAGCAGGGTCCTGAGGGGCGAACCTGGGTACGAGTAAATGGCGAGACCGACTGAGCTGGGAAACACCTATGCTTCCGGGCTAGGGACACCTCACTCGTCGCTTGCCACGAAGAAGGACCCAGCTCGGGAAATCACCCTGTTGTCGACACTATGGGCCAGGCGCGAAAATCAAAACAAAAAGGAGCATGACTTCACGGAAGGAGAAGTAAAATGTTCAGGCCTCAAAGGCCGCGGCAAATCACACATCCAACAGGAACTGTCCCAACTAAAATCAGGCGTCGCCTCGGGCAGGAGCCGCGCCCTCAACTCCGCCCCCGCCGTCGGTAAGGTCCACCTCCGCTTCCGGCGGCGGCGCGGGAGGAAGAATCTCCGCCTCGAAGACGGTCGCCAGCGCCGCGCTCGGACCCGCAGCGACCGCGTCGAGCCGCTGAACCTCCGCCAGGGCCGCCTCGTCTTCGTCAGGCAGGCAGTACCCCTCGCTGACCCGCTCCAAGTCCACGACGTAGTGGGAAGCAAGCACGGCGAAGGCCCGCCTGACGCCGTGGTGCAGCGCCCCGCGGACTTTACCGCGCGCGTAATCACCTAGGGCTTGAAGACGGCTTTGGGGAGAGCTCCCTGAAGGGACGTCGCCGGGACCGAGTTTCCGATAGACCTCCGAGACGGCCTCGGACATAGCCGCGAGATCGGCCTCCCTTTGCTCAGCAGCCCCGTCGAGCGCCTCGGCAAGCGCCTTGGCAGACTCGTCGAGGGCAGACTCAAGCTCTGCGAACAACCAGAAGAAAGACCTCAAACCCAAGCGGAAGAAACGGACAAGATTGGGAACCAAGGACGGTCGAGCCATACCTCTGGCTCGGACGTGCTGCTCCGAGGCTGCGACTTGGGCTGCGGCCAGATCGGCCGCAAGGATCTTGGCCCGGCTCTCGGCCTCGGCAGCCTGGCCCCGAGATTGGTCCCGCTCCTCGGCAACCTGGGTAAGCTCCGACCGCCGTTGTAGCACCTCCGTGCGCGCTGCCGCCGCCTCGGCCTTCAGATCAGCACAGAGCAGCTGGAGGTCCGCTATCTTAGCGTCCTGCTGAGAAAGGCGCGCGGTAGCTCCGGCGAGCGAAGTCCTCAGGGACCGTAGCGAGCCCCAGACGACGGCTTCGCGGTGAATGAACGACGACTTGGCAGCGCTCCGGTCCGTCAGATCCTGGGAAGGAAAACAAGATATCACGGCGAACGCCTCACTCGCAGGAACAAGAAGGTGTGCCTGAAGCCATTACCTGAAGGATCTGGGGGACGTCCCCGCAGAGAACCTCCAGCGACGATCGGAGCAACCCCACTGACGCCTCCGCACGCTTGCGGAGCTCGTCCCAGGACTGGTCCTCCTCTTCGTCGTCAAGAACGAAGATAGGGTCCGAAGCCTCACGGGTCCGGAATCGGAGCAACTGGCCCCGGGCCTCGGGGCTCCGCCCCACAGCGACAAGGCTGCCGCCCGCCTGGGAGCACTGCGCGTCCGAGCCCACCTCTTCCGAGGCTCCGGGCGCCGACGCCGCGGCCGTCCCGACGTCGGCGGCGACCGTACGCTCTCCAACCGGGACGGTGCCAGCTGCGGTAGCGACAGACGCCGGCATGGCCAACATGGCTGGCGAGCTCGGGACCGCATCGGCGCCGGCCGCCTCCCCGATCACGATGGCCACCTCGGCAGAGGAGCCCGCCTCGGGGACCTGCTCCCCCAGAACGTGCGACGCCTGAGCCCCGTGCGGCGGAGCACCCTGCGAAAGGGTCGGCTGAGCGGCAGGGCCCGAGGTGGCGCCAGCTACCTGGACCAACGCCGTCTTGAGGGCCTTCCGAGGCGCCAGGTCGGTAGGGCCATGGCTCCGTTTGCTGAAGAAAACAAGAAAGGGACAATCACGGCCCAGACATATTGATGAAGCGCCGGGACGGAGAGATTCCGAGGTACCTACCCGCTCCGGATCATGATCCACGGTGTCTGGGGGGAGGTCTCTTGGCTCTCGCTTCCTGGAACCACCGCCGAGGTCCGCTTCACCAACAGCCCCGGCGCCGCCCTCGCCTCGGACGCCCCTGAGGCCCGAGAGGCGGACTGCCCAGGCGCCGCCATGGCAACCTGAGGACCGCTCCCCCATGCTGCCGGCACGGGCGACGGTTCCCGAAGAACGGACCCCTCGGCCCGGCTCCCTGGAGTGGCGTCAGCTCCCCCAGCCGAGGGGTCAAGAACCCTCTCGGGTTGCCCCCGCTCCTTAGGTTGGGGATCCGGCACCTCGGCTCCAGGGACCGACGATGTAGGCCCGCTCGGGGGCTGGCTCGACGACCCTCGGCCACATCCCAAGCCGGGGCTGAGGCCGAGACGGGCGGCCATGTCATCCTCCTCCTCTTCGTCGTCGCCGTCGTCGTCATCATCGGACGTCTCCGGCGACAGCTCCCTGGGAAGCCCTTCCCTCTCCTGCTGACGACGGCGTTTCTCCAGGGCGTCTCGAGCCCGCCTCCGCCTGCGGGCCTGAGCCTTCTCCGCATCCTTTTTCTTCTTCTCCTCCTCCGCGGCGACTCGCCTCGCCGCCCGACCCACCGCGTCCTCCGGGACCGGCGGCAGGGAGGGTCTGTGCCGCCCCACCTCCTAAAAAGGGGGGAGAAAGAAAACCGATAGTGAGAATCGGGAGCAACCCGGTATGTGAAGAAGGAAGGGACAAACACTCACCAGAGCGACGCACCCCTGGTCGGGGCGCATTCGAGGCTGGGAGAGGGCGTGGGGGTCCGGCTTCCCCATCGCGACCGACACCCGGTGGTAGAGGGCGTCGTGGGGAAGAGGATCAGGGGACATCCGTGACCCCTCCCAGTCGGCCTCCTGGGTCATCTCCCAAAGCGACAACCGCCGCTCCGCCAGGGGGAGCACCCTCCGGCGATGGATGGCGGCAACCACTCCCGCGGCGGTGAGCCCTTCCTCCCGCAACGCCTTCAGGGCCTGGAGAAGAGGTTCGAGTTTCTTTTGCCTCTCGTGTGGAGTCCCGTGACGCCAGGCGTCGGGGGCGGCGGTGACAACCCGCTGAGAGAACGGCGGGAGCGACCCTCCGTCATTCCGGAGGTAGAACCACCGGCGCTGCCAACCCTTGTTTGAGGGGGAAAGGACGGCAGGGATATACTGCAACGACCGTGACTGCCTCAGCAAGAGGGTGCAGCCGCCGGCCCGCACCGCCGCACGGACCTTCCTCTCCCCCGTCGACGAAGCAAAAAGCTCGGCAAAAAAGAGGTGAGTCCACAAATCCCAATGGGGAGCGATCCCCAGATACCCCTCGCACACCGCTACAAAGATAGCGGCCTGCGCGACGGAGTTGGGGGAGAGGTTGTGTAGTTCCACCCCGTAGTGGAACAGGAGGGCCCGCATGAAGCGGCTCGACGGCACACCAAATCCCCACTCATGGAAGGAGATGAAGCTCACTACATACCCCGGTGGAGGGGATGGAGCGACTCCGCCCGCGGGAGGAATCCATTCCGGCCGCTCCTTATCGGTGAGGGGGCGGAGCAAACCCTCGCCGACGAGGTCCTCCAGGTCACCCGCCGTCACCGTGGAAAAGGGCCACGGGTCGCGCGGCGAGAGGATGGTCACCCGGTCAGCCATCGCCAAGGCAGAAGGGGTGGCAGCGTGAAGGACAGGGGAGGGCGGTTTCCTTTTCCTGGCTAGATCTCTCAGGCTGCAAAAAACCTGAGAAGAAGGCGAGAAGTGAAGTCGAGAACCGTCACTGGACCCTCTCCAGGGCACATAAAGGCCAAGGTCGAGACGGTTCCAACGTACCGCCCGAACCGGACGCGGGGTTCAAAAAACGCGAAGCAAAACAGCCGTTCCTCGAACGACTCGCGCACGCAACGGCAGCTTCGCCGACCGTTTACCCCGGCGCATTAACTCCGCGGCAAAACAGGTGACGTTTCTGGCAGGGGCAGCTGGCGACGCTTCGCCTCCGCCAAAACGACCACGCCGAAAAAGGTACGCCACGACGTTCAATTTCGAATCCTTTTTCCTTTTTCCTTCTTTCTCCATCTCTTGCAACAGGGACCGAGAAGGGGGATAACCCCAAAGGGATCCTTCCCCGTGAAGGAACTAGGCTCCGAGCCTCCCTACTGATCAGGGGTTCGAAGGCTGGCCCCCCGAGGGGTTCAACAGCCGCCTCAGATCGCGTGGGCCCGGCACCCACTACTCGTCAGGGGTTCGAAGGTCGGCCTCCCGAAAGGTTCCATGACCGCCTCAGGCTACTAGGGCTCCGTGCCCCCTACTGATCAGGGGTTCGAAGGCTGGCCTGTCGAAGGGTTCACAGCCGCCTCAGACGCCGAGCGAGGGATGACCAGGGGTACGTTCGATACATAACCAAGGCTCGGGCTGCGCTCCCGAGGTACCCTAGGACATTTCCGAGACCAGCGGGAACGACTCTGTAACGGAATCCCATCGGAGGGAGGCAACGAGCCCTCGGACCCCGTCGCTAGGGGACCGGGTCCGGCAGATCACCCGCAGGTACTTTTGGGCGTGCCTCCGGGCCCCTAGCCGACCCCCAACGAACGGGGCACGGACGTCCACTCGGATTACCCGATCGCAGCTCACCGGAGACACCATGTTCGGTGCCCATCGAGGGTAACATGGCGCACTCCCCCCCTCCTCCTTGCGGAAAGGCGACGTAGGGGCGTATATAAAAAGTCGAGTCTGTCCCTGATCGTCCTCTTGCTCCGTGCGAGGGCTCGGGGGCTGCTCTCGCAAACCCGGCTCCGGCCGAACCGTTGACAGCGTCAACATACCAGCCCGAGAACTTGGGCCCCGACAGTGCACCTGGGTTACGCCCTGCTCGCATGAGGGAACCGCTAGTCCAGCCGAAGCATTACGCAAGGCATTAAGACCTCGAAGGAGTGAAACCACTCCTCCGAGGCCTCGGGGGCTACACCCGGCGGGTGCGCTCGCGCGCACCCACCGGAACAAAGTACCACCGAGAAAGGCTGGTCCCCTTGCAAAAAAGTGCGACGCAAGCCTCCAAGCGAGTGTTAACACTCTCTTCGAGGCTCGGGGGCTACTGTCGGGGACCATAATTAGGGGTACCCTCAAGACGCCTAATTCTCAGCTGGTAACCCCCATCAGCATAAAGCTGCAGAGGCCTGATGGGTTTGATTAAGTCAGGGATCAGTCCATACGAGTGACTTGACCACGCCGCGCCCGGGCCTAGCCTCGGGCGAGGGCAGCCGACCCTAAGATGACTCCGTCTCGCCTGAGGCCTCCTCTTTCACGGCAGACGCATCTCCGGCTTGCCCTAGGCCCCGCCTTCGATAAGAAGTAACCCTGACTAAATCACCGCGCCAACCGACCAAATCCCTGGGGCCTTCGACGCAAAAGGTAAGACTGACGGGCGACCAGACTTCGCCAGAGGCGCTATAAGAGACTCCGCCCGACCCAGGGCTCGGACTCGGGCTAAGGCCCCGGAAGACGGCGGACTCGGGCTAAGGCCCCGGAAGACGGCGAACTCCGCTCCGCCCGACCCAGGGCTCGGACTCGGGCTAAGGCCCCGGAAGACGGCGGACTCGGGCTAAGGCCCCGGAAGACGGCGGACTCGGGCTAAGGCCCCGGAAGACGGCGAACTCCGCTCCGCCCGACCCAGGGCTCGGACTCGGGCTAAGGCCCCGGAAGACGGCGAACTCCGCTCCGCCCGACCCAGGGCTCGGACTCGGGCTAAGGCCCCGGAAGACGACGACCTCCGCCTCGCCCGACCCAGGGCTCGGACTCCGCCTCGGCCTCTGCCGAACGATCTCCACCTCGCCCGACCCAGGGCTCGGACTCTGCCTCTGTCTTGCAGGACGGACTCGACCTCGGCTTCGGAGGAGCCTCCACGACGCCCGACCTAGGCCGCGAGACCGCCACGTCAACAGGAAGCGTCATCATCACCCTGCCCTGAGCCGACTTGGGTCGCAGAGAACAAGACCGGTGTCCCATCTGGCCAGCTCCGCCAGATAGGCAATGATGGCGCCCCGCTAGACCATGACGACGGCGACTCTCAGCTCCCTTACGAAAGCAGGGAGACGTCAGCAAAGAGCACAGCTGTTCCAACAGCTGTCCCTCCGTCAAGCTCCATTGCTTCTCCAACAGCCACGACGCCACACCAACAGGGTGCCAAGATCTCTCCGGCTGCCACCTTGGCATGTACTTAGGGCCCTAGCTCTCCCTTGCTAGACACGTAGCACCTTGCTACACCCCCATTTTGTACACCTGGCTCCACTCCTTACGCTTATAAAAGGAAGGACCAGGGCCTTCTTAGAGAAGGTTGGCCTCGCGGGAACGAGGGCAGGGGCAGGCGCTCTCTTGAGGCCGCTCGCTCCCCTCACCCGTGCGGACGCTTGTAACCCCCTACTGCAAGCGCACCCGACCTGGGCGCGGGACGAACACGAAGGTCGCGGGAACCACCGTCTCTCTCTCTCTCTCTCTCTCGACCCGGCTCCGGCCACCGACCTCGCTCTCTCTTCCCCCCTTCGCGCTCGCCCACGCGCTCGACCCATCTGGGCTAGGGCACGCAGCACTCTCACTCGTCGGCTCAGGGACCCCCCCGGTCTCGAAACGCCGACAAAAGTGCATTTGTATTTTTTTTATTTTGTCTCCCAAACTTTTTGTGGTATGTTCCTACACTATGTAGATCTACATGTATCATTTGTGGACAATTTTAACAGAGTTTGAAATAGCTAGTAGATTTAGTTTGTTTATTTGAATTTCTTCGGAAAATTCAAATTTGAACTGCAGGTCACTCGAAACTTGGAAAACCGTGCATGAAAAAATGATATTCATGTTACTTAGCATAAGTTACGACCGATTCCATGAGCGGACCGAAAACTTCGAGCAACATGCTCACTAAACATGGCCGTGAACTTGCCATCCACATGTTTAAAAATTGTATAAAACACAAACAAAGTCAGAAAATCATGAAACTTGTCCACGTGTCATGATATCATATGTACAGGTTGTGATAAAAAATTGAGAATGTTTGGACAAAGTTGTGAGACACTATGTGTAGAAACCTAAGAGAACTACACATGAAATCGTAGAGTTTCAATGTGGATCTCTTAGGTTTGTACACATAGCGCGTCATAGTTTTCTCGAATTTTTTTCAATTTTTTATCGCAGCCTGTACATATGATATCATGACACGTGGACAAGTTTCAAGATTTTCTGACTTTGTTTGTGTTTTATACAAGTTTTAAACATGTTGATGACAAGTTCACGACCATGTTTAGTGAGCATGTTGCTCGAAGTTTTTGGTCCGCTCCTGGAATCGGTCGTAACTTATGCTAAGTAACATGAATATCATTTTTTCATGCACGGATTTCCAAGTTTCGAGTGACCTGCAGTTCAAATCTAAATTTTCCGAAGAAATTCAAATAAACGAACTAAATCTACTAACGATTGAAACTCTGTTAAAATTGTCCACAAATGATACATGTAGGTCTACATAGTGTAGGAACATACCACAAAAAGTTTGGGAGACAAAATAAAAGAAATAAAAATATACTTTGCCGAGTGTCTAGGGATGGCACTCGGCAAAGAGTTCTTTGCCGAGCGTCAACTGGGCGACACTCGGCAAAGAAGACTCTTTGCCGAGTGCCAACCGTTGGCGCTCGGCAAAGACTGACGGCCGTCAGCTTTGGGACGGCCGCTGACGGCCCTTTGCCGAGAGCCCCATTTGCCGAGTGTTTGACACTCGGCAAACATGGATTTGCCGAGTGTGGACCTGTACCGAGTGTCCTACTCTCGGTAAAGACGCTCGTTACCGAGAGCCAAGCTTTGCCGAGTGCGGCTCTCGGCAAAGCCGTCTTTGCCGAGTGCCCGAGAAAAGGCACTCGGCAAAGCGGCCGGCACTCGGCAAAGGCTCGGAATCCGGTAGTGCTTTCATTCGCTCCTTTACATTGTCCCTCTCTATTTCTCTACTCGTTTGTAACCCCACTGCATGCGCGCATCAAGCTCTCCCCTACTGCAGTCATTGAGTCCTCATGCTTAGGAACACAACCAAACATCCCCACTATACACACAAGGAACTTTCCTGAATCAATATATATAAATCCCATGTCCTCGAGTACTAATCCATCCAGATAAATACATGTGAATCTACATTTACTAATCAGCAAGGCACCATGGTATGTACACAATGTTAATAAAGAGGAAGAGACGTCTTACTTAAGGGCACTTGGCGGCATGGGCTTCACCTATCTCAATCTCATCTCTCATGTAGTCCCCGTATACATGAGAGAAAGATCCAACAAGAAGAGGGAACTTGATTAGATATGAATATGTAACTTGAGATTGGGTGATTTATTTTATGCAAACAAAGATGGATTATGGATTGGAGAGACATAGAGAGGGATTCAGGGCTATAACACCAGGGGTCTAGCTTACACCGCAAGGAAGGGGAGGACCGTGGTTTCTTCTTGAGCTACACCAACTTCATCCATGGTCATCCTTCTCATCTCTACTTCGTCTTCCTCATATGTAGCTTTCTTTCTTATTGGTTCTATAGAGGGAGGAAGCAGAGACGGGGCCAAAAATTTTTGTAGCAAGGACTGAACTAAACTCCCATACTATTATAGGAGCCCATTCTACATTAGACCGTGTCTAACAGTTCACCCATATGGTTACCCAAAATATTGTTTTGCACTGCTCGTAGAGTGGAGTTTCACTATGGATATGGGGATGGATAAGAAGCTAGAGATAGCCTTATACTATGTATATTTTAAATTTTAGGAGAGACTCCAATGAAACTCCATAAACTCAGGAGCGGTAAGGGGGGGCTCGAGCACGCCCGTCCTACCACTGGCTCTGTCCCTAGGAGGAAGGATAGTGGTGTAGAGAGTGGTGCAGAGAGAGGGTTCTAGTGGCTAGGGAGGCTTCCATAAGTTAGCATGTAGTGCCAAAGGTGCGGAAGAGGATGACATTACATGTGTTGAGTCATCGGTTCTATGATAAATAGTTCGTCCAACATGTCAAACATTCAGTCAAAATATTGGTGGCTCTGCCAATATGACTAGTCAATTGGATTGATGTTGTATCTGACTATAGCACATCAAGGCACCGGGGACATCTCCACTTGGGGTATCTTGGATATGTTTATTTGGCAATGAACATAGGGTACATGTTAGTATTTCTAAGGCTTGTTCAGTTATAAGAAAGTTCAAGGGTATTGGAGGGGGTTGAATCCCTTACAGAATCAGATAGAAAGGGATTTAATCTCACGCAATCCCATCCAATCCATATGCAACCGAATAAAGGTTTAAGAGTGAAGCGTCCCCAATCCTCTGGGACTCAAATGTGATACAATTACTAGTCCCAGGAGGCTAGTAAACACATTTATACATCAGATGATACCAAATCTGCTTAAACGAGACAAACCTACAAAGGTGGCGAACAACTTTAAGAGTTGGTCCACAACTCGGGACATATCATCAGAGTGGGGCTGAAGCAGCCCGATATACGCAGCGAAGCAAATCAGCGGTCCAACAGACACAAGCAAGGTTGGGAACAGTCGTAACTCTTACCCGATCTCCTTTTTCTGAAAACAACAAATAAGCAAGGGTGAGTACAAACGTACTCAGCAGGCCACCTTCACCCGCGGAATGGGGAAATCAGATATAATGCATGGAATATGTGGAGTTCAGGATATTTTGCAGAAACAGCAATATTTTATGCAGAGTTGTTTTGAAAAACATTTTGTATTTTTGCAAAGCGCATCCTCTCCAAAAGGAGCAGGAAGTTTTTCAGTATTATAACAAAATCACCTGGACTAAACCATCCAGGTATCTCAGTAGTTCCCACTGGTTTTCATTTTCAAAAACAGCTATTGGACTTCCCGTCCACCATAGCTCACGGCTCAACCGCCAAACCTTTTAAAAACCACTTTTCAAAAGCATCTCTTTTTTTGAAAACAAAACATTAATTGCCATACCATACCAGACTCATCTATTCCTGTGAACACAGACTATTCGAATAGGTTTTTAAACTCTGCGCAGAGGTGTACACTTTACCCACTAGTCCGGCTCTGCGATCTCATGATCAATGAGATCCGAATCCGAATCTCTTTCTTTCCTCGCATGTCCTAACCTTAACGGTTATCCGGAAGGAGTCAAGCCACCGCCATGTCCAAACCGGACAAAACTTTCCCCCTCCTTATCCTCCCGATGCTCCCCAGCCTTCATAACCCTAGGGTCGGACCGCACGAGTTCAGATTGAGTGACTGCCCACACAGTCTCGAGTGGTTGTACTATTAAAGAGTACAGGTAGTGAAGATGACAAACCGGTCCTTATATGAGGGGACAATCCTTCTGCTCACGCCTAAACCAGCTGAGCCAACACCTTAGGCCCTCCCCTAAACCAGGGAGTCCCTGATTATCCCACTCACAAGGTGATAAGGGTGAAAACCCTTCATCACACACATTTTGAAAAGCATTTTCTTTTGAAAACTCACACATGTTCTCAAATCATTTAGAACATATATATCAGGGATAGATTGCGGCAAGCGGCTGGGTGGCCATAATAACTTGTCTCAAAATCATATCATGCATAAAATAACAGGCTGAGGGTTGTGGTTGAAAAATCATAGGTAATTTATGCATCAAAGGGATCCAGTGAGCTTGCCGTGCTTATTCGGCGAAGGGGGAAGGAGAGCTCGCGGAACTGGCTTCTGGCTCCACCGCCTGGCGTAGACTTGCAGATCTGGCCTCCACGAGACGGCACGAACGCTCCGATAACTATGCAACATGAACAAGCAAACATACAAACCAACAAGTATAGCAACAAATATTTAGTATAGTGGTCAGAATAGTGATATATGGATGGGTAGAGTCTTGAGTAGAATCTGTGTCATGTGGTGTTGTGATATTACTGGTGGTGGAGCGGAGGTGCTTACCAGGAGGGTGGACTGGAGGCGAAGCGACACTATGCGTGTAGCCGGCAGAGCAGAGTAACTGAGTGGGTGGGGTGTTTGCCTTGGCTGAGGGTGTTGAGTGTGTGTGGAGAGGGAGATGGTAGCTGGGTGTATTTATAGCTGGGTGTATGTGGTGTAGCACAGTGAAATTCACTGTTGGTGAGAATAGTGACGAATGAATCGTCTGACTTAGTATGAACAAGAGAGTTATAGGCAGAATATGGTACAAGAGTATTTTGGGAGTTTTCTGGAATATGGACCATGCTTAAGAGATGACATGGTTGGATAGGGAATAGTTTGATAAGAATTTAGAAACGAGAATTATTGGAATCTGAGTTTGGGAGCCTAGTTCGAAGGAATCTCAAAGTTAAGCGTGCTCAACTTGGAGAAACCTGGGATGAGTGACCAGATGGGAAGTTCCCTACTGGAAGGAAAATCACAATCACCGAAGTTCGTATGACTGGAATATGGGTCTGGCTGGTCTTAGGTGGACTGGACAGCATGATGTATGAGTAGTTGAAATTCGGGGTGATCGGCTAATCGATGAATAGTAACGATGAATAGTAACGATGAATAGTGACGACGAAAAAGTTACTAGATATCATAGACGGGTAGTAATGATGATGAATAGAAACGATGATGAATAGTAACACTGAATAGTAACGATGGTGAATAGTGTCAGTGAATAGTAATGATGAATAGTAACGGTGAATAGTGATGGTGAATAGTCGTATGAACGAACGATGAACGATGAATAGGAACTATGAACGAACGATGAACGATGAATAAGAACTATGAACGAACGGACGAACGATCGAATGATTGGACGAACGAACGATCGGAATTTCGGCAGCATAACGACAGGACAAAGATTATCTGGAAGAACGATGAATAGGGACCATGAATGAACGATGAACGATGAATAGGAACTATGAACGAACGATGAACGATCGAATGATCGAACGAACGAATGATCGGAATTTCGGCAGCATAACGGCAGGACAAAGATTATTTGGATGAACGAACGGACGAACGATCGAGTGATCGGACGAACGAACGATCGGAATTTCGACAGCATAACGGCAGGACAATGATTATCTGGAAGAACGATGAATAGGGACTATGAACGAACGATGAATAGGAACTATGAACGAACGATGAACGATCGAATGATCGAACGAACGAATGATCGGAATTTCGGCAGCATAACGGTAGGAAAAAGATTATTTGGACGAACGAACGGACGAACGATCGAACGATCGGACGAACGGACGAACGAACCATGAACGATCGGACGGTCGGACGAACGAACGAACAAACTAAGAACAGGGGATGAACGATCGAAGAACGATCGAACGATCCTTGTGCTAGTGTGTGCTTGTGTGGAACATGGAGTGCGTGTGTGTGTGGGGGGAAGAGAGTTGCCATGAAATGGCTTGGGGTGGGATGAGGGGAGGCCCTTGCCCCTCTATTTATAGCCATGGTGGGGGGGATTAGGGGGAGGGATGAGAGGATTAGTGGGAGGATGAGATGATTAGTGGGAGATTAGCATGTATTTGCCTTGTATAAGTGAGATTTGCTTGTAGAGCTCACCGTATGACACTGGAGGCATACGTATACGTATGAGCATGAGAAAAGTTATGAAGAAAATATTTGTAGGGACTTGAAAAATGATTCTGAAGGTATTTCTCAAGAGGAAAATACCTGGAGATATATCGGTGGAATATTTGGGCAGTATTTCTGGAAAGAACTTGAAGAGGATCACTAGGGAAATATCTGGGCAGTATTTCTGTAAACAATTTAAGGGGGATCACTGGGGAAATATTTGTAGGAAATTTTGAGGAGGATTTTGGAGAGAATATAGACCACTATATTTTATTTGCTGATATCAACTCGCAAACAAACATTTTGAAATGAAATTTGAAATTCATTTTGAATTTAGAGCGAGTTTGAGAAAATTTTAGGATTTAAATTTTTGGGATGCTACAAATCTACCCCACTTAAAATGAATCTCGTCCTCGAGATTCGGCTTAGAAGGGTTATGGGTATAGCTTTACTTCAGCTACATATCTTCACTTTGCAGACTCTTCGAGGAGATAGAGCTTCAACAAAATCTGGCCTTTGAGGGGCATCTGGTTGCTGATTGCAAACGCTGATTCTGGCTACTCAAAGATCATCTTCAGGCTTCTGGCTTTCGCTTGGCAGCTAGCTTATTGAGGAAGCATCGATGCCAACGCGCAAACCTTTCTCTTGCGAACTCCCACATGGATTTCTTCCTTGATTGGTCTTCTGGTGCTTCATCAACAAAACTTGGGTGACCACTTCTCATCCAGAAACTTATAAGCTTCGATGATCTGGTCCTCTACAAGCTTGCTACAGGCCTTCTTCTTTTTCTCCATAGCATGAACCTTACTGGAACACTACCCCACTTAAAAAGAATGAGGGTAGAACTCTTGAATCTTTGGGATTTGAACTCCTTGAAGTACCTCATAACAAGGGTGTTACGGGGCCTTCTTCTGTTGTTGCTGCTTGACCAGGTGAAAGTCGCCTAGAGGGGGGGGGGGTGAATAGGGCGAAACTGAAATTCTCAAAAATAAACACAACTACAAGCCGGGTTAGCGTTAGAAATATAAACGAGTCCGCGAGAGAGGGTGCAAAACAAATCACAAGCAAATGAAGATTGTGACACGCGGATTTGTTTTACCGAGGTTCGGTTCTCGCAAACCTACTCCCCGTTGAGGAGGCCACAAAGGCCGGGTCTCTTTCAACCCTTCCCTCTCTCAAACGATCCCTCGGACCGAGTGAGCTTTTCTTCTTCTCAATCAAACGGGAACAAAACTTCCCCGCAAGGGCCACCACACAATTGGTGCCTCTTGCCTTGGTTACAATTGAGTTTTGATTGCAAGAGCAAGTGAGAAAGAAAGAAAGCGATCCAAGCGCAAGAGCTCAAAAGAACACGACAAATCTCTCTCGCTAGTCACTAAAGGCTTGAGTGGAATTGGAGAGGATTTGATCTCTTTTGTTGTGTCTAGAATTGAATGCCTAGCTCTTGTAAGTGGTTGGAAGTTGGAAAACTTGGATGCAATGAATGGTGGGGTGGTTGGGGTATTTATAGCCCCAACCACCAAAAGTGACCGTTGCTGGAAGCTGTCTGTTCGATGGCGCACCGGACAGTCCGATGCACACCGGACAGTCCGGTGCCCCTGCCACGTCACCATTGCCGTTGGATTCTGACCGTTGGAGCTTCTGATTTCTGGGCCCTCCTGGGTGTCCGGTGCACACCGGACATGTACTGTTTGATGTCCGGTGCACCGGTATGGGCACGTCTGACCTCTGCGCGCGCTGCGCGCGCATTAAATGCATCGCAGGGAGCCGTTGGCGCCGAAATAGCCGTTGCTCCGCTGGTACACCGGACAGTCCGGTGCACACCGGACAGTCCGGTGAATTTTAGCGGAGCGGCTGCCGCGCGAACCCGAGGCTGGCGAGTTCCGGAGACCGCGCTTCCTTGGAGCACCGGACATGTCCGGTGCACACCGGACAGTCCGGTGAATTATAGCGCGCCGGCTTCCGAGAATTCCCGAAGGCGAAGAGTTTGAAGTCGGAGTCCTCTGGTGCACCGGTGGCGCACCGGACACTGTCCGGTGTACACCGGACAGTCCGGTGCCCCCAGACCAGAGGTGCCTTCGGTTGCCTCTTGCTCCTTTGTCGAATCCAAAACTTGATCTTTTTATTGGCTAAGTGTGAACCTTTTGCACCTGTATAACTTATGTACTAGAGCAAACTAGTTAGTCCAATATTTGTGTTGGGCAATTCAACCACCAAAATTATTTAGGGACTAGGTGTAAGCCTAATTCCCTTTCAATCTCCCCCTTTTTGGTGATTGATGCCAACACAAACCAAAGCAAATATAGAAGTGCATAATTGAACTAGTTTGCATGATGTAAGTGCAAAGGTTGCTTGGGATTGAGCCAATATAAATACTTACATGATGCGCAAGGATTGTTTCTTTGTTTTTGACATATTGGACCACATTTGCACCAAAAGTTTTGTTTTTGCAAACTCTTTTGTAAATTCTTTTCAAAGTCATTTTGCAAGATAGTCAAAGGTAAAGGAATACGATTTTGCAAAGCATTTTCAAGTTTTGAAATTATCTACCTTTGTTCAAATGCTTTTCCTTTGACTAAACAAAACTCCCCCTCAAATAAAGTCTCCTCTTAGTGTTTAAGAGGGTTTTGAGACATCAATTTTGAAAATACTACTTGCTCCCCCTTTAGAACACAAAGAGATACCAATTTGAAATTTACCAATTGAAAATCATCAAATTTAAAATTAGGGTGGTGGTGCGGTCCTTTTGCTTTGGGCTCATACTTTCTCCCCCTTTGGCATGAATCGCCAAAAACGGATACTTTGAGTGAGATATAAGCCCTTTAAGTACTTTTCTCCCCCTTTGGTCATAAAATGAAAGAGTGAAGATTATACCCAAGTTGGAGAGATGATGCGGAGCGACGGCGAAGAATGAGTAGTATAACGGAGTGGAAGCCTTTGTCTTCGCCGAAGACTCCAATTCCCTTTCAATATACCTATGACTTGGTTTGAAATACACTTGAAAACACATTAGTCATAGCATATATAGAAAAGACATGATCAAAGGTATGTTTATGAGCTATGTGTGCAAGTTTTAGCAAAAGAAATTCCTAGAATCAAGAATATTAAGCTCATGCCTAAGTCGGGTAAAAGATTGTTCATCAAGTGGTTTGGTAAAGATATCGGCTAATTGATCTTTAGTGTTAATGTATGAAATCTCGATATCCCCCTTTTGTTGGTGATCCCGAAGAAAATGATACCGAATGGCTATGTGCTTAGTGCGGCTATGCTCAACGGGATTGTCAGCCATTTTGATTGCACTCTCATTGTCACATAGCAAAGGGACTTTGGTTAATTTGTAACCGTAGTCCCGCAGGGTTTGCCTCATCCAAAGCAATTGCGCGCAACAATGGCCTGCGGCAATATACTCGGCTTTGGCGGTGGAAAGAGCGACCGAATTTTGCTTCTTTGAAGCCCAAGGCACCAAGGACCTTCCCAAGAACTGGCAAGTCCCCGATGTGCTCTTCCTATTAATCTTACACCCCGCCCAATCGGCATCCGAATAACCAATCAAATCAAATGTGGATCCCCGAGGGTACCAAAGCCCAAACTTAGGAGTATAAGCCAAATATCTCAAGATTCGTTTTACGGCCGTAAGGTGTGATTCCTTAGGGTCGGCTTGGAATCTTGCACACATGCAAACGGAAAGCATAATGTCCGGTCGAGATGCACATAAATAAAGCAATGAACCAATCATCGACCGGTATACCTTTTGATCCACGGACTTACCTCCCGTGTCGAGGTCGAGATGCCCATTGGTTCCCATGGGTGTCTTGATGGGCTTGGCATCCTTCATTCCAAACTTGCTTAGAATGTCTTGAGTATACTTTGTTTGGCTAATGAAGGTGCCCTCTTGGAGTTGCTTGACTTGGAATCCTAGAAAATACTTCAACTCCCCCATCATCGACATCTCAAATTTTTGTGTCATGATCCTACTAAATTCTTCACATGTAGATTTGTTAGTAGACCCAAATATGATATCATCCACATAAATTTGGCATACAAACAAATCATTGTCAAGAGTTTTAGTGAACAAAGTAGGATCGGCCTTGCCGACTTTGAAGCCATTTGCAATAAGGAAATCTCTAAGGCATTCATACCACGCTCTTGGGGCTTGTTTGAGCCCATAAAGCGCCTTAGAGAGCCTATAAACATGGTTAGGATACTTACTGTCTTCAAAGCCGGGAGGTTGCTCAACATAGACCTCCTCCTTGATTGGTCCATTGAGGAAGGCACTCTTCACGTCCATTTGATAAAGCTTGAAGCCATGGTAAGTAGCATAGGCTAATAATATACGAATTGACTCAAGCCTAGCTACAGGTGCATAGGTTTCACCAAAATCCAAACCTTCGACTTGTGAATACCCCTTGGCCACGAGTCGAGCTTTGTTCCTTGTCACCACACCATGCTCGTCTTGCTTGTTGCGGAAGACCCACTTGGTTCCTACAACATTTTGATTAGGACGTGGAACTAAGTGCCATACCTCATTCCTTGTGAAATTGTTGAGCTCCTCTTGCATTGCCATCACCCAATCCGAATCTTGAAGTGCTTCCTCTACCCTGTGTGGCTCAATAGAGGAAACAAAAGAGTAATGTTCACAAAAATGTGCAACACGAGATCGAGTAGTTACCCCCTTTTGAATATCGCCGAGGATGGTGTCGACGGGGTGATCTCGTTGTATTGCTTGGTGGACTCTTGGGTGTGGCGGTCTTGGTTGTTCATCCTCCTTGTCTTCATCATTTGCATCTCCCCCTTGATCGTTGCCGTCATTTTGAGGTGGCTCATCTTCTTGATCTTCTTGTTCAACATCTTGAGCCTCATCCTCAATTTGAGTTGGTGGAGATGCTTGCATGGAGGAGGATGGTTGATCTTGTGCATGTGGAGGCTCTTCGGATTCCTTAGGACACACATCCCCAATAGACATGTTCCTTAGCTCTATGCATGGAGCCTGTTCTTCACCTATTTCATCAAGATCAACTTGCTCTACTTGAGAGCCGTTAGTCTCGTCAAACACAACGTCACAAGAAACTTCAACAAGTCCTGAGGACTTGTTAAAGACTCTATATGCCCTTGTGTTTGAGTCATATCCTAGTAAAAAGCCTTCTACAGTTTTAGGAGCAAATTTAGATTTTCTACCTCTTTTAACAAGTATAAAGCATTTGCTACCAAAAACTCTAAAATATGAAATATTTGGCTTTTTACCGATTAGGAGTTCATAGGATGTCTTCTTGAGGATTCGGTGAAGATATAACCGGTTGATGGCGTAGCAGGCTGTGTTGACCGCTTCGGCCCAAAACCGATCCGGTGTCTTGTACTCATCAAGCATGGTTCTTGTCATGTCCAATAGAGTTCGATTCTTCCTCTCCACTACACCATTTTGTTGTGGAGTGTAGGGAGAAGAGAACTCATGCTTGATGCCCTCCTCCTCAAGGAAGCCTTCAATTTGAGAGTTCTTGAACTCCGTCCCATTATCGCTTCTAATTTTCTTGATCCTTAAGCCGAACTCATTTTGAGCTCGTCTCAAGAATCCTTTTAAGGTCTCTTGGGTTTGTGATTTTTCCTGCAAAAAGAATACCCAAGTGAAGCGAGAATAATCATCCACAATTACAAGACAATACTTACTACCGCCGATGCTTATGTAAGCGATCGGGCCGAATAAATCCATGTGTAGGAGCTCCAGTGGCCTGTCGGTAGTCATGACGTTTTTGTGTGGATGATGGATGCCAACTTGCTTCCCGGCTTGGCATGCGCTACAAATCCTGTCTTTCTCAAAATGAACATTGGTTAGTCCTAAAATGTGTTCTCCCTTTAGAAGCTTGTGAAGATTCTTCATTCCAACATGGGCTAGTCGGCGGTGCCAGAGCCAACCCAAGTTAGTCTTAGCAATCAAGCAAGTGTCGAGTTCAGCTCTATCAAAATCAACCAGGTATAGCTGACCCTCTAACACTCCCTTAAATGCTATTGAATCATCACTTCTTCTAAAGACAGTAACACCTATATCAGTAAAAAGACAGTTGTAGCCCATTTGACATAATTGGGATACGGAAAGCAAATTGTAATCTAAAGAATCTACAAGAAAAACATTGGAAATGGTATGGTCAGGTGATATAGCAATTTTACCCAAACCTTTGACCAAACCTTGATTTCCATCCCCGAATGTGATAGTTCGTTGGGGATCTTGGTTTTTCTCGTAGGAGGAGAACATCTTTTTCTCCCCTGTCATGTGGTTTGTGCACCCGCTGTCGAGTATCCAACTTGAGCCCCCGGATGCATAAACCTACAAAACAATTTTAGTTCTTGATTTTAGGTACCCAAACGGTCTTGGGTCCTTTGGCATTAGAAACAAGAACTTTGGGTACCCAAACACAAGTCTTGGAGCCCTTGTGTTTGCCCCCAACAATTTTGGCAACTACCTTGCCGGATTTGTTAGTTAAGACATAAGATGCATCAAAAGTTTTAAATGAAATGGCATGATCATTTGATGCATTAGGAGTTTTCTTTCTAGGCAACTTGGCACGGGTTGGTTGCCTAGAACTAGATGTCTCACCCTTATACATGAAAGCATGATTAGGGCCAGAGTGAGACTTCCTAGAATGAATTTTCCTAATCTTGCTCTCAGGATAGCCGGCAGGGTACAAAATGTAACCCTCGTTATCCTGAGGCATGGGAGCCTTGCCCTTAACAAAGTTAGATAAGTTCTTTGGAGGGGCATTAATTTTGACATTGTCTCCCTTTTGGAAGCCAATGCCGTCCTTAATGCCAGGGCGTCTCCCATTATAGAGCATGCTTCTAGCAAATTTAAATTTTTCATTTTCTAAGTCATGCTCACTAATCTTAGCATTAAGTTGTGCTATGTGATCATTTTGTTTTTTAATTAAGGCTAGGTGATCATGGATAGCATCAACATTAATATCTCTACATCTAGTACAAATGAAAATATGCTCAATATTAGATGTAGAGGGTTTGCAAGATTTTAGTTCAACAACCTTAGCATGTAACATATCATTTTTAGTTCTAAGGTCGGAAATAGTAGCATTGCAAACATCAAAATCCTTAGCCTTAGCAATTAGTTTCTCATTCTCATTTCTAAGGCTAGCAATAGAAACATTCAACTCATCAATCCTAGCAAGCAAATCAACATTATCATTTCTAGGATCAATGCAAACATGAGAATCAACCTTAGCAATTAATTTAACATTTTCATTTCTAAGGTTGGCAATAGTGTCATGGCATGTGCTTAGCTCACTAGATAATTTGTTACATTTTTCTACTTCTAGAGCATAAGCATTTTTAACCTTAACATGTTTCTTATTTTCCTTGATTAGGAAGTCCTCTTGGGAGTCCAAGAGATCATCCTTTTCATGGATGGCACTAATTAGCTCATTTAATTTTTCCTTTTGTTCCATGTTAAGGTTAGCAAAAAGAATGCGCAAGTTATCCTCCTCATTTTTATCATTATCCTCATCACTAGATGTTTCATATTTAGTGGAGGACCTTGATTTTACCTTCTTTTTTCCGTCCTTGGCCATGAGACACTTGTGGCCGACGTTGGGGAAGAGAAGTCCCTTGGTGACGGCGATGTTGGCGGCGTCCTCGTCGTCGGAGGAGTCGCTTGAGCTTTCGTCGGAGTCCCACTCCCGACAAACATGGGCATCGCCGCCCTTCTTCTTGTAGTACTTCTTCTTTTCTCTCCTCTTTCCCTTCTTGTCGTCGCCCCTGTCACTGTCACTAGACATAGGACATTTTGCAATAAAATGACCGGGCTTACCACACTTGTAGCAAACCTTCTTGGAACGGGGTTTGTAGTCCTTCCCCTTCCGTTGCTTGAGGATTTGCCGAAAGCTTTTGATGATTAGGGCCATCTCCTCGTTGTCGAGCTTGGAGGCGTCAATTGGTTGTCTACTTGGTGTAGACTCCTCCTTCTTCTCCTCCGTTGCCTTGAAGGCCATCGGTTGCGCCTCGGAGGTGGAAGGCTCGTCAAGCTCGTTGATCTTCTTCGAGCCCTTAATCATGCATTCAAAGCTTACAAAATTCCCGATAACTTCCTCTGGGGTCATTAGTGGATATCTAGGATTACCACGAATTAATTGTACTTGAGTGGGGTTAAGGAAAATAAGAGCTCTTAGAATAACCTTAACCACCTCGTGGTCATCCCACTTTTTGCTCCCGAGGTTGCGCACTTGGTTCACCAAGGTCTTGAGCCGGTTGTACATATCTTGTGGCTCCTCTCCTTGGCGAAGACGGAAGCGACCGAGCTCCCCCTCGATCGTTTCCCGCTTGGTGATCTTTGTGAGTTCATCACCCTCGTGCGCCGTCTTGAGTAGGTCCCAAATCTCTTTTGCGTTCTTCAACCCTTGCACTTTGTTGTATTCCTCCTTGCTTAGAGAGGCAAGGAGAATGGTCGCGGCTTGGGAGTTGAAGTGCTCGATTTGGGCTACTTCGTCCGTGTCATAGTCCTCATCCCCTACAGATGGTACCTGTACACCATACTCAACAACATCCCATATTCTTTTGTGGAGAGAGGTTAGATGAAATCGCATTAAATTACTCCACATAGCATAATCTTCATCATTAAAAGTTGGTGGTTTGCCTAATGGGACGGAAAGTAAAGGTGTATGTTTAGGAATGCGACTATGCGAGGGTAGCGTAGGGGAATCTTACTATACTTCTTACGCTCTTGGCGTTTAGAAGTGACGGATGCCGCGTCGGAGCTGGAGGTAGATGTCGATGAAGTGTCGGTCTCGTAGTAGACCACCTTCCTCATCCTCTTGTGCTTGTCCCCACTCCGATGCGGCTTGTGAGAAGAGGATTTTTCCTTCTTCTCCTTGTGGTGAGAAGAGGAAGATCTTTTCTCCTTCCGCTTGGAGGAGTTCTTCTTCTTCTCCCTTCTCTTGGTGCGGGACTCTTCCGATGAAGTGCTCCCTTTGCTTGTAGAGGGCTTGTTATCGCCGGTCTCCATCTCCCTCTTGGTGTGATCTCCCGACATCACTTCGAGCGGTTAGGCTCTAATGAAGCACCGGGCTCCGATACCAATTGAAAGTCTCCTAGAGGGGGGGGGGGTGAATAGGGCGAAACTGAAATTCTCAAAAATAAACACAACTACAAGCCGGGTTAGCGTTAGAAATATAAACGAGTCCGCGAGAGAGGGTGCAAAACAAATCACAAGCAAATGAAGATTGTGACACGCGGATTTGTTTTACCGAGGTTCGGTTCTCGCAAACCTACTCCCCGTTGAGGAGGCCACAAAGGCCGGGTCTCTTTCAACCCTTCCCTCTCTCAAACGATCCCTCGGACCGAGTGAGCTTTTCTTCTTCTCAATCAAACGGGAACAAAACTTCCCCGCAAGGGCCACCACACAATTGGTGCCTCTTGCCTTGGTTACAATTGAGTTTTGATTGCAAGAGCAAGTGAGAAAGAAAGAAAGTGATCCAAGCGCAAGAGCTCAAAAGAACACGACAAATCTCTCTCGCTAGTCACTAAAGGCTTGAGTGGAATTGGAGAGGATTTGATCTCTTTTGTTGTGTCTAGAATTGAATGCCTAGCTCTTGTAAGTGGTTGGAAGTTGGAAAACTTGGATGCAATGAATGGTGGGGTGGTTGGGGTATTTATAGCCCCAACCACCAAAAGTGACCGTTGCTGGAAGCTGTCTGTTCGATGGCGCACCGGACAGTCCGATGCACACCGGACAGTCCGGTGCCCCTGCCACGTCACCATTGCCGTTGGATTCTGACCGTTGGAGCTTCTGATTTCTGGGCCCTCCTGGGTGTCCGGTGCACACCGGACATGTACTGTTTGATGTCCGGTGCACCGGTATGGGCACGTCTGACCTCTGCGCGCGCTGCGCGCGCATTAAATGCATCGCAGGGAGCCGTTGGCGCCGAAATAGCCGTTGCTCCGCTGGTACACCGGACAGTCCGGTGCACACCGGACAGTCCGGTGAATTTTAGCGGAGCGGCTGCCGCGCGAACCCGAGGCTGGCGAGTTCCGGAGACCGCGCTTCCTTGGAGCACCGGACATGTCCGGTGCACACCGGACAGTCCGGTGAATTATAGCGCGCCGGCTTCCGAGAATTCCCGAAGGCGAAGAGTTTGAAGTCGGAGTCCTCTGGTGCACCGGTGGCGCACCGGACACTGTCCGGTGTACACCGGACAGTCCGGTGCCCCCAGACCAGAGGTGCCTTCGGTTGCCTCTTGCTCCTTTGTCGAATCCAAAACTTGATCTTTTTATTGGCTAAGTGTGAACCTTTTGCACCTGTATAACTTATGTACTAGAGCAAACTAGTTAGTCCAATATTTGTGTTGGGCAATTCAACCACCAAAATTATTTAGGGACTAGGTGTAAGCCTAATTCCCTTTCACCAGGCTGCGGAGAGATGACTGACACAGGGTTGATTCTGGGAGAACCTTCTTCTCATCTTCTCTTCACTATCTTCTTTTCTCTTCTCACTTTTCACTTTTCACTGCCTCTTTCTTTCTCTTTGCTCTTCCCACTCGAGGATTCTATCAAAGAGTATTACTATCATACACTGGAGGAAACCAAAGACTATGAACCATGTGCAACAGTCTTCAACCCAAGAATCACCAAGCATTATGATCTTAGGGGCGAGGGAGTGGGAAAATGGAGTTGCTTGCAATTTGGCAAAGGGAATTTTATCGGGGCTGTTTTTGCTTTGTGCGAGATGGGAGTTGAGGGAGCTGGTGGGGGGGGGGTTATAGGCGAGCGGGGGTGTTCGGTTGCGGAGTAGTGGTGATGGAGTAGGTGCTACGCGGCAGCGGGTGCGACAAGGGGAGGGGGCCTGGTGTTGCCGGCGATGATGGTGGCGGTGGGTGCGCTGCAAAGGGGGCGTGGGTGGTGGTAGTGCGCTGCAAAGGGGGCATGGTGGTGGTGGTAGTGCGCATGGAGGCGGGCACGCGTGCGAGGGGCACGGGTGAGTGGTGGGGTCAATGACCCTGATGTTTGTGGTCTCTGGTTCCAAGAATCTTTGCCTCTCTGTATGGTAATAACTCATTTTGTCCTCTTTTCCTGTTTACTTTGACTCAGGGGCAGTGCTTTGATTCTCACGGTCGGTCCTTTTGACTGAGCGACTGGATAGGTTCCTCTGTAGCTTATTCCAGGCTTCAAGGGTAAGCTTCCTGGTATCTTCTTGGGTAAGGTGCTTTTCTCTTGAGATGGGTCAAGATGAGAATGGAAGCATAAGGTGAGTATTAGATTTAATTTGTTATCTTTGTTTTTAGAGAAAACCTTTCTTAAAAAGAAAGAAAACACACAAGTTCAGCAATGATACACACAAACAAATCAAATGTTTTGAATAAGGGAAGAATAGAGTTTTTCAAAGCACGGACTACTCGGATTCGGGGGCTAAGCATAACTATTATTGCTTGGCTCCTGAATTGAGAACTATGCTAACCAGGACTTATGAGCACTAACGTTAAAGCATCATATATGCACTCAAAAGGAGAGAAAACATCAAGTGAAATTCATTTTGAAATGCCCTAGGGGGCCACACAAATAGAGTTTTTCAAAACACGGGTCTACACGATTACCTCTCATACATGCAGGGCTCTAGCCAAAGTGAAGCAAAACTTCACTACCTAATGCATGCAGAGGATTGGGCATAACTAACTTCAGACCAGGCAGCTTCTCTTCTGGCAGGGCTGGCACACAACTTCAATCTGAGACATCTCCTGGATGGGTCAAGAGGGAGCTGATGTTGATGACTTCTTCTGGTGGCAACTGAGATGGCAAGACGAGATCAGACTCTTCTTCAAGCGGGACTGGCTCTTATAGCTCCTTAGAGGGCGGCGGTGCTGGCGGGGTGCTTGCATCTTCTTCCTTGACCTCACGGGACGGTGCTGGAATCTTCTTCATGGTGAGGGGCTCAAACAACTCTGGCGGGGGATCTTGGGAGGATTCAGGGTGCTCTTGCTTATCCATAGCCTTAGGGGAGACTGGAATGCCTTCCAAGACTATGGCTCCTTCCGGGGGTTCCCAAGCCTTCTTTTCTCCTCTCGTAGAGACCGGGTGACCTTCAAGAATCTGAGGGTCTTCAGCTCTCCTGGGTTGAACTGGGTTGGATGGAGCGGGCTCTTGGATCCGCAGGGCTCTACGTTGGTTATGGGTTACCAAGTAGGCCTCCATCAACTTTTGGACGTGCTCATCCTTGGCTTGCTTCAGGGCTTCAACAGCAATGACTTCACGACTCTCCAAGGCAGTTGCACGGGCTTGAGCTGTGGTGAGATCCACATGGAGCTTACGATTGCGCTTCTCTACATCTTCTGCTCGGGCAATCATCTGACGGTGGTGCCGAGCCAAGAAATCATACTGGGCATCCAGGGTGAGCAGGTATGCAGTGAGGTACACGACTGTGGGGTCATCCTCAAGCAGCTGCTGCTCTTCCAATGCACACATCCTGGCCATCCAAGCGGGACGGTCTCTCTGAAAGGGCGGAAAGAATCTGAGCGGGGTGTCGGCCACTTTTTCTTCATAGATCTGACACAAGGCCCTCAATGCCTTGCGAGCGACGACTTGGCAGGTGTCCTTGAATCTGTGCCCAGCAGCAGTGACACTCCATTCCACATGGTGCGGACTGGATCCAATGTATACAGTCACGACACACTTCTCTGTGCCATGCTCGATGAATTCACGACCATCATACTCTGGCTGGCTCCTGATTCCGAGGCGGACTGTGCATGCTCTCAGCAACTTGGGGAAACCATCTTCATTCTGGTAGAAGCTGGTTTGGCACTGAACCTCCATCTGACTTCTGAGAGAAGGAAAGGGGGAAAACATTTTTGAAATGAAGGGATGAGAGCAAGAATTTTTTTAAGAAAATAGTTTTGACTCAAAAACTTTTGATCGGGCTAAGGGTTACGTCCTGCGGCCAACCTAACAGCTCCGATACCACCTGAAGCGTCCCCAATCCTCTGGGACTCAAATGTGATACAATTACTAGTCCCAGGAGGCTAGTAAACACATTTATACATCAGATGATACCAAATCTGCTTAAACGAGACAAACCTACAAAGGTGGTGAACAACTTTAAGAGTTGGTCCACAACTCGGGACATATCATCAGAGTGGGGCTGAAGTAGCCCGATATACGCAGCGAAGCAAATCAGCGTCCAACAGCCACAGGCAAGGTTGGGAACAGTCGTAACTCTTACCCGATCTCCTTTTTCTGAAAAACAACAAATAAGCAAGGGTGAGTACAAACGTACTCAGCAGCCCACCTTCACCCGCGGAATGGGGAAATCAGATATAATGCATGGAATATGTGGAGCTCAGGATATTTTGCAGAAACAGCAATATTTTATGCAGAGTTGTTTTGAAAAACATTTTGTATTTTTGCAAAGCGCATCCTCTCCAAAAGGAGCAGGAAGTTTTTCAGTATTATAACAAAATCCCCTGGACTAAACCATCCAGGTATCTCAGCAGTTCCCACTGGTTTTCATTTTCAAAAACAGCTACTGGACTTCCCGTCCACCATAGCTCACGGCTCAACCACCGAACCTTTTAAAAACCACTTTTCAAAAGCATCTCTTTTTTTTTGAAAACAAAACATTAATTGCCATACCATACCAGACTCGTCCATTCCTGTGGACACAGACTATTCGAATAGGTTTTCAAACTCTGCGCAGAGGTGTACACTTTACCCACTAGTCCGGCTCTGCGATATCATGATCAATGAGATCCGAATCCGAATCTCTTTCTTTTCTCGCACGTCCTAACCTTAACGGTTATCCGGAAGGAGTCAGGCCACCGCCATGTCCAAACCGGACAAAACTTTCCCCCTCCTTATCCTCCCGGTGCTCCCCAGCCTTCATAACCCTGGGGTCGGACCGCACGAGTTCAGATTGAGTGACTGCCCACACAGTCTCGAGTGGTTGTACTATTAAAGAGTACAGGTAGTGAAGATGACAAACCGGTCCTTATATGAGGGGACAATCCTTCTGCTCACGCCTAAACCAGCTGAGCCAACACCTTAGGCCCTCCTAGGGATGGCAATGGATGCAATTTATTCGCGTACCCGTGGATAAAAAACCCGTTGGGCATGGTTTTGGGTACGAGTCTGTACCCATGGATACAGATACGGATAGCACTTGATATCCATGGATATTTTTAAAACGGATACGAAAAATCAATATTCATATCCAAATACCCGAATATCTGTTAAAATATCTTGTACTCCCGTCCCACAGGCCCACGGGTCACATCGCCTCAGCCCACAAGGCCACAAGCCTAGGTTCTCCAGGCTTTCGGAAATCCAGTGAAGCCCTCGCTCGGCTTCCATCTCTCATTCTCTCCTCCTGTCCTCTCCCACTCGGCCACTCCTACCGCCGCCGCCCACTCCATCTCACCTCTCCTAGACTCCCGCAGCCGCTACCGAGTCACTGCGCGGCTCCTAGTCCTACCGCAGTCCGTAGCGCATAGATCTCCAAGAGTCCAACTCCTCAAGTCCTCAGTCCCTGCGCGGCTGCGCGCAGCGTGCCTACGGCCTGCGCCCTGCGCGGCTGTGCCTAGTTGCCCACCACCTCCCCTCAGTCCACGGGGCATGTCGTTTTACTAGATTTAAATATTTTGTATGTGTAGTCGGCAAACGGATATATCCACGGATATCCGTTACCCGCGGGTAATGGATGTGGATACTGTTTGTTATCCATAGCAGGTAACGGGTACGGGTTCGGATATCGGATATAAGTCGCGGATATGGATGTCCAGAGACACTATCCGCGGATAGTTTACCCGTTGCCATCCCTAGGCCCTCCCCTAAACCAGGGAGTCCCTGATTATCCCACTCACAAGGTGATAAGGGTGAAAACCCTTCATCACACACATTTTGAAAAGCATTTTCTTTTGAAAACTCACACATGTTCTCAAATCATTTAGAACATATATATCAGGGATAGATTGCGGCAAGCGGCTGGGTGGCCATAATAACTTGTCTCAAAATCATATCATGCATAAAATAACAGGCTGAGGGTTGTGGTTGAAAAATCATAGGTAATTTATGCATCAAAGGGATCCAGTGAGCTTGCCGTGCTTATTCGGCGAAGGGGGAAGGAGAGCTCGCGGAACTGGCTTCTGGCTCCACCGCCTGGCGTAGACTTGCAGATCTGGCCTCCACGAGACGGCACGAACGCTCCGATAACTATGCAACATGAACAAGCAAACATACAAACCAACAAGTATAGCAACAAATATTTAGTATAGTGGTCAGAATAGTGATATATGGATGGGTAGAGTCTTGAGTAGAATCTGTGTCATGTGGTGTTGTGATATTACTGGTGGTGGAGCGGAGGTGCTTACCAGGAGGGTGGACTGGAGGCGAAGCGACACTATGCGTGTAGCCGGCAGAGTAGAGTAACTGAGTGGGTGGGGTGTTTGCCTTGGCTGAGGGTGTTGAGTGTGTGTGGAGAGGGAGAGGGTAGCTGGGTGTATTTATAGCTGGGTGTATGTGGTGTAGCACAGTGAAATTCACTGTTGGTGAGAATAGTGACGAATGAATCGTCTGACTTAGTATGAACAAGAGAGTTATAGGCAAATATGGTACAAGAGTATTTTGGGAGTTTTCTGGAATATGGACCATGCTTAAGGGATGACATGGTTGGATAGGGAATAGTTTGATAAGAATTTAGAAACGAGAATTATTGGAATCTGAGTTTGGGAGCCTGGTTCGAAGGAATCTCAAAGTTAAGCGTGCTCAACTTGGAGAAACCTGGGATGGGTGACCAGATGGGAAGTTCCCTACTGGAAGGAAAATCACAGTCACCGAAGTTCGTATGACTAGAATATGGGTCTGGCTGGTCTTAGGTGGACTGGATAGCATGATGTATGAGTAGCTGAAATTCGGGGTGATCGGCTAATCGATGAATAGTAACGATGAATAGTAACGATGAATAGTGACGACGAAAAAGTTACTAGATATCATAGACGAGTAGTAATGATGATGAATAGTAACAATGATGAATAGTAACACTGAACAGTAACGATGGTGAATAGTGTCAGTGAATAGTAATGATGAATAGTAACGGTAAATAGTGATGGTGAATAGTCGTATGAACGAACGATGAACGATGAATAGGAACTATGAACGAACGATGAACGATGAATAGGAACTATGAACGAACGGACGAACGATCGAATGATCGGACGAACGAATGATCGGAATTTCGGCAGCATAACGACAGGACAAAGATTATCTGGAAGAACGATGAATAGGGACCATGAACGAACGATGAACAATGAATAGGAACTATGAACGAACGATGAACGATCAAATGATTGAACGAACGAATGATCGGAATTTCGGCAGCATAACGACAGGACAAAGATTATTTGGATGAACGAACGGATGAACGATCGAGTGATCGGACGAACGAACGATCGGAATTTCGGCAGCATAACGGCAGGACAATGATTATCTGGAAGAACGATGAATAGGGACTATGAACGAACAATGAACGATGAATAGGAACTATGAACGAACGATGAATGATCGAATGATCGAACGAACGAATGAACGGAATTTCGGCAGCATAACGGTAGGAAAAAGATTATTTGGACGAACGAACGGACGAACGATCGAACGATTGGACGAACAGACGAACGAACCATGAACGATCGGACGAACGATCGGACGAACGAACGAACAAACTAAGAACAGGGGACGAACGATAGAAGAACGATCGAACGATCCTTGTGCTAGTGTGTGCTTGTGTGGAACATGGAGTGGGTGTGTGTGGGGGGGGGGGGAAGAGAGTTGCCATGAAATGGCTTGGGGTGGGATGAGGGGAGGCCCTTGCCCCTCTATTTATAGCCATGGTGGGGGGATTAGGGGGAGGGATGAGAGGATTAGTGGGAGGATGAGATGATTAGTGGGAGATTAGCATGTATTTGCCTTGTATAAGTGAGATTTGCTTGTAGAGCTCACCGTATGACACTGGAGGCATACGTATACGTATGAGCATGAGAAAAGTTATGAAGAAAATATTTGTAGGGACTTGAAAAATGATTCTGAAGGTATTTCTCAAGAGGAAAATACCTGGAGATATATCGGTGGAATATTTGGGCAGTATTTCTGGAAAGAACTTGAAGAGGATCACTAGGGAAATATCTGGGCAGTATTTCTGTAAACAATTTGAGGGGGATCACTAGGGAAATATTTGTAGGATATTTTGAGGAGGATTTTGGAGAGAATATAGACCACTATATTTTATTTGCTGATATCAACTCGCAAACAAACATTTTGAAATGAAATTTGAAATTCATTTTGAATTTAGAGCGAGTTTGAGAAAATTTCAGGATTTGAATTTTTGGGATGCTACAAAGAGTTGTTCGACATAAAGGGGATTTATAGGGACATTCGGGGATTCGGGGAGCCAGAACTTCTGCCAATGAGCATAGAGCAATTTTACTCATGTTTCTCTTTAGCACTTAGCTTCTCCTTTCTAATTGCATCTAGCCTTAGTGGGCTTTGGTTGATTAAATGACAACATGGCTAAAATACTAATAAGTTTGTTAAGTATAATTAAAGTAGAAATTTGATTATATATTATACACATGAAAATATGAAATGTTAAATCATTGGAAGTGTACCAAAAGTTCAACAATAAATGTAAACTTGATGACATTCCATATTGAGTCGAAATGAAAGCCACAATAAACTTGATGAGGTTCTATATTGAGTGGAATCTTTATTTTTTTAGATAAAAAGGACTAAAAAGAAGAGACCCCTTAATATTCATTGCAAATATTTTCAAATAAGCCCCTCGTTCTCAGTCGGTGGGCGACGGTGGAACCAGACCAGGTAGTAGCGCACAAGACGAGATCCCAACCTCGCGATCCACTCCGAGTCGCCCCTCCCCTTCCGCCGCCGATGGCGCTGCCGTCGAGCGCCTCGCATTCGGCGCGGCTGCGGCTGCTCACCGTGCCGGCGCTGCTTCTGCTGTTGTCCTCCGCCGCGCTGCTCGTCTTCCTCGTCCTCCCCTCGCTCTCCCCCTCCTCGGCCTCCTCCGCCGCCGCCTCCGGGCACCTCTGTGCCTGCTCGCCCCCCGCCACCCACACCACCACCACCGTCACCACCACCACCACCACCGCCTCCCCTGCGCCCGTCACCACCTCCCCCGCGGACGTCGCCTGGCTGAAGGCCCAGCTCGCGTCCAACTCCCTCCTCCTCGCCGCTGGCGGCGGCCACGACGCCTGGCACCGCCTGCGCAAGGGCATCAACCCCCGCACACGAGAGCAGCAGCTCTTCGACATCAACAGGTATGCCTGGCCTGCACCTGCACTCCTAGTCCCGAATCGCCGCTACTCTTGTCCGTGGAGTTGACATCTTAGTGTTGCACAACCGCACTGTAGACACCATGGCATCTCTCACTATCCGGACGAAGAGGCAAACAACCACACCGCGCTGCCGTGCCCCGGCGAGCTCCTTGTGGAAGAGCACCACAGCAACTACGGCGAGCCCTGGGCCGGTGGCCGTGACGTCTTCGAGTTCCTCGCTAACGCCTCCGTGCTGACGCCAACGGAGCAGGTCCTTGAAATCGGATGTGGTACGCTTCGTGTCGGCCTGCATTTCATCCGGTACCTTGAGGCTGGGAGGTTCCACTGCCTGGAGCGGGACGAGCTGTCCCTCATGGCTGCGCTCCGGTACGAACTGCCGGCGCAGGGGCTGCTTTACAAGCGGCCGATGATTGTGAGAGGGGAGGATATGGACTTCAGCAAGTTTGGGGACACAGTTATGTATGATCTCATCTATGCGAGCGCCGTGTTCCTCCATATCCCAGACAAGCTTGTTTGGACTGGGCTTGAGAGGCTTGCGGGGAAGCTGAGGCCACATAGAGGCCGGATTTTTGTCTCACATAACATTAAGTTTTGCTCAAGACTGGGAGGCGATGAGTGCACACGACGGCTTGCCAAATTGGGCCTTGAGTATGTGGGGAAGCACACTCATGATAGCTTGTTGTTTAACCACTACGAGGTCTGGTTTGAATTCCGCAGGCCAAAAGTTTAGATCTTGATGGTACAGAAAGAGAGAGTGGTTGGCTTCTGTGATGCAATTTTGGCAGTTTCAAGCACAGATTAAGCCATGCCTTGTACTGTTTGAACACTACTGGGACCTGACTTGAGATTGAGATTGATGTTCGCTCGGTGCCTAATTCAAGCATATGCATATACACCAAAAGTCATGATTGAGCAATGCTGTGGTGCTTCAGTGTGTCTTCCCAGTTTCATTCGGTGAGTGGTGGATGAAGGCTTTAGTTTTTATTAGCACCGATTACTGTATGTTCTATAACTTCAGTAACATTTCTGGTAGAAACTATGTGGGTAGCTGATGTCAAAGCAGTAGGATACATGCTTCTATTCCGAAAGCTACCTCTGTGGGCTGTGGCCAAAATAGACTCTTACGAGCACACATGGTTTTGTAAGCTGTAACAAGGATAACTTTGGTTGTCTTGTTTTTGCATTTTATAGAGCATGCACATTTTTATGCTGCTGTATCCTGGTGAGTATTTGCAGGCATATGATTTTGTCAATTTACAGTTACAGTGTATCCCTGTCCATTGTATACCTTGTGTTTTTATCAAATTGTTTCTTCAATTGTGTCAATCGTCATATTTTTCCTGGTGCCATAGGACTTCCATATGCAAGTTGTCAATATATTTGAGTTGAATCATTTGTGTTTGCATATAGGATATATTTTTACCTTAATTATAATGGTACAAAAGATTAATGGGAATATTATTTCTAGGTGGACCACTAGTCTCTTATCGTTTCATTAGGTTTGGGATGGTGTACATCTGTTATTCAATTATCATTAGTGTTTAAAGCTAAGTTTTGTATACGTCATGCACTTATTTAAATACTCCATATGCTCAGCTTAGCATACCATCTTTTTTCCCCCTCATGTAAGCCTATTACGATGACACATCATATATCCATATATGGCATAAGCTTCTGGATTTGTGCATTACAGGATTCAGGACTCTGTTTATCTTTTCTTTGACAAATATTGTGGTTCCCGAGATGCAAAGTTGATTACATGAGGGATAATTTCTCTTCCTCTCTCGAATTCTTGTCCTTCTTCCCACAAGTTACATCAAGCGGGTATTTGCTGAATGCTTCAGCTTTTGGACTAATTATTGCATTTTATATGCTTCAGCTTAACTAGCTCAATTTGTCATAAGTACTATATATATATATTTTGTCACCAATGTCAAACTCGTATTCTATGTCAGTTTGAAAGTGTCTGCCATGGTCAAACTAGAATTGTATCACCAGGCGGGGGTGTAATGTTTTTTATTTACAATCAGTATTCATGTTTTCTTATGGAAGTCCCTGCTGACAAGAAAGTGCTTTGTTATGCTACAGTGTTGTGGTGAGCAGATGTGGCCATAGGATTAACTTAAATTAATGTTTTATCAAACTGTTTCTCTTGGGGTGTTGACTTAAAATTAGAATAGAGAATTTCCGTGTCAATTTGCTGATCATTTGCATATGCATGTGTGTTAGCAATATATTCCACCACAACCATTCGTGTTTGCACAGCAGGTACGTGTTCAATATCTTGCTGGTGCCAGAGAATAATGTGAAACGATCAATTAATTTAATGACCAGCATCAATTGGGGTGATGCTAAGTTATTATTCAGTTATCACTGGCATTTTAGCGAAATCTTTGTTAAGTTGTTGTTGTTGTTAATCAGCATGCTCTGTTTCAGACTCAGACTCTCCTCATGCAGTCATGCTGCAACTTTTTCTCATTTAGGCATGCCATGTGATTTGAGATTTGAGACATGTGCTATCAGCCTGTGACGATGATGCATCATGTTTTCAAAGATATCTATGCATGGCACAGGCATCTGATGACTTTGGTATTTTTGTCATAGGATTCTTGAACCCTCTTTACCCGTTACAACAATACTTACCTTGTTGCAGGACTTGAAAGCTGGCAACACCAATGCTAAATTGTCTTGTTTCTTTGTCCAGAATCGATTTACTTCCTGGGACTGGGTGGCTGGGCAATAATTTGATGTGTCTCCACTTTGGAGCATTGCATATGCCGCCTCACTCCCTTGGTGAGTCGTGACCACTAGCCCCTACACTACGGTTTCTGTTGCAATTTATGAGGATTCTTGTTCTAGTCCCAATCAAGCCTTGTTTCAGCAGTTCATGACTATACATAACCGCACGCCATGTCTGTGAGGCGTTTATAGAGTTTTTTTGTTAGATCAGACCAAAATTAAACATGGGTCTTTTTAAAATTGGTCGAGACCCAATCTAAATATCAACACTTCCTGTACTTTCAACTGTTAACACTTACTGTAACACGATTTGCGGTCTTCCTCTTTTCTTTCGACATCAACTTTTTCACCATGAAAGCAGGGCGACTCTTTCTTCCGGCACAATATTTTTTTTTCACAATAGAGGGACTATTTGAGGTACTTCCTTTCTTTCGATATAAATAAACTCTTTCAACGACGGATGGACAGACAGGCTGTGTGGACATGGGTCTGTCTACCCAAGTCTAATTGTTAGTTGGAGCTGAAAAGCCTGCTAAACTATTTAGCTTAGCCACTGTATAATTGGGTCCTCGGCTGACAGGTGCACACTCCTACGTCTCTGTCAATAGCTGTTACTAAGGATATCTCCGACAGATCTTCTATTCCATTCCTTATTTTAAACTTCACCCTGTAAACAATGTCATCTACAGTTCTATTTCTTATTTTAAACTCCACTTTTTAAACAGTGTCATCTATAATTCCGCTTTCCTTATTTTTTCTCGCCTGGAGACAGTTCGTCTAAGGCCATTTTTATTGGAGGGTTTTTATCGTACTCTCACATCTCTCATTAAACTCTCTCATATCTCTTTTCATTAAATTGCAATTAAATTGCATGACATGTTATCTTTTTGGCTTATATGGCATGTTATCGTTTTTATTTCCATCTAACATTCCTCCTTCGCATTAAATCAAAGGATGTAGGTCTAAATACTTAACTTGTTTTCGACACCTTTAGAGAATTGAAATCAAGCATCAACAGTAGACACATATATAGAATACATACACAAAGTATGGTATGGATCCATTAAAAAAGCCAAAGCGAATTTTATTTTGGAACTAAGGAAGTATTAAATATAGTCTAATTATAAAATCAATTACACAATTAAAGATTAAACAACGAGACGATTTTTTAAGTCTAATTAATCCATAATTAGCAAATGTTTAATGTAGCATCATATGAATATGAGTGAATCATGGACTATTTATATTTAATAGATTTGTCTTACGTTTTAGTATATATATAATTAGTTTTATAATTAAACTATATTTAATATTTTTCTAATTAAGTAACATCCGATGTGAGACTCACTTTCTCCGCATCCGTGTTCTGCCATACAGTAGCCTAGTTCCGGAACGTTTTTTTTTTCATCCGGAGCGAGCAGCGTGATACGGCCGCTCTGGTAAACGCGGAGCCAAAATAGCGGGCTTCGCGCTCAACTACGGGGCGGCGTGCTGCTGCTGCATGGCCATCTACAAACTACAGAGTGTCTTTGTACTGGCACTCTGGCACCCACCATCGACCTACAACAACTACAAGACAGTAGCGACGAGTGAGGGTGACGACCGTGCGAGTTGTAGGCCTCTATCGTCCCCTCTCCCTTTCGCGCCATCAATCCTGTGCCTTCACTGCAACAAATCGCGCTCGTCCCAACCAGATCCCCCGGGGTCTTGTCCGCTGCCGTGATCCGCCGCAGGTGGAAGCCATGTCCGACGCGGACGCGGCCGGCAGCAAGGAGGCGCCGAGGTGCGACTACTGCATGGGCCTGCCGGCCGTGGTGTACTGCCGGGCCGACTCCGCGAGGCTGTGCCTGCCGTGCGACCGCCACGTGCACGGCGCCAACACGGTGTCCACCCGCCACGCCCGGGCGCCGCTCTGCGCCAGGTGCCGCGCAGCCGCCGCCACCGCCGTCGCGTCCCGCCGCGGCGGCTTCGTCTGCGCCGACTGCTACTGCTTGGAGAAGGAGGAGGAGGAGAAGGCAGAGGAGCACCGGGACCCGCGGGCGCTCCACCACGACCATGACGCGGTGGAAGAGTACGCCGGGTGCCCTTCGATCGCCGAGCTCGCGGCCATCCTCGGCGTCGCCGGGTACGACGAGAAGGCGGCGGCGGCGGGCGGGGACGTCGGTTGGTGGTCCACCTGGGAGGAGCCCCAGGTGGTGTGCTTGGAGGACGTGGTCGTTCCTACCACCTCTTGTCATGGCCTCCAGCCGCTCCTCGCACCGCCGTCCCCAAAGGTACGGTGCTGCTTCGGCTGCTGCCCTGCTACAAGAGCCATTGTTAAATGAAACCAAACAAAAAAAAACGGGATTCTTTTTCCTCTTCTCTAATGGTTGTCTTGATATGGCGACCTAGAACCGGAGCTCCGGCGGTGAGCTGGCTGACGTGGTCATCCGGCAGCTGGAGGAGCTCGCCAAGTCGGAGGCGGCGGCCGTGGCGGCGTCTTACGCGGAGCTGGAGCCGGGTGACGGCGAGCAGCTGCCTCCATGGGCGTCGCCGGAGCTCGACATTGGAGCCGCCGCAGACTTCGGGGCTCTCGACGCTGCTGACGCTGACGCCGCCTGGCATGATGCAGCGACCATCGCTTTCGCAGCAGTGTCTTCCCACGAGGTTTGGTTCAGTGTTCAGTCACTTCTCTGCTGCAGCTGCACACATTACAGCATCTACTAGTTTATATATGGCAATTCTAAACTACATATTTCCAAGGGCAACAGGATCTCATCAAATTTCTAAGCAACGACATGCATGAACTGGTGACAGGAGCAGGAGGCGTGGATCGCGACCGCCTGTGACGTCGACGCGCGCCGGGCGGAGGTGGAGGTGGAGGAGGCGCGCGAGCAGGCTGCTCCGGCGCCGGACGAGCCGTGCCTGTCCTCGTTCGTGGACATGTCGGAGATCTTCCCCGCCAGCGTCACGCTCGGCGACGGCGGCGACGTGGACAATAGCGGCGACAAGCCAGACGAGGAAACGGCCCCGCGACCGCAGCTGTTGGCCACGACGGCGCTGGTGCCGGTGACGGAAAAGAAGGGCGGCTACGACGTGGCCTACCCCGACCGCGGCACGGTGATCTCGCGCTACAAGGAGAAGCGGAAGAACAGGAGGTGAGCGGGCGAGCCGGAGTAGTGGTAGCTCCGATAGATCGACACCACAGTCGCTCTCACGTCGCTAGCTCGCTGCTCTTGCTTGCGCACAGGTTCGGCAAGCAGATCCGGTACGAGTCGCGCAAGGCCCGCGCTGACGGCCGGATGCGGATCAAGGGGCGGTTCGCCAAGTCCGGCGAGGTCTGAGACACTACTCCCCCGATCCGGAGGAGTAGGGGACCGTGGCGTGGCCCGTGCCTCGCTCTACCAGGGCGACAGCGCAGCATGTGCTTCTCGTCTCGTCTCGTGGATTGCTTGGTTGGTTTGGTGTTGCAGGTCGGTCGCTGCTTGCACGTGTTGTTGCCGCCGGCCGGTCGCTCGCGAGGACGGCGATACTTCACTGTCCTCTAGCTCTCTGTGCAGCAGAAATAAATCCACCACGTGCTGTAGTGCACTGTACTAGTCTGCGTTGAGTACGTAGTAGAGACGATCCGTGCTTCCTTGGCTGGCTGGCCTATGTTGTTGTCGTCTACTCTTGCACATTCGGCTCCACCACCAAGTTTCATCTCGATTTCAAATTTGTGCATAACTGACTGTAGTCAAATAGGAAGATAATAAATCTAGGATACTTAGACTATCCTCACTCATATCTATACTACTTATTAAGAACGTAAGGGTAGCCTGCCTTCCATCCGTTCTGCCGTCAATCTCGACCGTTGTTCTGCGTTGATCTGGACCGTCCGTGTCGTTCGTCTCCCGCTGCTCACACCCGCGTGGTGCGCCCCAGTCCCTCCGCAACCGCCGCCTGCCTCCCGTCCCTTATCCGCACGAGCCGCCGCCGACCCCTCATCGCTCGTGCCTCCCCCCACCATTCCTCCATCAGCAACGCCGCAAATCCACCGTACCTCGCCCTGGCGCCGCGGTTCCCCGCCATGGACTCCCTGGATCCGCCCTGCCGCCTGCCCCCGCCGCACAACTCCACTGCGCCCCCGTCCCCGTCTCCGGCGCCGGTTGCGGGGCCCAGGCCGGCGGCAGTGAGGTCCGGGAGCGAGACCCCCACGGCGTCCTCGTCCCCGTCCCCATCTGCGCCCGGGACGCCCACGGCTGCGGTCGCATCTCCCCCACCACACAACTCCACCGCGGCGAGCCAGAGCGATGTTCCTCACCGGCAGCCGGGGCAACGTCGTCCCATGTGCGCCGTATGCACGAAGCCCCTCTGCCTCTGCCTCTGCGGCCGCCTCCGCTCCCCGTCTGTGGACAACGCCGTTGGAGTCACCGTTCTGCAGCACGCGATGGAGGCGCACCACCCGCTCAACTCCACGCGCGTGGCACGCCTCGGCCTCCGAAACCTCGCCGTCGCTCAGGTCACCAACGTCAACCACCGTGCCCGCTTCATCCTCCCCACGCTTGATGCCGCCGCCGGCGCGGCGGCTTCGGGTCCTGCAGGCGATCCTGTAGTTGGTGAAGCCTTGAATTCGTCCATCTGCAGCACACGCCCAACCGCAGCCGTTAGTTGGAGTTCGGACATTCGGACGCGGCGCGGAGCACGGGAATGGCGTGGTCGGTGGTGGAACTGGAACGGAAGCGGCTACCCAGCTGGGCGCGGTGACGGAGGCGTTGTCCCAGCCGATGTGCGCCACGTGCTTCACGTCGGTCGGCTTCCCGATCTGCATCTCCGGTTCCTTCGCATTAGCTACACCCGCGCAACACACAAGGTAAACCATATTTTGTTTGCATTGATTGATTTCACTTGTGCTTTAGAACACATATGAGGTGTCTGGCTACTTTTGGGTGGGATTGGAAATTACGTTTTGGAAGAACAGCATCGTAGTCTAGGTTCGATGCGCTTACCAAAAAATTGCGAGATGTATCGGAGGCCCTTGAGAAGGCCCTTCATCTTAGCAGGTTCCACAGGCGGCTGCCCGCCCGCGGTGCCTCGAGAGGAATCCACCACTTGAACTTGCCTTTGTTTCACAGGTAGGTCACGATGTTGAGAGAGAAGACAAGGAACAGATATCAAATCATAACAATATGAGGGGAAAGAAATATCCTAGAAATGCCCAGCGGTTAGCCTGAATATTGTGTCAATGATGACAATATGACATGCATGAAGTCAATGCCAACAATGCTGAGAAATTTTATCAATCCACCACGCAGCAATGGATGCTCACTATGTGAACCTGCTAAATGATTTATCAGAACAATTATCAGACCCATCCATCGACATACCTAAGGAAGCAACAATCAAGGAACTACAAAATCCGGTCGACCGGACTTCATCGTCCTGGTACCATCTTCATTGTGGTTGTAGAAATTCTCTTGGCCTCCTATTCCTGCATGATCTGTCACAAATTAGCAGAATCGATGTCCCACTCCAGATCGAGCTCCACGGGAGGCAGGCCTAGATTTCCCACCTTCTTGGTTGGAGAAAATGGAAGGGCAGAAACCTGTTGCGCCCAATCTATTTATAGCGCACTATTTTTGGCTAATGAGTTCATCGTGATGCAGTCCCATTTGAGAGGCCATGCATGGCTCTGTTCAACTTGTCCGCAACGCAAACGACTGGAATGGATGTTGAGTACTGATCAAGAATCACTGAATCAGGAGTCATCAGGATCTCAATCACAACGTCTTGTTTTACCATCAGATTGTTAGTTACGAGTTACGACTGATAACGTCAACAGATTGTTAAATTACTTATGAATTTTGATTCTGGTCAGTCCCACAATCCACGGTGTGATTTGAGATTCTCAATGCACAAAGGCCTCTGCCCCCCTATTGAAGGAAAACGGGTAGATCATCCATTATACTGCACAGTTTCCTATTTACATAGGAAATACAGTATTTACAGGACTAGAGGGTTCTTCATATTTCCCCCCATTTTCTCGTTTGATTTTAGACCACAAAGGCCTCGCTCAGATTCCATTCACCTGTAATTTCACTTAAGTTTCTACTTTACTTGTCCAAACCATGGGAGAGAGAGAGAGAGGACCTTGACAACATCGTCTAGAACTTTTGCCTCACTCATAATTTCTTGTATCTAGCGTCAAGAACGCTAACAACGACAGAGACAGAGGGAGGGGTCTGGTCATCTTTCTTATTTGCTTGCATTTTTTTTCGCTCAAACCTTCCACAATGTACTAGAACACTCTCAACCTGTGTTTGAGCTGGATGTGCCAGTGTCACTCTCCAACATTGAAAAGAGAATAGTAGTGTTTCATGCAGTGGCTTAGCTAGGGGGTATGTCAGGAATGCCCTGGCATACCCACGTATCCAGCGTACACGGTAGTCTTATAACTTTTTATATCAGGACTTCATGTGTTGCATATCTCATTCTTTTGACTGAATAATTCATTTTGTTGGTTTTGATGGCATTCCTTCTGCTCATGTTTCTTTTTCCAATGCTTTTGAATCAGATAATGGATAGGGCAAGATCTTATGAGACTGGTATTTTTAAGAAACCGGCAGATTTCATACAGATGTTTAAGGTATTGTCTTCTGTAATCCGTATGTCCAGTGAGACATCCTTGTTACTTCCTGAACATTGTTCTTAGTTCTTACAGGATTATAACAAGCATTATGCTGTATAACTCCCCTCTGTTCGTCTCACTATTGATATCCATTTGCAACTTAACAGACGTGGTATCATTTTTTAGGATGTGCAGTCAAAAGTCAGTGATGTTGTTCTGGGAAAAGAAAAGCCTGTGGAGGAATCTACTCCTGAATATGAGAAGCTTAAAAATTACATATTTGAGCTAGAAAATCATTTAGCAGAGGCCCAAAAACAAGCATACCGTCTTGTGAAAAGACACAGAGGTATATCAGTTGGCCATTTGAAAAATGGTCCTTCGCTACTTCTGAATTTCTTCGTGTTAAAATACCTTGCAACTTTGCAATTTCTTTTTCATTGTGAAATTGTTTTGAAAAATCCATAAAATGCAATTTCAGAAAACAAATGTTTTAAGTTTATTTCAAATAAATAAATAATCTGACCTAAACATCATGTGGAATTCGAACCCAAAGACCATCAATAAGACCCTCATTTTTTTCTTGGTTGTTTAAATGGATAGCAAGATGAGTTACACAGTCCTAATTTTGATTCATTAGAACTTGGTCAATCTTTGGCGGACTTTGGAAAGGCGATTAAGCATTTAGGTGCTTGTGAAGGAGATTTGATGGAAAAGGTGTTTTCTGAAGTTGGCTCGAAGTCAGAGATGTTGTCAATAAAGCTGCAAAGAGAGGTAATCATGATATCCTCTTACATAGTACTACTTGGTACTGGATATCTTATGGAACAGTTTATATTGATGTTTCTATGACCTCATGATGTTGAGACGCTTCTACTGTAGGCAGACAACCTTCTCTTTAACTTTGAAGGACCCTTGAAAGATTATGTGTGTGCTGTACAATCTATAAAAGTGAGCATTTCCCTCTCTCGTCATCTCTATGGTATCATATTATTTGTTGTAATGTTAGAAATTTTAACTAATTTGGGTTTTCATTACAGGCCACTATGCTGGATCGAGCCAATTGAGAGCACCTAGAGGGGGGGGGGTGAATAGGTGATCCTGTAACACTTCAAAAACTTAAGCCACAAAACTTGGTTACTTGTTAGCACAGTAATATGCCAAGTGGCTAGAGAAGGATCTCAACACAACACAATAACCAAGAGATATCAATCACAGAGATGGCACAGTGGTTATCCCGTGGTTCGACCAAGACCAACGCTTGCCTACTCCACGTTTTGGCGTCCCAACGGACGAGGGTTGCAATCAACCCCTCTCAAGCGGTCCAAAGACCAACTTGAATACCACAGTGTTGCTTTGTTTCTCTTAATCCCGTTTGCGAGGAATCTCCACAGCTTGGAGCCTCTCGCCCTTACACAAGATGTTCACGAAGAATCACAGAGCAAGGGAGGGATTAGCAACTCACACACGACACAAAGATCACAGCGAATACGCACACGCAAAACCCAGACTTGAGCTCAAGAGACTAGCACACTAGAACGGAGCTCAAATCACTAAAATGTCGAACAAGTGCGCGAGAATGAAGTGTGAGTGATCAATGATGCTTAAAGGATGCTTGGTGTTATCCTCCATGCGCCTAGGGGTCCCTTTTATAGCCCCAAGGCAGCTAGGAGCCGTTGAGCACAAGTTTGGAAAGCCATTCTTGCCTTCTGTCATCGGGGGCACCGGACAGTCCAGTGCACACCGGACACTGTCCGGTGCCCGATTTCCTTCCTTAAATAGCGAAGCCGACCGTTGGCAGCCTGAGAGCCGTTGGCGCACCGGACATGTCCGGTGCACACCGGACAGTCCGGTGCCGTCTTCTAGCCGTTGGCTCGGCCACGTGTCCCGCGCAGATTGCGCGGCCGACCGTTGGCCTGGCCGACCGTTGGCCTGGCCGACCGTTGGCCTGGCCGACCGTTGGCTCACCGGACAGTCCGGTGCACACCGGACAGTCCGGTGAATTTTAGCCGTACGTCGCCGGTGAATTCCCGAGAGCAGCCACTTCGCTCGAGCCAGCCTGGTGCACCGGACACTGTCCGGTGCACCACCGGACAGTCCGGTGCTTGCTGACTCAGCAGATTCTTGGCTGCTCGAGCCAAGACATTTCCAATTGGATTTTTCCTGTTTCCAGCACTTAGACACAATACATTAGTCCATAAAACAATGTACTAAGTCTGAGAAACATACCTTAATTCTTGATTTGTACTTTGTCCACCTTTTTACACTTAGGCACTTGTGTTGGACACTAAATCACCAAAATACTTAGAAATGGCCCAAGGGCACATTTCCCTTTCAATCTCCCCCTTTTTGGTGATTTATGCCAACACAACATAAAGCAAGTAGAACAAGTACAAAATCAAATCAAATAAGAACTCAAAATTGTTTTGATTCAATTTTGACATATATGGATCACTCTATGCCACCACTTGGTTTGTTTTTGCAAATCAAACTCAAATTTCTATCTCTAAGTCAAACTCACATGTTAAGACATAAAGAGAGTCATTCTAAGAGAAATTGATTTAAGATTTCAAAAACTCCCCCTTTTACCCATAATCAATACTTCTCCCCACAAGAAACCAACTTTTGACAAGAAAGACAACAAAGGAGTTTTGACAAACCAAAAGCTCTATACTCTTATTTTCAAAATCTCTCAAGTGGTAGCTGATCCATTTATCGCTTTGGCCTTTATTTTCTCCCCCTTTGGCATCAAGCACCAAAACGGGATCAATCGTGGCCCTTTAACCCCATTGCCTCACCAAAATCTTCAAATAAGAACACAAAGGCAATAAGAGTATGAAGATGAACTTGGAAAAGTTACTCTTTTCATCGGAGTGCAGTGGAAGTCTTGCATGGTCCAAGTCCACCTTTTCCCTTTCAATTTTCCTTGGAGACTAAAACAACGAAACTCAAGTACATGGTTAGTCTCAAAGGGTCAAGTTGTAGCACAGCTCCCCCTAAATATGTGCATTACTTGAAAACAGGACTTGTGAGGTCCAGGGAGTGTTTGTACAACTTGAGCACCACAATAAGCAACAAAATGCAGAATGAACATGATCAAGGGCATAAACACATGTATGCTACATTTCAATCCAAGTTCCGCGAATCTAAGATATTGAGCTCACTACGCAGCCTGCAAAAGGTCTTCTCACCTAGAGGCTTGGTAAAGATATCGGCTAGCTGGTTCTCGGTGCTAACATGAAACACTTCGATATCTCCCTTTTGCTGGTGGTCTCTCAAAAAGTGATGCCGGATGTCAATGTGCTTTGTGCGGCTGTGCTCAACAGGATTTTCCGCTATTCGGATAGCACTCTCATTGTCACATAGGAGTGGGACTTTGCTCAGATTGTAGCCAAAGTCCCTGAGGGTTTGCCTCATCTAAAGTAGTTGCGCGCAACACTGTCCTGCGGCAACGTACTCGGCCTCAGCGGTGGATAGGGCAACGGAGGTTTGTTTCTTAGAGTTCCATGACACCAGGGACCTTCCTAAGAATTGGCACGTCCCCGATGTACTCTTCCTATCGACCTTACATCCAGCATAGTCGGAATCTGAGTACCCAATCAAGTCAAAGTTAGACCCCTTTGGATACCAGATCCCGAAGCAAGGCGTAGCGACTAAATATCGAAGAATTCGCTTCACAGCCACTAAGTGACACTCCTTCGGATCGGATTGAAATCTAGCACACATGCATATGCTAAGCATAATATCCGGTCTACTAGCACATAAATAAAGCAAAGAACCTATCATGGACGGTATGCTTTTTGATCAATGGACTTACCTCCTTTGTTGAGGTCGGTGTGTCCGTCGGTTCCCATCGGCGTCTTTGCGGGCTTGGCGTCCTTCATCCCAAACCTCTTTAGCAAATCTTGCGTGTACTTTGTTTGGGAGATGAAGGTGCCGTCCTTGAGTTGCTTCACTTGGAACCCAAGGAAGTAGGTCAACTCGCCCATCATCGACATCTCGAATTTCTGCGTCATTACCCTGCTAAACTCTTCACAAGACTTTTGGTTAGTGGAACCAAATATTATGTCGTCGACATAAATTTGGCACACAAAAAGATCACCATCGCAAGTCTTAGTAAAAAGAGTTGGATCGGCTTTCCCAACCTTGAAAGCATTAGCAATTATAAAGTCTCTAAGGCATTCATACCATGCTCTTGGGGCTTGCTTAAGTCCATAGAGCGCCTTAGAGAGCTTACACACATGGTCGGGGTACCGTTCATCCTCGAAGCCAGGGGGCTGCTCCACGTACACCTCCTCCTTGATCGGCCCGTTGAGGAAAGCGCTCTTCACATCCATTTGGTACAACCTGAAAGAATGGTGAGCGGCATATGCTAGCAAGATACGAATTGATTCTAGCCTAGCCACAGGAGCAAAAGTCTCCTCAAAGTCCAAACCTGCGACTTGGGCATAACCTTTTGCCACAAGTCGAGCCTTGTTCCTCGTCACCACCCCGTGCTCGTCCTGTTTGTTGCGGAACACCCACTTGGTTCCCACAACATTTTGCTTGGGACGAGGCACCAGTGTCCAAACTTCATTGCGCTTGAAGTTGTTGAGTTCCTCCTGCATGGCCAACACCCAGTCTGGATCTAGCAAGGCCTCTTCTACCCTGAAAGGCTCAATAGAAGAGACAAAAGAGTAATGCTCACAAAAATTAACTAATCTTGAGCGAGTAGTTACTCCCTTGCTAATATCACCCAATATCTGGTCGACGGGATGATCCCTTTGAATTGTCGCTCGAACTTGGGTTGGAGGTGCCTGAGGTGCTTCTTCCTCTTGAACATCCTGTGCTCCCCCTTGATCATGTGCCTCCACTTGAGGTACCTGTTCGTCATCTTGGGTTGGTGGATGCACCATAGTTGAGGAAGACGGTTGATCTTGCTCCAAATGTTCCTGAGGCCGTACATCTCCAATCGCCATGGTGCGTATCGCGGCCGTTGGAACGTCTTCTTCATCTACATCATCAAGATCAACAACTTGCTCTCTTGGAGAGCCATTAGTCTCATCAAATACAACGTCGCTAGAGACTTCAACCAAACCCGATGATTTGTTGAAGACCCTATACGCCTTTGTATTTGAATCATAACCTAATAAAAACCCTTCTACGGCTTTGGGAGCAAATTTGGAATTCCTGCCTTTCTTTACTAGAATGTAGCATTTACTCCCAAAAACACGAAAATACGATACATTAGGTTTGTTACCGGTTAGCAGCTCATACGACGTCTTCTTGAGGAGGCGGTGAAGGTAGACCCTGTTGATGGCGTGGCAGGCCGTGTTCACGGCTTCCGACCAAAAGCACTCGGGGGTCTTGAATTCTTCAAGCATAGTCCTCGCCATATCTATGAGCGTTCTGTTCTTCCTCTCTACCACACCATTTTGCTGAGGTGTGTAGGGAGTGGAGAACTCGTGCTTGATCCCCTCCTCCTCAAGAAACTCCTCCACTTGAAGGTTCTTGAATTCGGACCCGTTGTCGCTCCTTATCTTCTTCACCTTGAGCTCAAACTCATTTTGAGCTCTCCTTAGGAATCGCTTGAGGGTCCCTTGGGTTTCAGACTTATCCTGCAAAAAGAACACCCAAGTGAAGCGGGAAAAGTCATCAACGATAACTAGACCATACTTACTTCCTCCTATGCTCAGATAGGCGACGGGTCCGAAGAGGTCCATATGTAGCAGCTCCAGGGGTCTTGATGTTGTCATCACATTTTTGGTGTGATGAGAGCCTCCCACCTGTTTCCCTGCTTGACAAGCTGCACAAGGTCTATCTTTTTCGAAATGAACATTGGTTAGACCTATCACGTGTTCTCCCTTTAGAAGCTTGTGGAGGTTCTTCATCCCCACATGTGCTAAGCGGCGATGCCACAGCCAGCCCATGCAAGTCTTAGCCATTAAGCATGCATCTAGACCGGCCTCTTCTTTTGCAAAATCAACTAAGTAAAGCTTGCCGTCTAGTACACCCTTAAAAGCTAGTGAACCGTCACATCTTCTAAAGATAGACACATCTATATTTGTAAACAAACAGTTGTACCCCATATTGCATAATTGACTGACAGATAGCAAATTATATCCAAGAGACTCTACTAAAAACACATTAGAGATAGAGTGCTCGTTTGAGATTGCAATTTTACCTAACCCTTTTACCTTGCCTTGATTCCCATCACCGAAAATTATTGAATCTTGGGAATCTTTATTCTTGACGTAGGAGGTGAACATCTTCTTCTCCCCCGTCATATGGTTTGTGCATCCGCTGTCAATAATCCAGCTTGAACCCCCGGATGCATAAACCTGCAAGGCGAATTTAGGCTTGGGTCTTAGGTACCCAACTCATGTTGGGTCCTGCAAGGTTAGCACAAATATCCTTAGGGACCCAAATGCAAGTTTTGTCTCCCTTGCATCTTGCCCCTAATTTCCTTGCAACTATTTTCCTATCCTTTCTACAAATAGCAAAGGACGCATTTAAAGCACGATAAATTGTAGAAGGTTCATTCATTACTTTCCTCGGAGCATGAATAATATTCTTTCTAGGCACATGATGAATAGCATTTCTCCTAGACATATCTCTACCATGCATATAGGAAGAACTAGAAGCAAACATGACATGAGAATCAAAATTATCATAAGCATTATAACTCCTATAAGCATTTCTAGTTTGTATCCTATCATGATACATAAAGGCATGGTTCTTTTTAGCACTAGTTGCCATAGGGGCCTTTCCTTTCTCCTTGGCAGAGATGGGAGTCTTATGGCTTGTCAAGTCCTTGGCTTCCCTCTTGTAGCCAAGTCCATCCTTAATTGAGGGGTGTCTACCAATCGTGTAGGCATCCCTTGCAAATTTTAACTTGTCAAATTCATTCTTGCTAGTCTTAAGTTGGGCATTAAGACTAGCCAATTCCTCATTTAATTTTGAAATTGAAACTAAGTGATCACTACAAGCATCAATGTCAAAATCTTTACACCTATTACAAGTTTCAACAATTTCTACACAAGAATTAGATTTACTAGCTACTTCTAGTTTAGCACTTAAATCATCATTAACACTTCTTAAAGTAGCAATGGTTTCATAACAAGAAGATAATTCACTAGAGAGCATTTCATTCCTTTTGATTTCAAGAGCAAGAGATTTTTGTGCACTAACAAATTTATCATGCTCCTCATATAAAAGATCCTCTTGTTTTTCTAGTAATCTATTCTTGACATTCAAAGCATCAATCAACTCATTAATCTTATCAATTTTGGATCTATCTAATCCCTTGAATAAGCATGAGTAATCTATCTCATCATCATCACTAGACTCATCCTCACTTGAAGAAGCATAAGTACTAGTATCATGAGTGCTTACTTTCTTCTCTCTTGCCATGAGGCAAGTGTGACGTTCGTTTGGGAAGAGGGATGACTTGTTGAAGGAGGTGGCGGCGAGTCCCTCATTGTCGGAGTCGGAGGAGGAGCAATCCGAATCCCACTCCTTGCCTAGATGTGCCTCGCCCTTTGCCTTCTTGTATGCCTTCTTCTTCTCCCTCTTGCTCCCTTGGTCCTGTTCACTATCATTGTCGGGACAGTTAGCAATAAAATGACCAAGCTTACCGCATTTGAAGCATGATCGCTTCCCTTTGGCTTTGGTCTTGCTTGGCTGTCCCTTGCGACCTTTAAGCGCCGTCTTGAATCTTTTGATGATGAGGGCCATTTCTTCATCATTAAGTCCAGCCACCTCAATTTGTGCCACCTTGCTAGGTAGCGCCTCCTTGCTTCTTGTTGCTTTGAGAGCAAGAGGTTGCGGCTCGTTGATCGGTCCATTCAAGGCGTCGTCCACGTACCTCGCCTCCTTGATCATCATTCGCCCGCTGACGAATTTTCCTAGGACTTCCTCGGGCGACATTTTGGTGTACCTGGGATTCTCACGAATATTATTCACCAAATGAGGATCAAGAACGGTAAAGGACCTTAGCATCAGTCGGACGACGTCGTGGTCCGTCCATCGCGTGCTTCCGTAGCTCCTTATCTTGTTGATAAGAGTCTTGAGCCGGTTGTATGTTTGTGTTGGCTCCTCGCCCTCCATCTTGGTGAGCAAGGTGACGTCGTTCCCCTCATGAGAAATCTTGAGGGTGTCCCAGATCTGCTTGGCGTTATCCAAGCCGCTCACCTTATGGTATTCATCCCTGCACAAAGACGCTAGAAGAACAGTAGTAGCTTGTGCATTCTTATGAATTTGTTCATTAATGAACATGGGACTATCCGAACTATCAAAGTGCATTCCACTCTCTACAATCTCCCATATACTAGGATGGAGAGAGAATAGATGACTACGCATTTTGTGGCTCCAAAATCCGTAGTCCTCCCCATCAAAGTGTGGAGGCTTGCCGAGTGGAATGGAGAGCAAATGTGAATTTGAACTTTGTGGAATACGAGAGTAGTCAAAAGAAAAGTTCGAATTAATCGGTTTCCTTCTCTCGTAGTCGTTGTGGTCGTCGTCCTTTTGGGAAGAAGTAGACTCATCGCTGTCGTCGTAGTAGACGATCTCCTTGATGCGCCTTGTCTTCTTCTTCTTCCCTTCCTTTCGTCTATGACCCGAACCGGAGTCGGTAGGCTTGTCGTCCTTCGGCTCGTTGACGAAGGATTCCTTCTCTTTGTCGTTGATCACGATACCCTTCCCCTTAGGATCCATCTCTTCGGGCTGTTAGTCCCTTAGTGAAGAGAACGGCTCTGATACCAATTGAGAGCACCTAGAGGGGGGGGGGGTGAATAGGTGATCCTGTAACACTTCAAAAACTTAAGCCACAAAACTTGGTTACTTGTTAGCACAGTAATATGCCAAGTGGCTAGAGAAGGATCTCAACACAACACAATAACCAAGAGATATCAATCACAGAGATGGCACAGTGGTTATCCCGTGGTTCGGCCAAGACCAACGCTTGCCTACTCCACGTTGTGGCGTCCCAACGGACGAGGGTTGCAATCAACCCCTCTCAAGCGGTCCAAAGACCAACTTGAATACCACAGTGTTGCTTTGCTTCTCTTAATCCCGTTTGCGAGGAATCTCCACAGCTTAGAGCCTCTCGCCCTTACACAAGATGTTCACGAAGAATCACAGAGCAAGGGAGGGATTAGCAACTCACACACGACACAAAGATCACAGCGAATACGCACACGCAAAACCCAGACTTGAGCTCAAGAGACTAGCACACTAGAACGGAGCTCAAATCACTAAAATGTCGAACAAGTGCGCGAGAATGAAGTGTGAGTGATCAATGATGCTTAAAGGATGCTTGGTGTTATCCTCCATGCGCCTAGGGGTCCCTTTTATAGCCCCAAGGCAGCTAGGAGCCGTTGAGCACAAGTTTGGAAAGCCATTCTTGCCTTCTGTCATCGGGGGCACCGGACAGTCCGGTGCACACCGGACACTGTCCGGTGCCCGATTTCCTTCCTTAAATAGCGAAGCCGACCGTTGGCAGCCTGAGAGCCGTTGGCGCACCGGACATGTCCGGTGCACACCGGACAGTCCGGTGCCGTCTTCTAGCCGTTGGCTCGGCCACGTGTCCCGCGCAGATTGCGCGGCCGACCGTTGGCCTGGCCGACCGTTGGCTCACCGGACAGTCCGGTGCACACCGGACAGTCCGGTGAATTTTAGCCGTACGTCGCCGGTGAATTCCCGAGAGCATCCACTTCGCTCGAGCCAGCCTGGTGCACCGGACACTGTTCGGTGCACCACCGGACAGTCCGGTGCTTGCTGACTCAGCAGATTCTTGGCTGCTCGAGCCAAGACATTTCCAATTGGATTTTTCCTGTTTCCAGCACTTAGACACAATACATTAGTCCATAAAACAATGTACTAAGTCTGAGAAACATACCTTAATTCTTGATTTGTACTTTGTCCACCTTTTTACACTTAGGCACTTGTGTTGGACACTAAATCACCAAAATACTTAGAAATGGCCCAAGGGCACATTTCCCTTTCACCAATGCTTTCAGGCAGCACTTTGATTTGGATCAGGAGAGGAAGTATAAAGAGCTTAATCTGTACGTATTGCAAAATCCATTTTCTTTTTTTGTTCTGTCCAATCCAGAATAAAGACAGTAGAGGAATCTTAATTGGACAGATTGTAAGTCCATGTGCCTGGTGTTTCATTCTGTGCCTATACACATTCGTCTTCTCAAGTATAAGGCTATTGATTAGTTATAATCTATTTGACCGCTACTTATGTCTACAAATTTTAGCTAATTTAATTCCAACCAACTATTGTGAAACAAAATCCATGTAATGACCATTTACTGCTACTATGTCATGTTTTGAGGTTTTTTATTGGCAAAATGAATTCACCTCATCCCTGGTTAGCATTAGAAAGTTAAAGCAAACATCAAGTTTGTGCTTGTTTGACACAGTTCACAAGTTCTGAACCTTTTTGCAATCTATACTACTCTATTAAGCATTTAGTGTCAGCGTCCACAACTAAATGACCCCGCCTCGCCCCGCCCATATACCCGTGCTACACCACCGTAGCCGCTAATGGCGCCCAGCAGCCGACTGCCCCGGCGATGGCGCCCAGCAACCGATCCCACTCCCAGCTTGCAGCCGCGCCCACGACCAGCGCGAATCTCGCCCAACTCCGAGCAACCACACTCCCAGCGTGCAGCCGCGCCCATGACCAGCACGCCAAGCGCGGATCTTGCCCAACTCCCAGCAACCAAATGCCCCCGCCTTGTCCTCGCCCGTACACCCGTGCTACGCTTCCGCAGCCGCTGATGGCGGCATGGTGCCCAGCAGCCGACCCTACTCCCAGCGGCTAGCCTCGGATTCCACTAGGCGGGGATCTCGCAGATCACGCCGGACGGGGATCTCGGCCACTCCTGAACAGCCGCAGATCCCGTGCTCCGCCCCACGCTCAGCAGGCTCACTAACGTGCAGTTGTTGTGGCTTGCAGGGGAAGGGTACGAGCAGCTTCGGCAAGCGCCGGAACAAGACGCACACGCTCTGCATCCGCTGCAGCCGCCGCAGCTTCCACCTCCAGAAGAGCACCTGCTCCTCCTGCGATTACACTGCCGCCCGCATCCGCAAGTGTAAGATCCGCCTCCCCGCTTTCTTCCTCTCCCTTTCTCTTCGTCCGTCTTCCCAGCCGCTAGATCTAGAAACTTTGTTGTCTACACTTTTTCAACACTGATTTTGCAGTCTAACAACTGAATGAAAGCTATGAGGCATTTCCCTCATCTTGGAAACTTTGTTGTATGCACTTTTTCGTAATATGTTCAACCCTGATTTTTTAATCAGAAGATGTTTCATGTTCTGAGCAGTGAGCATCAATATACTAAGTTCTGTTTTTGATGGGGTCACTGGTTTCTTGTATTCTAACACAAATGTTTCTGCTTACCTCCTTTGCTGTGACTGAATAACTTAACAGTTGATGGCATTAACAAATAAATGCATAATATGAATGCAGAGCTAGACACAGTGGTAGAGCTGTTATTAGAGACCGAGAAACAATTTTAAGCACAAGTCAAGAATAACAGCTATATATTCTTACTGGGGATAAACACGAGACATCAACAACAAAGCCTTTTTTCCCCAAGAAAGATGGGATAGGCAGCATATTCTGAACCACCTAAAGTTACATACCTTAATTTGCACTTAATAATAATACAAAGAAAAATGGAGTATATTTAAATAAAAAATGCAACATACATCATTCTCAGTGTTCTTGGTATACCCTTGAGTGCTTCTAGATGGTTACCAGGGCATTTCTTCAGACATTGAAGCTGGAAACATGCAAACAACGGAAGAAAAGAAAAAATAATCAGTTAAAATGTACAAAACTATGTGCTTTAAACAAGGCACACAGAATTATAAGGCCACATTTTATTCAAGTAATATCGCAGCTGTTTTCAAGTCTGATTAGTCGTGATCAATCGTCCAAGTCGGTTTGGACCAATCGCAATTAATCGTCCAAGTTGGTCAGCCAGAACGACCAACAAATCGTCTGACTTGAAAACAAGTGTACATTAAAAAAGGTTAACTATACTTACTATGGCCCTCTCAGCTACGAGGTGTCGAGGGAAGTTTCTCAGTGCCATATCAATGTCACCATGTTCTTTGTAATGTTTGCGCAATTCATTGATGTCATCACGCTATACGGACTTAGTTATGTTTAAACAAAAGCTGGCAAGACTGAATACAAACTCCTAATTGGACACATAAAATATTTGTAGGATATCTCCTTCCCTTGGATCAAGAATCAAGTTTACAGCAACCTTCCACTCTCCTCTAAGCAAAGCAGCCCCAACAAGATGTGTTGGTATTGAACCACTTCCAAACTGCTAACCAGATGAAAAGATAAAATCGATGAGCTTCAGAAATAACAGGGCAATAGTTTTAAACTTGAGGATATAATACCTGCAAACCATAGTAGTTGATAAATCCGTTCTTTCCTAGACCATCTACTGCAATTTTTATCATGTCTTCAGATTCTGCAGTAACACCCCTAGATCAATATAAGGAAACATAAGATCTCCATTTGCTCTGTTTTCCTAAAAGAGAATGTACAAGACTACAAGGTATGCTGCATGTGAAATTGTGGACCGAAGTATCATAGCAAACAATATAGGTCACAAATGCACATGTCATGCAGTTGTACAAACAATAGAATGTTAAAAACAGGCTCGGCAGTGAGACGCTCGGGTGGAGCGCTACCCGCCCACATTCGATTCTTGTCAAGAATGAACGCCAGTGCTGCATCGAGATTTATTTCTCAGGGAGAATGGAGCATGTGTGTTGCGCGCGTTCCAAGATTACTTGAATAGCCTCATCTATGTCTGAGTGTGTGGTCAGCGTAGGTGTCCACAGGATTCTTAAAAATGAAAACCACTGCTCCTGGTAAAGTTAAAAAAACATTATCCCAAGTTCTTGTGTTGCATATATATTTTTAGCCTAAGAAGTTACTATGGTTGGAGTCAAGTGATGAGAATTTGGTACCAGGAAAATACTGTAGTCTGGCATGCTAAAATATTGAATTATAAGCAAAGACACTACCTCAGAGTAATTGTAAATCGATTTCCTGTGAGCTGACCAAGAACAAGTCCCTCCTTCACGTAACTGAAAAGGATTAGTTAGTTGCCAAAAGTATCAACATTTCAAGACTGCTATATCATGATTATATGTGCAACTGGATAATACTAATCACATACCAGAAATTTCCAACTTTAATCCCAAACAGCCGCTTGTTAAGAGCAAGCAACCTACTGGCTTGCACCTTGAATACAGTTACCTAATAAAAAAATACAAAAGTCTCAATATCACTGTATGCACAGTTATAGACAGAAATGAGAAACTATTTACACAGATAAGCTATCAAATAGTGAAAAGAAGGAAATGTATTAAAATACATATCTTTGAAAACTAATTATGCCATCTAGAAGACATTTAAGTTAGTAATATTCCATGCAATCTCTTGTCCAAAAGTGTTTCATTCCCAGACTTCAGTGTTATAGGTCAGTGCCCGTGCGTTGCAACGGGGCCACTACATTACAACCTTCAAGTATAAGGGATTTGCCACTTGCAACGAGCTCCAATGTCTAGGAACAATTTAGAAGAGGTAATATGACTATGTGACAACGGACATTACAACCTGGAATAAGTGTTGACTGCTGTTTAATAAGTCAGCATAGCCCTTTTTCATTCCTGTGAGGAGTCTTGTATCATCTTGTATTTTCAAGATTATACTTTAACTGCACTGATATTATAGTTCGTTTCACCGGGTAACAGAAGGACAAGCCTCCACGTCGATAGAAGCAAATCAATCCATTTCGTTTGACAAGGTACATACATGCCTTTTTTTAACTACCCAGTTAGCGTCTTGTGTATTTTTTAGGACTAGATAGCATATTAATGGCTACAGCTATTTGATTCCTTTTAAAGTTCCTTGTATTATATGATTCTTGTACCAAATTAATACTAACACCCGATCGACAAATGTAAAACAATGGTTGTTTATATTCCTTGCTATGTATATATGTACATTAATTTATCTGGACTAAATAATTCCTTTCGCTGTGTCTCATTGTAAGCTACCTTTGGCATCATGGTGGAACCAGAGTAGTGTATTTGTTGATCTAGGATGTATGTATTTGTTGCTTGCCCTTGATTCATCAAAGAGATAGTCCTCTTTGGTGTCGTTATAAGAGAGAGATGGTCATCTGTTAATCATTTTGTGATCATAAACAAAGATAGATTCATACCGGTCCTTTTCTTCTGCAAGTTCAGCCAAAGTCTATTTTTCTACCTTTGTTTATACTGTCAACTAGTTGTGTTGGTCTCTCCCAGATAGCCCAAATAGGTCTATTTTTCATTGGATGTTGGTCTCTCCCAGATAGCCCAAATAGGTCCATACCGATTGTCTCTCCTTGATATCTGCATTTTATAATTTTTATTTGTTTTATGGATCAATGTTCTTGTCATCATAGAGTGTGGTCTATTATTGCATTAGAGTGACTTTTCTGGTTGAAATCATCTAAGAATCAATGTGTCACTCCAAAGGTTGTTGTAAGCATGATCGTTCATTCTTTAGTATTTATTAACAACTATATTCTATGCTTTATATTCTTATAGTAGAAGATTATCTGTGTTCAACCAAATGGACATAATTAGTGCTGTTTTTCCAAAGCATTTTGGATTTTCCAGTCTCAAAGCATTCCAAAAGGAAGTCTTGGATGCTTGGTTTGCTCATGAGGATTGTGTTCTCCTAGCAGCCACAGGATCATGTGCGTTTTCTGTAATGCTCCTCTTTATCTTCTGTAATTTATTACTACCGCTGATGTGACTTTGCTTTTTATATGGGCTGTAAGTGTCAGTAATCTTTTTTCATAACTTCTATCATTATTGAATACTTATATTTTGTATCCTTTTTTCGCTGAACCTTCTTGCCTTATGTCTGAACATGCAACATTTTGATTGGGGTAGGAGGTACCAAAGGAAATGAGCAAAACATAGCATACAGTCTCAGATGCTGCAGGTGCACATCATGTCCATTTTTTAATCATTCAAGTAATGCCATTTGCCAATTGGTTCTAACTTCTTTCATTCTGTAACTATTTAGTTTGATGCAAATAAATTGCAATGGTGTTCGTCAGAGCCAAACATAGCAGACAACACTGCTTTAGTTTGATGCAAATAAATTGCAATGGTGTTCGTCATAGCCACCAACTTCCCCAAAACAAATGTCACAGAAAAATATCTATACCTAGAACAATGATAGATGTAGTGGTGTCACTGACTTCTTCATCCTGTGCATGACTTAGTTCAATCATAGACTGCACATTAACACACAAACACAACTAATTACATGGGACTTGCAACATGAATCATAGACTTCATATACGATTAGGCATATATATGTGGGGTCTCGCAACACAAAACCATCCACTGTGAAGGTATGGATATGTGGTGGTCGACTGATAATTTCATACCCTTTCTGGATAATTTCTTGTCCAATTTATGATTTAATTGAAGAAATGCTATTCATACAGGATCACATGAAAATTATTGAAGACGACGGTCCAGGTGCAGCCTTCTATGCCATGCTAAGGCCATGACTAATGGAAATCACACTTTCTATGTGAGCAAACTGATACAGAGGTTGGCTAGATTAAGTAAATATGATACAATGTATCACATGCACAGGTAATGGTGAAATCCAAAATCTAGGAGAGCCGACTTCTATTTTCTGCATGCTGGATATACCAAACCTTTTCCACCTATATATACTTCAAAACTTGTTTTTTAGTGTTTCATTTTGTTTTTGTGATTCCAAGGGATCTGTCTCACAACAATCTAAATGGACCAATACCAGATTTCTATATAATTTCAGGTGGACAGTTTGTCAAATGCCATCACTTACATTTCTATATAAGCTTTCTTGCTGATCGACCTACATACTTTAATATTGCTCAAAACTCCTCTTTTTATGTTTACTTCCTCTTATTTTGTAGGGACCTCTCAAGCAACAACCTCAATGGATAAGGCATATTAAATAGTAATGCTCCTTCCATTTCATAATGTGTAAGGCATATTAAATTTCTTTTAAGAACGAAACTTTATAAACATTGACCATCAAATAGTAAATAAAATACATGTAGATTCATATTTCACTTGGTTTTGTAGTAATTGAGAATGATTTCAAGATGAATTAATGGTGAAAGCATTCCTTGAAAGACTTCTTAAATCCTAATATGCCTTGTAAAATGACAATGGATGGAATATTTTACAACATGACAAACTGTCCACCTGAAATTAAAAGGATAAATATTATTAATTTCTAAAGGTTGTTTTATGCCGTCATTGCTTATCTTGTGCAGCATTACTTCTTCAGCATCATGGGAGAAAATCTTACTGTCAGGGTTCAGAGGATGTTGTACGGTACATATTTTCTCCATTCCTTAATCAGTTTTTGTGGTGTCATTTGAGTATGTTGTGAATCTCTACAATATTCCTTGTGGCAATACTTAGGAATGAAGTTGGTTGATTTGACGAAGAAGAAAACATTTTTAGTCTTGTGGCTGTGCGTCTAGCTGTTGATGCAGCTGATGAGAAGTCGGCTATAGCCGAGAGAATTTCAGTCATCCTGCAGAAATATGTCTTCCCATATGACTTCTTTCGTTGTTGGATTTATCATCGAGTGGAGAGTGGCAATACTTAGTCTGGCCACTACTTGTGCTTGCCAACTTTGCTTAGGTAATTTCTTGGCCTACTTTTAAGCGGTGTCATCTGTAGACAAAATGAGCAACAACAAGATTAGCAAGATGTGATGCATTCATGTTTTCTTAAAGATGGATTTGAATAATAGAATGTATGTACTAATAAAAACTTCCACACTATCTCTGAAATGATAACATTGTTTTTTATGCTTTCAGCAACTTTTAATGAAGGGCTTTGCTAGTGTTGCGACAAAGATACATGCCAAGAGCAGTATGGTTGCAGGTGAAGCAGTGAGTAACATCTGCGTTATAGTGGCATTCAACGTTCAAAGCAAGAAATGTATTTGGTTTAATTATTGCAAGCAGTGATCTGAAATATGTAAATTATCTTTATATGGTCTTTGCAAGGGAACACATTTTCTGGCTCTATACCATCAGTGATTAGCCCTGTACAAATTTTATTGAAAGAAAAACTAAAGGAATGTTTTTATTGCTCTTGCATCTAGAATCTATATATATTGACTCTGTAGTGCTCGCTGGAATTTGGACGCTTTGCTTTAGTCTCTCTCACCCTATGTGAAAACACATTATTTAATGTTTTAGCTATGAAAAAATGCATTCCATTAGCAAGTTTGGAGACTCGGAATCTAAGTTTCTAGGGCTCCTAGCAAAAGTTCAAAACAAGCTGACACTATAGGCATGTAGATTTGCATAACATTTAGTTTGTTTCTTAAAACAAGGTATATATTATATATGTGATATATAGAGACCGTAGCAACGCACGGGCACATGACTAGTATTACTCTAAATTTCTACCCTAAAAACAATATTCTATACTTGTTAGTAAAATTCATTACTCTATATCACAATCATCTGCAGCCAGGTCAGGAGGCGGTTTGAAGCTTCAACTTTGAACTCATCACCACGGCACCACCATGCCTCCTTAGCCCGCTGTCTCAGTATTTTTTAGAGTGCCAAAATACTTGCAAATGTATTTATATAGTCGTCTGGCGCCTCAGAAGGGTCATTTTAAGAAAGAAGGGTTGCATAGAGAGATACAAGCATGATCTCTCAACTGTAGGATACTCGATCTGGCCAGCCGCTGAATCGAAGGCGAAATGCTTTAGGATACAACTGTAGGGTTGCATAGATAGATACAAGTATGATCTGGTCCAGCTAGATTGCTATTTACATCACGATTGTACTGAACAAAAGTATACTTGATCACCAAACTCTCCGGCATAAAGCTCGGGTAAGTCTAGATTAGGCTATTAATTCCTTGCTGTATCTGCTAGCTGGTTCACCTGCTGAGAAATAAGACGTGGAAGTAAATAAAAATGGTGCAGCTTGAACACACTCCCACGAATAAAAGACAAGACACTATAGGATCAAAAGTACTAAATGACTTGGATACCCCTGAAAAGTACTAGTGGAGGACAGTGGTAAACAGCGCAGATCATCAGTGTCAATACGGACATTCTGTGTCAAAGCAGGGTGCTAGAGCGTGTGTCTCTGGGAGACAAACTCACTCGCGAGTGATTTTGGTGTCAAAGCTGCTCAGGCAGATGGCGAATGCCTGGAACGCGGAGATCGGATACCGGAAGTCCATGGTGAACAGGTCCTTCCCGACCTTGCCCAACTGGAGTATCACGTCGTCGTCCTGGCCACTCTCGCCCGAAGCCACCACCAGCTGGAAGTTCTTCACAGACGCGACCGTGACCCGCCCGTGGAAGTTGAGGCACCAGCACTGCAGTGGCTGGTGCCACCTGGGGGACTTGTTCTTCAGCACCGTCTTGGTTTCGTTCTGGGCACCCGGCGGAACACCTGGACAACTGTCCGGACGGTGGCCTGGTTTCCTAGTGAAGAATGGAACCGATGCGAAGGAGCTGGAGCTCATGGATGGGAACTCGGTCTGCGTGGGAGCAGTCCCTCCTCCTTTCATCGCTGAGACGGGGATGGTGTCCATGACACACTTCATCTTTCTTGGCACCCTGCAAAACATTTTTTGAGTGTGCCAAAGGATAGTAGTCAGACAAACTGTTACCTCTCATGTAATATATAGACCAGCAGTCAGCCACTAATATAATTTTCGGCATTAAACCCATAGGTACTTTCTAAACACCAAGTTCTGGATTTACATTCTATAATATTATTATTGCATCCCTGTTTTTATACTGTTGATCTAGAAGGATGTCTGAGTTTATGTGAAACTAATAATTTAAGCAGATTCAAAGCCATATATATTGGAACAGTTATATTCCAGGACCTGCTTAGGATTATACATGAGTAAATAAAACCTTATAATCCTTCTAGATATAACCCTAAGCAGGTCCTGGAATATAAGGTTTTATTTACTCATGTATAATCCTAAGCAGGTCCTGGAATATAACTGTTCCAATATATATGGCTTTGAATCTGCTTAAATTATTAGTTTCACATAAACTCAGACATCCTTCTAGATCAACAGTATAAAAACAGGGATGCAATAATAATCAGTAGGAAAAAAGTTTAGCAGTATTTCCCATTGAAACTGTAATTCTCAAGGGGGTGGAAATGTATTCACATGATGGTGTGTATTCATAGTTGAACGTTTTCTTGGAAAGAAATATGAACCTAACATTGGAAGAATAAAAAATGTCTTGCCATACCTAGAACCCAAAGTCGCCTCGTAAGAAATGTGAGAAACCGGATAATTCCCAGCAGGTACCTCAGGAGAAACTTGGGCTGAGCCGATCATGTACCCCTTTGAAACCACAGCTCTGGCACAAGGTGGATGGGCATCATAGACGGTAAACTTTGTTCCCAAGAAGTTTGATCTGATTAACAGAGAAGAAAATGTTAAACCAAGGTCTCTGTCATAATTTGATACTTGTTATCTAACGCACGAAACAAGTTACGATTTCTAGACGCTTTCTTGAATGCTCACCTTAGCTTGCCAATATAGGAACCAGCCGATGTGTTCTTCGCATCAAGCGAAATCAGCTATTCAGTGCATGCGGGCATACGACATTTGCGTGCAGCAAGTAGAAATTTCCCATCATTAGCTAACCCTGCAGAGCAAAAGAGAGAGAGAGAGAGAAAAGCGCCCTATCGACGATGATCACATCCACGCCGTGTTTGCCCAACAGGCATTGCATACATAGGGGGTGAAAAGAGCATACCATCAGTGACTCCAAGGCACATAGAATACGACTGAGCAGCCCGGTTCCTCCTGATGAAACATTTGAGTGGGGCATCCCTTGGGCCAGGCTGCAGGTTACAAATTTGAAATTGCAAGTTAATAAAATCCGAATAAATCGATGAACAGAATTTCAGGCCCAAACAAATCATACACACTCAGATGGCGTAATAGCAAAGGTGTGTGAGTGGCAAAATCACATTTTTTTATTCGGGTTCAGAGTTGTGAGAGGAACCAAAACAACCTGCTTGAGAGAGATGGGGAAGGTGAGTTTTCCAGACGCCTCCGGCACGCGCACGATCTCCTTGGCGGCGGCCCTCCAGCAGCGGCAGACGTAGGCGCACGCCACGACGGCGCTGCGGCCCGGCCACCGCGGCTCCTGGTCCTCCACCCTGACCAGCACCATACGCAGAAGCTCGAGAGGCAACTGCGCCCAGCAGCCCTCCCGCGGCGCCTCGTCTGGCTCGGCTGCCGGCGCTCGCCCGGCCCCGGCGTGGCTCCCCGGCCGGAGCCGTAGCACGCCGCGTGACGAGATGGCGCTGATCTCGCCCTTCATCTCCTGGATCATGCTGCTGAAAGGCATCGCCTTTCGCGGTCCTCCCACGCCGAAACCACCGGCCCCCACCCCCAAATCGAAGCCTAATAACTCCACAGAAGCAGCAGCAGATACCGCGCCTTTCAACCGAAGCAAGACATTGGTCCACGAAACGGGACCTTTTTGTGAACTGTCAAGTGTCAGACATGATTTAGGCCATGGAGGATGGGAAGCTTCCTGAGCTGTGCTGACACGGATGTGGGGGAAGAATGGGGTCTGTGATGCCTGGGAGGGATTTGGTGTCGTGACTTTGTCCTTGGCGTGGACAGGGACAAAGGACGTGGAGCCTGCCTTGTCCATGACTCCATGGGGATTGGGTCTTGGCATGTTGGGTGTTACCTTACCTGCGCGTAGGGAAGGAAGCGGGAGGAACAGAAGGTATGAACAGACGAACAGTGGGGGAATCCACGGAAGAGCACTAATTTGAGACAGTTTTCAGAAAATAGCACTTGTTTTCAAGTAATTCAAAAACAATATCAGTTTCATTAAATAAATTCAGAAACAACACTTCGTCTAAAATTTTCATTCTTTTATTTCTCAGCTCACAAGAAAATGGACTAAATTGCTCGTATAATTTCCCAACCTTATTTTTTATATATTCAGTCTATAAGAACAACATAAATACAAACAAATATATGAGCATTTTTATATTATTAAAAATAGTGTTAAACATATAAATAAACACAAATATTCTGTAAAAAGGAAGTTTAGATTTAACAATTGAACTTCAAAACTATATACTGGGACGGAGGGAGTAGTTTTTATAGAACATATTATTTTTTAAATAAGACAAACGATTAAAGTTTTTGAAAAAACAACCACGTCAAAAAAAGGAACAGATGAAGTATATTTGAAGGTCTTTTGGTGAACCAAGTATATCTAAATTTTAATAGCTCGATGTTGAAGATACCTAGTGTTGGTGACTTTTTGTCACCAAACACTATAATTTATCGCCTGGCGGTACTTGGCACCTTTAGATGATGTATGGTCAAATAAAGTGGTTATACTAAATGTGGGACAACACCTCTATGATGGTCACCACCTATTTGGGACCAAACAACAACAAACCGTATGACCTTCTCGTGATGAGCAATACCTTGGGTTCGGCTCCGCGAGGTGAACAATGGTGGCGCCTGCGACGGGTTGCCGGGTCACCTCGCAGTGCTCGCTGCGGGGGCACGGATGGTCCGCGGCTCTGGGCCGGAAGGTCCGCAACCTGGCGGCAGAAGCGGCACCTTCACTGCGCGCAGTCCGGACGGTCCGAGCTCTGGGACGGACGGTCCGCGATGGCGCATGATCGTCTTCTTCTCCTCGTATGACCTAGATCTCGTCCCCTGGAGGAGAGACCTTAGGGTGCTCCGGGTCAGCAGGTCACCCGAGGCGTCTCCAGATGACGTAGAGCTGCCTAGAAATTAAGAGATCAATTCGAGGAATAGATCTTGATTGAAGTAGACGAAGTAGATCTTGCCCCTTAGGAGGGGTAAAGATCATAGGGTTATCTTGGGGTCGGCAGGCCACCCCAGGACGGATCTAGACGACGTAGAGTCGAATAGGGGTGGAGGTGGATATGCGGAAGGCTACAACTAGAACTACGCTACATCTACTCCTAGGACAGGAAAAGTAAATAAAGTAATTGGTTCGATTGGAATGTGTTCGGAGGTTCTCAATTGGCTGTACCCCTTTATATTTATAGGGAAGGATGTCTAGACCTTTTCCTAAGAGATAGCCAACAACTCGCACGTGATTAGATGGATAACCACGCACGAGATAAGGATAAACACCCGAGTTAATCTAATCTCGGGGCACGCGGACTGTCCGGGCTCAAGGGCCGGACCGTCCGCTCAATTTGGATCTCAACACCTAGGTTTGAAGTTTAACAGTTAAATCTAAACTTCTTCTTTTGTAAAAAAATATGTGCCTATTTGTATGTTTAACACTATAAAAATAGAGCTTGCATGTTTAAACTATTTATGTTTTTATTATAGACATAAGAGATAAAAATGGGTTGTGAAATGAATAGAGATAATTTGGTCTATCTATATATGGTGTAAGCAATAAAAGAATGCAAAATGCAGATGGAGTGTTATTTTCCGAATTAAAATGTTTAGAGCTAATAAATATGGTTTAAACCCTAAAAATGCATACTTTTAGAATATTTTTATCATTTAAATGTCATATATTGTTATAGGCCCGTTAGGCCCGTCGGGTCGTGGGCCAGCCCGACACGATTATTAACCTAGCGGGTCATGCCTGGGCCTCACTAGGGGCCTGTGGGCCGGCACGTCACGACCCGCTAGCTAATCCGGGTCGGGCCGGCACGGTCCTAATCTATACCTGAATCAGGGCCTATTCTCCTCGAGAATACCCTTAGGGCTACTTTGGGAACCTCAAATCTCCTTCGGTATTAGAGGAGATTTAGGTACAAATAAACTAAATTTCTCTCCAATCCCCTTCAATCTCAAAGATGATTTGAGTTTCCAAACTAGCCCTTAGGGCGGGCTACTTTAGGAGCCATAAGACCGGAGAAGATTGTAGAGGCTAGAAACCTCTTCGGTTTTGAAAGTCACCTAGAGGGGGGGTGAATAGGGCGAAACTGAAATTTACAAAGTTAATCACAACTACAAGCCGGGTTAGCGTTAGAAATATAATCGAGTCCGCGAGAGAGGGTGCAAAACAAATCGCAAGCAAATAAGGAGTGTGACACGTGGATTTGTTTTACCGAGGTTCGGTTCTCGCAAACCTACTTCCCGTTGAGGTGGTCACAAAGACCGGGTCTCTTTCAACCCTTTCCCTCTCTCAAACGGTCCCTCGGACCGAGTGAGCTTCTTCTTCTCAATCAAACGGGAACAAAACTTCCCCGCAAGGGCCACGACACAATTGGTGCCTCTTGCCTTGGTTACAATTGAGTTGATCACAAGAAAGAATCAAAGAAGAAAGCAATCCAAGCGCATGAGCTCGAAAGAACACAAGCAAATCTCTCTCACTAATCACTAGGGCTTTGTGTGGAATTTGGAGAGGATTTGATCACTTGGGTGTGTCTAGAATTGAATGCTAGAGCTCTTGTAAGTAGTTGAAGTAGGAAAACTTGGATGCAATGAATGGTGGGTGGTTGGGGGTATTTATAACCCCAACCACCAAACTAGCCGTTTAGGTGGGGCTGTCTGTCGCATGGTGCACCGGACAGTCCGGTGCACACCGGACAGTGTCCGGTGCGCCAGCCACGTCACCAGGCCGTTGGGTTCCGACCGTTGGAGCTCTGACTGCTGGGCCCGCCTGGATGTCCGGTGGCACACCGGACATGCACTGTAGAGTGTCCGGTGTGCCACTTCGCGCGTGCCTGACTTCTGCGCGCTCTGGCGCGCATTAATTGCTGCTGCAGGTGACCGTAGGCGCGAAGTAGCCGTTGCTCCGCTGGCTCACCGGACAGTCCGGTGTACACCGGACACGTCCGGGGAATTATAGCGGAGCAAATTCCCGAAGCTGGCGAGTTCCAGAGTCGCTCTCCTCTGGGGCACCAGATACCGGTGAATTATAACGGAGCGCATCTTGATTTTTCCGAAGGTGAGGAGTTCAGCATGAAGTCCCCTGGTGCACCAGACACTGTCCGGTGGTGCACCGGACAGTCCGGTGCGTCAGACCAGGGCACACTTCAGTTATCCCTTGCTCTCTTTGTTGAACCCAATTCTCGGTCTTTTTATTGGCTAAGTGTGAACCTTTGGCACCTGTATAACTTATACACTAGAGCAAAACTAGTTAGTCCAATTATTTGTGTTGGGCAATTCAACCACCAAAATCAATTAGGAGAATAGGTGTAAGTCTAATTCCCTTTCAATCTCCCCCTTTTTGGTGATTGATGCCAACACAAACCAAAGCAAATATGAAGTGCATAATTGAACTAGTTTGCATAATGTAAGTGCAAAGGTTGCTTGGAATTAAGCCAATATAAATACTTATAAGATACGCATGGATTGTTTCTTTAATTTTTGACATTTTGGACCACACTTGCACCACATGTTTTATTTTTGCAAATTCTTTTGTAAATCTTTTTCAAAGTCTTTTTGCAAATAGTCAAAGGTAGGTGAATAAGTTTTTGCGAAGCATTTTCAAGATTTGAAATTTTCTCCCCCTGTTACAAATGTTTTTCCTTTGACTAAACAAAACTCCCCCTAAATGAAATTCTCCTCTTAGTGTTCAAGAGGGTTTTAAGATATCAATTTTGAAATTTACCAATTGAAAAATCATTAGTTTTTAAAATTAGGTGGTGGTGCGGTCCTTTTGCTTTGGGCTAATACTCTCTCCCCCTTTGGCATGAATCGCCAAAAACGGAGTCATTAGAGCCCTTTAACTACTTTCTCCCCTTTGGTAAAATAAAATATGAGTGAAGATTATATCAAAGTAGGAGAGATGCTCTCTCCCCCAAAGATGGAGAGTTGCGCGGAGCGACGGTGAAGGATGAGTTACGGAGTGGAAGCCTTTGTCTTTGCCGAAGACTCCAATTCCCTTTCAATATACCTATGACTTGATTTGAAATTCACTTGAAAACACATTAGTCATAGCACATGAAAGAGATATGATCAAAGGTATATGAATGAACTATGTGTGCAAATCAACAAAAGAAATTCCTAGAATAAAGGATATTTAGCTCATGCCTAAGTTTGTTAAAGGTTTGTTCATCAAGAGGCTTGGTAAAGATATCGGCTAATTGATCTTTAGTATTAATGTATGCAATCTCGATATCTCCCTTTTGTTGGTGATCCCTTAAAAAGTGATACCGAATGGCTATGTGCTTAGTGCGACTATGCTCAACGGGATTATCCGCCATGCGGATTGCACTCTCATTATCACACAGAAGAGGAACTTTGGTTAATTTGTAACGGTAGTCCCTAAGGGTTTGCCTCATCCAAAGTAGTTGCACGCAACAGTGTCCTGCGGCAATGTACTCGGCCTCGGCGGTAGAAAGAGCTACGGAATTTTGCTTCTTTGAAGCCCAAGACACCAAGGATCTTCCCAAGAACTGGCAAGTCACCGATGTGCTCTTTCTATTGATTTTACACCCTGCCCAATCGGCATCCGAATAACCAATCAAATCAAAAGTGGATCCCCTAGGATACCAAAGCCCAAACTTAGGAGTATAAACTAAATATCTCAAGATTCGTTTTACGGCCGTAAGGTGAGCTTCCTTAGGGTCGGCTTGGAATCTTGCACATATGCATACGGAAAGCATAATATCTGGTCAAGATGCACATAAATATAGTAAAGAACCTATCATCGACCTGTATACCTTTTGATCTACGGATTTACCTTCCGTGTCGAGGCCGAGATGCCCATTTGTTCCCATGGGTGTCTTGATGGGTTTGGCATCCTTCATTCCAAACTTGCTTAGAATGTCTTGAGTATACTTCGTTTGGCTAAGGAAGGTGCCCTCTTGGAGTTGCTTCACTTGAAATCCTAAGAAATATTTCAACTCCCCCATCATAGACATCTCGAATTTTTGTGTCATGATCCTACTAAATTCTTCACATGTAGACTCGTTAGTAGACCCAAATATAATATCATCAACATAAATTTGGCATACGAACAAGTCATTCTCAAGAGTTTTAGTGAATAAAGTAGGATCGGCCTTTCCGACTTTGAAGCCATTAGTGATAAGGAAATCTCTAAGGCATTCATACCATGCTCTTGGGGCTTGCTTGAGCCCATAAAGCGCCTTAGAGAGTTTATAAACATGGTTAGGGTACTCACTATCTTCAAAGCCGGGAGGTTGCTCAACATAGACCTCTTCCTTGATTGGTCCATTGAGGAAGGCACTCTTCACGTCCATTTGATAGAGCTTGAAGCCATGGTAAGTAGCATAGGCCAATAATATACGAATTGACTCAAGCCTAGCTATGGGTGCATAGGTTTCACCGAAATCCAAACCTTCGACTTGGGAGTATCCTTTGGCCACAAGTCGGGCTTTGTTCCTTGTCACCACACCATGCTCGTCTTGCTTGTTGCGGAAGACCCATTTGGTTCCTACAACATTTTGGTTAGGACGTGGAACTAAGTGCCATACATCATTCCTAGTGAAGTTGTTGAGCTCCTCTTGCATCGCCACCACCCAATCCGAATCTTGAAGTGCTTCCTCTACCCTGTGTGGCTCAATAGAGGAAACAAAGGAGTAATGCTCACAAAAATGTGCAACACGAGATCTAGTGGTTACCCCCTTATGAATGTCGCCGAGGATGGTGTCGACAGGGTGATCTCGTTGGATTGCTTGGTGGACTCTTGGGTGTGGCGGCCTTGGTTCTTCATCCTCCTTGTCTTGATCATTTGCATCTCCCCCTTGATCATTGCCGTCATCTTGAGGTGGCTCATTTGATGGATCTTCTCCTTCATCAACTTGGGCCTCATCCTCGTTTTGAGTTGGTGGAGATGCTTGCGTGGAGGAGGATGGTTGATCTTGTGCATTTGGAGACTCTTCGGATTCCTTAGGACATACATCCCCAATGGACATGTTCCTAAGTGCGATGCACGGAGCCTCTTCATCACCTATCTCATCAAGATCAACTTGCTTTACTTGAGAGCCATTAGTCTCATCAAACACAACGTCACAAGAAACTTCAACTTGTCCAGAGGACTTGTTAAAGACTCTATATGCCCTTGTGTTTGAATCATATCCTAGTAGAAAGCCTTCCACAGTCTTAGGAGCAAATTTAGATTTTCTACCTCTTTTAACAAGAATAAAGCATTTGCTACCAAAGACTCTAAAATATGAAATATTGGTCTTTTTACCGGTTAGGAGTTCGTATGATGTCTTCTTGAGGATTCGATGTAGATATAATCGGTTGATGGCATAGCAAGCGGTGTTGACCGCCTCGGCCCAAAACCGATCCGAAGTCTTGTACTCATCAAGCATGGTTCTTGCCATGTCCAATAGAGTTCTATTCTTCCTCTCCACTACACCATTTTGTTGTGGAGTGTAGGGAGAAGAGAACTCATGCTTGATGCCCTCCTCCTCAAGGAAGCCTTCGATTTGTGAGTTCTTGAACTCCGTCCCGTTGTCGCTTCTAATTTTCTTGATCCTTAAGCCGAACTCGTTTTGAGCCCTTCTCAAGAATCCCTTTAAGGTCTCTTGGGTGTGATATTTTTCCTGCAAAAAGAACACCCAAGTGAAGCGAGAATAATCATCCACAATAACTAGAAAGTACTTACTCTCGCCGATGCTTATATAAGCTATCGGGCCGAATAGGTCCATGTGTAGGAGTTCCAGTGGCTTGTCAGTCGTCATGATGTTCTTATGTGGATGGTGGGCACCAATTTGCTTCCCTGCTTGGCATGCGCTACAAATCCTGTCTTTCTCAAAATGAACATTTGTTAATCCTAAAATGTGCTCTCCCTTTAGAAGCTTATGAAGATTCTTCATCCCAACATGTGCTAGTCGGCGATGCCAGAGCCAGCCCATGTTAGTCTTAGTAATTAAGCAAGTGTCAAGTTCAGCTCTATCAAAATTCACTAAGTATAGCTGACCCTCCAACACTCCCTTAAATGCAATTGAATCATCACATCTTATAAAGACAGTGACACCTACATCAGTGAATAAACAGTTGTAGCCCATTTTGCATAATTGAGAAAAGGAAAGCAAATTGTAATATAATGAATCTACAAGAAAAACATTGGAAATAGAATAGTCAGGTGATATAGCAATTTTACCCAATCCTTTGACCAAACCTTGATTTCCATCCCCGAATGTGATAGCTTGTTGGGGATATTGGTTTTTCTCGTACGAGGAGAACATCTTTTTCTCCCATGTCATGTGGTTTGTGCACCCGCTGTCGATTACCCAGCTTGAGCCCCCGGATGCATAAACCTACAAAACATGTTTAGTTCTTGACTTTAGGTACCCAAATGGTTTTGGGTCCTTTGGCATTAGACAAAAGAACTTTGGGTACCCAAACACAAGTCTTTGACCCCTTGTGCTTGCCCCCAGCATATTTGGCAACTACCTTGCCGGATTTGTTAGTTAAAACATAAGATGCATCAAAAGTTTTAAATGAAATATCATGATCATTTGATGCACTAGGAGTTTTCTTCTTAGGCAACTTAGCATGGGTTGGTTGCCTAGAGCTAGATGTGAAAGGGAAATGTGCCCTTGGGCCATTTCTAAGTGTTTTGGTGATTTAGTGTCCAACACAAGTGCCTAAGTGTCAAATGGTGGACAAAGTGCAAATCAAGTATAAAGGTATGTTTCTCAAACTTAGTACATTGTTTTAGAGACTAATGTATTGTGTCTAAATGCTGGAAACAGGAGAAATCAAATTGGAGAGAGATAGCTTTGTTTCAGCCAAAGCCAGCTCAGTCTGGGTGCACCGGACAGTGTCCGGTGGTGCACCGGACAGTGTCCGGTGTGCCAGGCTGGCTCTTGCGAACTTGCTGCTCTCAGGAATTCAATCGACGGCGTACGGCTATAATTCACCGGACTGTCCGGTGTGCACCGGACTGTCCGGTGAGCCAACGGTCGGCCGGGCCAACGGTCGGCTGCGCGATCCGCGCGAGACACGTGACCGAGCCAACGGTCGGGAGGGGGCACCGGACTGTCCGGTGCGCCAACGGCTCCCAGGTGCCAACGGTCGGCTTCGCCAGAGAAGGAAAGAAATCCGCACCGGACAATGTCCGGTGTGCACCGGACTGTCTGGTGCGCCAGGCGACAGAAGGCAAGAATTACCTTCCTGGAATGCACTCAACGGCTCCTAGCTGCCTTGGGGCTATAAAAGGGACCCCTAGGCGCATGGAGGAGTGCACCAAGCATTCCTTGAGCACTCTTGATCACTCACACTTCATTCTTGCGCACTTGTTCGACATTCTAGTGATTTGAGCTCCGTTCTAGTGTGCTAGTCTTTTGAGCTTAAGTCTGGGTCTTGTGTGTGCGTATTTGTTGTGATCTTTGTGTCTTGTGTGAGTTGCTAATCCCTCCCTTACTCCGTGCTTCTTTGTGAACATCTTTGTAAGGGCGAGAGGCTCCAAGTTGTGGAGATTCCTCGCGGACGGGATTAAGAAAAGCAAAGCAAAACACCGTGGTATTCAAGTGGGTCTTTGGACCGCTTGAGAGTGGTTGATTGCAACCCTCGTCCGTTGGGACGCCACAACGTGGAGTAGGCAAGCGTTGGTCTTGGCCGAACCACGGGATAACCACCGTGCCATCTCTGTGATTGATATCTTTGTGGTTATTGTGTTTTGTTGAGACTCCTCTCTAGCCACTTGGCGCTTATTGTGCTAACACTTAACCAAGTTTTGTGGCCTAAGTTTCAAGTTTTACAGGATCACCTATTCACCCCCCCTCTAGGTGCTCTCAATTGGTATCAGAGTCGTTCTCTTCAAGTAAGGGACTAACCGCCCGAAGAGATGGATCCTAAGGGCAAGGGGATTGTGATCAATGACAAGGAGAAGGAGTCATTCGTCAACGAGCCCAAGGATTACAAGCCTACCGACTCGGGCTCGGGCCACAAACGCAAAGATGGGAAGAAGAAGAAGAAGACAAGACGCATCAAGGAGATCGTCTACTACGACGACAGCGATGAGTCCACCTCTTCCCAAAAGGACAACGACGACAACGACTACGAGAGAAGGAAACCGGTTAATTCGAACTTTTCTTTTGACTACTCTCGTATTCTGCAAAGTACAAATGCTCATTTGCTCTCCATTCCACTTGGCAAACCTCCTCACTTTGATGGAGAGGACTACGGATTTTGGAGCCACAAAATGCGTAGTCACCTATTCTCTCTCCATCCGAGCATATGGAAGATTGTGGAAAGTGGAATGAAATTTGATAGCTCGGATAGTCCTATGTTTATCAATGAACAGATTCATAGAAATGCACAAGCTACTACTGTGTTGTTAGCCTCTTTGTGCAGGGACGAGTATCATAAGGTGAGCGGCTTGGACAATGCCAAGCAGATCTGGGACACCCTCAGGATCTCACATGAGGGGAACGACGTCACCTTACTCACCAAAATGGAGTTGGTGGAGGGCGAGCTTGGAAGATTCGCAATGATCAGGGGAGAGGAGCCAACCCAAACATACAACCGGCTCAAGACCCTTATCAACAAGATAAGGAGCTACGGAAGCACACGATGGACGGACCACGACGTCGTTCGTCTAATGCTAAGGTCCTTTAACTTGATCCACATTTGGTGAACAATATCCGTGAAAATCCTAGGTACACCAAGATGTCGCCCGAAGAAGTTCTTGGGAAATTTGTAAGCGGGCGAATGATGATCAAGGAGGCAAGATATGTCGACGACGCGTTGAACGGTCCAATCCATGAGCCTCAACCCATTGCTCTCAAGGCAACGAGGAGCAAGGAGGCGCTACCTAGCAAGGTGGCACAAGTTGAGACGGCCGGGCTCAATGATGAAGAGATGGCCCTCATCATCAAGCACTTCAAGACGGCGCTAAAGGGTCGCAAGGGGCAGCCAAGCAAGACCAAGACAAAGGGGAAGCACTCATGCTTCAAATGTGGTAAGGTTGGTCATTTTATTGCTAACTGTCCCGACAATGATAGTGACCAGGAAGAAGGGAACAAGAGGGAGAAAAAGAAAAATTATAAGAAGGCAAAAGGCAAGGCACATCTTGGCAAGGAGTGGGACTCGGATTGTTCGTCGTCCGACTCCGACAATGAAGGACTCGCTGCCACTGCCTTCAACAAGTCATCCCTCTTCCCCAACGAGCATCACACTTGCCTCATGGCAAGGGAAAAGAAGGTAAGCGCTCGTAACACTAGTACTTATGCTTCTTCAAGTGAGGATGAGCCTAGTGATGATGATGAAATAGATTATTCATGTTTATTCAAGGGTCTAGATAGAACCAAGGTGGATAAAATAAATGAATTGATTGATGCTTTGAATGATAAGAATAGATTGCTAGAAAAGCAAGAGGATCTCTTATATGATGAACATGACAAGTTTGTAGAAGCTCAAAAATCCCTTGCTTTAGAAATAAAGAGGAATGAAATGCTTTCTTGTGAATTGTCTACATGCCATGACTCTATTTCTAGTTTAAAAAGCATAAAAGATGACTTGACTGCTAAGTTAGAAATAGCTAATAAATCAACATCTTGTGTAGAACATGTTGTGGCTTGCACTAGGTGTAAAGATTTTAATATTGATGCTTGTAGTGAACACCTAGTTTCAATTTCTAAATTGAATGATGAAGTAGCTAGTCTTAATGCCCAGCTTAAGACTAGCAAAAGCGAATTTGATAAGTTAAAATTTGCAAGGGATGCCTACACGATTGGAAGACACCCCTCAATTAAGGATAGACTTGGTTTCAAGAGGGAAGCCAAGAACTTAACCAGCCATAAGGCTCCCATTCCCGCCAAGGAGAAAGGGAAGGCCCCTATGGCTAGTAGTGCTAAAAAGAACCATGCTTTTATGTATCATGATAGGAGACATGCTAGAAATGCAAATAGACATGTTTATGATTCATATGCTATGTTTGCTTCTAGTTCTTCCTGTATGCATGGTAGAAATGTGCCTAGGAGAAATGGTGTTAATGTTCCTAGGAAAGTTAATGAACCTTCTACAATATATCATGTTTTAAATGCTTCATTTGCTATTTGTAGAAAGGATAGGAAGGTAATTGCTAGGAAAATAGGGGCAAAATGCAAGGGAGACAAAACTTGCATTTGGGTCCCTAAGGATATTTGTGCTAACCTTGTAGGACCCAACAAGAGTTGGGTACCTAAGACCCAAGCCTAAATTTGCCTTGCAGGTTTATGCATCCGGGGGTTCAAGCTGGATTATCGACAGTGGATGCACAAACCATATGACGGGGGAGAAGAAGATGTTCACCTCCTACGTCAAAAACAAGGATCCCCAAGATTCAATAATATTCGGTGATGGGAATCAAGGCAAGGTAAAAGGGTTAGGAAAAATTGCTATTTCATCCGAGCACTCTATATCTAATGTGTTTTTAGTTGAGTCTCTTGGATATAATTTGTTATCTGTTAGTCAATTATGCAATATGGGATATAATTGTCTATTCACAAATGTAGATGTGTCTGTCTTTAGAAGAAGTGATGGTTCATTAGCTTTTAAGGGTGTATTAGACGGCAAACTTTATTTAGTTGATTTTGCAAAAGAGGAGGTCGGTCTAGATGCATGCTTAATCGCTAAGACTAGCATGGGCTGGCTGTGGCATCGCCGCTTAGCACATGTGGGGATGAAGAACCTTCACAAGCTTCTAAAGGGAGAATACGTGATAGGTCTAACCAATGTTACTTTCGAAAAATATAGACCTTATGCAGCTTGTCAAGCAGGTAAACAAGTGGGAGGAGCGCATCACAGCAAGAATGTGATGACCACATCAAGACCTTTGGAGATGCTTCACATAGACCTCTTCGGACCCGTCGCCTATCTAAGCATAGGAGGAAGTAAGTATGGACTAGTTATTGTTGATGACTTTTCCTGCTTCACTTGGGTATTCTTTTTGCAGGATAAAACTGAAACCCAAGGGACCCTCAAGCGCTTCCTAAGGAGAGCTCAAAACGAGTTTGAGCTCAAAGTGAAGAAGATAAGGAGCGACAATGGGTCCGAGTTCAAGAACCTTCAAGTGGAGGAGTTCCTTGAGGAGGAGGGGATCAAGCACGAGTTCTCCGCTCCCTACACACCACAGCAAAATGGTGTGGTAGAGAGGAAGAATAGGACGTTTATAGACATGGCGAGGACGATGCTTGGAGAGTTCAAGACCCCCGAGCGTTTTTGGTCGGAAGCCGTGAACACGGCTTGCCACGCCATCAACAGGGTCTACCTTCATCGCCTCCTCAAGAAGACGTCGTACGAGCTACTAACCGAGAGCAAGTTGTTGATCTTGATGATGTAGATGAAGAAGAAGTTCCAACAGCCGCAATACGCACCATGGCGATTGGAGATGTGCGGCCACAGGAACAAGATGAACGAGATCAACCTTCTTCCTCAACAATGGTGCATCCCCCAACTCAAGATGATGAACAGGAGGCGTGTGATCAAGGGGGAGCACAAGATGATCATGTAATGGTGGAAGAAGTACAACCGGCACCTTCAACCCAAGTTCGAGCAATGATTCAAAGGGATCATCCCATCGACCAAATTTTGGGTGATATTAGCAAGGGAGTAACTACTCGATCTCGATTAGTTAATTTTTGTGAGCATTACTCCTTTGTCTCTTCTATTGAGCCTTTCAGGGTAGAAGAGGCCTTGCTAGATCCGGACTGGGTGTTGGCCATGCAGGAGGAGCTCAACAACTTCAAAAGGAATGAAGTTTGGACACTGGTGCCTCCTCCCAAGCAAAATGTTGTGGGAACCAAGTGGGTGTTCCGCAACAAACAAGACGAGCATGGAGTGGTGACGAGGAACAAGGCTCGACTTGTGGCAAAAGGTTATGCCCAAGTCGCAGGTTTGGACTTTGAGGAGACTTTTGCTCCTGTGGCTAGGCTAGAGTCCATTCGTATTTTGTTAGCATATGCCGCTCACCATTCTTTCAGGTTGTTCCAAATGGATGTGAAGAGCGCTTTCCTCAACGGGCCAATTAAGGAGGAGGTGTACGTGGAGCAACCCCCTGGCTTCGAGGATGAACGGTACCCCGACCACGTGTGTAAGCTCTCTAAGGCGCTCTATGGACTTAAGCAAGCCCCAAGAGCATGGTATGAATGCCTTAGAGACTTTTTAATTGCTAATGCTTTCAAGGTTGGGAAAGCCGATCCAACTCTTTTTACTAAGACTTGTGATGGTGATCTTTTTGTGTGCCAAATTTATGTCGATGACATAATATTTGGTTCTACTAACCAAAAGTCTTGTGAAGAGTTTAGCAGGGTGATGACTCAGAAATTCGAGATGTCAATGATGGGCGAGTTAAGCTACTTCCTTGGGTTCCAAGTGAAGCAACACAAGGATGGGACCTTCATCTCTCAAACCAAATACACGCAAGACTTGATCAAGCGGTTTGGGATGAAGGATGCCAAGCCCGCAAAGACTCCAATGGGAACCGATGGACACACCGACCTCAACAAAGGAGGTAAGTCTGTTGATCAAAAGGCATACCGGTCTATGATAGGGTCTTTACTTTATTTATGTGCAAGTAGACCGGATATTATGCTTAGCGTATGCATGTGTGCTAGATTTCAATCCGATCCAAGGGATTGTCACTTAGTGGCGGTGAAGCGAATTCTTAGATATTTAGTCGCTACGCCTTGTTTCGGGATCTAGTATCCAAAGGGGTCTACCTTTGACTTGATTGGATATTCAGAATCCGACTATGCTTGATGTAAGGTCGATAGGAAGAGTACATTGGGGACGTGCCAATTCTTAGGAAGGTCCCTGGTGTCGTGGAGTTCTAAGAAACAAACATCTGTTGCCCTATCCACCGCTGAGGCCGAGTATGTTGCCGCAGGACAGTGTTGCGCGCAACTACTTTGGATGAGGCAAACCCTCAGGGACTTTGGCTACAATTTGAGCAAAGTCCCACTCCTATGTGATAATGAGAGTGCTATCCGCATGGCGGATAATCCTGTTGAACACAGCCGCACAAAGCACATAGACATCCGGCATCACTTTTTGAGAGACCACCAGCAAAAGGGAGATATCGAAGTGTTTCATGTTAGCTCCGAGAACCAGCTAGCCGATATCTTTACCAAGCCTTTAGATGAGCAGACCTTTTGCAAGTTGCGTAGTGAGCTAAATGTCTTAGATTCGCGGAACTTGGATTGATTTATAGCATACATGTGTTTATTCCTTTGATCATGTTCCTTATGCATTTTGTTGTTTACTTATGGTGCTCAAGTTGTACAAGCACTCCCCGGACCTTACAAGTCCATTTGCAAGTGATGCACAAATTTAGGGGGAGATGTGCTACAACTTGACCTTTTGAGACTAACTATATGCTTGAGTTTGATTAATTTAGTCTCAGGTGGTTTGAAAGGGAAAAGGTGGACTTGGACCATGCAAGACTTCCACTGCACTCCGATGAAAGAGTAACTTCTTCCAAGTTCATCTGAGTACTCTTATTGCCTTTTTACTCTTAGTTGAAGATTTTGGTGAGGCAATGGGGTTAAAGGGCCAAGATTGATCCCGTTTTGGTGCTTGATGCCAAAGGGGGAGAAAATAAAGGCCAAAGCAATAAATGGATCAGCTACCACTTGAGAAATTTTGAAAATAGTAGAATAGAGCTTTTGGTTTGTCAAAACTCTTTTATTGTCTCTTTTGTAAAAAGTTGGCCTCTTGTGGGGAGAAGTGTTGATTATGGGAAAAAGGGGGAGTTTTTAAAATCCTTGATCAATTTCTTTTGGAATACCTCTCTTTATGTCTCTACAAGTGAATTTGACTTAGAGATAGGAAATTGAGTTTGATTTGCAAAAACAAACCAAGTGGTGGCAAAGAGTGATACATATATGCCAAATTTGATTCAAAACAAATTTGAGTTCTTATTTGAATTGATTTTGTACTTGTTCTACTTGCTTTATGTTGTGTTGGCATAAATCACCAAAAAGGGGGAGATTGAAAGGGAAATGTGCCCTTGGGCCATTTCTAAGTGTTTTGGTGATTTAGTGTCCAACACAAGTGCCTAAGTGTCAAATGGTGGACAAAGTACAAATCAAGTATAAAGGTATGTTTCTCAGACTTAGTACATTGTTTTAGAGACTAATGTATTGTGTCTAAGTGCTGGAAACAGGAGAAATCAAATTGGAGAGAGATAGCTTTGTTTCAGCCAAAGCCAGCTCAGTCTGGGTGCACCGGACAGTGTCCGGTGCGCCAGGCTGGCTCTTGCGAACTCGCTGCTCTCGGGAATTCAATCGACGGCGTACGGCTATAATTCACCAGACTGTCCGGTGTGCACCGGACTATCCGGTGAGCCAACGGTCGGCCGGGCCAACGGTCGGCTGCGCGATCCGCGCGAGACACGTGGCCGAGCCAACGGTCGGGAGGGGGCACCGGACTGTCCGGTGTGCACCGGACAGTGTCCGGTGCGCCAACGGCTCCCAGGCGCCAACGGTCGGCTTCGCCAGAGAAGGAAAGAAATCCGCACCGGACTGTCCGGTGCGCCAGGCGATAGAAGGCAAGAATTGCCTTCCTGGAATGCACTCAACGGCTCCTAGCTGCCTTGGGGCTATAAAAGGGACCCCTAGGCGCATGGAGGAGTACACCAAACATTCCTTGAGCACTCTTGATCACTCACACTTCATTCTTGCGCACTTGTTCGACATTCTAGTGATTTGAGCTCCGTTCTAGTGTGCTAGTCTTTTGAGCTTAAGTCTGGGTCTTGTGTGTGCGTATTTGTTGTGATCTTTGTGTCTTGTGTGAGTTGCTAATCCCTCCCTTACTCCGTGCTTCTTTGTGAACATCTTTGTAAGGGCGAGAGGCTCCAAGTTGTGGAGATTCCTCGCGGACGGGATTAAGAAAAGCAAAGCAAAACACCGTGGTATTCAAGTGGGTCTTTGGACCGCTTGAGAGGGGTTGATTTCAACCCTCGTCCGTTGGTACGCCACAACGTGGAGTAGGCAAGCGTTGGTCTTGGCCGAACCACGGGATAACCACCGTGCCATCTCTGTGATTGATATCTTTGTGGTTATTGTGTTTTGTTGAGACTCCTCTCTAGCCACTTGGCGCTTATTGTGCTAACACTTAACCAAATTTTGTGGCCTAAGTTTCAAGTTTTACAGGATCACCTATTCACCCCCCCTCTAGGTGCTCTCAAGATGTCTCACCCTTATACATAAAAGCATGATTAGGGCCAGAGTGAGACTTCCTAGAATGAATTTTCCTAATTTTGCTCTCAGGATAACCGACAGGATATAAAATGTAACCCTCGTTATCCTGAGGCATGGGAGCCTTGCCCTTAACAAAATTAGACAATTTCTTAGGAGGGGCATTAAGTTTGACATTGCCTCCCTGTTGGAAGCCAATACCGTCCTTAATGCCAGCGCGTCTCCCACTATAAAGCATGCTTCTAGCAAATTTAAATTTTTCATTTTCTAAGTCATGCTCGGCAATTTTAGCATCTAATTTAGCTATATGATCATTTTGTTGTTAAATTAAAGCCATGTGATCATGAATAGCATTAATATCAACATCTCTACATCTAGTGCAAATAGAAGTGTGCTCAACGATAGATGTAGAGGGTTTGCAAGATTTTAGTTCTACAACCTTAGCATGCAATATTTCATTTTTACTTCTAAGGTCGGAAATAGTAGCATTGCAAACATCAAAAATATTTAGCCTTAGCAATTAATTTTTCATTTTCATCTCTAAGGCTAGCAAGAGAAATGTTCAATTCTTCAATCTTAGCAAGCAAATCATCATTATCATTTCTAAGATTTGGAATTGAAACATTACAAGCAAGGGAATCAACCTTAGCTAACAAATTAGCATTCTCATTTCTAAGGTTGTCTATAGTCTCATGGCAAGTGCTTAGCTCACTAGATAATTTTTCACATTTTTCAACTTCTAGAGCATAAGCATTTTTAACTTTAACATGCCTTTTGTTTTCCTTGATTAGGAAGTCCTCTTGGGAGTCCAAGAGATCATCCTTCTCATGGATGGCACTAATTAATTCATTTAATTTCTCTTTTTGTTGCATGTTTAAGTTGGCAAAAAGAGTTCGCAAATTATCTTCCTCATCACTAGCATTATCATCGCTAGAGGATTCATATCTAGTGGAGGATTTAGATTTAACCTTTTTCTTTTTGCCGTCCTTTACCATGAGGCACTTGTGGCCGACGTTTGGGAAGAGAAGTCCCTTGGTGACGGCGATGATGGCGGCGTCCTCGTCGTCGGAGGAGTCGCTAGAGCTTTCGTCGGAGTCCCACTCGCGACAAACATGGGCATCGCCGCCCTTCTTCTTGTAGTACCTCTTCTTCTCCTTTCTTCTCCCCTTCTTGTCGTCGCCCCTGTCACTGTCACTAGAAATAGGACATTTTGCTATAAAGTGACCGGGCTTACCACACTTGTAGCAAACCTTCTTGGAGCGGGGCTTGTAATCTTTCCCCCTCCTTTGCTTTAGGATTTGGCGAAAGCTTTTGATGACAAGCGTCATTTCCTCGTTGTCGAGCTTGGAGGCGTCGATGGGTGTTCTACTTGGTGTAGACTCCTCCTTCTTCTCCTCCGTCGCCTTAAATGCGACCGGTTGAGCTTCAGACGTGGAGGGATCATCAAGCTCGTTGATCTTCCGTGAGCCCTTTATCATAAACTCAAAGCTCACAAAATTCCCGATTACTTCCTCGGGAGTCATTAGTGTGTATCTAGGATTACCACGAATTAATTGTACTTGAGTAGGGTTAAGGAAAATAAGAGATCTAAGAATAACCTTAACCATCTCGTGGTCATCCCATTTCTTTCTACTGAGGTTGTGCACTTGGTTCACCAAGGTTTTGAGCCGGTTGTACATGTCTTGTGGCTCTTCTCCTTTGCGAAGCCAGAAGCGACCGAGCTCCCCCTCGATCGTCTCCCGCTTGGTGATTTTGGTTAGCTCATCTCCCTCGTGCGCGGTCTTGAGGACGTCCCAAACTTCCTTGGCGCTCTTAAGTCCTTGCACCTTGTTATACTCCTCTCGACTTAGAGAGGCGAGGAGTATAGTGGTCGCTTGGGAGTTGAAGTGCTCGATTTGAGCTGCCTCGTCCTCATCATAATCCTCATCCCCTACGGATGGTACCTGTACACCAAACTCAACGATATCCCATATACTTTTGTGGAGTGAGGTTAGATGAAATCGCATTAAATCACTCCACCTTGCATAATCTTCACCATCAAAAGTTGGTGGTTTGCCTAATGGGACGGAAAGTAAAGGTGTATGTTTAGGAATGCGAGGATAGCGTAAGGGGATCTTACTAAACTTCTTGCGCTCATGGCGCTTAGAAGTTATGGAGGGCGCGTTGGAGCCGGAGGTAGAAGGTGATGAAGTGTCGGTCTCATAGTAGACCACCTTCCTCATTTTCTTTATCTTGTCGCCACTCCGATGCGACTTGTGGGAAGAAGCTTTCTTCTCCTTCCCCTTTTCCTTTTTGCGGGACTCTTCCGATGAAGCCTTCCCGTGGCTTGTAGTGGGCTTTTCGCCGGTCTCCATCTCCTTCTTGGCGTGATCTCCCGACATCACTTCGAGCGGTTAGGCTCTAATGAAGCACCGGGCTTTGATACCAATTGAAAGTCGCCTAGAGGGGGGTGAATAGGGCGAAACTAAAATTTACAAAGTTAATCACAACTACAAGCCGGGTTAGCGTTACAAATATAATCGAGTCCGCGAGAGAGGGTGCAAAACAAATCGCAAGCAAATAAGGAGTGTGACACGTGGATTTGTTTTACCGAGGTTCGGTTCTCGCAAACCTACTCCCCGTTGAGGCGGTCACAAAGACCGGGTCTCTTTCAACCCTTTCCCTCTCTCAAACGGTCCCTCGGATCGAGTGAGCTTCTTCTTCTCAATCAAACGGGAACAAAACTTCTCCGCAAGGGCCACCACACAATTGGTGCCTCTTGCCTTGGTTACAATTGAGTTGATCGCAAGAAAGAATCAAAGAAGAAAGCAATCCAAGCGCATGAGCTCGAAAGAACACAAGCAAATCTCTCTCACTAATCACTAGGGCGTTGTGTGGAATTTGGAGAGGATTTGATCACTTGGGTGTGTCTTGAAAGCATCTAGGCCCCTGGTTGGTTTTAATGATTAATGACAACGTAATATTATATGTGACTAACGTGTGTTTTGCAGAGACAAATGGTAAGTTAGGTCGCATGACAGGTAGAAGTACTACAACGGTGAAAACAATCCCGGAGATAAGAACTCGAAGCGACGGCTAAAACGACGAAACAAAAGGTGAAGGTCTACGAAGTCCGAGTGTCAAGGAGATGTGGACACTCGCGGTTTAGTTAGGTCTTTTATTCTCTTTTAGCCGTACTATAAAGAGGGGTTGTCGATGAGTAGTTTGACCAAGAGAGTTCTAGTGTAGTGTTGGTGCACAATCACACTCATACACAGTGCTAGGTGTCACTCTAGAACTCACTCACAAGTTAGAACGAAAACCGATTTGAAAATCAGCTGAAAAACAAGAGTTAGTGTTTCTGGCCTTGGGGCACCGGACTGTCCGGTGTGCACCGGACTGTCCGGTGCACCCTCTGCCAGGTGGGACCAGGCTGGTCCGGGGCAAAGGCTTTCCCTCCGCAGAAACCCGAGAGCGTAGGTTTCAGAGTTGAATTTTAGTGACGCACCGGACATCGCACCGGACTGTCCGGTGTGCACCGGACAGTGAACTGTTCACTGTCCGGTGTGCCATGAGTCCAACGGCTAGCTGTCAGAACTAGCCGTTGGAAACGACCGTTGGCGCACCGGTGGCACACCGGACTGTCCGGTGCGCCATTGCACAGTGAGATGCCTGTAACGGCTAGTTGGTGGGTGAGGGCTATTTATACCCCTTCCACCCACCATATTCAATGTCTTGCACTCCACATTTATTCCAGCACATTGCTAGAGCATTGCAAGCACCAAAAGCCTAGTGAGGAGATTAGAGAATCTTAATCCGCGTTTGTTCCTCATTAGCGCTAGCGAGAGCCACCTAGAGCACACACCACTTGCATTAGGCTTCTCTTGGTCAAGCGAAAGTCTACGGCTTGTTACTCTTGGTGATCGGCATCACCTAGACGGCTTGGTGGCGTTGGGAGCTCGGTGATCACCGTGAAGATCTTGTTGGTGACCCGACTCAAGTTTGTAAGCGGTCTCGAGGGATCCACCGCGCCGGAGTGGCAAAGGATCATCTCGTAGTGAGCACTTGGTTCTTGCGAGGACCAAGGGGGAGCGATACCCTTGCGCGGGTGCTCCAACGAGGACTAGTGGAGAGTGCCGACTCTTCGATACCTCGGGAAAAATTGGAGGAGTCTTCTAAATCTTGCTTTATATTCCGCACTTAATTCAAGCACTTTATATTGTGTATTTGTTTAGCAAGTATTTAAAGTATTGTCTTAGCATTGTTGCATTTCTAGTATTATATTCTTAGTGCTAGTTGTTGGGGTGAAGTTGGGCTCTTGCTTAGCTCTTGCTTAGGTTTTAATTAGTGTTGATTTTTAGAAAAGCCCAATTCACCCCCCCTCTTGGGCATCGTGATCCTTTCAATTGGTATCAGAGCCTTGTTGCTCATAGATTAGCTTAACCGCTAGAGTTACGATGTCCGGTGGGGATGGACCTCCTCCCGTTTTTGATGGTGACGATTTTCCTTATTGGAAAATTCGTATGGAAGCATACTTAGAGGCTATAGACATTGGTGTCTATAAAGCCGCCACACAAGGATTCCCCGAACCTAGAGATCCCACAAATCTTGTAGGTGATGAGTTCAATTATGAGAAATGGAATGCTAAGGCCAAAAACACCCTTTTTAGAGGCCTTTGCAAAGATGTGTTCAATAGAGTAAGAAATCATAAAAATGCTCATGATTTGTGGATGGACATTTGTGCTCTACACGAAGGAACTAGAAGTGAACGTGAGGAAAGATATCACATAGCCATGAGAAAGTTAAATTCTTTTGAAATGCTTACTAATGAAAATGCAAATGCTATGTACTCACGACTTAATATTCTTGTAGAGGAAGTTAATGGATTGGGGCTTACTCAAATCTCACAACCGGATGTTGTGAGAAAGATTCTCAGTGTCCTCCCAATAGACAAATATGGACACATTGTCACTGTGCTACATCAAATGGATCTTTCAGTTACCACACCTACACAAATTTTGGGAAAGATCAATGCCCATGAAATGTACATGCACATCAACGACAAAGAAGAATCATCTTCCAAAAGAAAGGATTTGGCTCTCAAAGCAAATCATGAAAGAAAAGGAAAAGCAAAAATACAAGTTGAGGAAGAATCCTCAAGTGATGATGACCTTGATGCAAACATTGCCTTGATGGTAAGGAAGACCACCAAGATGTTGAAGAAGCTAAATAGAGAAGGCATCAAATTTGATTCAAGGAAGAAGAAATTCTTTTCCAACAAAAGAAAGCCCATTTCTGAGATGGACTGCTACAACTGTGGTGAGCTCGGTCATCTTGCTCATCAATGTAACAAGCCCAAGAAGAATAAGTTCAAGGGCAAGAAAGAAGATGACAGCGATGATGAAAAGAAGGAAAAGAAATTCTTCAAGAGGAAGGATGGGAAGCAAAAGAGGTTCCACAAGAAGAAGAATGGAAAGGCATATATTGTTGGCGACTGGCTCACCGACATCGAATCATCAAGTGGGTCTTCTTCAAGTGAAGAAGAGAATGATGAAAAAGTTGCCGCCATCGCCGGGGACTTCTCTTCACCACCACCATCGCCATCATCGACTTCTCACCTATGCCTTATGGCTAGGGGTGAACGAAAGGTACAAAATGATATTAATATTACTGACGATAGTGATAGTGATAGTGATGAGGAATTTGCTTCACCTTCATATGATGAGCTAGCTGACTTGCTTAAAGAATATACTCAAATCATTAGAAAGTCAAAGGCTAAATGTGATAGGTTGAAAAATGAAAATGAATCTTTAAATGCCAAATATGACATAGTTATGAAAGCTAGTGATGAAATAAAAGAAGAAAATAAAACTATGTCATCAACTGTAAATGAGCTCACAATCTCCCTAAAAGATGCTAAGGATAAATGTGACAAATTAAATGAAACTAATAGGGAGTTGCAAAATAGACTAGTAAAGATCAAGGAAGACTATACTCAAATTAAATTTGATCATGACAATCTTCTTGTTGAAAATGAACTTTTATCTTGCAAAACACATGAGGCTATTAACCCTGTTGTTAAGATTGATGTAGCAACCTCATGTGATGATTTGAGTCAAGAAGAGCAAACTAGTCTACATGCTGAATTGACTGAAAAAGTTGAAGTCCTGACGTTAGACAACCAAAAATTGAAGAATTACTTGACTGATGCAACTACTAGAGGAAAGGTTGCTATTGAGAACAATGATTTCAACAATGAGTTGGCAGTGGATAATCAAAGGCTTAAAAATGAGGTCAAGAAACTAAAAAGTGAAAATGAACATCTTGCAACAAGTGTGCAAAAGTTCAACAAGGGTCAATACCTTCAAAATGAGCTGCTTATGAACACTGTCATGAAAAACAACAAGAGTGGTATTGGATACAATGCTTTTGTGCAAAAGAAAGCTACCACTCAATACAAGCCAAAGCAGACTCACAGGCCTATCAAATGCTTTGAGTGTGGAAATGAAGGTCATTTTGCCCACAACTGCAAAGCCAAACCACCAACTCCCTTGCCTAAGCACTCAAGACCATTTGCTTTCAATGCTCATTATGTTCTAAGAAAGGTTGCAAATGGAAAGGTCAAAGTTACATTCCTAGGTCCACCAAACAAGAGTAGACCTAGACAAATCTGGGTTGCAAAGTCCTTGATTGAGAGAGTTACTGGTCCTATGCAATATAGGGCCCTCAAAACTCAAGCTTGAATTGTCTGTGGATGTAGGTGAACTACAAGACCGGTGGGAGCCATTGGGTTATTGACAGTGGATGCACACAACATATGACAGGCAACCCACGGATGTTCACCTCACTGGATGAGAATGTTGATGGTCAAGATAAAATCACATTTGGAGACAATTCAAAAGGAAAAGTGCAAGGACTTGGCAAGGTGGCAATCTCAAATGATTTATCAATATCAAATGTTCTCTTAGTTGCACCTTTAAGCTTCAATTTATTATCAGTAGGTCAACTCTGTGATCTTGGACTTCAATGCTTATTCACTCCAACAGAGGTTATTGTAACAAAGATGGATGATGAATCAATGGTATTCAAGGGATTTAGATACAACAACCTCTACTTAGTAGATTTCACTTCAGAAGATGCAGACTTAAGAACTTGCCTCTTCACCAAAGCTTCACTTGGATGGCTCTGGCATAGGAGGCTTGCACATGTTGGGATGAGCACACTCAAGAAGGTATTAAAGAAAGACATGGTTAGAGGATTAAAGGATGTGGTGTTTGAAAAAGACAAGCCATGTAGTGCATGTCAAGCTAGAAAGCAAGTTGCTAATACACATCCTACTAAAGTTTTCATGTCAACATCAAGGCCACTGGAACTACTTCATATGGATTTATTTGGACCTACAAATTATGTAAGTGCTGGTGGCAACCTCTACTGTCTAGTGATTGTTGATGACTTCTCAAGATACACTTGGGTGTTCTTTCTCCATGACAAATCTGAAGTTGCATCTATATTCAAGAAGTTTGCCAAGAAAGCACAAAATGAATTTGATTGCAAGATCAAAAAGATTAGAAGTGATAATGGCAAAGAATTTGACAACACCAACATTCATGAGTACTGTGATGAAATTGGGATCAAGCATGAAGTGTCTGCAACATATACACCTCAACAAAATGGAGTTGTTGAAAGGAAGAACAGGACCTTGATCACTCTTGCAAGAACAATGATTGATGAGTATAACACACCGGAGAGGTTTTGGGCTGAAGCTTTCAACACTGCATGTTATGCATCAAACAGGCTATTTCCTCATCGGCTGCTTGAGAAGACTCCCTATGAACTGCTAAATGGGAAAAAGCCAGACGTCTCCTTCTTTCGGGTGTTTGGATGCAAATGCTACATCTTCAAGAAACGCCATCACCTAGGGAAGTTTCAAAGACGTTATGATATTGGTTTTCTTTTGGGTTATTCATTAAAGTCCAAAGCATATCGAGTATTCAATCATGCCACTGGCGTGGTAGAAGAAACATATGATGTAGAATTTGATGAGACTAATGGCTCCCAAGGAGCACTTGAGAATTTTGATGATGTAGGTGATGAGCCACTTAGGGAAGCAATGAAGAACATGCCAATTGGAGCTATCAAACCAAAAGAAGATGAAGAAGAGGTGCAAAACATTGACAGGCCTTCTTCATCAAATGTACCACAAGATGATGATAAAGATGAGAGGCATGCAAATGAAGATACATTTGTCTCTCATGAACAAGCAAGGGTACAAGCCGAAGATGTTGATGCTCCAGAATCTTCTTCCCAAGTGGTCAACAGGAGAAATTCATCACTACTTCAAGCTCATCCTCAAAACCAAATAATCAGGAGTCCTTCACAAGGGGTTATTACTCGATCCCATAGACATGCTTCTTTTATTGAATATCACTCCTTTGTTTCTTGTGTTGAGCCTACTTGTATAGATGAGGCGCTACAGGATCCGGACTGGGTGAATGCCATGCATGAAGAACTTAACAACTTCACCCGTAACGAAGTTTGGACCCTGGAGAAGCCCCCACAAGATGCAAGAATCATTGGAACAAAGTGGGTGTTCAGAAACAAACAAGATGATCAAGGTGTGATTGTAAGAAACAAGGCAAGACTTGTTACAAAGGGATTCTCCCAAGTTGAAGGCTTAGATTTTGGAGAGACCTTTGCACCGGTTGCTCGACTGGAAGCCATCTGTATCCTACTTGCATATGCATCATGCTATGAGATAAAACTTTATCAAATGGATGTAAAAAGTGCATTTTTAAATGGCTTCATAAATGAACTTGTATATGTTGAGCAACCGCCTGGATTTGAAGACCCTAGATATCCTAACCATGCTTACAGGTTGTCCAAGGCGCTTTATGGGCTAAAGCAAGCTCCAAGGGCTTGGTATGAGCGCCTTCGCGACTTCCTCATCGAAAAGGGCTTCAAGATCGGGACCGTCGACACAACTCTCTTCACAAAGAAACATAACGGTGATATTTTCATTTGTCAAGTATATGTTGATGATATAATCTTTGGCTCGACAAATGACTATCATTGCAAGGAATTTGGTGAGTTGATGTCGAAGGAGTTCGAGATGTCAATGATTGGTGAGCTAACATACTTCCTCGGCTTTCAAGTCAAGCAAATGAAAGATGGTAACTTTCTCTCACAAGAGAAGTATACCAAAGACTTGTTGAAAAGGTTCAACATGGAGAAGTGCAAACCAATCAAGACCCCCATGCCTACAAATGGACATCTCGACCTAGATGAGGGAGGTAACCCGGTTAATCAAACTCTCTACCGTTCTATGATTGGTAGTTTATTGTACCTTACCGCATCTAGGCCCGATATTATGTTTAGTGTCTGCATGTGCGCCAGATTTCAATCTAATCCTAAGAAAGCTCATCTTCGCGCTGTTAAGAGAATTCTTAGGTATCTCAGGCACACCACAAGCGTTGGTCTGTGGTATCCCAAAGGAGCTACTTTTGATTTAATTGGCTATTCCGATTCGGATTATGCCGGTTGCAAAATTGATAGGAAAAGTACTTCTGTGGGATGCCATCTGCTTGGTAGATCACTAGTTTCATGGACATCCAAAAAGCAAAACAGTGTTGCCTTGTCAACTGCCGAAGCGGAATACATTGCCGCGGGTGCTTGTTGCACACAGATTTTATATATGAAACAAACTCTTCTAGACTATGGCGTAGTTCTAGAAAAGGTACCTTTGTTGTGTGACAATGAGAGTGCTGTTAAAATTGCTAATAATCCTGTACAACACTCTCGCACCAAGCACATTGATATCTGTCATCACTTCCTTAGAGATCATGTTGCTAAAGGAGATATCATTTTAGAAGGAGTGAGGTCGGAAGATCAATTAGCGGATATTTTCACTAAGCCACTTGATAAGACCCGCTTTTGCATGTTGAGGAATGAACTAAATATTCTTGATCTCAGAAATTTTATGTAAAATGTCAAATGGTGTTGTCAAGCTTGCATTGCATGTTTAAATTCCTTGTATTGCATCTAGGGCTTGTCTAACCTAGTTAAGATAACCGCCAACAAAGCGAGTGAAAAAGCTTAACTCGGGTCAAACTTGACAAGTCTTAGTTTTAAGCTTTTAGCACTTAAATTCTTACTTTTTATGCAATTATTGGTTCTTGAAATATGCATGAGGTACTGCACTTAGGGGGAGTATTCAAAACTCAATTCACTCATGAAAACCCCTAGTGCAAGCCAAAATGCAAATTTCACCATTTGCCTATTTTCTCTAAAAAATTATCTAGCCTATGGCAAAATATTTTGAAAAGTATATGAGGGTGCCAATACCTGTCCCAACAAGTGTTATTTTGTGTGATTATAAGTTGGGATTTGGTTTGGTTGGGAGTTAGATAGAAAAATTCAAAATTTTCCAAACTCCCCTCTGTCTGGGCTCACCGGACAGTCCGGTGTGCACCGGACACTGCACTGTGCAATGTCCGGTGCACCAGCAGCCGCGCGCTAAAAATCCGTTTTCCTGTGCGCTGTCCGGTGGTTCACCGGACAGCTACTGTGTGCTGTCCGGTGTGCACCGGACAGGCACTGTAGACTGTCCGGTGCGCCCATATCGCGTTTTAAAAAAAAGGCCTACAGCCCGAGACCGAGCCAGAGGCTCATTTCACCCGCGCCATCTCTCTGTCTCTGGCAGTTCCCAGCACTCGTCGGCGACCTCCCCCTCTCCGGCGACCACCGGCGATCCCACGGCGTCCTCGTGCCCCTCTCCTTCCCTCCTCGGTGAGCAGCTCTGGCTCCCTCTTTCCTCCCCTCTGCTTCTCTCTTTCTCTCTGTTTCTTTGGACTGTGCCACCCCCTTGTGCATCTCTTCCAAAATCTTGTGAATTCCTGTGAAATCCAGTGCAACCAAGTTGTGTATTGTGTTCCCCTGTATTCCTTGAACACTCCTACAGGTTCTTAGCTCCTTCGGGAGGGTTTTCCCACCTCAAAAGGCCATTTCACCGAAAACCTAATTCCTCGCACGCCACGTGCTCGGTGAAATGCCCAAACCAGCCAAAAATGCTCCAATCAAACCCAAATTTTTCAGGCACCTTCCCAACACTTCCAGTAACACTCTTGTCAAATTTCACGCCAATCCGAGATTCCAGCCTTAAATTTCACCAAATTCCCCGTTTCGAGCGATCGTTTCCGAGCCGAGTGCACAAATCTCCTTTTCTTCGCCTAAATTCAAACCAAGCACACACTTCACTCATATTCATCTACATAAACCTATTCGTGAAGTATTGGCTCAATTCCATATCGTTTCGTGCCTCAATTCGAATTCCAAACCTCCTATGGCACTATTTATCGTTCAAACGTCATTTTCACGTCGTTTGACCTCTCGATCGTCTCATCTTGTGTTTCCTGTGCCATATTTCTCTTGTGTATGTATTTATTCACATTTCATATACTTATGACTATGTGACTAATACGTGTTCACCTCTTCTGTCATTTCAGTGACCTTGATTGCCCGTGTGCCGTCTCCCGTCCTGCCTGGATCGTCACCTCTCGTGTGAGCTTTCCAGGTAGTCATCTCATTCTTTGCTAAATCTATCGGACATTTTTCGCTCTGTGCTTAGTCACTCTCTCACATTTGCAGACATCAGCTCAGGATGCCGCGCACGAAGAATGTGTCGGCGCCAGGGGGAGGCAATATGAGGATCCTCGTCGCCCCTTCAGGCAGGTCAAGGGCAAGACCGTTTACTTGGAGCAGCAGGAAGGCCGCAAGAAGCGGCGTACGGACAGAGCAGCCCGTGCAGCGGCAGCGGCTGCAGCAGCCGCTGCGCAGGCCGAGCTTGGAGATCAGCCGCAGACTCCGTTAGATCAGATCGCATATCATGTTCGTCGTCTCGCCTCCCGGCGCTCCTCCACTCACACCTCTGCTTCCACTCCGCCACCCACCCTGCCTGCTCCCGTCACTCCTGTTGCGCCATCCACCACCACATCCATACCCACTACCTCACTACACCAGCTTCCACTGCTCCTCCTCCTCCCGCTCCCGCTTCAGCTCCTCCTGTCCCTCCACATCGATTCCGGGAGCGCGATGAGACTGAGGTTCGACCTCTGGCTACGGATCCTCGACTGTTTGACCTTTAGCGTGCTACAGCGGTACGGGTACGTAGGTTCAGATACGTACCCGTGGAGTCTTGGCTACCAGCTCAGAGGGACCCTGCAGCAGGTGACCTTTTCAGCACACGTATTCAGGAGTCTTTTTTCAGAGCTCAGATGTCTGCTCAGATAGCTCTGCGAGTGCACCGGCTTTTGGATCTTCCAGCCTTTCTGCTTGCAGCCGGTGCTGACTCTGAGGCGCACCTCACCTATCTGTCTGGCCTTCAGACCCTTCTGACTATCAGCGGCAGGTATGTTGAGGAGTGGGTACGAGTCTTCTACGCCTCTGTTTGGATTGACCCGGATCATCACTGGATGAGGTTTCGCTTTGAGCGCGAGGATGTCATCATTACTGCTAGTCAGATCCGCCAGCTTTTTGGATTTCCCGAGTCAACGACTCGTCTTCACAGCCTCTGCTACGGCACTTCTGACCCTCCTCGTCGCCCTCACGGCGGTGTGGCTCCGGGTACAGCTCACGTCGCGGCTCTGTTCCGCCCGCCCTTCACAGATGGGTCGCGACGTTCACAGGCAGATTTTACTACAGCAGCAAAGTACTTATATGAGCTCATCAGACGGACTCTTCTGCCGAGGATGGGATACAGGGAGGCTACCACTCATATACAGCTTTGGCTCCTTGGTGCCCTGGTCTCCCACTCTGAGTTTGACGTTGTGGACTTCCTGATTTGTGAGATCGAGGACACCGTTTTGGATGGGATTCATGCTCGTCGGCAGTTGCCCTATGCTCACTACTTGTGCCACATCTTTGCGCAGCTGATTCAGCCTCCTCGATTTCAGGGCACCCTTGAGGCCTCACGCCTCGTTTTTGGATCCTACCGTCCTGCGCCTGAGATTCCTGTGCCAGCTTCTGCTCCTGTGTTTGACTCTCAGGCCAGGATGCAGCTCTTCGACAGTTTGCCACTCAGGGTACAGCAGCTGATGATGATGATGATTTTGGGGTTCCTCCTCCGCCTCCGCCTCCTATGCCTCCACGCTCACATGATCATGAGGCTGGGAGTTCTGGTGCTGCCCCTGCTCCTCCTCAGGCTATGGACCCTGCTCTTGCTTCGATTCTTGCTCACCTGGCGGCCGAGCAGGCCCGGTTATCCGAGAGGATGCTCTCGATGTTTCAGAACATGCAGGACAAGCAGGATGCACTTCAACAGCAGCTACTTCAGGATCGGGCTGAGAGTAGGGCATTCATGGCTCTTATGCTTCAGCATTCTGGTATCTCAGTACCTCCGGTTCAGTCTGCTCCACCTCCTCCGCTTCACGCTCCAGTGGTGCCATCGATTTTGTCAGGACCCCCTGTTGGTACCTCCCCGCTCCGGCCGGTCACTTTGGCGTTCACCTCTCCGGTTCTCAGCTCTGTCTGCCCGCAGCCGCCAGTGCCACCAGCATCTGCTGTTACCACTATCGTTGTGGCAGTATCTGTGACCGCTTCTGTTCCGGTAGCTCCTGCAGCGCGGCCTCAGTCCGAGTCAGTACCAGCTCCAGCTTCTACCGCAGATCCTGGACATGAACTGTAGATCAGTCCGAGTCAGTACCAGCCGGCGTTCGCTCTGCTGCCTCGACCGCGACCGGATGTGCCCCCGCCGCCTCCTCCTGCTTCAGATGTTTAGGTTCAGGTCCCTTTTGGTGTTTGCCGCCAAAGGGGGAGAGATATGAGTTGTGAGAGCTAGGGGGAGTTAGAGAGTTAGTAGAGAGTCATTTTGATGTAATATATGTGCTTGCTACTCTATGTACTAGCTTGATGTTTTTGGCTCACAAACTCGACATATACTCTCGTTGCTTATGATTGACTGTGTGTATTATGTTTTCACCTTATATTTTATTACCAGTCCTCTAGTTCTTGTTTCATTGATTTAACTTCACTTTTATATGAACAAGAATCTGGTGATGTGTATGCGCTCACTCTTATTATTATGGTACACGTTCTTTCTGTCAAAGATTACTAAGTATAACTAACCATTCTTTCTATTGACAGAAACTTCAAAACAAACTACTCTCACAAAACTTGTAGGGTTGTCATCAATCACCAAAAAGGGGGAGATTGAAAGCATCTAGGCCCCTGGTTGGTTTTAATGATTAATGACAACGTAATATTATATGTGACTAACGTGTGTTTTACAGAGACAAATGGTAAGTTAGGTCGCATGACAGGTAGAAGTACTACAACGGTGAAAACAATCCCGAAGATAAGAACTCAAAGCGACGGCTAAAACGACGAAACAAAAGGTGAAGGTCTACGAAGTCCGAGTGTCAAGGAGATGTGGACACTCGCGGTTTAGTTAGGTCTTTTATTCTCTTTTAGCCGTACTATAAAGAGGGGTTGTCGATGAGTAGTTTGACCAAGAGAGTTCTAGTGTAGTGTTGGTGCACAATCACACTCATACACAGTGCTAGGTGTCACCCTAGAACTCACTCACAAGTTAGAACGAAAACCGATTTGAAAAACAGCTGAAAAACAAGAGTTAGTGTTTCTGGCCCTGGGGCACCGGACTGTCCGGTGTGCACCTCACTGTCCGGTGCACCCTCTGCCAGGTGGGACCAGGCTGGTCCGGGGCAAAGGCTTTCCCTCCGCAGAAACCCGAGAGCGCATGTTTCAGAGTTGAATTTTAGTGGCGCACCGGACATCGCACCGGACTGTCCGGTGTGCCATGAGTCCAACGGCTAGCTGTCAGAACTAGCCGTTGGAAACGACCGTTGGCGCACCGGTGGCGCACCGTTGGCGCACCGGTGGCGCACCGTTGGCGCACCGGTGGCGCACCGTTGGCGCACCGGTGGCGCACCGGACTGTCCGGTGCGCCATTGCGCAGTGAGATGCCTGTAACGGCTAGTTGGTGGGTGAGGGCTATTTATACCCCTTCCACCCACCATATTCAATGTCTTGCACTCCACATTTATTCCAGCACATTGCTAGAGCATTGCAAGCACCAAAAGCCTAGTGAGGAGATTAGAGAATCTTAATCCGCGTTTGTTCCTCATTAGCGCTAGCGAGAGCCACCTAGAGCACACACCACTTGCATTAGGCTTCTCTTGGTCAAGCGAAAGTCTACGGCTTGTTACTCTTGGTGATCGGCATCACTTAGACGGCTTGGTGGCGTTGGGAGCTCGGTGATCACCGTGAAGATCTTGTTGGTGACCCGACTCAAGTTTGTAAGCGGTCTCGAGGGATCCACCGCGCCGGAGTGGCAAAGGATCATCTCGTAGTGAGCACTTGGTTCTTGCGAGGACCAAGGGGGAGCGATACCCTTGCGCGGGTGCTCCAACGAGGACTAGTGGAGAGTGCCGACTCTTCGATACCTCGGGAAAAATTGGAGGAGTCTTCTAAACATTGCTTTATATTCCGCACTTAATTCAAGCACTTTACATTGTGTATTTGTTTAGCAAGTATTTGAAGTATTGTATTAGCATTGTTGCATTTCTAGTATTATATTCTTAGTGCTAGTTGTTGGGGTGAAGTTGGGCTCTTGCTTAGCTCTTGCTTAGGTTTTAATTAGTGTTGATTTTTAGAAAAGCTCAATTCACCCCCCCTCTTGGGCATCGTGATTCTTTCATGTCTAGAATTGAATGCTAGAGCTCTTGTAAGTAGTTGAAGTAGGAAAACTTGGATGCAATGAATGGTGGGTGGTTGGGGGTATTTATAACCCCAACCACCAAACTAGCCGTTTGGGTGGGGCTGTCTGTCGCATGGTGCACACCAGACAGTGTCCGGTGCACACCAGACAGTGTCCGATGCGCCAGCCACGTCACCAGGCCGTTGGGTTCCGACCGTTGGAGCTCTGACTGCTGGGCCCGCCTGGATGTCCGGTGGCACACCGGACATGCACTGTTGAAAGTCGCCTAGAGGGGGGTGAATAGGGCGAATCTGAAATTCTCAAAAATAATCACAACTACAAGTCGGGTTAGCGTTAGAAATACAATAGAGTCCACGAGAGAGGGTGCAAAAAAAGTCGTAAGTGAATAATGAAGTGAGACACGCGGATTTGTTTTACCGAGGTTCGGTTCTCTCAAACCTACTCCCCGTTGAGGAGGCCACAAAGGCCGGGTCTCTTTCAACCCTTACCCTCTCTCAAAAGGTCCCTCGGACCGAATGAGCTTTCTCTTCTCAATCACTTGGAACATAAAGTTCCCACAAGGACCACCACAAGTTTGGTGTCTCTTGCCTCAATTACAAGTGAGTTTGATCACAATGAAAGAATCAAGAAAGAAGAAAGCAATCCAAGCACAAGAGCTCGAAAGAACACAAGCAAATCTCTCTCTAATCACTAGGGAGTTGTGTGGAATTTGGAGAGGATTTGGTCTCTTTGGTGTGTCTAGAATTGAATGCTAGAGCTCTTGTAAGTAGTTGGGAAGTGGAAAACTTGGATACAATGAATGGTGGGTGGTTGGTGGTATTTATAGCCCCAACCACCAAACTAGCCGTTTGGTGAGGCTGTCTGTTCGATGGCGCACCGGACAGTCCGGTGCACACCGGACATGTCCGGTGCGACAGCCACGTCACCAAAGCCGTTGGGATTCGACCGTTGGAGCTTCTGACACTGGGCCCGCCATGATGTCCGGTGGCGCACCGGACATGAACTGTAGATTGTCCGGTGCGCCTGTTCCCGCGTGCCTGACGACTGCGCGCTTCTGGCGCGCATTAAATGCGTCGCAGGTAGCCGTTGGCGCCGAAATAGTCGTTGCCTCGCTGTTGCACCGGACAGTCCGGTGTACACCGGACAGTCCGGTGAATTTTAGCGAAGTAGCTGAAGTGAATTCCCGAGGCTGGCGAGTTCCGGAGGCCGCTCTTCCTTGGAGCACCGGACATGTCCGGTGTACACCGGACAGTCCGGTGAATTATAGTGGAGTTGCCTCTGTAATTTCCCGAAGGTAACGAGTTTGCGTTTGGAGTCCTCTGGTGCACCGGACATGTCCGGTGGCACACCGGACAGTCCGGTGCGCCAGACCAGAGGTGCCTTCGGTTGTCCCTTTGCTCTTTTGTCGAACCCAATACTTGGTCTTTTTATTGGCTAAATGTGAACCTTTGGCACCTGTATAACTTGTATACTAGAGCAAACTAGTTAGTCTAATTATTTGTGGTGGGCAATTCAACCACCAAAATTATTTAGGAACTAGGTGTAAGCCTAATTCCCTTTCAATCTCCCCCTTTTTGGTGATTGATGCCAACACAAACCAAAGCAAATATAGAAGTGCATAGTTGAACTAGTTTGCATAATGTAAGTGCAAAGGTTGCTTGGATTTGAGCCAATATAAATACTTACAAGATATGCATGGATTGTTTCTTTATTATTAACATTTTGGACCACATTTGCACCACAAGTTTTGTTTTTGCAAATCCTTTTGTAAATTCTTTTCAAAGTCCTTTTGCAAGATAGTCACAGATAAATGAATAAGATTTTGCTAAGCATTTTCAAGTTTTTGAAATTTTCTCCCCTTGTTTGAAATGCTATTCCTTTGACTAAACAAAACTCCCCCTCAATCAATTCTCCTCTTAGTGTTCAAGAGGGTTTTAAGATATCAAGTTTTGAAAATACTACTTGCTCCCCCTTTAGAACACAAAGAGATACCAATTTGAAATTTACCATTTGAAAATTATTAATTTGAAAAATTAAAATTAGGGTGGTGGTGCGGTCCTTTTGCTTTGGGCTCATACTTTCTCCCCCTTTGGCATAAATCGCCAAAAACGGATACTTTGAGTGAGATATAAGCCCTTAGAAGTACTTTCTCCCCCTTTGGTCGTAAATAAATGACTGAAGATTATACTAAAGACGGAGAGTGAAGTGGAGCGATGGCGAAGGGTGAGTAGTAGAGTGGAGTGGAAGCCTTTGTCTTCGCCGAGGACTCCAATTCCCTTTCAATATACCTATGACTTGGTTTGAAATACACTTGAAAACACATTAGTCATAGCATATATAAAAGATACATGATCAAGGTATACTTATGAGCTATGTGTGCAAGTTTAGCAAAAGAAGTTTCTAGAATCAAGAATATTGAGCTCATGCCTAAGTTTGGTAAAAGTTTGTTCATCAAGAGGCTTGGTAAAGATATCGGCTAATTGATCTTTAGTGTTAATGTATGAAATCTCGATATCCCCCTTTTGTTGGTGATCCCTAAGAAAATGATACCGAATGGCTATGTGTTTAGTGCGGCTATGCTCAACGGGATTATCCGCCATGTGGATTGCACTCTCATTATCACATAGAAGAGGAACTTTGGTTAATTTGTAACCATAGTCCCGCAGGGTTTGCCTCATCCAAAGTAATTGCGCGCAACAATGGCCTGCGGCAATGTACTCGGCTTCGGCGGTAGAAACAGCGACCGAATTTTGCTTCTTTGAAGCCCAAGACACCAAGGATCTTCCCAAGAACTGGCAAGTCCCCGATGTGCTCTTCCTATTGATTTTGCACCCCGCCCAATCGGCATCCGAATAACCAATCAAATCAAATGTGGATCCCCGAGGGTACCAAAGCCCAAACTTAGGAGTATAAGCCAAATATCTCAAGATTCGTTTTACGGCCGTAAGGTGGGATTCCTTAGGGTCGGATTGGAATCTTGCACACATGCAAACGGAAAGCATAATGTCCGGTCGAGATGCACATAAATAAAGCAATGAACCAATCATCGACCGGTATACCTTTTGATCCACAGACTTACCTCCCGTGTCGAGGTCGAGATGCCCATTTGTTCCCATGGGTGTCTTGATGGGCTTGGCATCCTTCATTCCAAACTTGCTTAGAATGTCTTGAGTATACTTCGTTTGGCTAATGAAGGTGCCCTCTTGGAGTTGCTTCACTTGAAATCCTAAGAAATACTTCAACTCCCCCATCATAGACATCTCGAATTTTTGTGTCATGATCCTACTAAATTCTTCACATGTAGATTCGTTAGTAGACCCAAATATAATATCATCAACATAAATTTGGCATACAAACAAATCATTGTCAAGAGTTTTAGTAAATAAAGTAGGATCGGCTTTTCCGACTTTAAAGCCATTAGCAATAAGGAAATCTCTAAGGCATTCATACCATGCTCTTGGGGCTTGCTTGAGCCCATAAAGCGCCTTAGAGAGCCTATAGACATGGTTAGGGTACTTACTATCTTCAAAGCCGGGAGGTTGCTCAACGTAGACCTCTTCCTTGATTGGTCCATTGAGGAAGGCACTCTTCACGTCCATTTGATAAAGCTTGAAGCCATGGTAAGTAGCATAGGCTAATAATATGCGAATTGACTCAAGCCTAGCTATGGGTGCATAGGTTTCACCAAAATCCAAACCTTCGACTTGTGAATACCCCTTGGCCACGAGTCGAGCTTTGTTCCTCGTCACCACACCATGCTCGTCTTGCTTGTTGCGGAAGACCCACTTGGTTCCTACAACATTTTGGTTAGGACGTGGAACTAAATGCCATACCTCGTTCCTCGTGAAGTTGTTGAGCTCCTCTTGCATCGCCACCACCCAATCCGAATCTTGGAGTGCTTCCTCTACCCTGTGTGGCTCAATAGAGGAAACAAAAGAGTAATGCTCACAAAAATGTGCAACACGAGATCTAGTGGTTACCCCCTTATGAATGTCGCCGAGGATGGTGTCGACGGGGTGATCTCGTTGGATTGCTTGGTGGACTCTTGGGTGTGGCGGCCTTTGTTCTTCATCCTCCTTGTCTTGATCATTTGCATCTCCCCCTTGATCATTGTCGTCATCTTGAGGTGGCTCATTTGCTTGATCTTCTATTTCATCAACTTGATCTTCATCCTCATTTTGAGTTGGTGGAGATGCTTGTGTGGAGGAGGACGGTTGATCTTGTGCATTTGGAGGCTCTTCGGATTCCTTAGGACACACATCCCCGATGGACATGTTCCTTAGCGCGATGCACGGAGCCTGTTCTTCACCTATCTCATCAAGATCAACTTGCTCTACTTGAGAGCCGTTAGTCTCATCAAACACAACGTCACAAGAAACTTCAACAAGTCCTGAGGCCTTGTTAAAGACTCTATATGCCCTTGTGTTTGAGTCATATCCTAGTAAAAAGCCTTCTACAGTTTTAGGAGCAAATTTAGATTTTCTACCTCTTTTGACAAGAATAAAACATTTGCTACCAAAAACTCTAAAATATGAAATATTTGGCTTTTTACCGGTTAGGAGTTCATAGGATGTCTTCTTGAGGATTCGGTGTCGATATAACCGGTTGATGGCGTAGCAGGCGGTGTTGACCGCCTCGGCCCAAAACCGATCCGGTGTCTTGTACTCATCAAGCATGGTTCTTGCCATGTCCAATAGAGTTCGATTCTTCCTCTCCACTACACCATTTTGTTGTGGGGTGTAGGGAGAAGAGAACTCATGCTTGATGCCCTCCTCCTCAAGGAAGCCTTCAATTTGAGAGTTCTTGAACTCCGTCCCATTGTCGCTTCTTATTTTCTTGATCCTTAAGCTAAACTCATTTTGAGCCCGTCTCAAGAATCCCTTTAAGGTCTCTTGGGTATGAGATTTTTCCTTCAAAAAGAACACCCAAGTGAAGCGAGAATAATCATCCACAATAACTAGACAGTACTTACTCCCGCCGATGCTTATGTAAGCGATCGGGCCGAATAGGTCCATGTGTAGGAGCTCCAGTGGCCTGTCACTTGTCATGATGTTTTTGTGTGGATGATGAGTCCCAACTTGCTTTCCTGCTTGGCATGCGCTACAAATCCTGTCTTTCTCAAAATGAACATTTGTTAGTCCTAAAATGTGCTCTCCCTTTAGAAGCTTATGAAGATTCTTCATCCCAACGTGGGCTAGTCGGCGATGCCAGAGCCAACCCATGTTAGTCTTAGCAATTAAGCATGTGTCGAGTTCAGCTCTATCAAAATCTACCAAGTATAGCTGACCCTCTAACACACCCTTAAATGCTATTGAATCATCACTTCTTCTAAAGACAGTAACACCTACATCAGTAAATAGACAGTTGTAGCCCATTTGACATAATTGGGATACGGAAAGCAAATTGTAATCTAAAGAATCTACAAGAAAAACATTGGAAATAGTATGGTCAGGTGATATAGCAATTTTGCCCAATCCTTTGACCAAACCTTGATTTCCATCCCCGAATGTGATAGCTCGTTGAGGATCTTGGTTTTTCTCATAAGAGGAGAACATCTTCTTCTCCCCTGTCATGTGGTTTGTGCACCCGCTGTCGAGTATCCAACTTGAGCCCCCGGATGCATAAACCTACAAAACAATTTTAGTTCTTGACTTTAGGTACCCAAATAGTTTTGGGTCCTTTGGCATTAGAAACAAGAACTTTGGGTACCCAAACACAAGTCTTGGAGCCCTGGTGTTTGCCCTCAATAAATTTGGCAACTACCTTGCCGGATTTGTTAGTCAAAACATAAGATGCATCAAAAGTTTTAAATGAAATATCATGACCATTTGATGCATTAGGAGTTTTCTTTCTAGGCAACTTGGCACGGGTTGGTTACCTAGAGCTAGATGTCTCACCCTTATACATAAAAGCATGATTAGGGCCAGGGTGAGACTTCCTAGAATGAATTTTCTTAATTTTGCCCTCGGGATAACCGGCAGGGTACAAAATGTAACCCTCGTTATCCTGAGGCATGGGAGCCTTGCCCTTAACAAAGTTAGACAAATTTTTAGGAGGGGCATTAAGTTTGACATTGTCTCCCCTTTGGAAGCCAATGCCATCCTTGATGCCAGGGCGTCTCCCATTATAGAGCATACTTCTAGCAAATTTAAACTTTTCATTTTCTAAGTTATGCTCGGCAATTTTAGCATCTAATTTTGCTATATGATCATTTTGTTGTTTAATTAAGACCATGTGATCATAAATAGCATTGATATCAACATCTCTACATCTATCACAAATAGACATATGCTCAACGGTAGATGTAGAGGGTTTGCAAGAATTAAGTTCAACAATCTTAGCATGTAATATATCATTTTTATCTCTAAGATCGGAAATTGTAACATTGCAAACATCAAAATCTTAAGCCTTAGCAATCAAGTTCTCATTCTCATTCCTAAGGCTAGCAAGAGAGATATTCAATTCATCAATCCTAGCAAGTAAATCATCATTATCATTTCTAAGATTGGAAATTGAAATATCACAAACATGAGAATCAACCTTAGCAATTAATCTGGCATTTTCATTTCTAAGGTTGTCAATAGTCTCATGGCATGTGCTTAGCTCACTAGATAATTTCTCACATTTTTCTACCTCAAGAGCATAAGCATTCTTAACCTTAACATGTTTCTTGTTTTCCTTAATTAGGAAGTCCTCTTGGGAGTCCAAAAGGTCATCCTTTTCATGAATAGCACTAATCAATTCATTCAATTTTTCCTTTTGTTCCATGTTAAGGTTGACAAAAAGGGTACGCAAATTATTTTCCTCATCACTAGCATTATCATCACTAGAGGATTCATATTTAGTGGAGGATTTAGATTTAACCTTCTTCTTTTTGCCGTCTTTTGCCATGAGGCACTTGTGGCCGACGTTGGGGAAGAGGAGTCCCTTGGTGACGGCGATGTTGGCGGCGTCCTCGTCGTCGGAGGAGGAGTCGGTGGAGCTCTCGTCGGAGTTCCACTCGCGGCACACGTGGGCATCGCCGCCCCTCTTCTTGTGGTACCTCTTCTTTTCTCTCCTCTTGCCCTTCTTGTCGTTATCCCTGTCACTGTCACTTGATAGTGGACATTTTGCAATAAAGTGATCGGGCTTACCACACTTGTAGCAAACCTTCTTGGAACGGGATTTGTAGTCCTTCCCCTTCCGTTGCTTGAGGATTTGGCGAAAGCTTTTGATGATTAAAGCCATCTCCTCATTGTCGAGCTTGGAGGCGTCAATTGGTTGTCTACTCGGTGTAGACTCCTCCTTCTTCTCCTCCGTCGCCTTAAATGCCACGGGTTGTGCCTCGGACGTGGAGGGCTCATCAAACTCGTTGATCTTCTTTGAGCCTTTAATCATACATTCAAAGCTCACAAAATTCCTGATTACTTCCTCGGGAGTCATTAGTGTATATCTAGGATTACCACGAATTAATTGAACTTGAGTAGGGTTAAGGAAAATGAGTGATCTCAAAATAACCTTAACCACCTCGTGGTCGTCCCACTTCTTGCTCCCGAGGTTGCGCACTTGGTTCACCAAGGTTTTGAGCCGGTTGTACATATCTTGTGGCTCCTCCCCTTGGCGAAGACAGAAGCGACCGAGCTCCCCCTCGATCGTTTCCCGCTTGGTGATCTTGGTGAGTTCATCACCCTCGTGCGCGGTCTTGAGTAGGTCCCAAATCTCCTTTGCATTCTTCAACCCTTGCACCTTGCTGTATTCCTCCTTACTTAGAGAGGCGAGGAGTATGGTTGTAGCTTAAGAGTTGAAGTGCTCGATTTGGGCCACCTCGTCCGTATCATAGTCTTCATCCCCTATGGATGGTACCTGTGCTCCAAACTCAACAACATTCCATATACTTTTGTGGAGTGAGGTTAGATGAAATTTCATTAAATCACTCCACCTAGCATAATCTTCGCCATCAAAGGTTGGCGGTTTGCCTAATGGAACGGAAAGTAATGGAGTATGTCTAGGTGTACGAGGATAGTGTAAGGGGATCTTACTAAACTTCTTGCGCTCTTGGCGCTTAGAAGTTACGGACGGCGCATCGGAGTCGGAGGTCGATGTTGATGAAGTGTCGGTCTCGTAGTAGACCACTTTCCTCATCCTCTTGTGTTTGTCGCCTTTCCGATGCGACTTGTGAGAAGAAGATTTCTCCTTCTTCTCCTTGTGGTATGGAGAAGAAGATCTTTTCTCCTTCTGTTTGGAGGAGTCCTTCTTCTTCTCCTTCCTCTTGGTGCGGGACTCTTTCGATGAAGTGCTCCCTTGACTCATAGTGGGCTTGTCGCCGGTCTCCATCTCCCTCTTGGTATGATCTCCCGACATCACTTCGAGCGGTTAGGCTCTAATGAAGCACCGGGATTTGATACCAATTGAAAGTCGCCTAGAGGGGGGGTGAATAGGGCGAATCTGAAATTCTCAAAAATAATCACAACTACAAGTCGGGTTAGCGTTAGAAATACAATAGAGTCCACGAGAGAGGGTGCAAAACAAGTCGTAAGCGAATAATGAAGTGAGACACGCGGATTTATTTTACCGAGGTTCGGTTCTCTCAAACCTACTCCCCGTTGAGGAGGCCACAAAGGCCGGGTCTCTTTCAACCCTTACCCTCTCTCAAAAGGTCCCTCGGACCGAATGAGCTTTCTCTTCTCAATCACTTGGAACACAAAATTCCCACAAGGACCACCACAAGTTTGGTGTCTCTTGCCTCAATTACAAGTGAGTTTGATCACAATGAAAGAATCAAGAAAGAAGAAAGCAATCCAAGCGCAAGAGCTCGAAAGAACACAAGCAAATCTCTCTCTCTAATCACTAGGGAGTTGTGTGGAATTTGGAGAGGATTTGGTCTCTTTGGTGTGTCTAGAATTGAATGCTAGAGCTCTTGTAAGTAGTTGGGAAGTGGAAAACTTGGATACAATGAATGGTGGGTGGTTGGTGGTATTTATAGCCCCAACCACCAAACTAGTCGTTTGGTGAGGTTGTCTGTTCGATGGCGCACCGGACAGTCCGGTGCACACCGGACATGTCCGGTGCGACAGCCACGTCACCAAAGCCGTTGGGATTCGACCGTTGGAGCTTCTGACACTAGGCCCGCCTTGATGTCCGGTGGCGCACCGGACATGAACTGTAGATTGTCCGGTGCGCCTGTTCCCGCGTGCCTGACGACTGCGCGCTTCTGGCGCGCATTAAATGCGTCGCAGGTAGCCGTTGGCGCCGAAATAGTCGTTGCCTCGCTGTTGCACCGGACAGTCCGGTGTACACCGGACAGTCCGGTGAATTTTAGCGAAGTAGCTGAAGTGAATTCTCGAGGCTGGCGAGTTCCGGAGGCCGCTCTTCCTTGGAGCACCGGACATGTCCGGTGTACACCGGACAGTCCGGTGTACACCGGACAGTCCGGTGAATTATAGTGGAGTTGCCTCTGGAATTTTCCGAAGGTGACGAGTTTGCGTTTGGAGTCCTCTGGCGCACCGGACTTGTCCGGTGTGCCACCGGACATGTCCGGTGCACCAGACCAGAGGTGCCTTCAGTTGTCCCTTTGCTCTTTTGTCGAACCCAATACTTGGTCTTTTTATTGGCTAAATGTGAACCTTTGGCACCTGTATAACTTGTATACTAGAGCAAACTAGTTAGTCCAATTATTTATGTTGGGCAATTCAACCACCAAAATTATTTAGGAACTAGGTGTAAGCCTAATTCCCTTTCAACTGTAGAGTGTCCGGTGTGCCACTTCGCGCGTGCCTGACTTCTGCGCGCTCTGGCGCGCATTAATTGCTGCTGCAGGTGACCGTTGGCGCGAAGTAGCCGTTGCTCCGCTGGCTCACCGGACAGTCCGGTGTACACCGGACACGTCCGATGAATTATAGCGGAGCAAATTCCCGAAGCTGGCGAGTTCCAGAGTCGCTCTCCTCTGGGGCACCGGACACTGTCCGGTGTACACCGGACAGTCCGGTGAATTATAGCGGAGCGCCTCTGGATTTTCCCGAAGGTGAGGAGTTCAGCATGAAGTCCCCTGGTGCACCGGACATTGTCCGGTGGCACACTGGACAGTCTGGTGCGTCAGACCAGGGCACACTTCGGTTATCCCTTGCTCTCTTTGTTGAACCCAATTCTCGATCTTTTTATTGGCTAAGTGTGAACCTTTGGTACCTGTATAACTTATACACTAGAGCAAAACTAGTTAGTCCAATTATTTGTGTTGGACAATTCAACCACCAAAATCAATTAGGAGAATAGGTGTAAGCCTAATTCCCTTTCAGGTTTTATGGCTCCCAAACTAGCAGTTAGGTTATGGCAACCGATTTCTGCCTTAAGGGGTTAGTCCGTTGGTCTGGTCCTTTCTATGTGAACTATTGTATTTCTGTTATGAAAATAATAGAATTGGAGATCTCCGATTATCAAAAAAACATTGTCTACTATACAAAATTAGTTTGAAATAAGTCTGTATAAACCTCTGATTTTTAGTGGGTGGTCTAATTCACCCTCTCACCTTCAAAATCAGTTATTTAACCCCCGCCTTTGCAAAACCAAACAAATAACCTCTCGATCAGTTTTATTTGGTGGTTTTGATGATGTGACACTGATTTAACTGACAATAGTTTTATTTTTTCAGTTCTATCATCTAATACTATCTAAAATTTATATAATTTTACACAAAAATAATAAATAAATATCATATTTGTCCTAATTTTTCTGAACTTTAGAAGTAGCAGCTTAATTACTAAAAATAAAAACTAAACAAAAATAGTTTAATAATTTTGTCGCTGATTCATTTCTTATGAGAGGCTACAAATTTTACTAGAGTCAAATAATAGTATAGCTAAACTACATTTTTTGGTTGATTTTCTTAAACATGTTAAGTGGTTCTTTCCTCTTATTACTAACTAAATCAATTTTACATTTGTTTTTTTAGAAACACTTACCAAATAGTAATAAAATGATCTTTATTTTTTACATAAATCTTCTCTTAAGTAGTATAACATATAGAATATTTCTAGAAATTTTCTAAGAACGTTGAATCTGAACCATAATTTACGTAAATATTTATAAGAACTTTGCACAGGTTTAGAGTTAAAGTTCTCATAAATTTCTAGAAATGTTTGTATATGTTAGTTTAGCTAATAGAAGGTCCTTGTAAAAACTGAATATCAGTTTATTCTTATTTGCTAAGTGTTTCTAAAAAGACAAATGAAAAATTAATTTAGTTAATCATTAGATGAAAGATCACTTAACTTGTTTAATAAATCAACAAAAATTCCAGTAATTTTATAATGATGTTATTTAGCTCTATTAAAATGTTTAGCATCAGAATATAAGAAATGAATCATGGACAAAATATTAAACTTATTTATGTAGTTTTTATATTTTAGTAATTAAAATGTTTCTCGTAAAATTTTAGAAAAATTAGGGCAAATATAATATTTGATTACTGATTTTTATGTAGAATTATATAAATTTTGGATACTATTAAATGATAGAACTAAAAAAGATAAAATTTTTACCACTTAAATCTGCGACACGACAACAACAAAGTATTGAAGACCTAAACATGTTAGAAGAAAATTGTAAAGTAATACCATAATGTACACCTTTTTATTTACTTGTTGTTTGATATAAATATTTTTAGATATATTTTAAGTGCTTATATTGGTAACATTTATAAATTTAAAAAATCAAAAGGTCTCCATTTTAAACCTGGTTTCGGCCCCCTAAAACCCTAGGGCTGCCACTACTTGTAGATTATTTGGGATCTACAGAATATGTTTTATAAAGAAATTGGCTATTATTTGAGAAGCATTAGAAAAACTAAGTATTTGGATTTCATATGTGTGGGTGCCTTCTACTCATTTAATTTTTATTCTGGTCCGCCGCTGGGCAGATAGCTAGCCAGCTCCGACACGTTGGAGCCGCCGGCGTCTTCGTCGTCAATCGCCGTCGGTGCTAGTAACATGTCCTGGATTAAATTTATCTTGGTCTTGATGAGAAACGAAGACAAGTTTTTTTTTTAAAAAAAAAAAGCGAGCCGCACGCATGCAGCAAGGCGACGAGCCGACGAAAGGAAGGGAAATCTAGGAGCACGTGGCGTGTGGCCTGGAACTCTAGGCTGCAACGGTCGGCTTCGGCTAGAGCCCTAGGGCGCGCGCGCGAGTGGCTGCCGGGCTGGCTCTGGCTGGTTGCTGGTTGGTGGGCTGAAGGCGACAGCGATGCGTGGGAGTCCGCAACGGCTAGTTTTTTTTTTAAGAAAAAAAGAAAGCAAACGAACCAGGCCTTTTTCTTGGGGCTTTGCAAATTGGCAGCGTGCTCTCAGTCTCAGGTCTCTGGCTCCCGGCCCTGCCACCGCCAGGCGACAGCAAGGCCAACGCCAATGTCAGGTGAATTTGCCACATGATTTGGACACCCCATACTTATTCTAATGAAGCTATAAGCTATATGTATCCTCGCCTCCGTAACCATATCCATCATGGCTATAAGATTCATCACATACACATTCTTATTCGGGTATCTGGTCCTTAATGAATCCCCTTCCCATACAAGAAAAGACATTATCGGATTATATTTTTATATGATATTAACATCCATACGACACCAACAATAATATATCACTAATAAATCTGACATGTAACAAGAAAAAGATTACTTAACCATACAAAATAGTAAAAACAAAGTATCACATGGACGGTGGGCGGGGCGGCTCGTGGCTGGCCCCCCTAGGTTGGGTGGATGAGTGCTTAAAAGGGTTGGAAGAGTTAGAGTTAGTTATTGCGCTTATTGCCCATTAGATTGCACACTTTAATTTTATTAGGTGAATATTACTGTTGGGGTCGTGCTTCGGTGCGCCGAAGGTCTCACACGAAGAAGCAGCTTCGGCTGGAGTCGTCTTCAAGAGATGGCCGAAGGTTCCTTTTCATGGAGCTTCGGCGTTTTAAACCGACATAGAGATAGAATGACCTTTTTATTCATATAGGTCTGAGTCAATGTTGTAAACATTTGTAAGGGGCATGATTGTAATTTGTCACAGGCTGCGACCTGTGCCTATAAATAGATGAACAGTACCTCTGTACTATTCACGCGAACCTGTCATTTGCCTTCGCATTACACTTGTATTCCTGCCTTCCTCAGGACCAAAGGTACATTTGTCATTTATATTCATTCGTATTAATTGAAATGGAAATGATTCTACGTTAACATTTGAATGTCCATTTTATATCTCATGGTTTATATGAATGCTTCACCATACGTTATTATGCTTACGAAGGTGTGTCCTTCATAACCTTCGTCCGAAATTCCTTATGTCCCGAAGGGATGTAACGAAGTGGAGGACGAAGGACCTTAATATTTAACATTTTCTGTGTTGCCTTGTTCTTAACTTTTAGCATTTGAGAACAAGCCCCCAACATTGGCGCCCACCTCCGGTGAACTCACTTCCACTCTTCTGAGCTGATGGCTTCGTTCAACAATCAAGCTGGAGCTGCTTCGGCTTCGAAGCTGGTGCTCCCGATAACAGGCGGTTCTTGCTCAGAGCCGGCTAACAAGAAGCAGAAGAAGGAGGCTCAGAGAAGGGTGCAGCATGTTGGAGTGCAGGGACCTTTCATCAAGTCAAAATGGTCTCATATTCCAATTACCTTCTCTCAGGAAGACCTTCAGCTTAAGGATTATCCTCACAATGATGCTATGGTTATTTCTTGCGTGATCAAAGGATTTCTGGTCCACAATGTCCTAGTTGATACAGGCAGTGCAGCTGACATTATATTTGCTAAAGCCTTCAGACAAATGCAAGAGCCCGAAGACAAGATTCATGATGCTACACACCCTCTTTGTGGCTTCGGAGGGCGGCAGATTGTGGCACTTGGGAAGATTACCATGCCGGTAACCTTCGGATTTGTCAACAACACAAGGACTGAGCAAATTGTGTTTGATATTGTTGACATGGAGTATCCTTACAATGCTATCATTGGTCGTGGAACTCTTAATGCCTTCGAAGCAATTCTTCACCCAGCTTATCTTTGCATGAAGATACCTTCGGATCAAGGACCTATTGCTATTCATGGAAGTCAGGAAGCGGCTAGAAGGGCCGAAGGAAGCTGGACTGACTCCAAGGCAATCCATAACATAGATGAGGCTGAAGCTTGTGAGCAGTATAAATTCAGGAGGGAGAAGGCAGCTTCAGCAGATCAGCCCAAGCCCATGTTGTTGTGCGAAGATATAGCAGAGCAGAAGGTGTTGTTGGGCTCCCAATTATCTGAAGATCAGGAGAAAACCTTGATAAGGTTTTTATTCAACAACAAAGATGTCTTTGCATGGTCAGCTAATGATCTCTGTGGAGTAAATCGGGATGTTATTGAACATTCGCTTAATGTTGATCCATCCTTCAGACCCCGAAAGCAGAGGCTTCGGAAAATGTCTGATGATAAGGCTGAAGGGGCTCGTAATGAAGTAAAAAGACTCCTCAGTGCAGGAGTTATCAGAGAAGTGAAGTACCCAGAGTGGCTAGCTAACACTGTTATGGTGAAGAAGGCTAATGGCAAGTGGAGAATGTGTATTGATTTCACAGATCTCAACAAGGCTTGCCCGAAGGATGAATTTCCACTGCCAAGGATAGATTCTTTAGTTGATGCAGCAGCTTCTTCGGAACTTATGAGTCTCCTGGACTGCTACTCAGGCTATCATCAAATCTGGATGAAGAAGGAAGATGAGCCGAAGACTAGCTTCATAACTCCAAGTGGTACATATTGCTATCTTCGGATGCCTGAGGGGCTCAAGAATGCTGGAGGGAGTTTCAGCAGAATGACTGCGAAGGTTCTCCAATCTCAGATAGGCAGAAATGTGCTGACTTATGTCGATGACATCATTGTAAAGAGCACGAAGCAAGAAAATCATATTGCTGATCTACAAGAGACCTTCGCCAGTTTCAGACAGGCTGGTCTGAAGCTGAATCCAGAGAAATGTGTCTTCGGAGTGAAGAAGGGCAAATTTCTTGGATGTTTGGTTTCAACGAAGGGAATCGAAGCTAACCCAAATAAAATCGAAGCTATACTTCGAATGGAGCCACCAACCACAAGAAAGGGGGCCCAGAGATTGACAGGAAGGCTGGCATCCCTCAACAGATTTATATCTAGATCAGCAGAAAGAAACTTACCATTCTTCGAGGTGCTGAAGTCAGCTGAAGTCTTTCAATGGGGCCCAAGTCAGCAAAAAGCCTTCGAAGAGCTGAAGCAATACTTAATAGATCTCACAACATTAACTCCACCAACGCCAGGGGCTCCTCTGTTGTTGTATGTGGCAGCTTCGCACTCAGCAGTAAGTGCGGCGCTTGTCCAGGAGAAGTTTGATGGACAAGCTAAGAAGCAGGTCCCAGTATATTTTGTGTCTGAGGTCCTCAGTGTCTCAAAGAAAAATTATACAGAGCTGGAGAAGATATTGTATGCTGTTTTAATGGCATCCAGGAAGCTTCGGCATTACTTTCAGGCATTTAACATCATCGTTCCCTCTTCGCAGCCATTGAAGGACATCATGAGGAACAGAGAAGCTACTGGGCGTATTGGAAAATGGGTTGCGGAACTCAATGAATTTTACATTGATTATGTGCATAGATCTTCAATTCAGTCTCAAGCATTGGCAGATTTCATTGCCGACTGGACGCCAGGGGCTCAGGACGAGGAAGCGAATAAAGATGCCGAAGCATGGACAGTGTTCTGTGATGGCTCTTGGGGAACCTTCGGAGCAGGCGCAGCTGCTGTGTTGGTCTCTCCGTCCAAGGTTAAAACTTGCTATGCAGCAAGACTTGACTTCAGCTGCACAAATAATATCGCTGAGTACGAAGCCTTGCTCCTGGGTCTTCGGAAACTAAAGGCAATGGGGGTCAGAAGGGCGATCCTTAAAACTGATTCTCAGGTTGTTTCGGGTCATATTGACAAAAGTTGCAAGGCTAAAGACCCGAAGCTTGAAAAATACCTAGACACGGTCCGAAGGATCGAAGCTTCCTTCGAAGGATTTTCTGTTAAGAATATCCCTCGAGGGCAGAATGAGCATGCTGATTTGTTGGCCAAGTCTGCAGCACAGAGGCTGCCGCTACCTTCGGACGTGTTCTTTGAAACAATAAAGGCACCTTCAGTGGAGCTACTTGAAAGAGCAGTCCTTAACATTTCTCCTGTCTACAGTGAAGATTGGAGAACAGAAATAATCTCTTACCTTCAGGGAAACTTTCTATCAGATGACGAAGCTTATAATAAGAGGATAGAGGCAAGAGCTCGTCCTTATGTCATGATAGAAGGGGAGCTATACAAACATGGAGTTTGTGCCCCGCTGCTCAAATGCTTGTCTAGGGCCGAAGGTATAGAGTTGATGAAGGAGATACATGCAGGCTTGTGCGGATCCCACATTGGATCCAGGCCGTTACTTGGAAAAGTGTTCCGCCAAGGATTTTATTGGCCGAAGGCAGCTTCGGATGCAGCGGAGTTAGTCCAAAAGTGCGAAGGTTGTCAAAGATGTGCAAGAGATCAAAAACAACCTTCGTCATTAACACAGCTGATACAACCCATCTGGCCATTGCAAAGGTGGGGCCTTGACTTGTTGGGTCCATTGCCACCAGCCCAAGGCAATCTAAAATATGTTATAGTGGCTGTGGAGTATTTTTCCAAGTGGATTGAGGCGAAGCCCTTAGCCACAATAACTTCGGCCACCGTCCAAAAATTTTTCTGGCAAAGTATTGTCTGTCGCTTCGGAGTGCCGAAGGCTATCACTGTAGATAATGGAACACAGTTCGACTCCGAAAATTTCAGAAATTTCTGTGACCAAATTGGCACGAAGATCCACTTTGCATCAGTAAGGCATCCGGAGTCGAATGGGCTTGTTGAAAGGGCCAACGGCATCATAATGACAGGAATAATGAAGCTAATTTTTAATCAACCAAGGGGAAAATGGCCAGATCAGTTGACCAAAGTGGTGTGGAGCCACAATACAACAACATCAAGGTCTACAGGCTTTACCCCATTTAAGTTATTATTTGGTGACGAAGCAATAACTCCAGAAGAAGCTAAAGCTGGATCAATAAGAGTGGTAGCTTCGGCAGAATCAGGTGCCGAAGACACTTGCCTTGTGGAAAAAGATGCCTTAGAAGGGATCAGGCTTCAGGCCGTGGAAAATATCAACAAATACCAGGCTGAAACAATCAAATGGCGAGATAGAAAAGTCCGGCTAAAAAATATTGAGCCAGGACATTTCGTGCTTCGAAGAGTGGCCAACCCGGATACAGTGGGCAAGTTGCAACTGAAGTGGGAAGGGCCTTTCTTAGTAGCATCTTCGTCAAGGCCTGGTTCGTACAGACTAAAGGACATGGATGGAAAAGAAATTCCAAGATCTTGGAATGCCGATGAGCTTCGGCGGTTCTATGTATAACTTGATGTAATTTTACCTTTTCTTTTCTTTTTTATGGCACCCTTTTCCTTTCCAAAGGGGGAGAAAGGTTTTTAATGGGGCCATCATATGTAATTTTCCTTTTTAGTTTTATAAGAGCAAAATCCCCCAAAAGATGTAAATGTAAAAGCTGAGAGCGCACCATCGAGTGCCGAAACTGAAAAAGAGAAAAAAAAAAAGCTCCGAAGACGTCCCTAAGGGGATGCAGAGCTTACAGCGAAAAGTCAACGCTGATTCCGCCGAAAGTAAAAGGCGAAGAAGCTCCAAAGTCGTTCCTAAGGGAATGCAGAGCTTATACCGTCTAAGTAAAAGACGAAGAAGCTCCAAAGACGTCCCTAAGGGGATGCAGAGCTTACAGCGAAAAGTCAACGCTGGTACTGCCTAAGTAAAAGGCAAAGATGCTCCAAAGTCGTTCCCAAGGGAATGTAGAGCTGATGTGTGGTCGATTCTAAAGGAGTAATCGTTGAGAATGTGGCTTCGGACATACGCTTCGGACATTCATTTGCACATTACATCACATCATGGCATGTGCATGCATAAGCATTCATTCATAGCATTTGTGTTCCTAAGTGGTTGCTTCGGCACAAAGAAAAGTTTCGGAGAAATGGTTTGTTATGATTCATTATGTAAAAGAAAAGTTTCGAAGTGGTTTTTTATGAATCGTTGTGTAAAAGAGTAGTAGTCTTTTATGTTTTCTTATGTAAAGAAGACCTTCGGCAGAAAAGAGTAGTAGTCTTTTATGTTTTCTTTTGTAAAGAAAAGCTTCGGCAGAAAGAAGAAGTGGTCTTTTAGGCTTCGTTGTGTACGAAAAGAAGGGAAGGTGTTTTTTCGCCTTCGGCTCAAAAAACTGATTTCGTCCACATCAAAGCGCCTCAAGCAAAGGGTAAGAATATTACAAGGTATGTACAAAGTTCCTTGAAGACAGTTTAATTGTATTTACAAGAATTGTTACAAAAACATCCTGAGTTTTTCTACAGAACATTTCTACTGATCTTCATCAAGTTTCAGCTACGGCAGCAGCTTCGGCAACATAACTTAGGCATCATCTTCATCTTCGACATCCTACATGAATTAAGAGATTATAAGTAAAAATCAAGAGCAAAGGAAAAGGTAACTCCGAAGTATCATTTCTTACTGGTTCAAGATGACTGCGTGCTTCGTCTCCAGCTTTCTCCCGCCCGCCCTTGGTCCATATCATTTTTATAAATCTATTGGAGATACTTCGGGCGAGGTCAGGCATATCATCCAGGATTGATGGAGATAAGCTGAAGTTGGGCCTGTTGACAATTTTTCCGTGGTCGCAGCCGGCCTTCAGAAATGCAGCAGCAGTGCCCCGAGAAGCCACCCAGGCACAGAAGTCACCATGCCCAGCTATGACTTCGTCGAGCTCGTCAATCTCCCCCTCAATATGTTCGAAGGTCTTCGGCAGATCTTCAGCTGAGGGGGTGAATTTTTCACTGCTGGCTCCAACTGAGTAAAAAATCTTTTTTAGTCGTTGAATGCACTTGTTGCTAAAATTCAAGCAGTTTTCTTGAAGATTTGTCAGTAGTTTTCTCAAATCTGAATTTTGCTGAGCTTCGGCTTCAAGTTTTGCACTAAGATCTTGTTTTTCTCGTTCGAACTGCTCAGACTGGCGGAGAAGCTTCGTATTCAGTTCTGATATCTTTGCTTCAGCTTCCGCCAATAAACCTTCGGTTGCCTGGAGCTCAAAGTTCTTCTTCTCGAAAGCATCTGATTGCTCCTTTATTTTGTTTTCCAAATTTCCAATTATAACTTCATGCTTTTTATCTTCAAGATCTTGTTGCATTTGCAAGGCTTTGCTCAGCAGCATACTCTGCACGAATACAACCTTCGTCAGACATGTTTTTATTAGAAGCGACAAAAATTAGGTGGCAAGTTGTTCACCTTGAAGTTGGAGTAAAATAAACTACCAACGACATGTTGTCGTCGGTAGCGGCTGATGTCTGACTCTAGCTTCGGAAAACCGATACTCTTTGATAGAGTACCGATTACCTTAGCACCGGTCTGGTCTCGAATGCAGCCTAGTTTTTCATCATCTACACCTCCAAATAGGAGGGCACCTGGCTTGTAGCCGCAGGATTTGGCATATTCTTTAAGTTCTTCTATTTCGTCCTTTGTCAGCTTCTGCCCAATCAAATTCTGAAAGGAGTAAGCTTCGTCATCTGAAGTATCTTCGGCTATTTCTTTTCCTTTTTCAGGCACTGTGGCCATGGATTTTTCAGTAACAGCACCGGCTTCTTCTGCATCTATGTCTTCCAAAATTTTGTTAATATTCTCAATGGTTGTTTCTAAATTAACCTCTTCGGCTGTATCGGCTTCGCCAGCCGCGACCTCCGAAGGGGCGACTTCAATGTTCTTGGTGCTTTCGGCAGCTGCTGTTTTCTGAACTGAAGCTCTTGGAGGTGTCTTATCGATAACTTCAGTTACCGCAATGATTCTTTGCCGTTTGTGTTTGCTCATCTTCGCCTGATCCGGCTCGTCCACCTTTTGAAAAAGCTTCGTCAGTCGGAGCCCTAATGGACTTAGCTTCGTGGGCATAGGTTCAGTCATTACCTTTAAAATTTCTTCCACGTCGCTGGTAGAAGGCGGTGTGGGGGTCCTTTCTTCTTCGGATATTTTTCGTTTCGGACTCGATATTTTCCTTTTCTTCGGGATTTTCTTCTCTGCTGCTGGTTGCTCTTCATCCTTTGTCAGAATTTCAGTTACTCTTTTTCTTTTGAGGCCCTCGGCACCCTTGTTCAACTGCTCATAGTCTGGGTACTCGAAGCCCAGGGCATCAAATACTCGGTTCAGCCTTCGCTTCGGTCGAGTGCCGAAGGCCGCTGTCATTAATTGATCCTCCTTTTTGGAATAATTCCCCAAGATTTCATTGCACATTGTCTCAACTGTTTCTAACCATTCTTTGCAGGGCTTCTTAAAGTATTTCTTGAATTTAAAGTGATAGGGCAGACGGACCAGCTCCCCCTTCTTCTTTTCTCCCTTCAGCTTCGGCATTTCCCACTCTTTTAGAGTAGGGAAGACTCTGAATGCCAAAAATTCCTGAACTAGATCCCTGGTGCCAATATGTTTTGAAATGATTTCAAACTCACCCAGAGCAGCCCAGGTAGGACCCTTTAAGTCGCCGATGCGGCAGCGTGGCCTCGTCTCTCCGAAGATTAACTCCAGAGGGCTTTGTACCAATTTTTCCCTGTCTTCGTCAACTTTCACATAAAACCATTCAGATTTCCAGCCTGCTGGCCATTTGCTTCGGTAGCTGATGACAGGGCACTTTGTTGTCTTTCGGTAGGCAAAATTATAGCAGCCAAAATTTTCATGAAGTCCATCTTTTCTGGCCTTTGTCTGGTAGTGTAATTCGTGAACCCGGCAGAAGCTGTCGGCAAAAGGTTCCACAGCTTGGCTCCGAAGGGCCCAGATATAAACATTGAGCCTAACGATGGCGTTAGGAGTCAATTGATGAAAAAAGATACCAAACCTCCTCAATATCTCTGCAATAATATTGTGCAGAGGAAATCTCAGCCCAGCCTTTAAAAAGCTTTTAAAAATAACAATCTCATCCTTCCCTGGCTTCGGGGTGGTTTCTTCTCCCCCGAAGCGGAGTAGCTTCTTCTGATCTTCAGTGAAATAACCCGCTTTCACCATCTTCGACAGTTCAGCTTTTGAAACAGTTGATTTTCCAAAATCCAGGTGACTGGGCTTGCTGGGCGTAGCAATGTGGTAGTCATCTTCGGAGTCAGTCCCATCAATGTTTTCTTCTTCTTCTTCGGCTGTTGTCGGGTTTGCTTCGGCAGCAGGCCTCTCTTCCGCAGTAACTAGACCGGAGCGCTGCATCGCTTCGGAGATGGGCACAGTGTCTGAACCTTCGGCTTCGTCTCCCTCGCGCACAACTTTGGCAGTAGATCGCACTCGTGCCATGTAATTCTTAGTTTGGGGAAGTTAGAAACTTTTTTCTTTTTTCTTTTCTCCGAAGCTCTCCTTTCTGACGAAGCAAGCGTCGAGACGGACCTTCGTTCGATTATGAGTGTCAAGCTTCGGCTATGGTGGAAAATTTTGGCAGAAAAACAGTGCAAATAGCAATGAATGCTGTGGTAACTTCACACCTACCCGCTTGTTTATATAGTGCTGCAGGTAAGAAGGCGAAGCGGCAAGATTTTTACACCAGACGGGCGGTCACTTGTACTCGCTGAGCAGTGGACCGCAAAGATCAAACAGTAACTCTGCAAGGTGGGCCTGGCACGAGCCCGGAATCCGGATCGTTTCTCCGCAACGAGCTCAGGGAAGGTGTTTTTTGGACCTTCGGCTTCCCGAAGCTGAAGAGGCTCTTTTTTCACGGGTCAAGCTCGTTACGAAAAACGATCTAGCACCGCGAAAGGGGCTACTGTTGGGGTCGTGCTTCGGTGCGCCGAAGGTCTCACACGAAGAAGCAGCTTCGGCTGGAGTCGTCTTCAAGAGATGGCCGAAGGTTCCTTTTCATGGAGCTTCGGCGTTTTAAACCGACATAGAGATAGAATGACCTTTTTATTCATATAGGTCTGAGTCAATGTTGTAAACATTTGTAAGGGGCATGATTGTAATTTGTCACAGGCTGCGACCTGTGCCTATAAATAGATGAACAGTACCTCTGTACTATTCACGCGAACCTGTCATTTGCCTTCGCATTACACTTGTATTCCTGCCTTCCTCAGGACCAAAGGTACATTTGTCATTTATATTCATTCGTATTAATTGAAATGGAAATGATTCTACGTTAACATTTGAATGTCCATTTTATATCTCATGGTTTATATGAATGCTTCACCATACGTTATTATGCTTACGAAGGTGTGTCCTTCATAACCTTCGTCCGAAATTCCTTATGTCCCGAAGGGATGTAACGAAGTGGAGGACGAAGGACCTTAATATTTAACATTTTCTGTGTTGCCTTGTTCTTAACTTTTAGCATTTGAGAACAAGCCCCCAACAATTACTCACGAGTAATTGGGTTCGAATGATTGATTCTCAAACCCATATCCGCTTACTCAATGGGTGAGGATTTTGTCCTATATTTATACCTATGGGGATAATTTTTGTTTCATACCCTAACCCTAATAGGAGAATTCCCCACAAGTTAACAGGTATCGGGTCCCCATTAGCATCTCTAGTCACAATAGTTACCTAGAGGGAGTCATTTGGTCCACCTACTATTAGGCTGGTTTAACCTTCATCTATTATATCGATAGGTAATATTGTTGTGCGATTGGTATCCATCGGTGCTACTTGATTCAGTCGATCAGTTAGGGGTGTTTGGTTTGAGAAATCACTCCATCCAAATTGATGTGGTACATTATAGTTTCATTTCTCAAATTTGGTGAGTTGAATCTATTCCTCATATTAGTAGTAACTATGAGAAATGAGGTGGTGAGAGATCAACTCATTCTATTCCACAAACCAAACAAAAACAGTGAGAAGATGGTGGATGAATTCATTTCTCAAACCAAACACCTCATTAATGCACCAACCTGTGGTCAATTAGTATCGATGGTGTTGAAGTCGAATCGATCCACACGGTGGACAATCGATCGATATCAAACTTGATTAGTAGCTCGTGCTATTTTGATCGTTTAAAGTTTAAAAATTCTAAAAATCAAAAAGAAAAATTTGATCTACCCTATATATAGATGGGTGTTTAGCTTCGTTCGCCCTCAACACTCTTCAATTTAATTGTCTTTCTTCATATTATATATTTATATACTCTCATTCTCTGTTTCAGTATAGATCTTAGCGGAGTCGGAAATTTTAAAGCTTCACTGACTTGCTCAATGAACAGTCTCCACAATGTCCTGAGACCCCTACCAGTGTGGAAGAGATCTTCTTCGATGGTCTTTCTCTCATACATCATCTTCGGGAAGATGTTTTGCCCATCCCCACCCTCTATTTCCATACGTATATCCTTCTCTTTTGTATCCCTATCGATCATCCATGGATGCTCCTCCTCCCAATGAAAATCCTACCAACGACGCCCCAACTACCACTGAAGCTTCTAACATTGACACTTCCACTTCTCAACATTTCACTTATCCATACCTTCCTTTATACTTATATGGGTATCTATATGGTGCTCCTCCAAATGTATCGTATGGCGCTTCTCCTCCGTTTACTCCTCCATTTGGTGCTCCTCCCTCATATAGTGCCCGTCCTCCATTTCATCCTTCTACATGCACGATAGTGCTCCCAAGCATCGGTGAAGGGACTAAATGAAGAAACAGTTTCCTTACATCGGTGCTCCTTAATTTCGACGGTGAGACTAAATGAAGACGGAGGACAAAATCTTAAGCACATATATATTTTTGTGAATTTGACACAATTTTAAGTCGATAATAGTTTTTGAGTAAATTTATAGATCAACATGTGGAAATGGCAAGAAGAGATCGATCTTCTAGGGCTAAATAGCCAGTACCTACAGCTCCACCATAAAAGTTCCTCGCTACTGTACCCCTAAGCAACTGAAGGATCAGTGGTCAATAAGCAACTGAAAGATCACCCTCTTTGATGGCATCTACAACCGCTTGTACATGCCCCAACGGACTGGAGCATATGATGTTATGCTGCTCAAAGCGACTAATGTGAGCTTCTGCAACAGGCCTTCTGCAACAGGCCTAGTGAAACCGACTTCGAACTAGAGCGTATGTGGTGTGCTCTTTGGCATCAACCAAGTGGTGTGCACGACAGAGTGACGATAATTTAGTGATGGGAGCAAAAAAAATCTCAATTTGGACGATGGTCATAGCTGTGTCCATCACGCTTTATTGACTACGATAGGGTAAAAGCTCAATACAAAGAGAAAGGGCTATCAACAAGTAGCAGCAAGTTCCCAATCATAGAGAAGAGGATGTTGAACAAGCTTTATAAGATTAACCAGAGGATGAATGAATTAATCGAAATTGTTTGAGCAGTTCAACAAGTTGTTAAATCGCTCCACCGTCGATATAGTTAATGTGACGGTCGATAAAAAGATAGCTAGGTTGGATCCAACGTTACCTCGCTAATAATAAGTGGCTGTCATCCCTGTGAAACTAAAACTAGCTGGTAGCCCCTAGCTAATACATATTACATAGTAGTTATTTAGTTACTTGGTTGGTCTACTTACATGCACTACTAGTATTGTAGCAACGATTTTTAACCTCTAAGTAACTATTACCGCAGGTGGGTCCTGCTCTGCCGCCAGCAGTATGAACTTGTGCACAATCCGCTACTACTTGATGATCCAGCAGGCAGCAGCATTCGCGCTGCTGTGCATTTTACCGAGATGGACTGGCTGCCTGACCAGGGGGGGATTGACTTCGTCTGGGCCCACGAGCCAGTCACCCCATGAACCTAGGGCCCAGTCCGAACGCGCCTCCCACGGCGGCGCGTGCGACTCCCCAGCATGGGAAATAAGGGGGTGTTTGGTTGCCCCTGCTAAAGTTTAGCCCGGGTCACATCAAGCGTTTGACTTTCAAATAGGAGTATGAAATATAGACCCAACCAACTGGACTAGATTCGTCTCGTCTTTTAATCTTCGGCTGACAAATTAGTTTTATAATCCGACTACATTTAATACCCGGAACGGAGGTTCAAACATTCGATGTGATAGGGGCTAAAATTTAGTTTGGGGTAACCAAACACCCCCTAAATAGATGTCCCAATTACCCATCGAGCCGTCGTCGTGGAGCGGCAGGATTTGAAAATCTCGCGAGAGGCCTTGTCCTTGTCCACTTCCTCCGCTTCGCCGTCCTCAAAGCAGCGGAAGGGGAGAGGCCAGGGTGCAGCAGCAGGACCCCCAACGGCAACCTCCGCCACGCACCACGGAGCAACCAAGCAGCAGGTGCCGTGCGCGCGGTTCCCACTTCCCTCCTCTCCCTCTCTCTGTCGCTAGTCGCTAACTTCTCGATTCGATCGCTGCGGTTGCCGGGCGGGCGCGTCGTCTGTTCTCTCTCTCTCTGTTCTCGATTACTTCTCGTTCGTGCAGTGCAGATGAACTCTTAATGTTCGTTTTTTTCTTCTTCAAGTTCTGCTTTGTTCTGTGACATAAGTGATCAGTAATCAGTTCTTGTTCCCTAACCTGTGAGGGATATCACAAGCCTGAAAATACCAATCTACGATACAGATCTAGAAACCACGAATACATATTTTGTCGGGGCTGACAGGGGGGGGGAGATATTCTGTGGCATCGGAACTCTGTAACACTGTTGGTTTCTGTGAACGCTTCAGGTAAGGCAAGGTAAGTGACGAGACAAAGATGGTGCAGGAGGAGCTGCCGCAGGCATGGTGGTTCGACAGCCACAACCTCGCGAGGCCGTCGCCATGGCTGAACAGCACGCTCTCAGGTTTCGCCTCTCTCTCCTGAATCTGTATGCTCTGCTGTTCTTACTGCGTGCCTTTTAGCACGTGGATCTGTCTTCGTTTTGTAAACGGGAAAACATGCCGAACTGTCTTTGTTCTGTATGCATAGCTTTATTTTGTTAGCATGTATCTTCTTTGCGTGGATATGCGCTAGTACTAATATTTATTTGCTTTGTTTATGCCATGATGAAGTACCTGAAGTTTTCGTTCGATTATTACAATTCCATTTTGAGTTTACCTGGGAATTTCTCTATTGATCATTTACCCGAAAAGTGTCTTGACAATCCACAGACCACAGGGTTAGTTTAGAATCGTTTTAGCATGCTGTAGTTATCTTTAATCTAGATTGCTCATTTGCACTTGACATTACTTCACAACTGAATCTATTGCTCACTTGCACTTGACTTTACATGGCCACATGGGAATTTATAACCTTGTTGTAGTTATCTCTAGGACCTTTGGGCTTTGATGGATGAAAGTGATGAAACTACCGCTGCTTACTGACGAGAGGTTATTGTGCTTGTTGGTCTCAGAGCTGGATGACAAGACCAAGCAAATGCTGAAGCTGATCGACCAAGACGCGGACTCGTTCGCCCAGCGCGCCGAAATGTACTACAAGAAGCGGCCGGTGCTGGTGGACATGCTCGGCGACCTGTACCGCACGCACCGCTCGCTGGCGGAGCAGTACGACCTACTGAAGCACGGCAGCGGCACACGGCACACGGTGTTCGGCCTGTCGTCCTGCACACAGAGCCGGTCGTCGACGAACGGCAGGACCACTCCTCGCTCCTCCTGCTCGGCCTCCATGTACGACTCGGAGTCCGAAGTGGACGACCCTGGGCAGGAAGAATACGAGGCAGAGCAGCTGGCGCGTGCGGGGATGGCCAAGACGGAGTCGCCGCCGCCGCCGCCGGAGCAGCAGCAGCAAGAACAGCGTGAGCAGGCGGAGCAGCAGATGCGCGCGGAGATCGAGAGGCTCAAGGCGCAGAACGCGGCGCTGCAGAAGGCGGCCGAGGAGAGCGCGGCGGCGCTCAGGGCGGAGCTGGCCGGGAAGGACGAGGAGAAGCGGGAGGTGATCAGGCAGCTGGCGTCGTCCATGGACGTGATGAGGCAGGAGAACCTCACGCTGCGCGAGCACATCAGCAGGGGATCGTCGAAGCGTTCCTCTGCGCCCCGCGCGGGAGCTGCGTTCGATCTCAGGAAGGTGGCCAGGGGCCTCTTCTCCGCGAGGCTGTTCACCGCGCACTGCAGGCCTACGGGCCCCATCGTCGCGCTCTGAGCAGGATGGGATCGTGAAGAGAGACAGCGTAGATATGCATTTGTTGTAGGCGAGTGATGTGCATATTATAGGATGTCATCGATCGATATTCCCTCCGCTGTCTGTTTCTCAGGTTCAACTAAACTAGAGGGAGCGCTCGTTTCTTACTATGATGGCGTAGTAGTAGTAGTTAAACTGTAGTTAAATATTTACTAGTCATATGGATGCATGTTTGTATGATGGCGTTAATTATTGTTAAGTATTATTTTTTCAGTTCCTCATCTGCTATGACTATGATTTTTGGACCTGGGTAGAAGATTAGTCGTGGACTTCTCATGATTGTATTTTCGAAATTGCGGGTTCCCCCTATCGCCGAAATAAACGAGTGTTGAGTGTTCACGACGCGTCGTCATTGGTACGGCCGCGGGCAGGGCTGCATTGCATATTAGTCCAAAAAAATTGTAACACGTGATATGAAAAGAAAAAAAGTGCAGGTCAGAAATAATATACAAAATCCAAATAAAAAGGGGCATTCCGAGAATCGAACTCGGGACCTCTCGCACCCAAAGCGAGAATCATACCACTAGACCAAATGCCCTTTTGTGAAGAGTTTGCTATCAAGAGATTTATAACTTTCATTTTTTGATCTCGAAACCGCATTGCCTCAGTGCTACTGAATTTTGGCGTCGTCGTGCGGTGCCTTGTGCTCAGCAGGCTGCCGTGTGAATGGCAGGCACACGGGAGGGTAGTACAAACAAGGGGGTGCTGCTAACTCGCCCGGCCTCTCTTGCATTGGATCCAGCGATTCCAGAGGAGATCCAAAAGCCTCCGCTGCGCGGACACGCACGGCAATTGTCTGGCTCTCCAAACGGTTCTTATTCAAAATATTTATTCTAAAATATAACAGTTTTAAGTCACACCTAAACGACCTTAAATGATAAAACAAATAATAACAAAATAAATAATAACTCAAGATTTTTTTAATAACACAAGTGATTAAATTTAAAAAAAAATCAGTGGTGTCGTATATCTAATCTAAGTTCTTAAAACTTGACCCAGTTTCGAGCGCAGGCCGCGTTTCACGGGTTCGACACCTATCGCTTGCTGGCGTGTGGCGGTAGACATTCAGACGCGCCAACCTATGCCCCGCGACCCCACCACATCCTGCTTCACGCCAGCGCCTGGAATCCAGGCGGGCTAGCCTTCGTTCCACCTAGCTGGGTCACGTCGGTTACTGGGATAGTGTCGCCGTACTACACCGCACGTCGCAGCATCCAACAATTGATGTGGGCACAGTCCTCTTCTCGTCCCATCACGAGCAGCTCTATCCGTGCTGGTTCTCTCGGGCGCCTCTCCAATCCCCACTCCTCCCTCCCTCCCTCTCTCTTTGATCCTTAAACCGGATTCACCAGCTTCGTCGTCGCCGACCAGGCCGACGCCGGGCCCGGCGCGCTGCTGGTGGACTGCCTCAGCCCGCGCTACCAGTCCGGGTTCTTCTTCTCCCCACACAGCGCTGGACACAGTCATTCCTGTCAACTCCGTCAGCGTCTTCCTCCTACTGTTCTGGTTCCTATACAGCGGCACCCGGGCGGCGGTGAGCGCGCATGCTGGCACGCACACTACGCCGTCGCCGACCTCGCGCTCGACACGCTCGCCGCCGCACGCTTCTTCGGAGTGGAGGAGCTCCTGCTGCTCACCCAGGTAACCATACCAGACCAACCAATTCAAGCGTCTCCCTCCTCCCTCCCAACTACAATCCTTGATATGCTGGTTTCTTCTCCAGGTAATCCTATTCTTCCTCCTCTCGTCTGGATGAAAGATAAATAAGAAATAAATAAATAAATAAAATGGAAAAAACGGTTGGGGAAAACAACATCGATTTTTTGCTTCCAATTTATTTTTTATGTCTGCTACTTGAGGGAATTGTCCATGTTTATGATCTCGTGGTAGTTTGCCATTGATGCTTGCTACTGTAGTACATGGACAAATCTCGAAGAGGGAAGCATTCGATTCAACCAAAGGCTTAGGCAAAATTGTGCCACTGTCATCAGACGGTCAGAGTGTGTGAAGTGGAGGGATGTTATCGTTCCCTACGGCAAGCCAGTGCCATCATCAGTTACGAGCTCTGAACTCCTGCACAATCACTACAACGTCTACAACGCATCCCAGGTCCATCGTCTGAACTACAAAAAAGGATTTACCTTCCTGGCAACCCACAAGTACCTGGGTTTATCCTTCTTAATCTGAGTTATTAAAACCTGACCGGGTTTGGACGCTTCCCCGCACTCCACGGAGCTTCAACCAGCGCGCGTGCGACCCTTGGCGACTGCTCAAATTGGGCAAACTTTTAGAAATGAGGTTTGTGTTTTCTATCACATTTCTACAAATGGCTACTACTAATTGCTGTGTTATATGCCATTCCACTCAATTATGGCATGTCTCGGTCGCTGCTTATTCAGTGCCTCAAAGGTTAACACTTACTAACAATTTTTTTCTTTCCAATTTGATATATTCCTTTTGTTCTTTTGTTTATATATGCTTGTTACGCTGGATGGAATTGTAAGCTATTACACTACTGCTATTTACAGAGAACTGTTAATAATGAGACACTTGGTCACTTACTGTTGTGCAATTTCCATAAAAGCGTAAAAGACTGCATATTATTTTCTTGTCCATCAAACTTATGGTGCCATCAATAGCTGCATGTTTTCGTGAATCGTCCCTATGTGCCTTGAAAACATTATCCTCTAAAAAGGATCCTCAATATTTATGTTTTCTGAAACAGATTATTTTTCATGCCCAATCTTGATAAGTCTTCTGCTTCCTCTTCCACCAGTTTTATTGTCTGACACTCGACTATCATCTAAAAAACATGGCAGACTACTCCTAAAATACAACATTCTTAATCCATGTTGCAACAAAACATCAAAGAACGTGAACCAGAGAAAGCACAGGATCAGCTATATGAATAATCACCATGGAAAGAACAGCCTGGGCCACCATTGCCTCAACCCACGCGCATGAATTTGTTTGTGTGAAACTGCACTGGAGATTGTAGCGCCCGATAGGGCGCTGTCCTGCCCTAGTTTATTGAATGTAGGCAGTATCTTCTAATCTAAGTCATCATAAAGCAACACTTTACATTTCGGTTACAACACAAGCACATTTGCTAGTAATAAGGTCCAGTTTGGTAGGTGAAAGTGCATTCATCCCTTTTGTGAGTTTTGGTAATTTGGATAACAACACATTTAAAGGTCTAACATGTTTGCTAAGTGTTGAACAGGAAATTCAGTATGATGAACATACTTGAATAGTGTATAATGATCAGTGAACAAGGTTCAACACAAGGTCAAATAACCAGTGAGACAATGCAAATGGATATAGTATGGTCTCTATATTGGTTTGAATATATGGACAAGTTCTGAGAAATCACTATGCATAAATATGATCATAATAGAGGTTGAAGTGATTAAGAGGATTGGTCAAGCCAAAGTGAATAAGATATGAGGAATCGTGAATTGGCTTGACCATATTACCATTAGTCCATATATGAATATATGAGAATCAAACTAGAGCTTGATTGATCTTAGCAGTTATATCTAGATGACATTCAAGCAAGGTTCACAATATTGAAGAAATGATTCTCTCAATGGATGCTCAATAGGATGTGACTCAAGAATGGCTTGATAGGGTGAAGATAGCAAGGAAAGGGCTTCGAGGAACTAAGCGAAGGTGAAGGTCAAGCGATGGCTTGTAGACCGAGGTACCATGACTAAGGTGAAGAAGAGAGTACTTGCACTAAGTCGATGAACTAATCAGCTATGAAGAGTTACAACATGTTGATGACTTGAAGCCATGATTTGAACTCATATATGGTGAAATGGCACAAGTCACAGGCTCGATTTGTGTTTGCTTCAAAAGGTGAGACAAAGATGTTTGTGATCCTTATGAAGCAACGCCATGGAGAAATCACACATGAGACACCAATGACTCAAGGAGTTTACTTAATTAATTTTATTTAGTTTGAGTATAGGAATCGTCGTACTATAAAGGGGATCCAAAAAGAAGGTTGGTGTTTGCCAAAGCTCAAACCTCTATATTCAAAAGCTATTTTTGAAAAACAAAAATCTCTTTAACATTCTATGGTAGACCATGGTTAGGTTTGAGAAACCTAGAGTGTTCTTGTTGAAAAGCAGCTGAACTTCTTCAACTGCAGCTGAGCTTTTCAGCTGAGCTGAACTTCAGCTGAGTTGAGCTTCTTCAGCTGCAGCTGAGCTAAACTTTAGCTGAGTTGAGCTTCTTCAGCTGCAGCTGAGCTTTTCAGCTGAGCTGAACTTCAGCTGAGTTGAGCTTCTTCAGCTGCAGCTGAGCTGAACTTCAGCTGAGTTGAACTTTCTCAACTCCAGCTGAATTTCAACTTCAACTTGGGTCCAGGCAGGTTCAACCGGGGTCCAGGGCAAGTTCAACCGGGGTCCAGAGAGGTTCAACCGGTGTCCAGGGAAAGTTCAGCCGGGGTATTTTCCTCGTACCTCACTGGTCAAAACCGGTTGAACCGGTCTTAGGGGAGGTTCAACCGGTGTTAGGGTCAGCTGACCGGTCTGACCTCCTGACTGGCAGACTGACTGCCAGTCTGACCCCCAGGCGATTGAACCGGCCCTAGGGGCGGTTCAACCGGTGTCAGGACCTGTTTTGCAGTCTGACTTGCAATCTGCCAGTCTGACTGGCAGACTGTCTGTCAGCCTGCCCCAGGCGGTTGAACCGGTCTTAGGGGCGGTTCAACCGGTCTTGGTCAACTTGACCAGTCTGCAGGTCAGTCTGCGCGTCAGTCTGCCAGTCAGACTGGCGGACAGGCTGCCAGGCCTGCCAGGGGCGGTTCAACCGCCCTAGGGGGCGGTTCAACCGGTCTCAGGCTGAAAAATCTGCCCAACGGCTAGTTTTGAGCTCCACCTATATATACTCCCTCCTACCTCTCTCCCCACGCACAAGAGCACGACCCAAACTCCATTTCTAACTTGAAGAACACCTCCCAGTCTCTCTCACACATCTCTTGCATCTCCCATTTCAAATTTTTGGAGAGAAATCTTTGAGTGAGTTTGAGAGCTGTGGTTTTTGTGCTTCATCTCCAAATCTCTCTTGCTCCTCTTCATTCGAGCTTTGGTACTACATCGAGTTCTTTGTGGATTCATTACTCTTGGAGCTTCTAGCTCCTAGACGACTAAGTGTCTCTTGTGAGTCTCCAAATCTTGTGGAAGACCATAAGAAAGTTTGTATTACCCGCTCGTTTGAGCAAAGATTAGTGTGTGAGCTTGACCTTTGTGGTCGGCAAAGGGAGGATTAGGGTTGAAAGAGACCCGTCTCTTTGTGGGCGCCTCAACGAGGAAGTAGGGCACCTTAGTGGTGTGACCGAACCTCGGGATAAATCTTGTGTCTCTTGTGTTCTTGTTCATTGTGCTTATTCGTGTTCTTCGTTCTCTCACCATTCCGTGAAAGATTTGTTTATATCTTTTTGGTGTGTGGATTTTGAGAAGTGCCCTTCTCAGATCTACTACTTTGAACCCTGTGGATCATTTAGAATATCTCATTTCCAAAGTTAACTGGGTGAATTTCGAGATCAATTCAGTTTTACCCAGTTTGCTTCTAGTTTTTGTTGAAAAAGTTTTAACTTGCCTATTCACCCCCCCTCTAGGCAACTTTCAGTAGGTTCTTTCTCTGCCAGCTTCAACTAGGGATGACAACGAGGAATTTTCCGTCGGCTTTTACCTCCCCATACTCGTCCTTGCGATGAAATTTTTTCCCCACGGTGATCCCCACGGACGCTTGCGGGAGATATTTCTTCCCCATCCCTATTCCTTGCGGGGATAAATCCCCGTCCGGGATCCCCATTCCCGCTTAAATTATAATTAGATCGTACTTCATTTGTTATTAATGTAAAACATTGTCACTTATACACATTGTTAGATGTAAAAATCATTATGTGTACATTAAAATGAACATATTTGTACAACGGGTGATCTCTTGATAAGGTAATTATTTATTTTTATCATTAATTATTACATGAAAACATTGTCACATGTAAGTTTAATGGGTCCCCATAGTGAATAGGGATGAGAATGCTTCTCTATCCCCATCTCTGTTTACCTGTCGGGGGAGAATTTTTTTTCCCGTTTATATCCCCGTGGGGAAAAACTTTCCCATCCCCATTCCCTAATAGAGGAATTCCCCGTGGGTCCTCATTGCCATCTCTAGCTTCAACCTTGGTTCTGGCTCCTCTAAAAAACAATTTCCTCCTTGTTTCCATAAAGAGCTCTAGAAAGAGCACCCTATTTAGTTGAAAAAATAGCTCTTCCTATAACTTCTCCTACGATGTAGCGTCTACAAAGAGAAAAACATGGTAGAGATACCGATAGAAGCTTCTTTTTCTGGCTCCTGGCTTCTGTTGTGTTTTTGGAGGAGCTCCTTCTCTTTTGTAGGAAGAGCCTATCAAAAAGCCTTCTCTTTGATAGATTTTTTTTCAAGGAGTTGTTGGAGGAGCCTTTGAAGAAGTCATAGCAAAGGGACCTAACTATGAAAATATGCATAAATTATGCACCCTCATTAAACATGCATAAATTATGCACCCTCGTTTTTTTTCTTTTTTACGCGCATGGTGGATTCATGCGTCGTGAACATGCAATTTGAGGAAGATTGATGAACTAGATTTGACCCCATAAAGATCCTGCTTAGCATTTTGCTTACATTAGGATCCTGCTCGTTGAGATGCTGGACTGGTGCAGTGAACGTTTAGATCACGCATTTGCCGAGAAAGACTCACGTCATCACGTGACAGTCTTGTTTGGATGTAGATGTATTATCCTTAATATATATGGGTCGAAGAGGGTTAGGATCAAAATTAGTTTAAATTCCACTACAACACAAGTATAATACTAGTGTATTGAAACAAGCTCTGAAACCTTATCTCTCACCAATCTCGATGTCATGATCACAGCATCATGTTCCATTCCTCGGGCAAGAACAGATTACACCACACTGCGTATTCATCCCATCCGCTCGTGTCCCCCTGTGTCTTCCCACCATCATCCAGCACCCACAGGCCACAGCATAGCTGCAAGCTGAAGCACTGAAAATCCCAGCCAAGAGATAACGCCAATGGCAGTTCCTCGTGATATTTGTTCAACTAGAAGAGAACATCTGTTTCAGTTTTACAAAGATTCCTATTCAAACAGCGCTGGCAATCAACAGTCCTTTCACATCCAAATGGTCAGGTCCCAGAAAATCTTCCAGGGCGATATCAGCAGAACAAAATGTTTCTGAAAGTTCCTACTTACCCCCCAAGAAAAAAAAATGACTTCATCTACAAAAATTGGAAGTAGAATATGAACTCATGATCTTGCAGCACTCCATTCAGTTTGGCATGCACCAATCCATGCCGAAAGATAGGAGGTGGTCATGATGAACCCCCGAAAACCTGGAATACCATGGTTTGTTAATAACTGGTGGACACAAGAAGTTAAGAGGCATTTCCATGAGGGGTGAAACTTACGCCAGCCAAAATGTCTTTTGAAAGCGTGGATTTAGTTTTGGCATCTGTCTCCCCAACTGGTTTCTTTTGAGGAATTGAACGGGCAGTTTTTGTTTCTGGGACATTACTGGCTTCTGCTCCTTCTGTCTTCTGCCTCTGTTTCAGTCAAGGATAGCAAGTTTATAAAAAATTCAAGGCAAGTCACAAGAGATTGTATTAAACAACTGCAATAGTATAGTCCATGACGATTACATCTGCCTAGGATAGAAGGAACGTGATTCCACCACAGCAAGTTTATAAGATGTCATTACTAAACGGAGTCCTAAAGAGCTATATTAACAGGACAAACATTTGACAACCAGTTCGACAACAATCAATAGAACAATGACGTCAGATACTTTACATTGGCAATTGTTCCTTTGTGCATTAAACAAAACAGAACCAATGAGAAAATCTTTTAATATGAGTATAGATTAAGCCATTAAGGGACAGCAACAAGTATACAGACCAGTGTTAACAGTTAAACAGCAACACAAGCAAATTTTGATACATTGTACGTATGCAAAATATGACGAACCTTTTTCCTACGCTCTTGAATGTGTTTCAACGCACGAGATTTTTCAATGTTGGACAGGTAGTGATCACGTTGTTTCTTTGCTGCTGCTATCTCCAAGGTTAATTTCTGCTCTCTGATATGAGTTTTCTCAGCTGCATTAATATTCAAAGAGTTATAAAACTTAGAAAAGTCATCTAATCATCCAGCAATTCCACCAGAAGTTTAAATAACTTTAAGACTTAGGATTTTCACATACCCATTTCACCAATCAGATCATCCCATTTAAACTTCCTGAGGTATTTAATGTTCCAAATGTCATAATAAAATGGAGATCTCTTCTTACCGCCTAACAAAGCACAACATCAGCAGAGGGGTCATACATAATGCATACACAACTAACGACCAATATAGCAAAGAAGAATAAGATGGAAATAAGAATGCACCTATTTGTTCACCATTAAGCAGATTAGCCACTCTCTTGGCAACACTCTTCTTTGCAAATTCAATCCACCTACAAGATTTAGGGTAGCAGAATGAGTACATACAAAGATTGAAGATAACAGTATAAAATGATTGGAGGCTTCAGTAAAACTGTCTGCAAATGTAGTACAGCTGCTGGTGCTGGTATGAATATCTGCACATGCTTTACTTCTAGAGTAACATTTCAGATGAGGAAGGCAAAGTTCTCCAAAGCAGTGCATCAGTTTGTGTGTGTCCCTCATGTGCAAACATACCCTTCCGAGTAAGCCTTCGCTTTAACACTAGTATGCTTGCGATGACCTTGACCTGAAGGTGGACATGACATAAATATATAAGGGACTGTTAATCGGCAAGCATTGAAAAAACTAACTTGGTTAGATTTTTCAGTTCTTAACTGTCATATATTGAAAAAATAATAAGCAATGTTACATAACCAATATAGAGAAGTTGAAGTGATTTTCCCCTTCAATCAGATATCTTAGTTCTAACACATCAAAGAGTGAAAAAATCGGGCAGGATCACTAAGTAATAGCAGTATACTTCAATTAGCAGTTAGTATGTAAATCACAATTAACACCAAGTTGATCCTTTCCCTCTAAAAAACGAACGACATTTCACAGATCAAAGCAGCACAAGCATTTGTGTCAAGCACACATGTGTGCTTTGCCTCAGTCAAAGTTTTAAAGTCGGGCGACTAGTCGAGAAGTCAGTGCAGAGGTGATAGTCGATCTGAACAACTCGACTTTCTCTACTAGTCGCTCGACTTGTCGACTAGTCACGACTAGTCGCAACAGTTGAGTCGAGCGACTTATTTGGGCCCAGGTATAAAAATGTGAGCCCACCCAGCCATCTCAACCCTAGTAGGTAGGACGCTAATGGACAAGTTTTCTACCTTATTTATCTATGGATATGGAATGATTCATGACTTGATGAGGACCAAAACAAACGATAGAGATTTTGTGAGGCATGCAACTACTCTGTTTGCAACATCCTTCCTTACATTGGCTAATATGTGGAAACAAAGACAAGGTTGAAAGCTATCTTTGTTAGTAATGAATGGTGTGAGAGCAAATTGAAGAACACTGAAGTAGGAAATGCACGTGTTGGTTGTCACTCTGTTGCATTTTGGCAAGCAGTAGAAGATTGTATGAGAGCTTCACAACCTATTCTAATATTCTTGAGGATAGCTGATGGTGATGAGAGACCAGCAATGGCTGAAATGTGGGCTACCATGGACCATGCAAAAAAGAGCATCAAAAAAGCTTTGGAGCACAAGAAACGAATAATGGATGAAGTAATTTCTTTTGTTGATAAGAGGTGGGACAGTCAGATGGATACCAATCTGTATAGAGCAACTTTGTTTTTGAATCCAAACAAGTTCTTTGAAAGTTTGAAACCAGAGAGAACAATAGAAGACTTGCTACAAGACTATATTTGATATTTAATAATATATTGTAGAAGATGGAGATGGATGAAAAATATACTAAACAATGTTTGTTTATTAGTGTTCCAGCATGTTTTTAGTCTTATCATATATAGAAAGTTATAGAAATATAATCACCGACTTATGTTCGACTAGTCATGAACTAGTTTGTCCTAGTCTCGACTAGTCTACTAGTCAGTAGTGCAGACTAGTCAGTAGCTGCACGACTAGTCTCAACTCGAAAACATTGGCCTTAGTGGACTCAAAAACATACCTCCATAGCGTGAGCAAATCCAACTACATCAGCAGATTAAGGCTTCCACGCAACAGGATTTCACCTACGGTAGGGTGCACTGCTCTCTGCAGCTAAGCTAGCTACGCTCACCAAAACCGAAGAGAACATGAGCATAGGTTTCAGCCGGCTGGTTACCTTCGGGCACGAGGTAAATCCTGAGCACCTCGCCGTACTTGGAAAGCATCTGGCGGATGTGCGACGGGTTCATGTGCGGCGGGACGCGGCTGAGGTAGCACACCCCACGCTTGCCGATCCCACCCAGGCTATTTCCCAGCCGCTTCCTCTTGCCCCCCGCTCCTCCTCCTCCTCCTTCCTCGTCCTCGCTTCCAAGGCCTTGCTCGCCGTCCTCCAGGTAGTCATCTTCCTCCTCGTCGTCCGTGAACTGGTCCATCTCGGTGGGCTCCGCCATGGCTAATTGGGCGGCAGGCGGTAGGGAAGGAAGCTAGTAGAGGTTGTCTCCCTAGGCGAGCGAGGCGGCAGTGGGCGGCGGCGGGCGGAGAGGGGAGCAGCTCGGGTACAATAGAGGACGCCGACGAGGATAAGTAGTTGGGCCGCGTGGGCCTGGACCCAGAGGAAGGGGCGGTTTCCTTCCCTCATTCCCTGTGCATTGCCGCATTGGACATTTGGACTCAAAAACATACCTCCGTCCGTAGCGTGGGCAATTGCAACTTACATCAGCCGATTAAGGCCATATTTCAAACCTCTACAAGTTGTTAGCTAATTTTTAGGTAGTGTTTGGTTGAAGAGTTAAGTAGAACGGAGCCGTTCTGTTCCAGTTTTGTTGTTGTTTGGTTCCAAAGTAACTAGAACGGAGTGACTCTAATTAGGGAATATTCTCCTTAGATCCGGAATCATCCCGCTTCAAAAAATCAATGGGACGGAGCCGCTCCGTTCCCAGCCCGCTCCCACAGCTTGCCCTCCCATCCGTGCGCAGTAGCTCGCGCGCCTCCCTCTGCAACCAAACAAAAAACAGAGCCGCTCCGTTCCAGTTCACTCTGCAACCAAACAAAAAACAGAGCTGCTCTGTTCCAGCTTACCAAACACAGAACAGAGTGGTTCCGTTCTTAGAATCAGGAATGGAACGACTCTGTTCTACTTAGCTCCTCAACCAAACACTACCTTAATAACACCAATAGACTGTGTGTATTTATAAATAGTTTTTTTCTAAAAAAGTAATCTCCAACAATTTATTTTGTTCTATATTGGCGTGAGCCCTATAAATGTCATGATTGTTGCATTCATACTATTGCATATTGTTTCCAAGTGTAAGAAGTGTTTGAAACATACTAATTTCTCTTGTAGAAGTCTCTAGTAAATTTTCATTTTTTTTGAATATTTTTCTATTTTTAAATTCAAAATCTATTTATTTGAGGTACTTAAAAACATTTTCCAAAGTTCTAAATATGTTTTTTGAGTTCATTAGGTGCCAAATCATGTATATAAAATTTTCTAAATTTTTTGAGGCTTCGATATATTTTTCGGATATTAAAAACGATTTCAGTTTTTTCTGAAATAACTTTTAATTTTAAAAATGGGATAACTACGAAAAATAAGATATCTTCAAACCCTAGCAATATATATATAGGCTTGGAATCCGCTCGTCGAGCCATTTCCAAAATTTGAAACCCCACTCCCAGTCTAGATCTGAAACTTCCAGAATTGCTCGCCGAAGTTTGGGACGGTTTCAACTCAGACGAGCAATATAAGGGTACCACTGAGTGTGTCTCGCCACGAACTTCATCCTGGTGACTTCGATTTGTCGATCCGACCAACGATTCGTTCCCAATCAGCGTTTTCCTCTCGGCTCCAACGAGGGTGTCCTCTCCGGTGAGCCCCCTCCCCATTGTTGTCATGTGTTCTTCATTTTTCTTCTTCCCCGCGCACCCCCCTCCCCTCCCTCCCCCACCCCCCGCGCAGCCCCTTCCCCGGAGCGACGGTGGTCGGCCCACGCGCCCCACGCCGGCCGGCCCGGCCCCTTCCCCTACGCGTCGGCCTCCCCCGTCCCCTTTCCATGGTGAGAGGAAGGAGAAGTGAAAGGGAAATGGGCTTAATCATTTCCTATAATCGATTTTGATGGTTGATATGCATCACAAACCACGTGGACTAACTAGTTTGCTAGATGTCATTTATCTCAGGTTTATAAGGTTCAACACAAACCAAAAAAGAATTTAAGTTGGAGACTCAAATCTATTTGGAGCAAAGGACTTGAGAGTGTGCTGCCAATGGTGCACCGGACAGTGTCCGGTACACCAGGCCGAGCAGCACTCGAACCAGCCACTCTCGAGTTTCTCTGGGGCGCGCTCTGCTATAATGCACCGGACATGTCCGGTGAGCCAACAGAGCAACGGTAACCTGGCGCCAACGGTCGACTGCAAAGTGAATAGTGCGCATCAGAGTTCAGAGCAGAGAATTCAGAGCGCACCGAACATGTCTAGTGTGGCACCGGACTGTCCCATGCAACTACAGGACAAGGGTTCCAACGGTCAAGTCGCTCCAAACCCCAACTGGCGTGCTGATGTGGCACGCATCGGACAATGAACAATGTCTGTCCGGTGCACCACCGGACTGTCCGTTGTGCCCATCGCCAGCAAAAATAGCCAACGGCTAGGAAGTGGTTAGAGGCTATAAATACCTCCAACCACCTCCTTCAATGGCATACAAATTTTCTAAAGATCCTATTCAATACAAGAGCGATAACATTCACTACAAGACACATTCCAAAGATCACATCCTCTCCAAGTCTCAAAATCAACTCAACCACTTAGCGACTTGAGAGAGAGAGAGAGTTTTGTGTTCATTTTGTTGCTCTTGTTGCTTGGATTGCTGTCTCCTTCTCATCCTTATTTCTCTAAGTGCTTTGTAAAGCTAGCAAGATACACCTAAGTGTGTGGTGGTCCTTGCGGGATCTTAGTGACCCAATTGATTAAGGAGAAGGCTCATCCGGTCTAAGTGACCGTTTGAGAGAGGGAAATGGTTGAAATAGACCCGGCCTTTGTTGCCTCCTCAACGGGGACTAGGTTCTTTGAAACCGAACCTCTGTAAAACAAATCACCGTGTTCACTTGCATTGATCTTCGCTTGATTTGTTTACCCTCTTTCCTCTCTCTAAAGTTTACTTGCTAACATTGATTTGAGTTTGCTCCCAAACGTCATCCGCATCAATTGAGCAACTCTTAGCAAGAGAAACAATCTTCCGCACTCGAATTTAATTCTAACGCTAACCCCGGCCTTAGTGCGTGTTTAAGTTTATAAATTTCAGGTTTTATCTATTCACCACCCCTCTAGGCGACTTTCAAGAAGGACGGAGGAAGGAGACGTTTTTTTTTGCAAAACCCCCCTGGGAATTTTAAATATATGCGCAAAAAATTTGTTTTCTTTTAAAATCGCAGTAACTTTTGTGTTTTAGATCCGATTCACTCCGTTCAAGTTGCCTTAGATTCGTATTAATATTGTATACATCTTAGAAGTAATATTCTTTGTTGTTGCATATTTAATTTAATTTATTTAAACGTTTGTTTGACCGATGGTTACTAGGACGACGTTTAATTTTAAATCTAATTTAGGATTTTGATTTACACATTTATAAATCAACATTAGCGTGGTTAATCTTAATTGAAAATATTCTTTATTAAATAATTATTTAGTTTAATCATGCTATCTATTAATTATTTCTTGTGTGTCGTGTCGGCCCGCGCGTCGTATGCGTGTTGTGCTCGTGCTGCAGTGTTGTTTTGTGCATTACGTTTTTCGTCTCGCGCCGTTATTTCAACTCGTTTATAGCCATTGACGTTATTTGAATTATTTATCTAACTAAAAGTTGTCAGCATAGCATATTAATTAAAAACTAGGCGATACCTCTATTTGCATTTAATGAATGTTGATTAACGTGAATATGTCGAATTAAATGTTATATTTCATATTTGTATAATATATACGTGATAACTTCTCAATCGTAGCTTCGATCTCAGCGTTTCTTTTCCTCGTATGACCGTAGAAGTGAGCGCTATTTTGTAATGCACATGTTTTCCCTTTTATGGTGTACTGTTTCTTTCTGTTCCAAGGATGTTGAATGTGTGTTCGCACTCGCTTAGATAGCGTTCCATTCGTGGAGGTAGAGGAAGTTGCAGAAGAAGCCCTTGAGCAACAACAGTTTGGTGTAGACAAATATTCTCTGACCTATCATGTCCTATTTACTTATAATTCATTGTCCCTCATACTATGATTAACCTAAGGATTGACTAGCATTCTTTTTATCCTGACCTTGATTACCTTTTTGGGTTGGTTATTATAATCAGCTACTTGTTAGTGCTTTACCCTAATCAATAAACATGATGAGAATTACTTTATAATACTTTGATTCATTATGATTATGAAGCTGTGGCAATTTAGGGGGTTCGAGCGGTTTCCCGAGTGCCTCTACGTAAGTGAGAGCACCTAGAGTGGGGGGTGAATAGGTGATCCTGTAAAATTTAACACTAATAGCCACAAAACTTAGTTATTAAAGTTAGAACGGCTAAGTAGCTTGAAATGAGCTCTTGTGAACACAGACAATCAAAAGAAAGCACACAAGAGACACGTGATGTTTATCCCGTGGTAAGCACACAAGAGACACGTGATGTTTATCCCGTGGTTCGGCCAAGTAACACTTGACTACTTCCACGTTGTGGCATCCTAATGGACGAGGGTTGCACTCAACCCCTTTCAAGTGATCTGATGATCAACTTGAATACCACGGTTTTTCCTTTCTTAGTCTTTCTCCCGTTTGCGAAGAATCTCCACAACTTGGTGCCTTTCGCCCTTACAATGATGATCACAAAAGAAGCACAGAAGTAAGGGAGGGGAGAGCAACACACACAAGACTCAAATCACAGCACAATCACGCACACAAGTCACAACTTGAGCTCAAAACACAATCCCACGGAGTTCACAACTCAAATGGAGCTCAAGTCACTATCTCAAAGAATCAAATGCGTGAAGTTGGAGTCTTGAGTCTTAGAATGTTTCTTATAAGCTTGGGGTAACTCCTCCATACGTCTAGGGGTCCCTTTTATAGCCCCAAGGTAGCTAGGAGCCGTTAGAGGCCAACAAGGAAGGCTATCCTTGCCTTCTGTCGGGTGGCGCACCGGACAGTCACTATAGACAGTCTGGTGTCGATCTCCTTCCTTTTTTGGCACAGACGACCGTTGCATCTCTGGGCTAGATGGCGCACCGAACACTGTCCGGTGCACACCGGACAGTCCGGTGCCCCCTGCTGACCGTTCGCGCGGGCCACGCGTCGCCCGCGGATTGCACGGCCGACCGTTGCGCTGGTGACCGTTGGCTCACCGGACAGTCCGGTGCACCACCGGACAGTCTGGTGAATTATAGTCGTATGCCGCCAATTTTTCCCGAGAGTGGCCTGTTCACCGGAAGCCAGCCTGGCGCACCAAACACTGTCCGGTGCACCACCAGACAGTCCGGTGTGCTAGATCGAGCTGGACTTCGGCTGCACCAAGCCAAGTCATTTGCCATTCTTTTCTTCTTTTCTTCTCACTATTTCTAGCACTTAGATAAAACATATTAGTACTTAAAAACTATGTACTAAGTCTAGAAACATACCTTCTCTTTGATTTGCACTTCTCTCTTCATTTAGCACATAAGTGAGAGCACCTAGAGGGGGGTGAATAGGTGATCCTGTAAAACTTAAAACTTATAGCCACAAAACTTGGTTAAATGTTAGAGAGATAATACCAAGTGACTATAAAGCGATCTCTTGCGAATCACAACAATTACACAAAAAGCAATCACAAGAGACACGCGAGTTATCCCATGGTTCGGCCAAGTACAACACTTGCCTACTCCACGTTGTGGCGTCCCAATGGACGAGGGTTGCACTCAACCCCTTTCAAGTGATCCAAAGATCAACTTGAATACCACAGTGTTTTTCTTTCTTTCAATATATCCCGTTTGCGAGGAATCTCCACAACTTGGAGCCTCTCGCCCTTACAATTTGATGATCACAAAGAAGCACGGATGTAAGGGAGGGAAAAGCAACACACACAAGACTCAAAGCAAGAGACAAACACGCACACTAGTCACAACTTGAGCTCTAAGTTCACACACGGAGTTCTCAACTCAAGATGAGCTCAAATTGCTATCACAACGAATCAAATGCGCTAGAATGAAGTCTTGGTGCTTAGAGATGATCAAAGAATGCTTGGCGTACTCCTCCATGCGCCTAGGGGTCCCTTTTATAGCCCCAAGGCAGCTAGGAGTTGTTGGAGGCATTCCAGGAAGGCAATTCTTGCCTTCTGTCGGGTGGCGCACCGGACAATCCGGTGCAAATTGCTTTCCTAAATTGGCGCAGCCGACTGTTGAAGATTTGGAGCCGTTGGCGTACCGGACACTATCCGGTGCCCCCATCAGACCGTTGGCTCGGCCACGTGTCACGCGCGGATTGCGCGGCCAACCGTTGGCTCACCGGATAGTCCGGTGCACCACCGGACAGTCCGGTGAATTTTAGTCGTACGCCGCCGACGAATTCCCGAGAGCGGCCAGTTGACCAGCCGCCAGCCTGGCACACCGGACACTGTCCGGTTGAAAGGGAAATGTGCCCTTGGGCCATTTCTAAGTATTTTGGTGATTAAGTGCCAACACAAGTGCTTAAATATGAATTTATGTCCATGGATGAACAATGTGCAAATCATGAAGTAAAGGTATGTTTCTAAGCCTTAGTACATTGGTTTTGTGTACTAATATACTTGTCTAAGTGTTAGAAACAGAAAGAAGAAGAAAAGAAAAGAGGAGAAAAAGACTTGGCTGTGAACAGCCAAGACCCAGCTCGGTCTGGCACACCGGACTGTCCGGTGTGCACCGGACAGTGTCCGGTGCGCCAGGCTGACTCGGCGTGAAGAGGCCGCTCTCGGGAATTCGCCGACGGCGTACGGCTAAAATTCACCGGACTGTCCGGTGTGCACCGGACTGTCCGGTGAGCCAACGGTCGGCCGGGCCAACGGTCGGCCGCGCAATCTGCGCGGGACACGTGGCCGAGCCAACGGCTAGAAGACGGCACCGGACTGTCCGGTGTGCACCGGACATGTCCGGTGCGCCAACGGCTCCCAGATCTACAATGGTCTGCAACGGTCGGCTTCGCTATTTAAGGAAGGAAATCGGGCACCGGACAGTGTCCGGTGTGCACCGGACTGTCCGGTGCACCCGACGACAGAAGGCAAGGATAGCCTTCCAGATTTGCTCTCAACGGCTCCTAGCTGCCTTGGGGCTATAAAAGGGGCCCCTAGGCGCATGGAGGAGACATCCAAGCAACCTTAGAGCATTCTTGATCATCCACACTCATTCTTTGTGCATTCGTTTGTGATTCTAAGTGATTCGAGCTCCGTTCTAGTGAGAACTTTGAGATAGTCATTCGAGCTCGATTCTTGGCCGTGTGTGTGCGCATTTCACTGTGGATTTGTGTGTGTTGCTTCCCTCCCTTACTCTGTGCTTCTTTGTGATCATATACTTGTAAGGGCAAGAGACTCCAATTTGTGGAGATTCCTTGCAAACGGGATATTGAAAGGCAAAGCAAAACACCGTGGTATTCAAGTTGGTCTTTGGACCGCTTGAGAGGGGTTGATTGCAACCCTCGTCCGTTGGGACGCCACAACGTGGAGTAGGCAAGCGTTGGTCTTGGCCGAACCACGGGATAAACCACTGTGTCATCTCTGTGTTTGATCTCTTGTGGTATTGTGTTTTGTTGAGACTCCTCTCTAGCCACTTGGTGATTATTGTACTAACACTTAACAAGTTTTTGTGGCTTAAGTTTTAAAGTTTCACAGGATCACCTATTCACCCCCCCTCTAGGTGCTCTCAATTGGTATCAGAACCGTACTCTTCAAGAGTGGACTAATCGCCCGAAGAGATGGATCCTAAGGGAAAGGGGATGGTGGTCAACAACAACGAGAAGGAGTCTATCTTCAACGAGCCGAGGGATGACAAGCCTACCGACTCGGGCTCGGGCCACAAGCGCAGGGATGGGAAGAAGAAGAAGACAAGGCGCATCAAGGAGATAATCTACTACGACGATAGTGATGAGTCTACTTCTTCCCAAAAGGACGACGACAACGACTACAAAAAGACGGTCAATTCGAACTTTTCATTTGATTATTCTCGTATTCAACATAGTTCGAATTCGCATTTGCTTTCCATTCCTCTTGGCAAACCTCCACACTTCGATGGGGAGGACTACGGATTTTGGAGTCACAAAATGCGTAGTCACTTATTCTCTCTCCATCCAAGCATATGGGAGATTGTAGAGAATGGAATGAAATTTGATAGCTCGGATAGCCCTTTGCTTATAAATGAACAGATCCATAGAAATGCACAAGCTACTACTGTTCTCTTAGCATCCTTGTGCAGGGAAGAGTACAACAAGGTGAGCGGCTTGGACAATGCCAAGCAAATATGGGACACCCTCAAGATCTCTCACGAGGGGAATGACATCACCATGCTCACCAAAATGGAGTTGGTGGAGGGCGAGCTTGGACGATTCGCCATGATAAGGGGAGAGGAGCCAACCCAAACGTACAACCGGCTCAAGACCCTTATCAACAAAATAAGGAGCTACGGAAGCACACGATGGACGGACCACGACGTCGTCCGCCTAATGCTAAGGTCTTTTACCGTTCTTGATCCTCATCTCGTAAACAATATTCGTGAGAATCCCAGGTACACGATGATGACGCCCGAGGAGGTACTCGGAAAATTCGTAAGTGGGCGGATGATGATCAAGGAGGCGAGATATGTGGACGACGCCCTAAACGGTCCAATCAATGAACCTCAACCCGTTGCTCTCAAGGCAACGAGGAGCAAGGAGGCACTACCAAGCAAGGTGGCGCAAGTTGAGGCGGCCGGGCTAAATAATGAGGAGATGGCCCTCATCATTAAGCGCTTCAAGACGGCGCTTAAGGGTCGCAAGGGACAGCCAAGCAAGACCAAGACAAAGGAGAAGCGCTCGTGCTTCAAATGTGGTAAGATTGGTCATTTCATTGCTAACTGTCCCGATAATGAAAGTGACCAGGAAAAGGGGAACAAAAGGGAGAAGAAGAAGCATTACAAGAAGGCCAAGGGCGAGGCGCATATCGGAAAGGAGTGGGATTCAGATTGCTCCTCCTCCGACTCCGACAATGAAGGACTCGCCGCCACTGCCTTCAACAAATCGGCCCTCTTCCCCAACGAGCGTCACACTTGCCTCATGGCAAGGGAGAAGAAAGTAAGCACTCATGATACTAGTACTTATGCTTCTTCAAGTGAGGATGAGTCTAGTGATGATGATGAGATAGATTACTCATGCTTATTCAAGGGATTAGATAGATCTAAAATTAATAAGATTAATGAGTTGATTGATGCTTTGAATGACAAGAATAGATTACTAGAAAAACAAGAGGATCTTTTATATGAGGAGCATGATAAATTTGTTAGTGCACAAAAAACTCTTGCTCTTGAAATTAAAAGGAATGAAATGCTCTCTAGTGAATTATCTTCCTGTCATGAAACCATTGCTACTTTAAGAAGTGTTAATAATGATTTAAGTGCTAAACTAGAAGTAGCTAGTAAATCTAATTCTTGTATAGAAATTGTTGAAACGTGTAATAGGTGTAAGAATGTTGATATTAATGCTTGTTGTGAACACTTAGTTTCAATTTCAAAACTAAATGATGAAGTAGCTAGTCTTAGTGCCCAACTTAAGACTAGCAAGAATGAATTTGACAAATTAAAATTTGCAAGGGATGCCTACACAATTGGTAGACACCCCTCAATTAAGGATGGACTTGGCTACAAGAGGGAAGCCAAGGACTTGACAAGCCATAAGGCTCCCATCTCTGCCAAGGAGAAAGGGAAGGCCCCTATGGCAACTAGTACTAAAAGGAACCATGCTTTTATGTATCATGATAGGAGACAAACTAGAAATGCTTATAGGAGTTATAATGCTTATGATGATTTTGACTCTCATGCCATGTTTGCTTCTAGTTCCTCCTATATGCATGGTAGAAATATGTCTAGGAGAAATACTATTCATCATGTGCCTAGAAAGAACATTATTCATGCTCCTAGGAAAGTAGTGAATGAACCTTCTACAATTTATTATGCTTTGAATGCTTCCTTCGCTATTTGTAGAAAGGATAGGAAAATAGTTGCTAGGAAGTTAGGGGCAAAATGCAAGGGAGACAAAACTTGCATTTGGGTCCCTAAGGATATTTGTGCTAACCTTGCAGGACCCAACATGAGTTGGGTACCTAAGACCCAAGCCTAAATTTGCCTTGCAGGTTTATGCATCCGGGGGTTCAAGCTGGATTATCGACAGCGGATGCACAAACCATATGACGGGGGAGAAGAAGATGTTCACCTCCTACGTCAAAAATAAGGATTCCCAAGATTCAATTATATTCGGTGATGGGAATCAAGGCAAGGTAAAAGGGTTAGGTAAAATTGCAATTTCTAGTGAGCACTCAATCTCAAATGTGTTTTTAGTTGAGTCTCTTGGTTACAATTTGCTATCTGTTAGTCAACTGTGCAATATGGGATATAACTGTTTATTTACAAATGTAGATGTGTCTGTCTTTAGAAGATGTGATGGTTCACTAGCTTTTAAGGGTGTACTAGACGGCAAGCTTTACTTAGTTGATTTTGCAAAAGAAGAGGCCGGTCTAGATGCATGCTTAATGGCTAAGACTTGCATGGGCTGGCTGTGGCATCGCCGCTTAGCACATGTGGGGATGAAGAACCTCCACAAGCTTCTAAAGGGAGAACACGTGATAGGTCTAACCAATGTTTATTTCGAAAAAGATAGACCTTGTGCAGCTTGTCAAGCAGGTAAACAAGTGGGAGGAGCACATCACAGCAAGAATGTGATGACCACGTCAAGACCTCTGGAGCTGCTGCATATGGACCTCTTCGGACCCGTCGCCTATCTGAGCATAGGAGGAAGTAAGTATGGTCTAGTTATTGTTGATGACTTTTCCCGCTTCACTTGGGTGTTCTTTTTGCAGGATAAGTCTGAAACCCAAGGGACCCTCAAGCGCTTCCTAAGGAGAGCCCAAAATGAGTTTGAGCTCAAGGTGAAGAAGATAAGGAGCGACAACGGGTCCGAATTCAAGAACCTTCAAGTGGAGGAGTTTCTTGAGGAGGAAGGGATCAAGCACGAGTTCTCCGCTCCCTACACACCTCAGCAAAATGGTGCGGTAGAGAGGAAGAACAGGACGCTCATAGATATGGCGAGGACTATGCTTGGAGAATTCAAGACCCCCGAGTGTTTTTGGTCGGAAGCCGTGAACACGGCTTGCCACGCCATCAACAGGGTCTATCTTCATCGCCTCCTCAAGGAGACTTCGTATGAGCTACTAACCGGTAACAAACCCAATGTATCGTACTTTCGTGTATTTGGGAGCAAATGCTACATTCTAGTAAAGAAGGGTAGAAATTCTAAGTTTGCTCCCAAAGCTGTAGAAGGGTTTTTGTTAGGTTATGATTCAAATACAAAGGCGTATAGGGTCTTCAACAAATCATCGGGTTTGGTTGAAGTCTCTAGCGACGTTGTATTTGATGAGACTAATGGCTCTCCAAGAGAGCAAGTTGTTGATTGTGATGATGTAGATGAAGAAGATGTTCCAACGGCCGCCATACGAACCATGGCGATTGGAGAAGTGCGGCCACAGGAACAAGATGAACGAGATCAACCTTCTTCCTCAACGACGGTGCAACCCCCAACTCAAGACGATGAACAGGTTCATCAAAAGGAGGCGTGTGATCAAGGGGGAGCACAAGATGATCACGTGATGGAGGAAGAAGCGCAGCCGGCACCTCCAACCCAAGTTCGAGCGGTGATTCAAAGGGATCATCCCGTCGACCAAATTCTGGGTGACATTAGCAAGGGAGTAACTACTCGGTCTCGACTAGTTAATTTTTGTGAACATTACTCCTTTGTCTCTTCTATTGAGCCTTTCAGGGTAGAGGAGGCCTTGCTAGATCCGGATTGGGTGTTGGCCATGCAGGAGGAACTTAACAACTTCAAGCGCAATGAAGTTTGGACGCTGGTGCCTCGTCCCAAGCAAAATGTTGTGGGAACCAAGTGGGTGTTCCGCAACAAACAGGACGAGCACGGGGTGGTGATGAGGAACAAGGCTCGACTTGTGGCAAAAGGTTATGCCCAAGTCGCAGGTTTGGACTTTGAGGAGACTTTTGCTCCTGTGGCTAGGCTAGAATCAATTCGTATCTTGCTAGCATATGCCGCTCACCATTCTTTCAGGTTGTTCCAAATGGATGTGAAGAGCGCTTTCCTCAACGGGCCAATCAAGGAGGAGGTGTACGTGGAGCAACCCCCTGGCTTCGAGGATGAACGGTACCCCGACCACGTGTGTAAGCTCTCTAAGGCGCTCTATGGACTTAAACAAGCCCCAAGAGCATGGTATGAATTCCTTAGAGATTTTCTAATTCCTAATGCTTTCAAGGTTGGGAAAGCTGATCCAACTATTTTTACTAAGACTTGTGATGGTGATCTATTTGTGTGCCAGATTTATGTCGATGACATAATATTTGGTTCTACTAATCAAAAGTCTTGTGAAGAGTTTAGCAGGGTGATGACGCAGAAATTCGAGATGTCGATGATGGGCGAGTTGAACTACTTCCTTGGGTTCCAAGTGAAGCAACTCAAGGACGGCACCTTCATCTCCCAAACGAAGTACACGCAAGATCTGCTAAAGCGGTTTGGGATGAAGGACGCCAAGCCTGCAAAGACTCCGATGGGAACCGACGGACACACCGACCTCAACAAAGGAGGTAAGTCCGTTGATCAAAAAGCATACCGGTCAATGATAGGGTCTTTACTTTATTTATGTGCTAGTAGACCGGATATTATGCTTAGCGTATGCATGTGTGCTAGATTTCAATCTGATCCGAAGGAGTGTCACTTAGTGGCTGTGAAGCGAATTCTTCGATATTTAGTCGCTACGCCTTGCTTCGGGATCTGGTATCCAAAGGGGTCTAACTTTGACTTGATTGGGTACTCAGATTCCGACTATGCTGGATGTAAGGTCGATAGGAAGAGTACATCGGGGACGTGCCAATTCTTAGGAAGGTCCCTGGTGTCATGGAACTCTAAGAAACAAACCTCCGTTGCCCTATCCACCGCTGAGGCCGAGTACGTTGCCGCAGGACAGTGTTGTGCGCAACTACTTTGGATGAGGCAAACCCTCAGGGACTTTGGCTACAATCTGAGCAAAGTCCCACTCCTATGTGATAATGAGAGTGCTATCCGAATAGCGGAAAATCCTGTTGAGCACAGCCGCACAAAGCACATTGACATCCGGCATCACTTTTTGAGAGACCACCAGCAAAAGGGGGATATCGAAGTGTTTCATGTTAGCACCGAGAACCAGCTAGCCGATATCTTTACCAAGCCTCTAGATGAGAAGACCTTTTGCAGGCTGCGTAGTGAGCTCAATATCTTAGATTCGTGGAACTTGGATTGAAAAGTAGCATACATGTGTTTATGCCCTTGATCATGTTCATTCTGCATCTTGTTGCTTATTGTGGTGCTCAAGTTGTACAAACACTCCCTGGACCTCACAAGTCCGTTGCAAAGTGCTGCACATGTTTAGGGGGAGATGTGTTACAACTTGACCCTTTGAGACTAACCATATGCTTGAGTTTGCTTGATTTAGTCTCGAAGGGAAAAGGTGGACTTGGACCATGAAAGACTTCCACTGCACTCCGATGAGAGGGTAACTTATTCCAAGTCCATCTCATGAACTCTTATTGCCATTTGCTCTAAATTGAAGATTTTGGTGAGGCAATGGGGTTAAAGGGCCAAGATTGATCCCGTTTTGGTGCTTGATGCCAAAGGGGGAGAAAATAAAGGCCAAAGCAATAAATGGATCAGCTACCACTTGAGAAATTTGAAAATAGTAGAATAGAGCTTTTGGTTTGTCAAAACCCTTTTGTTGTCCCTCTCATCAAAAGTTGGCTTCTTGTGGGGAGAAGTAGTGATTATGGGAAAAAGGGGGAGTTTTTGAAATCTTTGATCAATCTCTTTTGGAATGACTCTCTTTTAACATGCGTGTTTGACTTAGAGATAGAGATTTGAGTTTGATTTGCAAAAACAAACCAAGTGGTGGCAAAGGATGATCCATATATGCCAAAATTGAATCAAAATAAATTTGAGTGTTATTTGAAGTGAGTTTGCACTTGTTCTAGTTGCTTTATGTTGTGTTGGCATAAATCACCAAAAAGGGGGAGATTGAAAGGGAAATGTGCCCTTGGGCCATTTCTAAGTATTTTGGTGATTAAGTGCCAACACAAGTGCTTAAATATGAATTTATGTCCATGGATGAACAATGTGCAAATCATGAAGTAAAGGTATGTTTCTAAGCCTTAGTACATTGGTTTTGTGTACTAATATACTTGTCTAAGTGTTAGAAACAGAAAGAAGAAGAAAAGAAAAGAGGAGAAAAAGACTTGGCTGTGAACAGCCAAGACCCAGCTCGGTCTGGCACACCGGACTGTCCGGTGTGCACCGGACAGTGTCCGGTGCGCCAGGCTGACTCGGCGTGAAGAGGCCGCTCTCGGGAATTCGCCGACGGCGTACGGCTAAAATTCACCGGACTGTCCGGTGTGCACCAGACTGTCCGGTGAGCCAACGGTCGGCCGGGCCAATGGTCGGCCGCGCAATCTGCGCGGGACACGTGGCCGAGCCAACGGCTAGAAGACGGCACCGGACTGTCCGGTGTGCACCGGACATGTCCGGTGCGCCAACGGCTCCCAGATCTACAACGGTCTGCAACGGTCGGCTTCGCTATTTAAGGAAGGAAATCGGGCACCGGATAGTGTCCGGTGTGCACCGGACTGTCCGGTGCACCCGACGACAGAAGGCAAGGATAGCCTTCCAGATTTGCTCTCAACGGCTCCTAGCTGCCTTGGGGCTATAAAAGGGGCCCCTAGGCGCATGGAGGAGACATCCAAGCAACCTTAGAGCATTCTTGATCATCCACACTCATTCTTTGCGCATTCGTTTGTGATTCTAAGTGATTCGAGCTCCGTTCTAGTGAGAACTTTGAGATAGTCATTCGAGCTCGATTCTTGGCCGTGTGTGTGCGCATTTCGCTGTGGATTTGTGTGTGTTGCTTCCCTCCCTTACTCTATGCTTCTTTGTGATCATATACTTGTAAGGGCAAGAGACTCCAATTTGTGGAGATTCCTTGCAAACGGGATATTGAAAGGCAAAGCAAAACACCGTGGTATTCAAGTTGGTCTTTGGACCGCTTGAGAGGGGTTGATTGCAACCCTCGTCCGTTGGGACGCCACAACGTGGAGTAGGCAAGCGTTGGTCTTGGCCGAACCACGGGATAAACCACTGTGTCATCTCTGTGTTTGATCTCTTGTGGTATTGTGTTTTGTTGAGACTCCTCTCTAGCCACTTGGTGATTATTGTACTAACACTTAACAAGTTTTTGTGGCTTAAGTTTTAAAGTTTCACAGGATCACCTATTCACCCCCCCTCTAGGTGCTCTCACCGGTGCACCACCGGACAGTCCGGTGCACCCAGACTACGCAGAGTCTTGGCTGCTTCAGCCAAGTCTTTTTCCTTTTGTATTTTCTCTGATTCTAGTACTTAGACAAATATGTTAGTGCACGAAAACCAATGTACTAAGTCTAGAATCATACCTTTGTGTTGATTTGCACTTCATCCACCATTTGGCACTTATTAATACTTAAGGCAATTGTGTTGGACATTTAATCACCAAAATACTTTTAGAAATGGCCCAAGGGCACATTTCCCTTTCAATCTCCCCCTTTTTGGTGATTTATGCCAACACATCAAAAAGCAACAAATAGAAGTGCAACATCAATGCAATTAAGAACAAGAATTGTTTTTGATTCAAATTTGGCATATTTGGATCATTCTTTGCCACCACTTGGTTTGTTTTCAAAATCAAACTCAATTTCCTATCTCTAAGTCAAACACACTTGTTTAGGCATAAAGAGAGGTACTTCATGGGAAGATTTGATCAAGAGCCAAAAAGCTCCCCCTTTTTCCCATAATCCTATATTCTCCCCACTAGAGGCCAAATTTTGCACATAAGAGTTATTTTGACAAAACAAAAGTTCTACTATTTTCAAAATTCTCAAGTGGTAGCTGATCCATTTGCTTTGGCCTTAATTTCTCCCCCTTTGGCATTAAGCACCAAAACAGGATCATTATTGGCCCTTAAACCCCATTGCCTCACCAAAATCTTCAACTAAGAGTAAAAAGGCAATAAGAGCACGGAGATGAACTTGGAGTAAATTACCCTCTCATCGGAGTGCAGTGGAAGTCTTGCATGGTCCAAGTTCACCTTTTCCCTTTCAATCACCTTTGAGACTAAATTAAGAAAACTCAAGCACACGGTTAGTCTCAAAGGGTCAAGTTGTAGCATTTCTCCCCCTAAATATGTGCATCATTCACACATGGACTTGTGAGGTCCGGAGATCCCTTGCGCAACTTGAGCACCATGAATAAGCAATAACATACATAAAGGAACATGATCAAAGGAATAAAACACATGTATGCTCTAGATCAATCCAAGTTACGCGAATCTAAGACATTTAGCTCACTACGCAGCCTGCAAAAGGTCTTCTCATCTAAAGGCTTGGTAAAGATATCGGCTAGCTGGTCCTCGGTGCTAACATAAAACACTTCGATATCTCCCTTTTGCTGGTGGTCTCTCAGAAAGTGATGCCGGATGTCTATGTGCTTTGCGCGGCTGTGTTCAACAGGATTGTCCGCCATGCGGATTGCACTCTCATTGTCACATAGGAGTGGGACTTTACTCAGATTGTAGCCAAAGTCCCGGAGGGTTTGCCTCATCCAGAGTAATTGCGCGTAACACTGTCCTGCGGCAACATACTCGGCTTCAGCGGTGGATAGGGCAACAGAAGTTTGTTTCTTAGAACTCCACGACACCAGGGACCTTCCTAGGAATTGGCACGTCCCTGATGTACTCTTCCTATCAACCTTACATCCAGCATAGTCGGAGTCTGAATATCCAATTAAGTCAAAGGTAGACCCCTTTGGATACCAGATCCCGAAGCAAGGTGTAGCGACTAAATATCTAAGAATTCGCTTAACGGCCACAAGGTGACACTCCCTTGGGTCGGATCGAAATCTAGCACACATGCATACGCTAAGCATAATATCCAGTCTACTAGCACATAAATAAAGTAAATACCCTATCATAGACCGGTATGCCTTTTGATCAACGGACTTACCTCCTTTGTTGAGGTCGACATGTCTGTCGGTTCCCATTGGAGTCTTTGCGGGCTTGGCGTCCTTCATCCCAGACCTCTTGAGCAAGTCTTGCGTGTACTTCGTTTGAGAGATGAAGGTGCCATCCTTGAGTTGCTTCACTTGGAACCCAAGGAAGTAGTTCAACTCGCCCATCATCGACATCTCGAATTTCTGAGTCATCACCGTGCTAAACTCTTCACAAGACTTTTGGTTAGTAGAACCAAATATTATGTCATCGACATAAATCTGGCACACAAATAGATCACCATCACAAGTCTTAGTAAAAATAGTTGGATCAGCTTTCCCAACCTTGAAAGCATTAGGAATTAGAAAATCTCTAAGGAATTCATACCATGCTCTTGGGGCTTGCTTAAGTCCATAGAGCGCCTTAGAGAGCTTACATAGGTGGTCGGGGTACCGTTCATCCTCAAAGCCAGGGGGTTGCTCTACGTACACCTCCTCCTTGATTGGCCCGTTGAGGAAAGCGCTCTTTACGTCCATTTGGAACAACCCTAAAGAATGGTGAGCGGCATAGGCTAACAAAATATGAATCGACTCTAGCCTAGCCACAGGAGCAAAAGTTTCCTTAAAGTCCAAACCTGCGACTTGGGCTTAACCTTTTGCCACAAGTTGAGCCTTGTTCCTTGTCACCACCCCATGCTCGTCCTGTTTGTTGCGGAACACCCACTTGGTTCCCACAACGTTTTGCTTGGGACGTGGCACCAGTGTCCAAACTTCATTTCGCTTGAAGTTGTTGAGCTCTTCCTGCATGACCAACACCCAGTCTGGATCTAGCAAGGCCTCTTCTACATTGAAAGGCTCAATAGAAGATACAAAAGAGTAATGCTCACAAAAATTAGCTAATCTAGAGCGAGTGATTACTCCCTTGCTAATATCACCCAATATCTGGTCGACGGGATGATTCCTTTGAATCATCGCTCAAACTTGAGTTGGAGGGGCCTGTGGTACTTCTTCCTCCTCATCTTGGACATCCTGTGCTCCCCCTTGATCACACGCCTCTTGTTGAGGAACCTGTTCATCATCCTGAGTTGGGGGGTGCACCATTATTGAGGAAGAAGGTTGATCTTGCTCCTGATGTTCCTGTGGTCGCACATCTCCAATAGCCATGGTGCATATTGCGTCCGTTGGAACATCATCCTCATCTACATCATCAAGATCAACTTGCTCTCTCGGAGAGTCATTAGTTTCATCAAATACAACGTCGCTAGAGACTTCAACCAAACCCGATGATTTATTGAAGACTCTATACGCCTTTGTATTTGAGTCATAACCTAACAAAAACCCTTCTACAGCTTTGGGAGCAAATTTTGAATTCCTACCTTTCTTCACTAGAATGTAGCATTTACTCCCAAAAACTCGAAAATATGAAACGTTGGGTTTGTTACCGGTTAGTAGTTCGTACGACGTCTTCTTGAGGAGGCGATGAAGGTAGACCCGATTTATGGCGTGGCAAGCTGTGTTCACAGCTTCCGACCAAAACCGCTCGGGCGTCTTGAATTCTCCAAGCATCGTCCTCGCCATGTCTATGAGCATCATGTTCTTCCTCTCTACCACACCGTTTTGCTGTGGTGTGTAGGGAGCGGAGAACTCGTGCTTGATTCCTTCCTCCTCAAGGTACTCCTCCACTTGAAGATTCTTGAACTCGGACCCGTTGTCGCTCCTTATCTTTTTCACCTTGAGCTCAAATTCATTTTGAGCTCTCCTTAAGAAGCGCTTGAGGGTCCCTTGGGTTTCTGATTTGTCCTGTAAAAAGAATACCCAAGTGAAGCGGGAAAAATAATCAACAACATCCAGACCATACTTACTTCCCCCGATGCTGAGATAGGCAACGGGTCCGAAGAGGTCCATGTGAAGAAGCTCCAAAGGTCTTGATGTGGTCATCACATTCTTGCTATGATGAGAGCTTCCCACCTGTTTACCTGCTTGACAAGCTGCACAAGGTCTATCTTTTTCGAAAGTTACATTTGTTAGACCTAACACATGTTCTCCCTTTAGAAGTTTGTGAAGGTTCTTCATCCCCACATGTGCTAGACGGCGATGCCACAACCAGCCCATGCTAGTCTTAGCGATTAAGCATGCATCTAGATCGGCCTCCTCCTTCGAAAAATCAACTAAATAGAGTTTGCCGTCTAGTACACCCTTAAAAGCTAATGAACCATCACTCCTTCTAAAGATAGACGCATCTACATTTGTAAATAAGCAATTGTAACCCATATTACATAATTGACTAACGGACAACAAGTTATACCCGAGCGATTCAACTAAAAACACATTAGATATGGAATGCTCGGATGAAATAGCTATCTTTCCTAGTCCTTTAACCTTGCCTTGATTCCCGTCACCGAATATGATTGAATCTTGGGAATCTTTGTTCTTGACGTAGGAGGTGAACATCTTCTTCTCCCCCGTCATGTGGTTTGTGCATCCGCTGTCGATAATCCAGCTTGAGCCCCCGGATGCATAAACCTGCAAGGCAAATTAGGCTTGGGTTTTAGGTACCCAACTCTTGTTGGGTCCTACAAGGTTAGTAACAATAGTCTTAGGGACCCAAATGCAAGTTTTATCTCCCTTGCATTTTGCCCCCAATTTCCTAGCAACCACTTTCTTATTTTTACACGAAAGTACAAAGTCAGTGTTGCAGGCATGAAAAACAGTGGCAGATTTATTTTGCATTTTCTTAGATACATGATGAACAACATTGTTTCTAGTCATATTTCTACTATGCACAAAGGAAGAACTTGAACCAATCATGGCATGTGAATCATAAGCATTATAACTCCTATTATGATGAGCATTCCTAGAAAATTTTCTATCACAGATAAATGCATGATTCTTTTGACTACTACTAACCATAGGAGCCTTCCCTTTTTCCTTGTTGAAAATGGGAGCCCTTTGGGTTGTTAAGTTCTTGGCTTCCCTCTTAAAGCCAAGCTCATCCTTAATTGAGGGGTGTCTACCAACAGTGTAGGCATCCCTAGCAAATTTTAGTTTATCAAAATCACTTTTGCAAGTCTTAAGTTGAGCATTAAGACTTGCTACTTCATCATTTAATTTAGAAATAGACATTAAATGTTCATCACAAGCATCAACATTAAAATCCTTGCATCTATTGCAAATTACAACATGATCTACACAAGGACTAGATTTATTAACTACCTCTAGCTTAGCATTTAAATCATCATTCAAAATATTCAAGCTAGAAATAGATTCATTGCAAATAGATAATTCAGAAGATAGTAATTCATTCCTTTTAATCTCTAAGGCAAGAGACTTTTGAACATTAACAAATTTGTCATGTTCCTCATACAAGATGTCCTCTTGCCTCTCTAGCAGTCTATCTTTTTCATTCAATGCATCAATCAGCTCATTAATCTTTTCTACCTTAGCTCTATCTAATCCTTTGAACAAGCTAGTGTAGTCTACTTCATCATCACTAGAGTCCTCATCGCTAGAAGTAGAGTACTTAGGAGTTTCTCGAGCGTTTACCTTCTTCTCCTTTGCCATTAGGCAAGTGTGGCGCTCGTTTGGGAAGAGCAACGATTTGTTGAAGGTCGAGGTGGCGAGTCCTTCGTCGTCAGAGTCGGAAGACGAACAATCCGAGTCCCACTCTTTGCCGAGGTGTGCCTCACCCTTTGCCTTCTTGTAGGCCTTCTTTTTTTCCTTCTTCCCGCCTTTCTCTTGTTCCTGGTCATTAGTATTGTCAGGACAATTTGCTATAAAATGACCATACTTACCACATTTAAAGTAGGAGTGCTTTCCCTTCATCTTGTTCTTGTTGGGATGCTCCTTGCGACCCTTTAGCGCCATCTTGAAGCGCTTGATGATGAGGGTCATTTCTTCCTCGTTAAGCCTGGCCGCCTCAACTTGCGCCACCTTGCTAGGTAGCGCCTCCCTGCTACTTATTGCTTTGAGAGCAACGGTTTGAGGCTTGTGGATCGGCATTGGGCCATTCTACGCCTCATCAACATATCTTGCCTCCTTGATCATCATTCGCCCGCTTACAAACTTTTCGAGTATTTCCTCGGGCGTCATCTTGGTGTACCTAGGTGTTGGGGGCTTGTTCTCAAATGCTAAGAATTAAGAACAAGGCAACATAGAAAATGTTAAGGGTTAAAGTCCTTCGTCCTTCAAGACATTATATCCTTTCGGGATATAAGGAATTTCGGACGAGGGTTACGAAGGACGTACCTTCGTAAACATAATAGCAAGGAACGAAGTATTCATACAGATCATAAGGTATGAAATAAACAATTAAATATTATCATAGAATCATCTTCATTTTTATTATCATGGACGAATATAAATGACTTCGAATTAAAAATGTACCTTTGGTCCTGAGGAAAGCAAAAGTACAGGTGTGATGCGAAAGCAAATGGCAGGTTCGCGTGAACAGTACAGAGGTACTGTTCATCTATTTATAGATACAGGTTACAGCCTGTGACAAATTACAATTATGCCCCTTACAAAAGTTTACAACATTGACTCAGACCTCTATGGATAAAAAGGTCATTCTATCTCTATGTCGGTTTGTAACGCCGGAGCTCCATGAAAAGGAACCTTCGGCCATCTCCTGGGGACAACTTCAGCCGAAGCTGCTTCTTCGTGCAAAACCTTCGGCGCAACGAAGCATGACCCCAACAGTAGCCCCTTTCGCGGTGCTAGATCGTTTTTCGTAACGAGCTTGACCCGTGAAAAAAGCCTCTTCAGCTTCGGGAAGCCGAAGGTCCAAAAAACACCTTCCCTGAGCTCGTTGCTGAGAAACGATCCGGTTTCCGAGCGCGTGCCAGGCCCACCTTGCAGAGTTACTGTTTGATCTTTGCGGTCCACTGCACAGCGAGTACAAGTGACTGCCCGCCTGGTGTAAAAATCCTGCCGCTTCGCCTTCTTACCTGCAGCACTATATAAACAGACGAGTAGGTGTGAAGTTACCACAGCATTCATTGCTATTTGCACTGTTCTGCTGCCAAAATTTTTAACTATAGCCGAAGCTTGATTCTCAGAATCGAACGAAGGTCCATCTCGACGTCTGCTTCGTCAGAAAGAAAAGCTTCGGAAGAAAAGAAAAAAGAAAAAGTATCTAACTTCCCCAAATTCAGAATCAAATGGCCAGAGTACGATCTACTGCCAGAGTTGCACGTGAAGGAGACGAAGCCGAAGGTTCGAATACTGTGCCCATCTCCGAAGCGATGCAGCGTTCCGGACTGGTGACTGCGGAAGAAATGCCTGCTGCTGAAGCAAACCCGACAACTGCCGAAGGAGAAGAAGAAAACATTGAAGGGACTGATCCCGAAGATGACTACCGTATTGCCATGCCCAGCAAGCCCAGTCACCTAGATTTCGGAAAGTCGACTGTTTCAAAGGCTGATCTTTCCAAGATTGTGAAAGCAGGTTATTTCATTGAAAATCAGAAGAAGCTACTTCGCTTCGGGGGAGAAGAAACCACCCCGAAGCCAGAGAAGGACGAGATTGTCATCTTCAAGAGCTTTTTAAAGGCTGGGCTGAGATTCCCTCTTCACGAGATTATTGCGGAGATACTGAAGAGGTTTGGTATCTACCTTCACCAGTTAACTCCTAACGCTATCGTTAGGCTTAGCGTTTATATTTGGGCCCTCCGAAGCCAAGCAGTGGAGCCATTTGCCGACAGTTTCTGTCGAGTTCATGAGTTACATTATCAAACAAAGGCCAGAAAAGATGGGCTACATGATAACTTCGGTTGCTACAATTTTGCCTACCGGAAAACCGCAAAGTTTCCTGTAATCAGCTACCGAAGCAAATGGCCGGCAGGCTGGAAATCAGAATGGTTCTATGTCAAGGTTGATGACGACAAGGAGAAGCTTGTGCAAAGTCCACTCGAGCTGATCTTCGGAGAAACCCGACCCCGCTGCAACATGACACCAGAGGGTCAAACACAACAGGCAATGGATGAATTCAGTATTATTGCAGAGCATATCGGTACCAGGGATCTGGTTCAAGAATTCTTGGCATTCAGAGTCTTCCCTACTCTGAAAGAATGGGAAGTGCCAAAGTTAAAGGGGGAGAAGAAGGAGGGGGAACTTGTCCGGCTTCCTTATCACTTCAAATTCAAGAAATACTTTAAGAAGCCCTGCCAAGAGTGGCTGGACACAGTTGAGATAATGTGTAATGAAATTCTTGGAAATTATTCGAAAAAAGAAGATCAACTGATGACAGCAGCCTTCGGCACCCGTCCGAAGCGAAGGCTGAACCGAGTGTTTGATGCCCTGGGCTTCGAATACCCTGACTATGAGCAGTTGAGCAAGGGTGCTGAGGGCCAAAAAAGAAAAAGAGTGGCCGAAACTCTGAACAAGGATGAAGAAAGACCATCAAAAGAGAAGAAAATTCCCAAGAAAAGAAAAATCTCAACTCCGAAGCGAAAATTATCCGAAGAAGAGGGGACCCCCACACCACCTTCTACCAGCGACGTGGAGGAAATTTTAAAGGTAATGACTGAACCCGTGCCCACGAAGCTAAGCCCATTAGGGCCTCAACTGACGAAGCTTTTTCGAAAGGTGGAAGAGCCAGAACAAACGAAGATAACCAAACCAAAGCGGCAAAGAATTATTGCAGTGACCGAAGTTATCGATAAGACGCCGCCGAGGGCGTCAATTCAGAAAACGGCAGCTGCTGAAGACACAACAAACGTCGAAGTTGCACCTTCGGAGGTCGCGGCTACCGAAGCCGCTACAGCCGAAGATGTGAACTTAGAAACTACCATTGAGGACATCGACAAAATTTTGCAAGACATGGCTGCAGAAGAAGCTGCTGAAGAAACCATGGCCACAGTGCCTGGGAAGGGGAAAGAGATAGCCGAAGACACTTCGGACGACGAAGCCTACGCATTTCAAAATTTAGTTGGGCAGAAGCTGACGAAGGCCGAAATAGGAGAGCTCAAGGACTATGCCAAATCTTGCGGATACAAGCCAGGAGCTCTTCTATTTGGAGGCATTGATGACGAAAAATTGGGCTGCATTCGAGACCAAACTGGAGCTAAGGTCATCGGTACTTTATCAAAAAGTATCGGTTTTCCGAAGCTAGAAACAGATATCAGCCGCTACCGACGACAACATATCGTCGGCAGCTTATTTTATTCCAATTTCAAGGTAAACAACTTTTCTCTGACTTCTATTGTTTTTAATAATGGAAATATTCCTGACAAAGGTTGTTTATTTGCAGAGCATGCTACTGAGCAAAGCTCTGAAGATGCAGCAAGATTTGGAGGACAAAAAACACGAAGCTATAATTGAAAATTTAGAGAGCAAGATAAAAGAACAATCAGCTATCATTGAAAAGAAAGACTTCGAGCTCCAATCAACCGAAGGCTTGCTGGCAGAGACTGAAGCTAAAGTATCAGAATTGAATTCGAAGCTTATCGGCCAATCAAAACAATTTGAACAGGAGAAGCTAGAGCTTAATTCGAAACTTGAAGCCGAAGTCCAAGCCAACTCAGACTTGAAGAAATCATTAACAAGCCTTCAAGACAAATGCTTGAAATTTAGCAATAATTGTATTGGACGATTAAAAAAGATATTTTACTCTGTTGGAGCCAGCAGCGGGAAGTTTAACCCTTCAGCGGAAAATTTACCACAAGCCTTCGATCATATTGAAGCTGAAATCGAAGAACTTGACGAAGTTATAGCCGGGCACGGTGACTTCTGTGCCTGGGTAGCTTCTCGGGGTACCGCTGCAGCGTTCCTGAAGGCCGGCTGCGAGCATGGAAAAATCGTCAACAGGCCCAACTTCACCTTGTCTCCATCAATCCTGGACGATATTCCTGACCTCGCCCGAAGCATCTCAAATAGATTTATAAAAATGATATGGACAAAAGGCGGGCGAGAGAAGGCTGGAGACGAAGCTCGAAGTCATCTTGATCCAGTAAGAAATCATACTTTGTACTTACCTTCTCCTTCACGCTTGATTTTTACTCGCGATACCTTGATTCATGTAGGATGACGAAGGTGAAGATGATGCTTAAAATATGTCGCCGAAGCCGTCACCGAAGCTGAAGCTTAGTGAAGATCAGTAGAAGTATACTATAGAAAAAACTCAGGATACTTTTGTAACAACTTTTGTAAATACAATTAAACTGTTCTCAAGGAACTTTGTACATACCTTGTGACATATTCTTACCCTTCTACTGAGGCGCTTTGATGTGGACGAAATCAGTATTTTGAGCCGAAGGCGAAAAAACACCTTCCCTTCTTTTCGTACACAATGAAGCATAGAAGACCACTTCTTCTTTTTGCCGAAGCTTTTCTTTTTCGTACATAACAAACCATAAAAGACCACTTCTTCTTTTTGCCGAAGCTTTTCTTTCTTGTACACAACAAAGCATAAGAGACGACTTCTTCTTTTTACCGAAGCAACCACTCAGGAACACAAATGCTATGAATGAATGTTTATGAATGCAGATGCTATGATGTAATGTAATGTGCGAATGAATGTCCAAAGCATATGTCCGAAGCCACACTCTCAGCCATTATTTCCTTAGAAACAACCACACATCAGCTCTGCATTCCCTTAGGAACGACTTTGGAGCTTCTTCGCCTTTTACTTAGACGATATAAGCTCTGCATTCCCTTAGGAACGTCTTTGGAGCTTCTTCGCCTTTTACTTAGGCGGTATAAGCTCTGCATTCCCTTAGGAACGACTTTGGAGCTTCTTCGCCTTTTACTTTCGACGGAATCAGCGTTGACTTTTCGCTGTGAGCTCTGCATCCCCTTAGGGACGTCTTTGGAGCTTCTTCTCTTTTTCAGTTTCGGCACTCGATGGTGCGTTCTCAGCTTTTACATTTACATTCTTTGGGGGATTTTGATCTTATAAAACTAAAAAGGAAATTACATATGATGGCCCCATTAAAAACCTTTCTCCCCCTTTAGAAAGGAAAAGGGTGCCATGAAAAAAGAAAAGAAAAACATAAAAAAATACATCAAGTTATACATAAAATCGCCGAAGCTCATCCGCATTCCAAGATCTTGGAATTTCGTTGCCATCCATGTCCTTCAATCTGTACGATCCAGGCCTTGACGAAGATACTACTAAGAAAGGTCCTTCCCATTTCAATTGTAGCTTGCCCACTGTGTCTGGGTTGGCTACTCTCCGAAGCACCAAGTGACCCGGCTCAATATTTTTTAACCGGACCTTTCTATCTCGCCACCTGACTGTTTCAGCTTGATATTTATTGATATTCTCCACGGCCTGAAGCCTGATCCCCTCTAAAGCATCTTTTTCCACAAGGCAAGCATCTTCGGGACCTGATTCTGCCGAAGCTACTACCCTTATTGACCCAGCTTTAGCTTCTTCCGGAGTTATTGCTTCGTCACCGAATAATAATTTGAATGGGGTAAAGCCTGTAGACCTTGATGTTGTTGTATTGTGGCTCCACACCACTTTGGTTAACTGATCTGGCCACTTTCCCCTGGGTTGATTGAAGATTAACTTCATTATTCCTGTCATTATAATGCCGTTGGCCCTTTCAACGAGCCCATTCGACTCCGGATGCCTGACTGATGCAAAATGGATCTTCGTTCCAATTTGATCACAGAAATTTCTGAAAGCTTCGGAGTCGAACTGCGTTCCATTATCCACAGTGATGGCCTTCGGTACTCCGAAGCGACAAACAATGTTCTGCCAGAAAAACTTTTGGACAGTGGCCGAAGTTATTGTGGCTAATGGCTTCGCCTCAATCCATTTAGAAAAATACTCCACAGCTACTATAACATATTTTAGATTCCCCTGAGCCGGTGGTAATGGACCTAACAAATCAAGGCCCCACCTTTGCAATGGCCAGATGGGTTGTATCAGCCGGGTCAAAGACGAAGGTTGCTTTTGATCTCTTGCACATTTCTGGCAACCTTCGCACTTTTGAACTAATTCCGCTGCATCCGAAGCTGCCTTCGGCCAATAAAACCCTTGGCGGAAAACTTTTCCAAGTAACGGCCTAGATCCGATGTGGGATCCACACAGTCCTGCATGTATCTCTTTCATTAACTCTATACCTTCGGTTCTAGACAAGCACTTGAGCAGCGGGGCACAAACTCCATGTTTGTATAGTTCCCCTTCTATCATGACATACGGACGAGCTCTTGCCTCTATTCTTTTATTGTAAGCTTCATCATCTGATAGGAAGTTACCCTGAAGGTAAGAGATTATTTCAGTTCTCCAATCTTCGCTGTAAACAGGAGAAATGTTGAGGACTGCTCTTTCAAGGAGCTCTACTGAAGGTGCCTTTATTGTTTTGAAGAACACATCCGAAGGTAACGGCAGCCCCTGTGCTGCAGACTTGGCTAGCAAATCAGCATGCTCATTTTGCCCTCGAGGGATATTCTTGACAGAAAATCCTTCGAAGGAAGCTTCGATCCTTCGGACCGTGTCTAAGTATTTTTCAAGCTTCGGGTCTTTAGCCTTGCAACTTTTGTCAATATGACCCGAAACAACCTGGGAATCAGTTTTAAGAATCGCCCTTCTGATTCCCATTGCCTTTAGTTTCCGAAGACCCAGGAGCAGGGCTTCGTACTCAGTAATATTATTTGTGCAGCTGAAGTCAAGTCTTGCTGCATAACAAGTTTTAACCTTGGATGGTGAGACCAACACAGCAGCTGCACCTGCTCCGAAGGTTCCCCAAGAGCCATCACAAAACACTGTCCACACTTCGGCATCTTTATTTGCTTCTTCATCCTGAGCCCCTGGCGTCCAGTCGGCAATGAAATCTGCCAATGCTTGAGACTGGATCGAGGATCTATGCACATAATCAATGTAAAATTCATTGAGCTCCGCAGCCCATTTTCCAATCCGCCCAGTAGCTTCTCTATTTCTCATGATATCCTTCAGCGGCTGCGAAGAAGGAACAATAATGTTGTATGCCTGAAAATAATGCTGAAGCTTCCTGGATGCCATTAAAACGGCATACAATACCTTCTCCAGCTCTGTATAATTTTTCTTTGAGACACTAAGGACCTCAGATATAAAATACACTGGAACTTGCTTCTTGACTTGGCCATCAAGCTTCTCCTGGACAAGTGCCGCACTTACTGCTGAGTGCGAAGCTGCCACATATAACAACAGAGGAGCCCCTGGCGTTGGTGGAGTTAATGTTGTGAGATCTATCAAGTATTGCTTCAGCTCTTCGAAGGCTTTTTGTTGACTTGGGCCCCATTGAAAGACTTCAGCTGACTTCAGCACCTCGAAAAATGGTAAGTTTCTTTCTGCTGATCTGGATATAAATCTGTTGAGAGATGCCAGCCTTCCTGTCAATCTTTGGGCTCCCTTTCTTGTGGTTGGTGGCTCCATTCGAAGTATAGCTTCGATTTTATTTGGATTAGCTTCGATTCCCTTTGTTGAAACCAAGCATCCAAGAAATTTACCCTTCTTTACTCCGAAGACACATTTTTCTGGATTCAGCTTCAGACCAGCTTGTCTGAAGCTGGCGAAGGTCTCCTGCAGATCAGCAATATGATTTTCCTGCTTCGTGCTTTTTACGATAATGTCATCAACATAGGTCAACACATTTCTGCCTATCTGAGACTGGAGAACCTTCGCAGTCATTCTGCTGAAACTCCCTCCAGCATTCTTGAGCCCCTCAGGCATCCGAAGATAGCAATATGTGCCACTTGGGGCTATGAAGCTAGTTTTCGGCTCATCTTCCTTCTTCATCCAAATTTGATGATAGCCTGAGTAGCAGTCTAGGAGACTCATGAGCTCTGAAGAAGCTGCTGCATCGACTAAAGAGTCTATCCTTGGCAGCGGGAATTCGTCCTTCGGACAAGCCTTGTTGAGATCTGTGAAATCGATACACATTCTCCACTTGCCATTGGCCTTCTTCACCATAACAGTGTTAGCTAGCCACTCTGGATACTTCACTTCTCTGATAACTCCTGCACTGAGGAGTCTTTTTACTTCATTGCGAGCCCCTTCGGCCTTGTCATCAGACATTTTCCGAAGCCTCTGCTTTCGGGGTCTGAAGGATGGGTCAACATTAAGCGAGTGTTCAATAACATCCCGATTTACTCCACAGAGATCATTGGCTGACCATGCAAAAACATCTTTGTTGTTGAATAAAAACCTTATCAAGGTTTTCTCCTGGTCTTCAGATAATTGCGAGCCCAACAGCACCTTCTGCTCTGCTATATCCTCACACAATAGCATGGGCTTCGGCTGATCTGCTGAAGCTGCTTTCTCCCTTCTAAATTTGTACTGTTCACAAGCTTCAGCTCCATCTATGTTATGGATTGCTTTGGAATCAGTCCAGCTTCCTTCGGCCCTTCTAGCAGCTTCCTGGCTTCCATGAATAGCAATAGGCCCTTGGTCCGAAGGTATCTTCATGCAAAGATAAGCTGGGTGAAGAATTGCTTCGAAGGCATTAAGAGTACCGCGACCAATGATAGCATTGTAAGGATACTCCATGTCAACAATATCAAACACAATTTGCTCAGTCCTTGTGTTGTTAACAAATCCGAAGGTTACCGGCATGGTAATCTTCCCAAGTGCTACAATCTGCCGTCCTCCGAAGCCACAAAGAGGGTGCGTAGCATCATGAATCTTGTCTTCAGGCTCCTGCATTTGTCTGAAGGCCTTAGCAAATATAATATCAGCTGCACTGCCTGTATCAACTAGGACATTGTGGACCAGAAATCCTTTGATCACGCAAGAGATGACCATGGCATCATTGTGAGGATAATCCTTAAGCTGAAAGTCTTCCTGAGAGAAAGTAATTGGAATGTGGGACCATTTTGACTTGATGAAGGGTCCCTGCACTCCAACATGCTGCACCCTTCTCTGAGCCTCCTTCTTCTGCTTCTTGTTAACTGGCTCTGAGCAAGAACCGCCTGTTATCGGGAGCACCAGCTTCGAAGCCGAAGCAGCTCCAGCTTGATTGTTGAACGAAGCCATCAGCTCAGAAAAGTGGAAGTGAGTTCACCGGAGGTGGGCGCCAATGTTGGGGGCTTGTTCTCAAATGCTAAGAATTAAGAACAAGGCAACATAGAAAATGTTAAGGGTTAAAGTCCTTCGTCCTTCAAGACATTATATCCTTTCGGGATATAAGGAATTTCGGACGAGGGTTACGAAGGACGTACCTTCGTAAACATAATAGCAAGGAACGAAGTATTCATACAGATCATAAGGTATGAAATAAACAATTAAATATTATCATAGAATCATCTTCATTTTTATTATCATGGACGAATATAAATGACTTCGAATTAAAAATGTACCTTTGGTCCTGAGGAAAGCAAAAGTACAGGTGTGATGCGAAAGCAAATGGCAGGTTCGCGTGAACAGTACAGAGGTACTGTTCATCTATTTATAGATACAGGTTACAGCCTGTGACAAATTACAATTATGCCCCTTACAAAAGTTTACAACATTGACTCAGACCTCTATGGATAAAAAGGTCATTCTATCTCTATGTCGGTTTGTAACGCCGAAGCTCCATGAAAAGGAACCTTCGGCCATCTCCTGGGGACAACTTCAGCCGAAGCTGCTTCTTCGTGCAAAACCTTCGGCGCAACGAAGCATGACCCCAACACTAGGATTTTCACGAATAGAGTTTACAAGATGAGGATCAAGGACAGTGAAGGACCTTAGCATAAGCCGGACGACGTCGTGGTCCATCCATCTCGTGCTTCCATAGCTCCTGATTTTGTTGACCAGGGTCTTGAGCCTGTTGTACGTTTGAGTTGGCTCCTCCCCCCTGATCATTGCGAACCTTCCTAGTTCGCCCTCCACCAACTCCATCTTGGTGATCATGGTGGCGTCGTTCCCCTCGTGCGAGATCTTGAGGGTGTCCCAAATCTTCTTGGCGTTATCCAAGCCGCTCACCTTATGGTATTGTTCCCTGCATAAGGATGCTAATAGAACAGTGGTAGCTTGTGCATTTTTGTGAATTTGTTCATTGATAAACATGGGATTATCCGTACTATCAAATTGCATTCCATTTTCTACTATTTCCATATACTTGGATGAAGAGAGAACAAGTGGCTACGCATTTTGTGACTCCAAAATCTGTAGTCCTCTCCATCAAAGTGTGGAGGTTTACTAAGAGGAATGGAAAGCAAATGAGCATTCGAATTATACGGAATACGAGAATAATCAAAAGAAAAGTTTGAGTTGACCGTTTTCTTTTTCTCGTCGTAGTCGTCTTCTCTTTGGGAAGAAGAGGACTCGTCGCTGTCGTAGTAGACGATCTTCTTGATACGCCTCTTCTTCCTCCTGTCCTTCTTCTTATGACTCAAGCCAGAGTCAGTAGTGTTGGGGACTTGTTCTCAAATGCTAAGAATTAAGAACAAGGCAACATAAAAAGTGTTAAATGTTAAATTCCTTCGTCCTTATAAACATTATGTCCCTTCGGGTATAATGAATCTTGGACGAAGGTTACAAAGGAAAAGACCTTCGTAAGATTGATAGATGGTAAAAAAGAACACATATATAAAACACGAATAATGATATGAGTATTATCATCAACTTATTTTTATTACCAAATTCATAAAAACAAATTACAAATGTACCTTCAGATTGATGGAAAGCAAAGGTACAGACGTGATGCGAAAAAGCGTATGCCAAGTCAGCGTGAACAATACGGGAGTACTGTTCATCTATTTATAGACACGGGACGCAGCCCGTGTAAAATTACATTGATGCCCTTTACATTTGTCAATAACTTTATAGCAATCCTTCGAGGTTTAATTTGACTTTTCATCTTTAAGTCGGTTCCTCTTTTCTGCCGTCATGCCGAAGCTTTTCTGCACATAACTTCGTGATCGTCTTATCTTCCGTCGTAGTCGCTTTCCATCCCGGTCAAGCTTCGTCTTAACCATGCTCTTGTACACTCGCAACCTGACTCCGAAGATACCTGTTCACATGTTTCACTCGGAAAATATTGTCAAATCATGTTTTTGAGGACCTTCGGAAGCCGAAGGCCCCCAACAGTAGCCCCTCGCAATATTAATTTACTGTAATGATAAATTCATATTACGACATGGACGAAGGATTTAAGCCGAAGGTCCGAAAAAACACCTTCCTTCTGCTAGAATAGCAACAGTCATTGACAAACAGGGCCCTCCAGTTTTTGACACACTGGGTGTATAAATAAGAGCTCACCGCAAGTTTTTGCCATCTGCTTTTACTCACCCAACTTTTTAGCCTACGCGCAACAGCACTTGCTCGGTTTTAAATTTTTAAGCTTCGGTTTCGAGTGTGTTTTGTCAGCATTTGCGAAGATGCCTGAGGATAAGAAAGTTGTTGGTGCTTCGAAGCTAAGCCTTTCTGAGGAGATGCACCTGGACTTTCTTGAATCAATGTCAAAGACTAATACGGAGAAGATTACCAGGGAGATTTTGGAGGGTTTATCTGAAGATACTGGCGACAGTGAAAGTTACGATGTGGATAGTGGTGGTGAAGATTCCGAAGATCGACCCTGGCGACCAAGCCATGCAGTTTTTGGTAAGTCCAGTATTAAGGAAAATCATCTTGTCAATATGAGAGGGAGATACTTTCGGGACTTGTCTGTTGTGAGGGCTGACGAAGGAGAGAAGACTTGTCCGACTCCCGAGGAAAATGAGGTCGTGATATTCCGAAGCTTCTTAAAAGCTGGATTACAATTTCCCTTGAGCAGTGTTGGGGGCCTTCGTCCTCCGAAGGTCCTCAAAAACAAGACTTGACAATGTTTTCCAAGTGAATTATATGAACAGGTATTTTCGGACTCAGATTATGAACATGGAGTACGGACAGGACGAAGCTTAAGCCAGACGAAAGGGGGTTGAGATGAAGGACGGGCTGGTTACCATGCTGTACGAAGGATGGTGCGCAGCCGAAGCTATGTGCAGGAAAGCTTCGTCGCGATAGCAGAACGGGGAACCGACCTAAAGATGAAAAGACTACTTAGGCCTTGACAGACTCCCATAGGTCATTAGCAAATGTAATGGACATGAATGTAATTTTACATGGGCTGCGTCCCACGCCTATAAATAGATGAACAGTACTCCCGTACTGTTCACGCCAACTTGGCATTTGCTTTTTGCGTCACGCTTGTACTTTTGCCTTCCCTCAAGACCGAAGGTACATTTGTAATTTGAAATCATTTCTATTTTTACATGATAATAAAATAGAAATGATTCTGTGATAATGTTTAAATATTTATATTATATCTCATCTTTTATATGAATCCTTCGTCATTACTTGTTGTACCTACGAAGGTATGTCTCTCGTAACCTTCGTCCGAAATTCGTTATTTCCCAAAGGGGCATAATGTTTCGAAGGACGAAGGACTTTTAACACTTTTTATGTTGCCTTGTTCTTAATTCTTAGCATTTGAGAACAAGTCCCCAACATTGGCGCCCACCTCCGGTGAACTCACTTCCACTTTGAGTTTTTTGAACACCTTCGGAAGCCATAGACCCTCGCTATGGCGCCGAAGAAAGCTTCAGCGACTGGGGCTGCAGCTCTGCAACCGCTGGACCCCAACCAGGAGACTGTCTCTCTTCGGGAGGCCCGAAGCCAGAAGAGGAAGGCCGTCAGCCCGACGCTTCAGGAGGATGAGCTAGATCAAGAGATCAGGGATATGGAGATGCTTCATCAACAGGTGCAGAGGAAGAAGGAAAAGATGGCCAGGCTAGCTGAGCTGCAAAGGCAGATAGACGAAGCTTCTGAAGAAGTTCGCCATCTTACTCACGATGAGCAGAACAGAAGGCCTCAACAAAAAGACCTTCATCAGGAGGGCTTCTTCAACGAAGATGACTGGTATGATAATTTCCATCATGGAAATTTTGTTTTCGATGATGCGTCTCCCCTGTCCGCTGAGCTGCAGGCTACACCTTGGCCTCCGTCCTACAAGCCGCCCCAGCTTCCCATGTTCGATGGCCATTCAGACCCGAAGCAGTTTTTGATGAGCTACGAAGCAACAGTATCTTCGTATGGTGGCAATGCTGCAGTCATGGCAAAGTCTTTTGTTATGGCTGTCAGGAATGTTGCTCAGACCTGGTATTCCTCCCTTCGACCAGGAACGATCACTTCATGGCAAAAGCTGAAGGACATGTTGTTAACCAGCTTTCAAGGGTTTCAGACGAAGCCGGTCACTGCTCAAGCCTTGTTCCAGTGCACTCAGGATCATGAAGAATACCTTCAGGCGTATGTCAGAAGGTTCTTGCGTTTGAGGGCGCAGGCACCAATGGTGCCCAATGAAATTGTCATCGAAGCCATGATCAAGGGGCTTCGTCCTGGACCTTCAGCTCAATACTTTGCTAGGAAGCCTCCTCAGACTTTGGAGAAGCTGCTCCAGAAGATGGACGAGTACATTCGTGCCGACAATGATTTTCGCCAAAGAAGGGAAGAGGCTTTCAGATTTTCTGAAATGACCAGGGGCTTCGGAGGAAGATTCTATCCGAGGCATGTCAGGTCCATCCACAACTCTACTCAAAATGATGATAAGGGGAGTCAGCAGAACAGGCCGCAGTGCTCCTCACAGGCTTCGGGGCAACAACAAACTTTCTTCCGGCCACTAGCTCCAAGAGGCAGAGGCGCCAGGGGCTTCGGCGGAAGATTTGGAGATCAACCAAGGAGAGTATTTTGCTTATTCTGTGGTGAAAACAAGGGCCATACCACCAGGATGTGCCATGTTACCATCCAAAAGCAAAAGGAGATAGCCGAAGCTGCAGCGCAACAAGTTCAGCCGAAGCAGGTCATGCATACTGCTTCGTACCATCAGCCTTACATCCCAGAATACGTGGGCAACCACCCTGCAGTTTCTGTAGCTTCGGCGAGTCAACCTCAAGCTTCATGGCAACAGCCCCCGCCTCCACCACCGCTGCAACAAGGCCAACAGCTGGAAGGGAGCCAATATGTTCCACACCAAAGGGATCTCAGAGAACAATCTGAAGCTCGCACAGTCAATAGCACTGTGCCAGAGTCGAAGCACATTTATTGACAAATATCCTACCTTGATAGCAGTCTTTTCCATTTAGTTCTATTTTCTGTGTAATAAAGAACATTTCAGTTTTCATGTAATAGTTTCGTTGTTGGTCACGAGGAAAACCTATTTTCTCCACAGGCTTAAGTTGCTGAAGCTTAAGAATTTGCGATAACAAGAAGGACCTTCGAATTATTAAAAATCCTTCGAAGCCACAAAAAGTCGTTCTAAGGAACGCAGAGTAAGTTGCTGAAGTCACAAAAAGCCGTTCCAAAGGGAGCGCAGTGTAAGTTTTCTGCTCCAAAGTCGTTCCTAAGGGAATGCAGAGCATACAGCGAAAAGTCAACGCTGATACCGCCTAAGTAAAAGGCGAAGAAGCTCCAAAGACGTTCCTAAGGGAATGCAGAGCTTACAGCGAAAAGTCAACGCTGATACCGCCTAAGTAAAAGGCGAAGAAGCTCCAAAGACGTTCCTAAGGGAATGCAGAGCTTACAGCGAAAAGTCAGCGCTGATATAAAGATATTTTGTGTTTTATGGGGATATGTGTGTATCTTCGGAACAAATGTCATCTACATAACATAGCATCATCACATCATTTTGCATAGCATAAGCATCATACATCATGTTGCATATGGCAAAAGAAGGGGACACAGTATCAACCTTCGAAAGGACGCTTTGAGAAAGTGAAAATCGTGCAAAGTCACGAGGGAATACAATGCTGATCTTCGGAATACAGCTTCGGAGAATGTTTACACGAAGCATGGACGTGCTTCATCAGAGTAATATCGAAATTGTACAGCTTCGGAGAATATTTTCACGAAGCATGGATGTGCTTCATCAGAATAGTATTAAAGGAGAATGTCTTCTTCACGAAGCATGAAAAGAAGGGAAGGTGTTTTTTCGTCGAAGGCTCAAAAATGGTATGTATGTAGAATTTCATGCATCGTAAAGAATTGAATAATGAAAAGAGACTTGTATATTACATTCAAGTGTACAAAATATTACATAGATCACACTTCAAATGTTTTTTCTAATAACATCTAGTCTTCTCTTAGTACTACTTTGGCAGCCTCATTTAGAAGTTGTTCAACAACTTTATCCATGATACCTTCGGCCATTTGTTTAATTTCGTCATCCCCTTTCGTGTGAGGGTCAGCAGACGATCCAGCAGGTTCTGAGGGAAGAGAATATATGTCTATGTTACTATTACAAACCATAAGCAAGTTCGAAAATCAAAAATTACAACAGACCTAAAAACCACTAGTTGGTACCTATTTGGCTTTTGGGCTCTGCGCTTTTTTCAGCGGCCTTGGCTACTTCCCTAGCATCATGGATACCTTGCTCGCTTCTTCAAATAATTTCCTGGGCCATTTCTCGGCCACCATTGTCCTAGACATCGGTGAAAAATTTTCCACCAACCTGGCTAGCTTCGGTCGAGGGGTCTTTAATATCTTCAGCGGATAAAGTGGCTTCGGATTGCGCAAGAAGCTTAATATGATCGCAACCTTTCCTCTCCAAAACAGTAGCAACTCCTCTGGCGCCCGAAAAAGCGCAAATGTCACCGCGGCTACTCAGGATTTCCTCGAAGGCCTCTGCCTCGTGACTGATCCATTCCAGTGGACCTTCGGGATTGCCTCTTGAGAAATTCTCTTCACTAGAGAATGCGCCAACGCCGGCGAAGCTGGATTTTATCTTTTTGACGCATTCTATAGATTTAACGTAGCATTTTCTCTGGGATGCACGAAGCTCCTTAACACTTATCTCTAAATGATTGGCCAGTTGATCGCTAAGCTCTCGTTTTGTTTCTTCAAGCATACGTTCCTCTTTAGCTCTAGCTAGCTGTTTCTGAAGATCTTTAATCTCCCGTTTTTGGGCTTCGGCCTGGACCTTTGAGGCAGCTTCGTCCTTTTTTACCTTGTCTACCAATGTAAGCAGAATCTTATCCTTTTCCAAAGCTTCGTTTCTCAGTTTAATAACTTCTGACCGTAGGTTGTTGAACGCAATTTCATAGCTCTCATCTTCGGCATTCTTTTGTGCTCTCAATGCGTTGCTTAGGATTAAACCCTACATGTAAAAAAAAAGTTGGTATAAGAATAAAAGAATGAGTTTCAAATTATAAAATTTCCAAGCGCCCAATTCCCATACCTTTAGGCTATTATACGCAAGACTATCCGCGAGATCCTCCTTCGTCATAGCGCATAGTCCAGCTTCAAGCTTCGGAAACCCCATACTCCTAGCCATCTCCCGGCAGGCAGATAATTCTTTGTTGTCAGGGAGACAGTATAGGAAGTCATCTTCGTTTGTCCCATTGAACACTAGTGCCCCCTTCGGATATTTTAATTCTTTGGCATAGTGGTTGGCTTCATAAATCTCTTCTTCAGATAATCTTTTCCCCGAAGCATGTCGCACAATGTAATCACGTGCGGCGAAAGGTGCTTCGGGGGCCGCTGTGTCAATTTCTTCAACCAAAATTGGCTCTGGCATTTTTATTTTTTCTTCGGCTTCCAAAGGTTGTTCCTTGGTGGGCTCTGGAGGCCCAGCTTCAGCTTCAGGTTGTTGCTTCGAAGTTTCAGCAACTGAAGCTTCAGCAGATACTTCAGAAAGTTCAGCAGTCTTCTTTGGAGTTACACTTGAAGACTTAATTGTCTCCAAAACATCTAGCACGTTCACCATTCTTTTTCTTTTTGGGGTCACCGATGGGCCCTTTTGATTTTTTATTGTTTCAACATTTGCTGAAGGACTTAAGATTTCCAATATTTTTTGTCCTTCAATTCTCGGTTTTTCTGCCTTCTCTGCTGAAGGCGCTTCAATTTTTTCTTCTATCTTCGGCACTGGAGCTGGTTCTGTAGTTTCAGTGGCCAAAGAGACTTCACCAATAAATTCAGGCACTATGGCCGGCTCAATAAAACGCGCCCGGTGGGTAAGCACCTTCATCTTTTTTCTTTGCGGCGCTGGCTCACTAGAGGCACTTGTGGCAACTTCTGTTGCAGGAGAAGTATTTTTTCTTTTGCGGCCCAGCACCGGATAATGATAGTCAGGGTAGACAAACCCGATTGCATCAAATACCCGGTTGAGCCTCTTCTTCTTTCGGCCTCCGAAGGCTGCCGATAATGCAGTATTCTCGGCCTTCGAATATACTCCAAGCAGTTCGTCACTTAATGTTTCAATGCTTTTTAACCAGTCGTCATCAGGTTCAACAAATTTATCCCCGTATTTGAATGAGTATTTTAGTCTGACTAGTCCACCTTCGTCAGACTCTTTGATGGTCTCCTTCGGCATTTCCCACTTTCCTGCAAGTGGCCACACCCTGAAGGCAATATGCTCTTGGACCAAGTCCCTTGTCCCGATGAAAGAGCAGACTACGCCGAAGGCTCTTTGGCATTCTTCGGCCGCTTCGTCCATTTCAACCTTCGGCTTTCGGAGTCCGAAGCGTTGCCAGATGGGGCGCATAATGATACTCTTAACATCTTCCTGCGCTGTCAAGTCATTCTTTACATAAAACCATTCTGTCATCCAGGTACCGGGCCACCTCTTCCGAAAGGTTGGCACAGGGCGGCTTGACCCGGAGCGGGCACCGAAGCTGTAACAACCAAAGTTGTTGTGATATTGTTCTTTCCCCCAGGGCTTCGTCTCATATACCAACTCATGAATTTTGCAAAAGCTTTTAGCATTTGGTTCTAAACCTTGGCTTCTCACAGCCCAGACAAAGATTCCCATTCTTATGATAGCTTCGGGAGTAATTTGATGAAGGTAGATTTGAAATGTCTTCAGGACTTCGACAACAAAGCTGCTTAGGGGGAACCGAAGCCCGGCCTTAAGAAAGCTTCGGAAGATCACGACCTCATCTTCTTCGGGGGTGGGAGAAGTCTTTTCTCCAGCGTCAGCCCTCACAATAGATATATCTCGAAAATATCTCCCTCTCATATTGTCAATATGACTCTGCTTAATAGTGCTTTTCCCGAAAACTGAGTGACTTGGCCGCCATGGTCGATCTTCGGACTCTCCCCCACCGCTTTCTACATCATAACTGTCGCTGTCACCAGTATCTTCAGACAAACCTTCCAGAATCTCCTTGGTGATTTTTTCTGTATTGGTCTTCGCCATTGCTATAAGGAACCCCAAGTTCTTCTCTTCGTCGAGGCTCAGCTTCATCTCAGCAGCAACCCTCTTATCTTCAGACATCTTCGGAAACACTAAAAAACTGTTTTCAAAGCCGAAGCTTCAAAACCAAAAGATCAGCAAATCTTAGTGCGCAAGAGCTAAAAATTTAGTGAGCGGAAGCAGATGGCAAGTGAGCGTACCAAATGAGTTTGCGGTATGATCTTATTTATACGCCCAGTGCGTTGAAAATTGAAAGACCCCGCTTGTCAGTGAATGTTGCTATTCTAGCAAAGGGAAGGTGTTTTTTCGGACCTTCGGCTCAAGGCCTTCGTCCATATCGCAATCTGAATTTATCATTAACAAATTAATATTGCGAGGGGCTACTGTTGGGGGCCTTCGTCCTTCGAAGGTCCTCAAAAACAAGACTTGACAATGTTTTCCAAGTGAATTATATGAACAGGTATTTTCGGACTCAGATTATGAACATGGAGTACGGACAGGACGAAGCTTAAGCCAGACGAAAGGGGGTTGAGATGAAGGACGGGCTGGTTACCATGCTGTACGAAGGATGGTGCGCAGCCGAAGCTATGTGCAGGAAAGCTTCGTCGCGATAGCAGAACGGGGAACCGACCTAAAGATGAAAAGACTACTTAGGCCTTAACAGACTCCCATAGGTCATTAGCAAATGTAATGGACATGAATGTAATTTTACATGGGCTGCGTCCCACGCCTATAAATAGATGAACAGTACTCCCGTACTGTTCACGCCAACTTGGCATTTGCTTTTTGCGTCACGCTTGTACTTTTGCCTTCCCTCAAGACCGAAGGTACATTTGTAATTTGAAATCATTTCTATTTTTACATGATAATAAAATAGAAATGATTCTGTGATAATGTTTAAATATTTATATTATATCTCATCTTTTATATGAATCCTTCGTCATTACTTGTTGTACCTACGAAGGTATGTCTCTCGTAACCTTCGTCCGAAATTCGTTATTTCCCAAAGGGGCATAATGTTTCGAAGGACGAAGGACTTTTAACACTTTTTATGTTGCCTTGTTCTTAATTCTTAGCATTTGAGAACAAGTCCCCAACAAGCAGTTTTGTCGTGGAAGTACTGAAGACATTTGAAATCTACCTTCACCAACTTATCCCCGAAGCAATCATAAGGATGAACATCTTTGTGTGGGCCGTGAGAAGCCAAGGTTTGGAACCTAACGCAAAAGGCTTCTGTAACGTACACGAGCTATTGTATGAGACAAAACCCTGGGGCAAAGAGCAGTATCACAACAACTTTGGCTGCTACAACTTCGGCACTCGGTCCGGGTCAAGCTGCCCTATGCCAACCTTTCGAAAGAGGTGGCCCGGCGACTGGATGACAGAATGGTTTTACGTGAAAAATGACTTGAAATCACGTGAAGATATCAAGGGTATCATTATACGCCCTATCTGGCAACGCTTCGGCCTCCGGAAGTCGAAGGTGGAAATGGATGAAGCAGCCGAAGAATGCCAGAGAGCCTTCGGCGTGGTTTGCTCTTTTATTGGGACAAGGGATTTGGTCCAAGAGCATATTGCCTTCAGAATATGACCACTTGTAGAAAAGTGGGAAATGCCGAAGGAGACCGTCAAGGAACCTGACGAAGGTGGACTAGTTAGGCTAAAATACACATTCAAATACGGAGATAAGTTTGTTGAACCAGATGATGACTGGTTAAAAAGTATTGAGGCTATAAGTGACGAATTGCTTGGGGTATACTCGAAAGCCGAAGATACTGCATTATCAGCGGCCTTCGGAGGCCGAAAGAAGAAGAGACTTAACCGAGTATTCGATGCAATTGGGTTCGTCTACCCCGACTACCATTACCAGTGCGAGGCCAAAAAAGGAAAAATACTTCTCCTGCAAAGGAAATTGCTTCAGCTGCTCCTAGCGAGCCAGCGTCGAAGAGAAAAAAGGTAAAGGTTCTCACACACCGGCCACGTTATATTGAACCGGCCACAGTGCCTGAGTTTATTGGTGAGGCCTCTTCGGCCACCGAAGCTAGAGAACCAACTCCAGTGCCAAAAATCGAAGAAATGGCCGAAGTACCAGCAACAGAGAAAACAGATGAACCGAGGACTGAAGAAACAAAAACATTAGAAATTTTAAGTCCTTCAACAAAAATTGAGGCAACAAAAAGCCAAAAGGGTCCAGTAGTGACCCTAAAAAGAAAAAGGATGGTTAATGTGCTGGATGTTTTGGAAACAATTAAATCTTCAAGCACAACTCCGAAGAAAATTGTTGAAACTTCTGAAGTGTCTATTGAAGCCTTTGTTGCTGAAGCTTTGAAGCAACAATTTGAAACTGAAGCTGGGCCTTCAGAGCCCACCAAGGTAAAATCTTTGGAAGCCGAAAAAATAAAATTGACAGAAGCAACTTTGGAAACCGAAAAAACAAAAATGATAGAGCCAATTTTGGTTGAAGAAATTGACACTGCCGCCCCCGAAGCATCTTCCAAAATACGTGATTATATTGTGCGACATGCTTCGGGGAAGAGATTATCTGAAGAAGAGATTTTTGAAGCTAATCACTATGCCCGAGAACTGAAGTATCCGAAGGGGGCCCTAGTGTTCAAAGGGACAGACGAAGATGACTTCCTATACTGTCTCCCAGACAGTAAAAAATTATCTGTCTGCCGGGAGATGGCTAGAAGCATGGGGTTCCCGAAGCTTGAAGCTGGCCTTTGCGCCATGACGAAGGACGATCTTGCGGATAGCCTTGCATACAATAGTCTGAAGGTACAAAAATTGTGAATTTTGAAGTTTATGAATTTTGAATTAGTCTTTTGTTCTTATGTTAATGCATTCATTCTTTTGAATAGGGCTTAATACTCAGCAATGCCTTAAGGGCACAAAAGAATGCTGAAGATGAAAGCTGCACTATTGCTCTCAACAACCTTCGAACAGAGGTTATCAGGCTAAGAAACAAAGCCTTGGAAAAAGACAAAATTCTGCTTACATTGATGGATAAGATAAAGGAAGACGAAGCTAGTTCTAAAGCTCAAGCCGAAGCTCAGAAGCACGAAATCGAAGATCTTCGGAAACAATTAGCCCGAGCTAAAGAAGAACGTATACTTGAAGAAACAAAACGAGAACTTAGTGATCAATGGGCAAATCATTTGGAAATAAATGTTGAAGAGCTTCGTGCTTCCAAGAAAAGGTGCTATGATAAATCCATAGAGTGTGTTAAGAAGATAAAATCCAGCTTCGCCAGCGTTGGCGCATTCTCTAGCGAAGAAAATTTCACAAGAGGGAATCCAGAAGGCCCGATTGAATAGATCAGTCACGAAGCTAAGGCCTTCGAGGAAATCTTGAATAGTCGCAGGGACATTTGTGCTTTTTCGGGCGCCAGGGGAATTGTTACTATTTTGGAGAGGAAAGGGTGCGAGCATGTGAAATCTTTAGCACAATCTGAAGCTGCTTTATCCTCTGAAGATATTAAAGACCCTTCAGCCGAAGCAAGCCTGGTCGGTGGAAAATTTTTCACCGACATTTGGGACAATGACGGCCGAGAAATGGCTCAAGAAATCATTCAAAGAAGCGAAAAAGGCATCCATGATGCTAGGAAGGTAACAGAGGCTGCTGAGAAAAACGCAGAGCCTGAAGGGCAAATAGGTATTAACTAGTGGTTTTTATTCTGTTGTAATTTTTTATTTCAAACTTTATTCGTGGTTTGTAATAGTAATATAGCCGTATCCTCTCCTCCCTCAGAACCTGCTGAGGCATCTCCAGGCCCCCACCCAAAGGGAGACGATGAAATTAGAAAAATGGCCGAAGCCATCATGGACAAAGTTGTCGATCAGCTACTGAACGAAGCTGCAGAAGTAGTTCTTAGGGAAGATTAAATGCTATTGTAAAAATATTTGGAATGTGACATTTGTAAAACTTTGTAACTTTGAATGCAATATATAATCTATTTATGGTTCAATTCTTTACGATGCATGAAATTTTGCATACATACCGTTTTTTGAGCCTTCGGCGAAAAAACACCTTCCCTTCTTTTCATGCTTCGTAAAGAAAATCTTTTATATATCACAATAATTTCCATACTTCTCTGATGAAGAATATCCAAGCTTCGTGAAAACATTCTTCAAAGCTATAAAAAAGTTTTATGTTGTCTCTCTAATGAAGCTACATTTCTTCTTAATTTATCTTATGCCTTAGCACGATTTTCTCTTTTTCAAAACATTCTCCGAAGATCAATACTGTGTCCCCTTCTTGTTCTACATGCAATATGATGTATGATGCTTATGTTATGCAAAATGATGTGATGATGTTATGTTATGCAAAATAATATTTGTACCGAAGATACACACATCCCTGCAATAGAGCACACAATCTTTTTATATCAGCGCTGACTTTTCGCTGTAAGCCTCCCTTAGGAGCTTCTTCGCCTTTTACTTCAGCGGAATCAGCGTTTATTTTTCGCTGTAAGCCTCCCTTAGGAGCTTCTTCGCCTTTTACTTTCAGCGGAATCAGCGTTTATTTTTCGCTGTAAGCCTCCCTTAGGAGCTTCTTCGCCTTTTACTTTCAGCGGAATCAGCGTTTATTTTTCGCTGTAAGCTCTGCGTTCCCTTCGGAACGACTTTTGAGCAGAAAACTTAGACTGCGCTCCCTTAGGAACGACTTTTTACTACTTCGAAGAAGTTATGGTGCGTTCCTTAGAACAAGTTTTTGATAATTCGAAGGTTCTCCGTGCCACCATAAATTCTTGTGCTTCGGCAACTCAAGCCTATGGAGAAGATATATTTTCATTATGATAATAAGCTAAACTGTTACAAGAATTTGAAAAAAACGATAAAAGACACTTAAACTTCCCATAATTGTTCTTTACTACAAAGAAAGTAAAACTGAATGCGAAAATGCAAAAAACTGCTGTCGAGGTAGGATATTTTGTCAGTAAATGTGCTTCGACTCTGGCACAGTGCTATTAACTGTGCGAGCTTCGGACTCCTCTTTGAAGTCCCTCTGGGGGTGAGAGTGCTGGCTCCCTTCTGGCTGCGGACCTCGTTGTATTGGTGGTGGCGGTGGAAGCTGTTGCCAAGATGCTTGGGGTTGACTTGCCGAAGCAACAGAGGTTGCAGGGTGATTGCCTACATATTCTGGAATGTAAGGCGAATGGTATGAAGCAGTATGCATAACCTGCTTCGGCTGGCTCTGTTGCGCTGCAGCTTCTGCTAGCTCCTTTTGCTTCTAGATGGTAACATGGCACATCCTGGTGGTATGGCCCTTGCCTTCACCACAGAATAGGCAGTAAATTTTTCTTGGTTGATCTCCAAATCTTCCCCCGAAGCCCCTGGCGCCTCTGCCCCTTGGCACTGTCGGCCGGAAAGAGCTTTGTTGTTGCCCCGAAGCTTGCGAAGAGCACTGTGGCCTTTGCTGTTGACTCCCTTTGTCATCACTTTGAGTAGAATTGTGAATTGACCTGACGTGCCTCGGATAAAATCTTCCTCCGAAGCCCCTGGTCATTTCAGAGAACCTGAAAGCTTCCTCCCTTCTTTGGCGAAAATCATTGTCAGCTCGAATATACTCGTCCATCTTCTGGAGCAGCTTCTCCAAAGTTTGAGGAGGCTTCCTGGCAAAGTACTGAGCTGAAGGTCCTGGCCGAAGACCCTTGATCATGGCCTCAATGACAATTTCATTGGGCACTGTTGGTGCCTGTGCCCTCAGACGTAGGAACCTTCGGACATATGCCTGAATGTATTCTTCGTGATCCTGGGTGCACTGGAATAAAGCTTGAGCAGTGACTGGCTTCGTCTGAAACCCTTGGAAGCTGGTTATCAATATATCCTTCAGCTTTTGCCATGAGGTGATTGTCCCTGGCCTAAGAGAGGAGTACCAGGTTTGTGCAACACTCCTGACAGCCATGACGAAAGACTTTGCCATGACCGTCGTGTTGCCACCATACGAAGATATGGTTGCCTCATAGTTCATGTAAAGCCCAAAATTGGTAGAATAAAAAAAATAAAGGAAAAAAATATTTATGATAGTATTCCAAGATTTAAAACAAAAGACTTTTATAATCAGAGATTAAAATACACTCATATAACTTAAACCAACCTTTGTTAAATAATATGATTAGAAATGTCCTCCAAAAGAACTAAGTTAAAAAAATAATTTAATAAACATTACACACTAGAAAGTCCTATCTCTTAAATAAATAGGAACATAATTTTAAATTAACCTACAAGAGTAATAAAGATTCTATTATATGTATTGTGTAATGGAGCATTTCACACTTGAATCATTTGCCCTAATAATTGAATAAAATAAATAATATAAATAAAGTTGCATCTCATACTGGTATCCTTTTGATTGTTCATTATAATTAAGTTTAGAATTTAAACTTTATTTGAAGACCATTTGAAATTAGAGGTTTAAATGAAATAAAAAGAAAAGAAAAATGACTGACTTACCTACATGGGCCGTTTTCCCTCTGCTCGGCCCACCTCCACCTTTATCCTCCGCGGCCCGCTCCCACTTTTCTCTTCGCCGCCAGCCCAGTTGCTATTACTGGCGCCGACACACCGGGGCCACCGGTCAGCCTCACCCTCCGGTGATGCTCACGGCGCTGACTGGTGGGGCCTCTCTGTCAGGTTCACCTTGCTCCACCAAACAATCTGAGTCCGCACGAATCTGTTGCATGCGTGCAGGTCGCTGTCGGGGTTGTTGGGATACTCCGCCTCCTCCGATGGACTCCTGGGTATATATGCTCCTGCCCCGGGGTCATCTCGCCCTGCACCAGTAGCCACACCAAGCCATATCCGAAGCCCTCGTAGCTAACTCATCGTAATTGCCGTAAGAACAGAGAAGAGGAAGGTATGGGAGATGGACCCTGGAGAACCATACCGGCGGCGCATGAAGCAGGTCGGGCGCGGGGTAGAAGCTTCCCGGTGCTGCGGGCAGGCGAGGATGGATGTCAGCGCCCAGGGAACTTGTACCATGGGAAGTCGGGCCTCTGGTGATCGCGGATAGGTGGCAATTTCTCGCCGAGGTTGATCTCCGCTGCAAAACCAAACCTCGCCGTGGTCAGATCTTCTACCACACCAATCTTCGGTAAATCTTCGACTGTTGTGTTGACCTCGTTCTCCTCCATGCGTGGCACTAATTGGGGTAGGTTTTGGTGCACTGGCGCGGCGGAGGGCAGGGACTCCGGCGGGTCATGGCCGCGTTAGTGAGCGGTGCCGTCGCGCGTCTTGTACAAGTGAAGAAGATGGCGCTGCTCCGTCCGATCCGATCTATGCGATCTGGAGTGCTCGGACGTAGCGCTTCGATTTTATTAAAGCTTGGTCGTGCGATCTTGATCGGGTGGCCGAGGATTGGATTAAGCGTTGGCGTAACGTTGTCCGTCGATCTCTGATCCGGCGGCAGTGGGTTTGTACCGGTAATAAAACGGATGGTTTAATCTTGGCGGTCCAATACAGATCAAACGGCTCTGGTTGCTTCTTACCTCTTCGCCGTTGGCTTTTTGCATAAGAACCCTCGTGATTTTCTTAAACTAACCCGCAGTCCACCGCGGGTAGGTTCTGAGTTTGTGGAACCTTTGCGTTTTAACCCCGAACTCTCTGCAAATTATGCACGCCATCCAGGACTCCAAAGAAAGAAATAAATGAATATAGAAAATGAATTCCTAGGGTAAAAATAATCCTAAAACTTGTTTAATTCATACAAAACTCGTTTTAACTCCTTTTTAGTCCATTCAAGTTCTCATAATTTTGTATTAATATTGCCTACTACTTGGTAACACTGTTTTGACATGAAACCTATACTAGAATTGATTACTCAATAAATTTTGTAGCAAGCACATAATAACTTCAGAAATTCATAACTTAATAATCGTAGCTTCGAATTTAGTAGTTCTTGTTTCTACGATCTCGTTACACAGCGTAGAATATTATTATATAGTTTATTCATATGTATGGTGTGATGTTAATTTTGTCTATATCATGTTTGTTTGTATTGCTACGACTAGCGGGAGGTTACGTGTCACCTGAAGAGCAAGTTGGTACCTGGAATCTCAAGTCCCAAGCAAGTTGTGCCCTTGATCACTTCTTTTTACCCACTCATGTTCTAATTAATCATAATGATCTGCATAGGTTAATTTTGATGGGACCCAATAGGTTACCCTAGTTTGTCTATCTTTATACCTTGTTTACCACTGAACTTTTTGGGTAGTACTTGCTAGTGCTTTATGTGGTTTTGGGTATGAAGATACATTATTCATGATCACACTTTTATTATCTGTTTATTATTACTATTCATGTTAAGATCATTATGTTAATTGGAACATGGAGAACCACCCGGGAAAACAGTGCTACCACAAGGGAGGAATGGGACCCCTTGGCTGATTAATTAGGAAAGCTAGTGGAAGACTACCTTACCCGAAAGGGGCATGGGCAGTAGGGGAGTGGTCAGTGTAGGGAGGCCCTCGGGAGGATTTTGCTGCGATGGCGGTCCTGCAAGGGATTCCTGCATTGGAACTTCCTATAAATTGTAGCGGGTTTTCTGAAGCTAGTGGAACTTTGTAAAGGCCTCGTAGTGTTACCCTGCCTCGCCTCCTCGGTAGAGGTGTATGGGAAGTCGCGATCCCTTGGCAGATGGGTAACATGACTTGTGGGTAAAGATGCGCAACCTCTGCAGAGTGTAAAACTGGTATACTAGCCGTGCTCACGGTCAAGAGCGGCTCGGACCCTCACATGATTAAATTATGGAACTTAAACTCAATTTGTCATATGCATTGCATCGCAGGTGAAGTTGTTACTTTTGTTCTACTATTTAACTGGGTTGGTATTTACTTATACCTAGTAACTGCTAATAAAATTTTGACCAACTTTAAAAGCAATGCTCAGCTCTAACCATCTTCTTTGGTAAGCCTTACACTTCACGTGAGCTCCCACCTTTGGCGAGTTCATGCACATTATTCCCCACAACTTGTTGAGCAATGAACGTATGTGAGCTCACTCTTGCTGTCTCACACCCCCCCACAGGTCAAGAACAGGTACCGCAGGATGAGGCGCAAGGAGGATGCTGTGGCGATTTTGTGAGGGGTCTAGGTCGTCGTCTCCCAGTCAACTTTGGGTTGCTGGACCGTTGTCTCCTTATAATGTAATTATTTATTTATTTTGTACAAGAACTTCTGTTATGTAGTAAAGATGTGACATTCGATCCTGTGCCATGATTCATCATATGTGTGAGACTTGGTCCCAGCATACCTGGTGTTTATGTTCGCGTCCGGGTCTTGGTGCCCCGAAACCCGGGTGTGACAGTTCATCAAGAATTGTTTTGGATCTGAATGACCGTCGTACATGGGGAGCTGGGGTGGCTTGTAAGACTGTGGCCAAGGGGTAGCCTGCAGTTCTGTTGACAGGGGAGAAGTATCATCAAAAGCAAAATTTCCGTGATGGAAATCTTCATACCAGTCGCCCTCGTTGTAGAAGCCCTCTTGATGAAGCTCTCTGCGTGGGGGCCTTTGGTTCTGGTCATCTTGAGCAAGATGTCGAAGCTCTTCAGAGGCTTCATCTATCTGCCTTTGAAGATCAGCTAAACGAGCCATCTTCTCCTTCTTCCGTTGGACCTGTTGATTGATCATCTCCAAATTTTGGATTTCTTGATCCAAGTCGTCCTCCGGAGGCGTTGGACTGGTGACCTTCCTCTTCTGGCTTTGGGCCTCCCTAAGAGAAACGACATCTTGATTGGGGTCCAGCGGCTGCAGAGTGGCAGCCCCTATCGCTAAAGCTTTTTTCGGCGGCATGACGAAGGTGATGCTTGCCGAAGATGTTCAAAACTCAAAAAATGGACGTGAGTTCACCGAAGGTGGGCGCCAATGTTGGGGACTTGTTCTCAAATGCTAAGAATTAAGAACAAGGCAACATAAAAAGTGTTAAATGTTAAATTCCTTCGTCCTTATAAACATTATGTCCCTTCGGGTATAATGAATCTTGGACGAAGGTTACAAAGGAAAAGACCTTCGTAAGATTGATAGATGGTAAAAAAGAACACATATATAAAACACGAATAATGATATGAGTATTATCATCAACTTATTTTTATTACCAAATTCATAAAAACAAATTACAAATGTACCTTCAGATTGATGGAAAGCAAAGGTACAGACGTGATGCGAAAAAGCGTATGCCAAGTCAGCGTGAACAATACGGGAGTACTGTTCATCTATTTATATGCACGGGACGCAGCCCGTGTAAAATTACATTGATGCCCTTTACATTTGTCAATAACTTTATAGCAATCCTTCGAGGTTTAATTTGACTTTTCATCTTTAAGTCGGTTCCTCTTTTCTGCCGTCATGCCGAAGCTTTTCTGCACATAGCTTCGTGATCGTCTTATCTTTCGTCGTAGTCGCTTTCCATCCCGGTCAAGCTTCGTCTTAACCATGCTCTTGTACACCCGCAACCTGACTCCGAAGATACCTGTTCACATGTTTTACTCGGAAAATATTGTCAAATCATGTTTTTGAGGACCTTCGGAAGCCGAAGGCCCCCAACAAGTAGGTTTGTCGTCCCTTGGCTCGTTGAAGATGGACTCCTTCTCCTTATCGTTGACCACCATCCCCTTTCCCTTAGGATCCATCTCTTCGGGCGGTTAGTCCCTTTTGTGAAGAGAATGACTCTGATACCAATTGAGAGCACCTAGAGGGGGGGGTGAATAGGTGATTCTGTAAAACTTAAAACTTATAGCCACAAAACTTGGTTAAATGTTAGAGAGATAATACCAAGTGACTATAAAGCGATCTCTTGCGAATCACAACAATTACACAAAAAGCAATCACAAGAGACACACGAGTTATCCCGTGGCTCGGCCAAGTACAACACTTGCCTACTCCACGTTGTGGCATCCCAATGGATGAGGGTTGCACTCAACCCCTTTCAAGTGATCCAAAGATCAACTTGAATACCACAGTGTTTTTCTTTCTTTCAATATATCCCGTTTGCGAGGAATCTCCACAACTTGGAGCCTCTCACCCTTACAATTTGATGATCACAAAGAAGCACGGATGTAAGGGAGGGAAAAGCAACACACACAAGACTCAAAGCAAGAGACAAACACGCACACTAGTCACAACTTGAGCTCTAAGTTCACACACGGAGTTCTCAACTCAAGATGAGCTCAAATTGCTATCACAATGAATCAAATGCGCTAGAATGAAGTCTTGGTGCTTAGAGATGATCAAAGAATGCTTGGCGTACTCCTCCATGTGCCTAGGGGTCCCTTTTATAGCCCCAAGGCAGCTAGGAGCTGTTGGAGGCATTCCAGGAAGGCAATTCTTGCCTTCTGTTGGGTGGCGCACCGGACAGTCCGGTGCAAATTGCTTTCCTAAATTGGCGCAGCCGACCGTTAAAGATTTGGAGCCGTTGGCGCACCGGACACTGTCCGGTGCCCCCATCAGACCGTTAGCTCGGCCACGCGTCATGCGCGGATTGCGCGGCCGACCGTTGGCACGGCCGACTGTTGGCTCACCGGACAGTCCGGTGCACCACTGGACAGTCCGATGAATTTTAGCCGTACGCCGCCGACGAATTCCCGAGAGCGGCCAGTTGACCAGACGCTAGCCTGGCACACCGAACACTGTCTGGTGCACCACCGTACAGTCCGGTGCACCCAGACTGCGCAGAGTCTTGGCTGCTTCAGCCAAGTCTTTATCCTTTTGTATTTTCTCTGATTCTAGCACTTAGACAAATATGTTAGTGCACTAAAACCAATGTACTAAGTCTAGAATCATACATTTGTGTTGATTTGCACTTCATCCACCATTTGGCACTTGTTAATACTTAAGGCAATTGTGTTGGACATTTAATCACCAAAATACTTTTAGAAATGGCCCAAGGGCACATTTCCCTTTCAATAAGAACTTATTTAAATGTGTTGGGCACTTAATGACCAAAACACAATAGAAATTGCCCAAGGGCACATTTCCCTTTCAATCTCCCCCTTTTTGGTGATTTATGCCAACACATCCAAAAGCAACCAACAGAAGTGCAACATCAATGCAATTGAGAACAAAATTATATTCGCACAAATTTTGACATATTTGGATCATTCTTTGCCACCACTTGGTTTGTTTTTGCAAATCAAATTCATTTTCCTATCTCTAAGTCAAACACACTTGTTTAGGCACAAAGAGAGATATTCCAATGGAAAATTTGATCAAGTGCCAAAAACTCCCCATTTTCCCATAATCATAAATTCTCCCCCACAAGAGACCAAATTTTGCAATAAGAGTATTTTGGACAAATCAAAAATTCTAACTCTACTATTTTCAAACTTCTCAAGTGGTAGCTGATCCATTTGCTTTGGCCTTAATTTCTCCCCCTTTGGCATGAAGCACCAAAACGGGATCATTTTTGGCCCTTTAACCCCATTGCCTCACCAAAATTGTCAATTAAGAGCAAAAAGGCAATAAGAGCATAAGAATGAACTTGGAGGTGAGTACACTAATACCTGAGTGCAGTGGAAGTCTTTGCATGGTCCAAGTTCACCTTTCCCTTTCAATGCACTTTTGAGACTACATCAAGTAACTCAAACACAAGGGTTAGTCTCAAAGGGTCAAGTTGTAGCACTTCTCCCACTAAATATGTGCATCATTCACACATGGACTTGTGAGGTCCAGGGATTGAGAGCACCTAGAGGGGGGGGGGGTGAATAGGTGATCCTGAAAAACTTGAAACTTAAGTTTCAAAAACTTGGTTAAGCGTTAGCACAATAATCGCCAAGTGGCTAGAAAGGAGTCTCAACAAAACACAATAACCACAAAGATATCAATCACAGAGATGGCACGGTGGTTATCCCGTGGTTCGGCCAAGACCAACGCTTGCCTACTCCACGTTGTGGCGTCCCAACGAACGAGGGTTGCAATCAACCCCTCTCAAGCGGTCCAAAGACCCACTTGAATACCACGGTGTTTTGCTTTGCTTTTCTTAATCCCGTTCGCGAGGAATCTCCACAACTTGGAGCCTCTCGCCCTTACACTTGAAGTTCACAAAGAAGCACGGAGTAAGGGAGGGATTAGCAACTCACACAAGACACTAAGATCACAGCAAATACACACACACAAGACCCAGACTTAAGCTCAAAAGACTAGCACACTAGAACGGAGCTCAAATCACTAGAATGTCGAACAAGTGCGCAAGAATGGAGTGTGAGTGATCAAGAGTGCTCAAGGAATGCTTGGTATTATCCTCCATGTGCCTAGGGGTCCCTTTTATAGCCCCAAGGCAGCTAGGAGCCGTTGAGAGCATTCCAGGAAGGCAGATCTTGCCTTCTGTCGCCTGGCGCACCGGACAGTCCGGTGCACCACCGGACACTGTCCGGTGTGGATATCCTTTCTTATTTGGCGAGGCCGACCGTTGGCGCCTGGGTGCCGTTGGTGCACCGGACACTGTTCGGTCCGGACAGTCCGGTGCCTCCTTCTAGCCGTTGGCTCGGCCACGTGTCCCGCGCAGATCGCGCGGCCGACCGTTGGCCCGGTCGACCGTTGGCTCACCGGACATTCCGGTGCAACACCGAACAGTCCGGTGAATTTTAGCCGTACGTCGTTAATCATCTCCCGAGAGCGACGAGTTCGCCTGTGAACGGCTCACCGGACAGTCTGGTGCACACCGGACAGTCCGGTGAATTATAGCCGTACACCGCCGTCGAACTCCCGAGAGTAGCAAGTTCGCCAGAGTCAGCCTGGCGCACCGGACACTGTCCGGTGCACCACCGGACAGTCCGGTGCACCCAGACTGCGCTGACCTTGGCTGAACTTAGCCATCTCTTCTCCAACTCGATTTTTCCTGTTTCCAGTACTTAGACACAATACATTAGTCCATAAAACAATGTACTAAGTCTAGAAACATACCTTTTAACATGATTTGCACTTTGTCCACCACTTTGCATAGATTAACACAAAAACACTTGTGTTGGCACTCAATCACCAAAATACTTAGAAATGGCCCAAGGGCACATTTCCCTTTCAATCTCCCCCTTTTTGGTGATTTATGCCAACACAACATAAAGCAACTAGAACAAGCACAATATCAATGCAAATGAGAAGAACAAGTGCAATATCAATGCAAATGAGAACTCAAGATTGTTTTGATTCATATTTGGCATATATGGATCACTCTTTGCCACCACTTGGTTTGTTTTTGCAAATCAAACTCAAATTCCTATCTATAAGTCAACCACACTTGTTAAGACATAAAGAGAGTCATTCCAAGAGAAATTGATTCAAGATTTCAACAACTCCCCCTTTTCCCATAATCAACACTTCTCCCCACAAGAAGCCAACTTTTGAAGAGAGACAATAAAAGAGTTTTGACAAACCAAAAGCTCTATTCTACTATTTTCAAAAACTCTCTCAAGTGGTAGCTGATCCATTTATTGCTTTGGCCTTTATTTTCTCCCCCTTTGGCATCAAGCACAAAAATGGGATCAATCTTGGCCCTAAAACCCCATTGCCTCACCAAAATCTTCAAATAAGAATACAAAGGCAATAAGAGTACATGAGATGAACTTGGAATAAGTTACCCTCTCATCGGAGTGCAGTGGAAGTCTTTCATGGTCCAAGTCCACCTTTTCCCCTTTCAAACCTCCCTTTGAGACTAAAACAAGCAAACTCAAGCACACGGTTAGTCTCAAAGGGTCAAGTTGTAGCAAAACTCCCCCTAAATATGTGCATCACTTGCAAAAAGGACTTGTGAGGTCCAGGGAGTGTTTGTACAACTTGAGCACCACAAGTAAGCAACAAAATGCATAAGGAATATGATCAAGGGCATAAACACATGTATGCTATAAATCAATCCAAGTTCCGTGAATCTAAGACATTTAGCTCACTATGCAGCCTGCAAAAGGTCTTCTCATCTAAAGGCTTGGTAAAGATATCAGCTAGCTGGTTCGCGGTGCTAACATAAAACACTTTGATATCTCCCTTTTGCTGGTGGTCTCTTAAAAAGTGATGTCGGATGTCAATGTGCTTTGTGCGGCTGTGCTCAACAGGATTTTCCGCTATTCGGATAGCACTCTCATTATCACATAGGAGTGGGACTTTGCTCAGATTGTAGCCAAAGTCCAGGAGGGTTTGCCTCATCCAAAGTAGTTGCGCGCAACACTGTCCTGCGGCAACATACTTGGCCTCAGCGGTGGATAGGGCAACAGAAGTTTGTTTCTTAGAGTTCCATGACACCAGGGACCTTCCTAAGAATTGGCATGTCCCCGATGTACTCTTCCTATCGACCTTACATCCAGCATAGTCGGAGTCTGAATATCCAATTAAGTCAAAGGTAGACCCCTTTGGATACCAGATCCCGAAACAAGGCGTAGCGACTAAATATCTGAGAATTCGCTTCACAGCCACTAAGTGACACTCCTTAGGATCGGATTGAAATCTAGCACACATGCATACGCTAAGCATAATATCCGGTCTACTAGCACATAAATAAAGCAAAGAACCTATCATGGACCGGTATGCTTTTTGATCAACGGACTTACCTCCTAAGTTGAGGTCGGTGTGTCCGTTAGTTCCCATCGGCGTCTTTGCGGGCTTGGCGTCCTTCATCCCAAACCGCTTTAGCAAGTCTTGCGTGTACTTCGTTTGGGAGATGAAGGTGCCGTCCTTGAGTTGCTTCACTTGGAACCCAAGAAAGTAGTTCAACTCGCCCATCATCGACATCTCGAATTTCTGCGTCATCACCCTGCTAAACTCTTCACAAGACTTTTGGTTAGTAGAACCAAATATTATGTCATCGACATAAATTTGGCACACAAAAAGACCACCATCGCAAGTCTTAGTGAAAAGAATTGGATCGGCTTTCCCAACCTTGAAAGCATTAGCAATTAAAAAGTCTCTAAGGCATTCATACCATGCTCTTGGGGCTTGCTTAAGTCCATAGAGCGCCTTAGAGAGCTTACACACGTGGTCGGGGTACCGTTCATCCTCGAAGCCAGGGGGTTGCTCCACGTACACCTCCTCCTTGATCGGCCCGTTGAGGAAAGCGCTCTTCACATCCATTTGGTACAACCTGAAAGAATGGTGAGTGGCATATGCTAGCAAAATACGAATTGATTCTAGCCTAGCCACAGGAGCGAAAGTCTCCTCAAAGTCCAAACCTGCGACTTGGGCATATCCTTTTGCCACAAGTCGAGCCTTGTTCCTTGTCACCACCCCGTGCTCGTCCTGTTTGTTGCGGAACACCCACTTGGTTCCCACAACATTTTGCTTGGGACGAGGCACCAGTGTCCAAACTTCATTATGCTTGAAGTTGTTGAGTTCCTCCTGCATGGCCAACACCCAGTCCGGATCTAGCAAGGCCTCTTCTACCCTGAAAGGCTCAATAGAAGAGACAAAGGAGTAATGCTCACAAAAATTAACTAATCTTGAACGAGTAGTTATTCCCTTGCTAATATCACCCAAAATTTGGTCGACGGGATGATTCCTTTGAATCATTGCTCGAACTTGGGTTGGAGGTGCCTGAGGTGCTTCTTCCTCTTCACTTTGAACATCCTATGCTTCCCCTTGATCATGCGCCTCCACTTGAGGTACCTGTTCGTCATCTTGGGTTGGGGGATGCACCATTGTTGAGGAAGATGGTTGATCTTGCTCCAATTGTTCCTGTGGTCGCACATCGCCAATCGCCATGGTGCGCATTGCGGCCGTTGGAACGTCTTCTTCATCTACATCATCAAGATCAACAACTTGCTCTCTTGGAGAGCCATTAGTCTCATCAAATACAACGTCGCTAGAGACTTCAACCAAACCCGATGATTTGTTGAAGACCCTATACGCCTTTGTATTTGAGTCATAACCTAATAAAAACCCTTCTACAGCTTTGGGAGCAAATTTAGAGGTTCTACCTTTCTTCACAAGAATATAACACTTGCTCCCAAATACACGAAAATAAGACACATTGGGTTTGTTACCAGTTAGCAGCTCATATGAAGTCTTCTTGAGGAGGCGGTGAAGATAGACCCTGTTGATGGCGTGGCAAGCCGTGTTCATGGCTTCCGACAAAAAACGCTCGGGGGGTCTTGAACTCTCCAAGCATAGTCCTCGCCATATCGATGAACGTTCTGTTCTTCCTCTCTACCACACCATTTTGCTGTGGTGTGTAGGGAGCGAAGAACTCGTGCTTGATCCCTTCCTCCTCAAGGAACTCCTCCACTTGAAGGTTCTTGAACTCGGACCCGTTGTCGCTCCTTATCTTCTTCACCTTGAGCTCAAACTCATTTTGAGCTCTCCTGAGGAAGCGCTTGAGGGTCCCTTGGGTTTCAGATTTATCCTGCAAAAAGAATACCCAAGTGAAGCGGGAAAAATCATCAACTATAACAAGACCATACTTACTTCCTCCTATGCTTAGATAGGCGACGGGTCCGAAGAGGTCCATATGAAGCATCTCCAAGGGTCTTGATGTGGTCATCACATTTTTGTTGTGATGAGAGCTTCCCACCTGTTTCCCTGCTTGACAAGCTGCACAAGGTCTATCTTTTTCGAAATGCACGTTAGTTAGACCTATCACGTGTTCTCCCTTTAGAAGCTTGTGGAGGTTCTTCATCCCCACATGTTCTAAGCGGCGATGCCACAGCCAGCCCATGCAAGTCTTAGCAATTAAGCATGCATCTAGACCGGCCTCTTCTTTTGCAAAATCAACCAAATAAAGTTTGTCGTCTAGTACACCCTTAAAAGCTAGTGAACCATCACATCTTCTAAAGACAGACACATCTACATTTGTGAATAGACAATTATATCCCATATTGCATAATTGACTAACAGATAACAAATTATATCCAAGAGACTCAACTAAAAACACATTAGATATAGAGTGCTCGGATGAAATAGCAATTTTACCTAACCCTTTTACCTTGCCTTGGTTCCCATCACCAAATATTATTGAATCTTGGGAATCCTTGTTTTTGACGTAGGAGGTGAACATCTTCTTCTCCCCCGTCATATGGTTTGTGCATCCGCTGTCGATAATCCAGCTTGAACCCCCGGATGCATAAACCTGCAAGGCAAATTTAGGCTTGGGTCTTAGGTACCCAACTCTTGTTGGGTCCTACAAGGTTAGTCACAATTGTCTTAGGGACCCAAATGCAAGTCTTGTCTCCCTTACATTTGGCCCCTAACTTCCTAGCAATCACCTTCTTATTTTTTCTACAAATGGCAAATGAAGCATTGCAAGCATGATATATTGTAGAAGGTTCATTAACTTTCCTAGGAACATTTACAACATTTCTTCTAGGCATATTATGAACAACATTTCTTCTAGCAACATTCCTATCATGCATAACACAAGAACTAGAAGCAGTCATAGCATGAAAATCAAAAGCATCATAAGCATTACAACTCCTATTCCTAGACTGTCTCCTATCATGGTACATAAAAGCATGGTTCTTTTTAGCACTACTAGCCATAGGGGCCTTCCCTTTCTCCTTGGTGGAGATGGGAGCCTTATGGCTTGTTAAGTCCTTGGCTTCCCTCTTGAAGCCAAGTCCATCCTTAATTGAGGGGTGTCTACCAATCGTGTAGGCATCCCTTGCAAATTTTAGCTTATCGAATTCACTTTTGCTAGTCTTAAGTTGGGCATTAAGACTAGCCAATTCATCATTTAATTTAGAAATGCAAACTAGGTGTTCACTGCAAGCATCAATGTCAAAATCTTTACACCTAGTGCAAATCATGACATGTTCTACACAAGAGTTAGATTTATTTGCTACTTCTAATTTAGCATTTAAATCATTGTTAATTCTCTTTAAGCTAGAGATAGAGTCATGACATGTAGACAATTCACTAGAAAGCATTTCATTTCTTTTAACTTCTAAAGCATGAGATTTTTGTGCACTAACAAATTTATCATGCTCTTCATATAAAAGGTCCTCTTGTTTCTCTAAAAGTCTATCCTTTTCATTCAAGGCGTCAATCAATTCATTAATTTTATCTATTTTAGTTCTATCCAATCCCTTGAACAAACTAGAATAGTCTATTTCTTCATCACTAGACTCATCATCACTAGAAGAATCATAAGTAGTACTGTCTCGAGTACATACCTTCTTCTCCTTTGCCATGAGGCATGTGTGACGCTCGTTGGGGAAGAGGGATGACTTGTTGAAGGCGGTGGCGGCGAGTCCTTCATTGTCGGAGTCGGAAGAGGAGCAATCCGAATCCCACTCCTTTCCAATATGTGCCTCGCCCTTGGCCTTCTTGTAATTCTTCTTCTTCTCCCTCTTGCTCCCTTGTTCCTGGTCACTTCCATTATCGGGACAGTTAGCGATAAAATGACCAATCTTACCACATTTGAAGCATGAATGCTTTCCCTTTGTCTTGGTCTTGCTTGGCTGTCCCTTGCGACCCTTTAGCGCCGTCTTGAAGCGCTTGATGATGAGGGCCATCTCTTCATCATTGAGCCCTGCCGCCTCAATTTGCGCCACCTTGCTAGGTAACGCCTCCTTGCTTCTCGTTGCCTTGAGAGTAACGGGTTGAGGCTCATTGATTGGACCATTCAACGCGTCGTCCACGTATCTTGCCTCCTTGATCATCATTCGCCCGCTTACGAACTTCCCAAGAACTTCTTCGGGCGACATCTTGGTGTACCTAGGATTTTCACGAATATTGTTTACCAGATGTGGATCAAGTACAGTAAAGGACCTTAGCATTAGCCGGACGATGTCGTGGTCCGTCCATCGCGTGCTTCTGTAGCTCCTTATTTTGTTGATAAGGGTCTTGAGCCGGTTGTATGTTTGGGTTGGCTCCTCTCCCCTTATCATCGCGAATCTTCCAAGCTCGCCCTCTACCAACTCCATCTTGGTGAGCAAGGTGACGTCGTTCCCCTCATGAGAGATCTTGAGGGTGTCCCAGATCTGCTTGGCATTGTCCAAGCCGCTCACCTTATGGTACTCGTCCCTGCACAAAGAGGCTAACAACACAGTAGTAGCTTGTGCATTTTTATGAATCTGTTCATTAATAAATATAGGACTATCCGAGCTATCAAATTTCATTCCATTCTCAACAATCTCCCATATGCTTGGATGGAGAGAAAACAAGTGACTACGCATTTTGTGGCTCCAAAATCCGTAGTCCTCCCCATCAAAGTGTGGAGGCTTGCCGAGAGGAATGGAGAGCAAATGTGAATTTGAGCTATGCGGAATACGCGAATAATCGAAAGAAAAGTTTGAGTTAACCGTCTTTCGTTTGTCGTAGTCGTTGTCGTCGTTGTCCTTTTGGGAAGAAGTGGACTCATCGCTATCGTCGTAGTAGACGATCTCCTTGATGCATCTCGTCTTCTTCTTCCCATCTTTGCGTCTGTGGCTCGAGCCCGAGTCGGTAGGCTTGTCATCCTTAGGCTCGTTGACGAAGGACTCCTCGTTATCATTGATCACGATTCCCTTGCCCTTTGGATCCATCTCTTCGGGCGATTAGTCCCTTCGTGAAGAGAACGGCTCCAATACCAATTGAGAGCACCTAGAGGGGGGGGGGTGAATAGGTGATCCTGAAAAACTTGAAACTTAAGTTTCAAAAACTTGGTTAAGCGTTAGCACAATAATCGCCAAGTGGCTAGAAAGGAGTCTCAACAAAACACAATAACCACAAAGATATCAATCACAGAGATGGCACGGTGGTTATCCCGTGGTTCGGCCAAGACCAACGCTTGCCTACTCCACGTTGTGGCGTCCCAACGGACGAGGGTTGCAATCAACCCCTCTCAAGCGGTCCAAAGACCCACTTGAATACCACGGTGTTTTGCTTTGCTTTTCTTAATCCCGTTCGCGAGGAATCTCCACAACTTGGAGCCTCTCGCCCTTACACTTGAAGTTCACAAAGAAGCACGGAGTAAGGGAGGGATTAGCAACTCACACAAGACACTAAGATCACAGCAAATACAAACACACAAGACCCAGACTTAAGCTCAAAAGACTAGCACACTAGAACAAAGCTCAAATCACTAGAATGTTGAACAAGTGCGTAAGAATGGAGTGTGAGTGATCAAGAGTGCTCAAGGAATGCTTGGTATTATCCTCCATGCGCCTAGGGGTCCCTTTTATAGCCCAAGGCAGCTAGGAGCCATTGAGAGCATTCTAGGAAGGCAGATCTTGTCTTCTGTCGCCTGGCGCACCGGACAGTCCGGTGCACCACCGGACACTGTCCGGTGCGGATATCCTTCCTTATTTGGCGAAGCCGACCGTTGGCGCCTGGGAGCCGTTGGTGCACCGGACACTGTCCGGTGCACACCGGACAGTCCGGTGCCTCCTTCTAGCTGTTGGCTCGGCCACGTGTCCCGCGCAGATCGCGCGGCCGACCGTTTGGCCCGGTCGACCGTTGGCTCACCGGACAGTCCGGTGCACCACCGGACAGTCCGGTGAATTTTAGTCGTACGCCGTTAATCATCTCCCGAGAGCGACGAGTTCGCCTGTGAACGGCTCACCGGACAGTCCGGTGCACACCGGACAGTCCGGTGAATTATAGCCGTACACCGCCGTCGAACTCCTGAGAGTAGCAAGTTCGCCAGAGTCAGCCTGGCGCACCGGACACTGTCCGGTGCACCACCGGACAGTCCGGTGCACCCAGATTGCGCTGACCTTGGCTGGACTTAGCCATCTCTTCTCCAACTCGATTTTTCCTGTTTCCAGTACTTAGACACAATACATTAGTCCATAAAACAATGTACTAAGTCTAGAAACATACCTTTTAACATGATTTGCACTTTGTCCACCACTTTGCATAGATTAACACAAAAACACTTGTGTTGGCACTCAATCACCAAAATACTTAGAAATGGCCCAAGGGCACATTTCCCTTTCAGGGATCCCTTGCACAACTTGAGCACTATGAATAAGCAACAAATTTCATAAATGCATAAAGTAACATGATCAAAGGCATAAAACACATGTATGCTATAGATCAATCCAAGTTACGCGAATCTAAGATATTTAGCTCACTACGCAACCTGCAAAAGGTTTTCTCATCTAATGGCTTGGTAAAGATATCGGCTAGCTGGTTATCAGTGCTAATATGGAAAACCTCGATATCCCCCTTTTGCTGGTGGTCTCTCAGAAAGTGATGCCGGATGTCTATGTGCTTAGTATGGCTGTGTTCAACAGGATTATCCGCCATGCGGATTGCACTCTCATTGTCACATAGGAGTGGGACTTTTCTCAGATTGTAGCCAAAGTCCCTGAGGGTTTGCCTCATCCAAAGTAGTTGCGCGCAACACTGTCCTGCGGCAACATACTCGGCCTTAGCGGTGGATTGGGCAATGGAGGTTTGTTTCTTTGAACTCCAAGACACCAGGGACCTTCCTAGGAATTGGCAGGTCCCTGATGTACTCTTCCTATCCACCTTGCATCCAGCATAATCGGAGTCTAAATATCCAATTAAGTCAAAGGTTGACCCCTTTGGATACCAGATCCCGAAGCAAGGCGTAGAAACTAAATATCTAAGAATCCGCTTAATGGCCACAAGGTGACATTCCCTTGGGTCGGATTGATATCTAGCACACATGCATACGCTAAGCATTATATCCAGTCTACTAGCACATAAATAAAGTAATGACCCTATCATAGATCGATATGCCTTTTGATCAACAGACTTACCTCCTTTGTTGAGGTCGACATGTCCGTCGGTTCCCATAGGTGTCTTCGCGGGCTTGGCGTCCTTCATCCCAAACCACTTGAGAAGATCTTGAGTGTACTTCGTTTGGGAGATGAAGGTGCCGTCCTTGAGTTGCTTCACTTGGAACCCAAGGAAGTAGTTCAACTCGCCCATCATTGACATCTCAAACTTTTGAGTCATCACCCTGCTAAACTCCTCACAAGACTTTTGGTTAGTAGAACCAAATATTATGTCATCGACATAAATTTGGCACACAAAAAGATCATCGTCACAAGTCTTAGTGAAAAGAGTGGGATCGGCTTTCCCAACCTTGAAAGAATTAGCAATTAAGAAATCTCTAAGGCATTCATACCATGCTCTTGGGGCTTGCTTAAGTCCATAGAGCGCCTTAGAGAGCTTAAACACATGGTCGGGGTACCTGTCATCCTCAAAGCCAGGGGGTTGTTCCATGTACACCTCCTCCTTTATTGGCCCGTTGAGGAAAGCGCTCTTCACATCCATTTGAAACAACCTGAAAGAGTGGTGAGTGGCATAGGCTAATAATATTCTAATAGACTCTAACCTTGAAAGTTCCCTTTGACCTAGGAACAGGATCTGGATGTCGCCTAGAGGGGGGGGGGTGAATAGGCGAATAAAACTTATTACTTTAAAACTTAAATTCTTACTCTACTCGAAGACTTAGTACGCAGTGGAATGAGAAGACTCTTCGAGTAGGTCGCAGCGGAATGGAAGATCCTGTCTCAAAATGTCCTGCACTTCAAATCAAGCTTATACCACAGATAAGTATTGAAGTGCAGATATAAAAGCGAGTAAGACAGAGAGTCAGGATACAATACAGAATAGAGCACACAGACGCAAGGATTTATCCCGAGGTTCGGCCAAGCCTGAAATGCTTGCCTAGTCCTCGTTGGAGTTAGCCACACCTGGGCTTGGAGTTTATTTCAACTCCTTCCTCCGTTTGCTCAGATCTGTCAGTATGACAGATAGAGCCTTTCACTATTGAGTGGGGTTACAACAGAACCGCGGCTGCTTACAAACTTCTTGGCAGCACCCCGGCAGAGTAACGATACGCTCAAGACCTTGCTCTAGCTCTTAGCAGCACTACTCCTCTCTCTAAAGGCTTATAGCTGTGCCTTCTACACAAACTATAGAGTTACACACAAGAGGGAGAGCGAGAATTGATTCCTATGAAGTCTACACTTGTTGGCTGCACTTATATATTGCTGGAGGCGCCTAGGGGTCCCTTTTATAGGCACAAGGGGCCTAGGAGCCATTGGAAGCAATCCAGGAAGGCAAATCTTGCCTTCTGTCGGGTGGCGCACCGGACAGTCCGGTGCACACCGGACACTGTCCGGTGCCCGATTTCTTTCCTTCTACGTCGAAGCCGACCGTTGGCAGTCATGGAGCCGTTGGCGCACCGGACAGTCCGGTGCCTCCATCTAGCCGTTGGCTCGGCCACGTGTCCCGCGCAGATCGCGCGGCCGACCGTTGGCCCGGCCGACCGTTGGCTCACCGGACAGTCCGGTGCACACCGGTCAGTCCGGTGAATTATAGCCGTACGTCGTCGGTGAATTCCCGAGAGTGGCCAGTTTGCTCGAGCCAGCCTGGCGCACCGGACACTGTCCGGTGAGCCACCGGACAGTCCGGTGCACCCAGACTGAGCAGAACCTTGGCTGTACACAGCCAAGCCTTTTGCACCTCGTTCGTGTTCTTCTTCTTTCTGTTTCTAACACTTAGACAAGTATATTAGTACACTAAAACCAATGTACTAAGTCTAGAAACATACCTTCTCTTAATTATTACATCTATAGCATTTCACATGCTTGAGCTTTGATGTTGGACTCATCAAGTCGGCTTGACTCGATCTAGATTGACATTTCTTGGCTCCAACATCCTGCAAAGGTCACATAGAACATCTCCAAACATAGGAACAACCCAAACTAAAGATTAAGGTGAACTTAGCTCTTTTGGGCTGCTTCCAGTTCTGGTTTTGACACTTGTTCTCCTTCTAGTGACCTTGATCTCCTTCTTAGAGCTTGATCTTGAGCCTTATGACTTACACCACATAACTGTAGCTGTTACCTCATTGGCTGTAAGTCACGTTCTTATGTAGTGATCCTTGATGTGCCGTAGCTGTTCTCAACTCGATCACCCTTGACTTTTCAAGCCTTCTTCTTCACCCTTGGCTTTGGGTTCCTCAGCCTCCTTGACCTTCTCCCATGCACTTGGTACCTCGAAGCTTTTCTTGCCTCCGTCCTTGGCTTGATCAGTTGTCTCCGAGCTACGCACCCGAGTCTCACTTATGCAATGTCCATCTTACTTGTGATGTCCATCATGTATCCATAATCCAGTTCTTGGACCATCACATTTGTTCACTTGTGTTGAACCCTGTAGGCTTTACCTTAAGCACCTGTTCAACACTTAGTACACTTGTTAGTCCTTTAATTGAGTTGTCATCCAAACACCAAAACTCACAAGAGAGCTTTCAATCTCCCCCTTTTTGGTGATTGATGGCAACACAATTAAAGCTTACATAAGAATAAGATTTGAAGCACAAATTTTGAATTAGAATGCTCCCCCTAAATATGTGCTTACTTCAAGAACCTAATTTTGGCCTCAGACGCCAATTTGCACATACTTAGGCAATTCGAAACATTTCTCCACCTTAGCACTTTTTAGGATGCAATGTGTCAAGATTCAAACCATGATGCTATAACACACAAATGCGCATAATCAGAGTTAAACACCATTCAAATTAGCGGATATATCACAGGAATATCAACCTACCACTATTCATCATTAAGATACCAATTCAAACTAATACCAATTTAAACTAAGACACTAATTTAAGACAATCTTAAAGCACCATTAACCACATGACTATCTATTACACTATAGAAGCCAAATAATTCATCGCAGCGGAAACACTAGTCCATATGAGCAACACATATAATACTGCAAGAAACATATGATTATCACACTTGGCAAAGCTCAAACTAACACATCACCCATTAGGATAAGCTTTCCTCTCAGGTTGAGATAAGCTTTAATACACAAATTCTCCCCCTTTGACATCAAACACCAAAAACCATACTCAAGCAAGAACATAGGATGATGTCAAGGGACAGCAGGGTGTTAAGGAGGAAAAACGACTGTCAAAAACTCCCCCTTACTTATTGAACATATGCACTGTCAACATTTAGGTAAGATACATATATGCAAAAAGATTAATACTCCCTTTGTACCTTTACCATGTTGTAGTGTACTTCCCATCTTGAAAGTATCTAATCTCTCAAGAGCTTCTCCACACTTGTGCCTGATTCTTTCTCCTAATCTTTTTCTTGTTGCTAAGACACCAAACTTAGAACAAGTTATAGTATTGGGCACAAGAAGAAACTTCTATTCTCATGATTATCAAAAGATGTCAATTGAAGCGAACTATTACAGCTACCAATTGAAAGATACCATTTGCAAAGTTCATTTATTATCATGACTCCATGATATTTAAGAATAAGCATCTATTATCACCAGATATTATAGAGCATGAGCAATCTAAAAATATGCACTTACTCACAACTTGAGATACCAATTTCTTGACTTACAGAGGTACCCAAGTCCTGATTGCTCCATTTCTTGCTTATCTTCTCTTTTCCACCTAGAGACTATACAAGATTGCTCAAGAAACAGTTAGTCTCAAAAGACACAAGTTATGTGTGCTCCCCCTCAAGTTGTGCATCAAGTATTTGAATGACTTGCACTTTGCACATTCTAGCTTCCTTAGAACTAGAGGGGATCACAACATACCTTGGTCAAGGCATACTCTACCACTTTCATCACCCAAAGATGCCAATTTGAATATCAAATGAAACACCACTTAACACCAATTGAAGGCTAAATGAAAGGTTGACTAAATACAACAATGCACGCCTCAGTGGCACCTAAGCCAATTGAATACTCACAGGAAGTCTAACATTTACGCAACTTGTACATGCTTCATATTTAACTATCATTGCATATACCAATTGAAGATCAACACAATCATGTATATAAAGCGAAATATCTAAGCATGTCATAATTAAGAAGGTTTCTTAGGTGCACAAAAGAAACAAAATTTTAAAGGCATAAATTACCTAAGCCAAGATATTACCAATTGAAAGATAAGAACAAAGCTATGATCACAATGAATGGAATTTCAAGAATATTTAATGAAATTGCATAGCTCCATTTTCCATACCTTTGCCTTTATGAGAGCCCTTGTTATCGCCATTTCAGGGCTCCTTTTGCTTACGCACCTCATAGCTCAAAAGGGCACGACATGGATTTGAAATTCACCCAGTACCAACTAGGGTAATCATGTGAACATGGACTAAACAAAATGTCATAATTGCACATAGCATGACTTACAAAAAGTTACAGGTTTATCCATATACACCAAGAGAGTTAATCGTTGTGGATATAACAAATGAAATAGCTACCCATGAATGATTCAAAAGATATATCCTATATAGCATCAGTCATGATTAAGCAAACATCATTATGATACATTTAACACAGGCAATCATAAAGCATAACTACTCCAAAGACAAGAAGCACAACAAGCCAATTTAAGAGCAATACTAAATTGCAATTATGTACTTAAAATACACGGGGTACCGTCCTTTGGAGAGCTAGTTGTAGATTCTCATCAAAGTCCTTTTACTTGATTCACCAATAATGATTAAGGAACTGTACACCTTATTTTACTTGAGATGAACATGGGATTAGTGTCTCACAATAATTCAACCTTGGGACAATAAACACCAAAACAATTAACCGTTTAAGCATAGAGTTTTAGATAACCGTCTTAAGCTCTCCCATGGTCTCTAGTCCATCTCAAGGCACCTGCATGGTCTAGTTAGCACAGTTTGGTACCCATCTCGGGATGGGTACATAATGATCATGTAAATGTGCCTTTGGTACCCAAATTGCCTTTGTGCTAGTTCTAGGTGATCTCGTTATAGATCTAGCACAAATGTATGATTTGGGTCTCCTATGCGAATAAGATTGACACAAATTCACTTGTTTAGGAATCTTACCTTTGTAACATACCTTGGATAGATGACCCTGCTCACCACACTTGTAGCAGAAACGTCGCTCAACTTGACGTGACGCTTGCTGTGTGTCATTTTCCTTGGTGAGGGTCACTTTGGAGGATGCACATCCTTGATTCTTCATGACCGGACATGAAGTGATCATGTGGTCCTTATTGTTGCATCCAAAACAACTCCTTGTCCCTTCATTTTTGTCTTTGTACGGACAAGACGCGATGAGGTGGCCTAACTTCTTGCACTTGAAACACCTCCTTTTTTCCTTTTCCCTTTGTGTACTTGAATGACATGGAGAGAGGGTCAGTGCAAACAACATGATTAATTGAATCTTTACCTTTTTCCAAGCTCATGTTGATTTCTTCATCTTTATGAACATTTTTCTTATTGAGCTTGACACTTGCTGCAGTTTTTCCTTTCTCAAGCTTCTTCACCACGCGCCCGTGGATATCTTGAGAGAGTTGAGCAAAGTGTCTTCTCCTCAGTTGTCGTTGCTTCTTATTCCCACAGAATTTCTTTTGTGACCCTAAAACTTGTTGCTCAATCAATGATTGGCTTTCTTTTGAGCAACAGGGGTTAGCACATGATGATATACAATTCAATTGCGCACACGTGCGAGAATGAGGTTCACATGAATTTAAGTTTGCAATTATAACCTCATGAGCAACATTAAGCATGATATGGTCATCAACTAATTTATTATGAGAATATGACAACATATCATACTTTTTACCTAGAGCACGTTTTTCTAAGTCCATTGTTTCTACTTGACTCTTAAACATAGAATTTTCCGTTTTAAGTTGAGCAATGTTAGATAAAACATCATGACTATTTCTTTGCTTAATTAAAACATATTCATACCTTTGGACCAAATCATCATGAGAGCACTTTAGCTCCTCATGTTCTGTGGTCATCTTTTCCAGGCTGTTGTTGGTTTTGATGAGGGACTCCTCTAGCCTGAGAAGCGTATCGCCTTGTTCCTTGTTCCTTCTCAACAGCTTAACCAAGAGTGCCTTGTCCTCTTTGTTGAGATGGATGTAGAAACGACGAATCTCCTCTTCTTCCACATCATCGGTATCATTTTCCCTGTCATTAATGTCAGTGGAAGCCAAACAGGAAAATGTACCTTGAGGTGATGAAGACTCATCCTCGCTATCATCCTCATATTCCTCATCATCATGGCTTTTGTCTCCACCGTCATTGTTAGCAACAAAACACTTATTATTAGTGGAGACCAAACCTGTCGACGAGGTGGATTCATCGTTGGGTGCCCATCGTTCTTGATCTTCTCCCTTTGAAAGGTTAGCATCACAAGCAATATAGGGAGTAGAAGCAGTACAATTTGCCACACAATATTTTACTTTAATTCTATTCCATAAATCATGAGCATCACCAAATAAATCATTATCACTACTCATGATGGCAAAATAAGCACCTCTAGAAAGAGATTCAACTAAGATGTTGCAAGCACGGTGATTGAGAGATAAACATCTTAGTTCATCATTAGAGGGATTTTTACTAATATCAGATGGAAAAATACTTCTACTAAAGATCTGTCTCAAATCAGGATCAACACTCATGAAAGCATTATAAATAGAGACAGACCAGGATTTGTAATTAGAGCCATCGCCTAAAAGAAGTTCTACAGTTACCTCTTGTGACGACATCGTTATCTCCGGACGGCTAAGCCCACACTGGAGAGGCCTAGCTTTGATACCAATTGAAAGTTCCCTTTGACCCGGGAACAAGATCTGGATGTCGCCTAGAGGGGGGGTGAATAGGCGAATAAAACTTATTACTTTAAAACTTAAATTCTTACTCTACTCGAAGACTTAGTACGCAGTGGAATGAGAAGACTCTTCGAGTAGGTCGCAGCGGAATGGAAGATCCTGTCTCAAAATGTCCTGCACTTCAAATCAAGCTTATACCACAGATAAGTTTTGAAGTGCAGATATAAAAGCGAGTAAGACAAAGAGTCAGGATACAATACAGAATAGAGCACACAGACGCAAGGATTTATCCCGAGGTTCGGCCAAGCCTGAAATGCTTGCCTAGTCCTCGTTGGAGTTAGCCACACCTGGGCTTGGAGTCTATTTCAACTCCTTCCTCCGTTTGCTCAGATCTGTCAGTATGACAGATAGAGCCTTTCACTATTGAGTGGGGTTACAACAGAACCGCGGCTGCTTACAAACTTCTTGGCAGCACCCCGGCAGAGTAACGATACGCTCAAGACCTTGCTCTAGCTCTTAGTAGAGATGGCAACGGGTAAAAACCCGTTGGGTATTACTTGCCCAAACCCATACCCGCGAAGAAAAAATACGCCCGCTAAAAAACCCATACCCATGACGGGTATAAAATTTTGCCCAAACCCATACCCATGCGGGTTTCGGGTACCCAACGGGTTTCCCATACCCACTAACATCAACATAAAAAATAATTTATCATGTAAATAACAATCAATACATTAATAAGCTAGGATAAAAGGAACAAGTGATAACTAATTTTAGCTTAAAATTTGTTACATGAAGTTTATTTTAATTAGAACATATTCAATTAATAATATTATGAGACATTTTATAAGGAATGATGATTTTAAGGCGGGTTTTAAAAACCCATGGGTTTGCGGGTATGGGTAGTGGAAGAACAAACCCATGCCCACGTACCCGTTGGGTTTCCATTTGAACCCATTAACAAACCCATGGGTAGAGAAATTGACCCAAACCCATACCCTAATAGAGCAAAAACCTACCGGGTTTCGGGTAGCGGGTACCCATTGCCATCTCTAGCTCTTAGCAGCACTACTCCTCTCTCTAAAGGCTTATAGCTGTGCCTTCTACACAAACTATAGAGTTACACACAAGAGGGAGAGCGAGAATTGATTCCTATGAAGTCTACACTTGTTGGCTGCACTTATATATTGCTGGAGGCGCCTAGGGGTCCCTTTTATAGGCACAAGGGGCCTAGGAGCCGTTGGAAGCAATCCAGGAAGGCAAATCTTGCCTTCCGTCGGGTGGCGCACCGGACAGTCCGGTGCACACCGGACACTGTCCGGTGCCCGATTTCTTTCCTTCTACGTCGAAGCCGACCGTTGGCAGTCATGGAGCCGTTGGCGCACCGGACATGTCCGGTGCACACCGGACAGTCCGGTGCCTCCATCTAGCCGTTGGCTCGGCCACATGTCCCGCGCAGATCACGCGGCCGACCGTTGGCCCGGCCGACCGTTGGCTCACCGGACAGTCCGGTGCACACCGGTCAGTCCGGTGAATTATAGCCGTACGTCGCCGGTGAATTCCCGAGAGCGGCCAGTTTGCTCGAGCCAGCCTGGCGCACCGGACACTGTCCGGTGAGCCACCGGACACTGTCCGGTGAGCCACCAGACAGTCCGGTGCACCCAGACTGAGCAGAACCTTGGCTGTACACAGCCAAGCCTTTTGCACCTCGTTCCTGTTCTTCTTCTTTCTGTTTCTAACACTTAGACAAGTATATTAGTACACTAAAACCAATGTACTAAGTCTAGAAACATACCTTCTCTTAATTATTACATCTATATCATTTCACATGCTTGAGCTTTGATGTTGGACTCATCAAGTCGGCTTGACTCGATCTAGATTGACATTTCTTGGCTCCAACATCCTGCAAAGGTCACATAGAACATCTCCAAACATAGGAACAACCCAAACTAAAGATTAAGGTGAACTTAGCTCTTTTGGGCTGCTTCCAGTTCTGGTTTTGACACTTGTTCTCCTTCTAGTGACCTTGATCTCCTTCTTAGAGCTTGATCTTGAGCCTTATGACTTACACCACATAACTGTAGCTGTTACCTCATTGGCTGTAAGTCACGTTCTTATGTAGTGATCCTTGATGTGTCGTAGCTGTTCTCAACTCGATCACCCTTGACTTTTCAAGCCTTCTTCTTCACCCTTGGCTTTGGGTTCCTCAGCCTCCTTGACCTTCTCCCGTGCACTTGGTACCTCGAAGCTTTTCTTGCCTCCGTCCTTGGCTTGATCAGTTGTCTCCGAGCTACGCACCCGAGTCTCACTTATGCAATGTCCATCTTACTTGTGATGTCCATCATGTATCCATAATCCAGTTCTTGGACCATCACATTTGTTCACTTGTGTTGAACCCTGTAGGCTTTACCTTAAGCACCTGTTCAACACTTAGTACACTTGTTAATCCTTTAATTGAGTTGTCATCCAAACACCAAAACTCACAAGAGAGCTTTCAAACCTAGCCACAGGAGCAAAAGTCTCCTCAAAATCCAAACCTGCGACTTGGGCATAACCTTTTGCCACAAGTCGAGCCTTGTTTCTTGTCACAACCCCGTGCTCGTCTTGTTTGTTGCGGAACACCCACTTGGTTCCCACAACATTTTGCTTGGGACATGGCACCAGGCTCCAAACTTCGTTCCTCTTGAAGTTGTTGAGTTCTTCCTGCATGGCCAACACCCAGTCCGGATCTTGCAAGGCCTCTTCTACCCTGAAAGGCTCAATAGAAGAGACAAACGAGTAATGCTCACAAAAATTAGCTAAACGTGAGTGAGTTGTTACTCCCTTGCTTATGTCACCCAGAATGATCGACGGGGTGATTTCTTTGAATCATCGCTCGGACTTGAGTTGGAGGGGCCAGTGGTGCTTCTTCCTCCATAACTTGTTCTTCTTGTGCTCCCCCTTGATCACGTGCCTCTTCTTGAGGAACCTGTTCATCATCTTGAGTTAGGGGATGCACCATCGTTGAGGAAGAAGGTTGATCTTGCTCTTGTTGTTCCTGTGGTTGCATATCTCCAATCGCCATGGTGCGTATTGCGGCCGTTGGAACATCATCTTCATCTATGTCATCAAGATCAACTTGCTATTTTGGAGAGCCATTAGTCTCATCAAATACAATGTTGCTAGAGACTTCAACCAAACCCGATGATTTGTTAAAGACTCTATACGCCTTTGTATTTGAGTCATACCCTAGTAAAAACCCTTCTACAGCTTTGGGAGCAAATTTGGAATGTTTACCTTTCTTCACCAAAATGTAGTATTTGCTCCCAAATACACGAAAGTAAGAGACATTGGGTTTGTTACCGGTAAGGAGTTCATAGGAGGTCTTCTTGAGGAGACGATGCAGATAGAGCCGGTTTATGGCGTGGCAAGCTGTGTTCACAGCTTTCGACCAAAACCGCTCGGGCGTCTTGAACTCTCCAAGCATCGTCCTCGCCATGTCGATAAGCGTCCTATTCTTCCTCTCTACCACACCGTTTTGCTGTGGTGTGTAGGGAGCGGAGAACTCATGCTTGACACCTTCCTCCTCAAGATACTCCTCAACTTGTAAGTTCTTGAACTCGGACCCGTTGTCGCTCCTTATCTTTTTCACCTTGAGCTCAAATTCGTTTTGAGCCCTCCTTAGAAAGCGCTTTAGGGTCCCTTGGGTTTCTGATTTATCCTGCAAAAAGAACACCCAAGTGAAGCGAGAAAAGTCATCTACAATTACAAGACCATACTTACTTCCCCCGATGCTAAGGTAGGCGACGGGTCCGAAGAGGTCCATATGAAGAAGCTCCAGTGGTCTTGATGTTGTCATCACATTCTTGCTGTGGTGAGTGCTTCCCACCTGTTTCCCTGCCTGACAAGCTGCACAAGGTCTGTCTTTCTCGAAGCAGACATTGGTTAGTCCTAACACATGTTCTCCCTTTAGAAGTTTATGAAGGTTCTTCATTCCAACATGTGCTAGACGGCGATGCCACAACCAGCCCATGCTAGTCTTAGCTATTAAGCATGCATCTAGATCGGCCTCCTCTTTCGAAAAATCAACTAAGTAGAGTTTGCCGTCTAATACACCCTTAAATGCTAATGAACCATCACTCCTTCTAAAGACAGAAACATCTATATTTGTAAATAGATAATTATAACTCATGTTACATAATTGACTCACAGACAATAAGTAGTACCCGAGCGATTCAACTAAGAACACATTGGAGATAGAATGCTCGGATGTAATGGTGAAAGGGAAATAGGGTCAAACCTTTTCCATATGAATTTTGGTGGTTGAATTGCCCATCACAAATTATTGAACTAACTAGTTTACTCTAGATTATGAGTTCTACAGGTGCCAAAGGTTCAACACAAACCAATACAAGTCAAAAGAAAGGGTTCAAAACTAAGGAGCAAAATATACCAAAGGCATCCCTGGTCTGGCGCACCGGACTGTTCGGTGTGCCAGCGGACAGTGTCCGGTGCACTAGGAAGAATTATATCAAACTTGCCAGTCTCGGGAATTTTGGGAGGCTGCTCCGCTATAATTCACCGGACTGTCCGGTGTGCCAGCGAAGCAACGGCTACTTCGCGCCAACGGTCATCTGCAGAAGGCATTAAATGTGCTACAGTGTGCGCCTGCGCGCGCAGAGGTCAGAGCAGCGCCAGAAGGCGCACCGGACAGTCTACAGGACCTGTCCGGTGCACCACCGAACTGTCCGGTGGCCCCAACAATCAGAACTCCAACGGTCGGAACCCAACGGCTTAGTGACGTGGCTGGCGCACCGGACTGTCCGGTGCGCCATACGACAGAAGCCCTCACCAACGGTTCTTTTGGTGGTTGGGGCTATAAATACCCCCAACCACCCCACATTCATGGCATCCAAGTTTTCAGCCTTCACACCTCATACAAGAGCTATAACATTCAATACAAGACACAAACAAAGAGATCAAATCCTCTCCCAAGTCCGGAATCACTCCAAACAAATTAGTGACTAGAGAGAGAGACATTTGTGTTCTTTTGAGCTCTTGCGCTTGGATTGCTTTTCTTCTTCCTTCTTTCTTGTGCTCAACTCACTTGTAATCAAAACAAGAGACACCAAGTTGTGGTGATCCTTGTAGTGGACTTAGTGTCCCATTTGATTGAAGAGAAAGGCTCACTCGGTCTAAGTGACCGTTTGAGAGAGGGAAAGGGTTGAAAGAGACCCGGTCTTTGTGACCACCTCAACGGGGAGTAGGTTTGCAAGAACTGAACCTCGGTAAAACAAATCACCGCGTCATCCATTCTTATTTGCTTGTGATTTGTTTTCGCCCTCTCTTTTTGAAAGTGCATTCATCCCTTTTGTGAGTTTTGGTGATTTGGATAACAACACATTTAAAAGACTAACAAGTTTGCTAAGTGTTGAACAGGAAATTCAGTATGATGAACATACTTGAATAGTGTATAATGACAGTGAACAAAGGTTCAACACAAGGTTAAATAACCAGTGAGACAATGCAAATGGATACAATATGATCTCTATATTGGTTTGAATATATGGACAAGACCTAAGAAATCACTACATACATATGATCAGAATAGAGGATGAAGTGATTAAGAGGATTGGTCAAACCAAAGTGAATAAGATACGAGGAATCGTGAATTGGCTTGACCATATTACTATCAGTCCATATATGCTTCTATGAGAATCAAACTAGAGCTTGATTGGTCTTAACAATTATATCTAAAAGACATTCAAGCAAGGTTCACAATATTGAAGAAATGATTCTCTCAATGGATGCTCAATATGATGTGACTCAAGAATGGCTTGATAGGGTGAAGATAGCAAGGAAAGGGCTTCGAGGAGCTAAGCGAAGGTGAAGGCCAAGCGACGGCTTGTGGACCGAGGTACCATGGCTAAGGTGAAGAAGAGAGTACTTGCACTAAGTCGATGAACTAATCAGCTATGAAGAGTCATAACATGTTGATGCATCAGTACAGTGACTTGAAGCCATGATTTGAACTCACATATGGTGATATGGTACAAGTCACAGGGTTTGATTTATGTTTGCTTCAAAAGGTGAGACAAAGATGTTTGTGATCCTTATGAAGCAACGCCATGGAGAAATCACACATGAGACGCCAATGACTCAAGGAGTTTACTTAATTAATTTTATTTAATTTTAGTATAGGAATCGTCGTACTATAAAGGGGGATCCAAAAAGAAGGTTGGTGTTTGCCAAAGCTCAAACCTCTATATTCAAAAGCTATTTTTGAAAAACAAAAATCTCTTTAACATTCTATGGTAGACCATGGTTAGGTTTGAGAAACCTAGAGTGTTCTTGTTGAAAAGCAGCTGAACTTCTTAAACTGCAGCTGAGCTTTTCAGCGGAGCTGAACTTCAGCTGAGCTGAGCTTCTTCAGCTGCAGCTGAGCTTTTCAGCTGAGCTGAACTTCAGCTGAGTTGAGCTTTCTCAACTCCAGCTGAACTTCAACTTCAACAGGGGTCCAGGGCAAGTTCAACCGGGGTCCAGGCAGGTTCAACCGGGGTCCAGGGCAAGTTCAACCGGGGTCTAGAGAGGTTCAACCGGGGTCCAAGAAAAGTTCAGCCGGGGTTTTTTCTCAGACCTCACTAGTCAATACCGGTTGAACCGGTCCTAGGGGAGGTTCAACCGGTGTCAGGGTCACCTGACCGGTCTGACCTCCTGACTGGCAGACTGACTGCCAGTCTGACCCCCAGGCGGTTGAACCGGCCCTAGGGGCGGTTCAACCGGTGTCAGGACCTGTTTTTGCAGTCTGACCTACAGTCTGCCAGTCTGACTGATAGACTGACTGTCAGCCTGCCCCAGGCGGTTGAACTGGTCTTAGGGGCGGTTCAACCGGTCTTGGTCAACTTGACCAGTCTGCAGGTCAGTCTGTGCGTCAGTCTGCCAGTCAGACTGGCAGACAGGCTGCCAGGCCTGCCAGGGGCGGTTCAACCGCCCTTGGGGGTGGTTCAACCGGTCTCAGGCAGAAAAATCTGCCCAAACGGGTAGTTTTGAGCTCCACCTATATATACTCCCTCCTACCTCTCTCCCCACAGCGAAGAGCACGACCCAAACTCCATTTCTAACTTGAAGAACACCTCCCACTCTCTCTCACACATCTCTTGCCTCTCCCATTTCAAATCTTTGGAGAGAAATCTTTGAGTGAGTTTGAGAGCTGCGATTTTTGTGCTTCATCTCCAAATCTCTCTTGCTCTTCTTGATTCGAGCTTTGGTACTACATCGAGTTCTTTGTGGATTCATTACTCTTGGAGCTTCTAGCTCCTAGACGACTAGGTGTCTCTTGTGAGTCTCCAAATCTTGTGGAAGACCATAAGGAAGTTTGTATTACTCGCTTGTTTGAGCAAAGATTATTGTGTGGGCTTGACCTTTGTGGTCGGCAAAGGGAGGATTAGGGTTGAAAGAGACCCGGCTCTTTGTGGGCGCCTCAACGAGGAAGTAGGGCACCTTGGTGGTGTGACCGAACCTCGGGATAAATCTTGTGTCTCTTGTGTTCTTGCTCATTGTGTTTGTTTGTGTTCTTCGTTCTCTCACTCTTCCGCGGAAGATTTGTTCATATCTTTTTGTTGTGTGGATTTTGAGAAGTGCCCTTCTCAGATCTACTACTTTGAACCCTGTGGATCATTTAGAACATCTCATTTCCAAAGTTAACTAGGTGAATTTCAAGATCAATTCAGTTTTACCCAGTTTGCTTCTAGTTTTTGTAGAAAAAGTTTTAACTTGCCTATTCACCCCCCTCTAGGCAACTTTCAATTGGTATCAGAGCCTAATCCTCGTTCTAACGCTTAACCGCGTGAGGAAAAGATCATGTCAGGGGGACTAAGAAACGAAAGTGCTTCTAAGCTTGAAAAAGTTGAGGTTGCCTCGACTTTATCTTTTGGTGCAGATGTTGATCCTAGGGCAATAGATCTTGCCATGAGAATCACCGAAAGGATGTTCCTCAAAATGAAGAAAGATGAGGCGAAGAACAAAATTGAAGAAGAAAATGATCGATGGAGACCAAACGACGAATCCACCTCTTCACAAGGTTCGTCTTTCAAATCCACTTCTCATATGTGCTTCATTGCTAATGGGAGTGACAGTGAAAGCGAAAGTGAGGATGAGGAGGAGCAAGAAAGTGATAGTGAAGATGAGGATGATCTTCAACAATTCTTCGCTCAGCTAAGCAAGAAACATCGAATGAGCTTGCTCAAACTCATGAAAAGAGCGGAAGAACAAAAAGAAATGCTTCATAAGCAAGAAGACTTCCTCATCAGAAAAATCGAAGACTTAGAGAAGTTGACCAAAGAGCATGAGAAGCTAAAGTGCTCTCATGATGATTTGGTCCAAAGGTATGAAGACATTTCAATTGAGCAAATTAAAGTTGTTAATCATTCATCATATATTGCTCAATTAGAAAATAAAAATGCTATGTTCAAGAACACGATAGAAAGGCTAAATATTGAAAATCTAGCTTTGCAAGAAAAAACATGATATGCTTGTGTGCTCTCATAATAAATTTATGGATTCACATATCATGTTAGAAATGGCTCATGAGGTTGTGTTAACTAATTTGAAATCATACCAACCTCACATATGCACATGTACTCAAGTAGAAACTATATTATCATGTGCTAACAAATGTTGCTCTCAAGAAAGCCAATCTTCCATTGAGCTAGAAATTTCAGGAACTAGTGATATTTCTATCACACAAGAAAATAAAGAGCTCAAGGAAGAAGTTGGAAGGCAAATAAGGAGCTTAACTCTTTTGAAGGGAAAGTGTCATGCTCAACCTTCTTAAGATAACCGTGATAATATGGTGAAAAAGCTTACGAAGGGGACAACCGTAGCATGCACAAAACCCCTTCAAAAGAATACCAAGCTTTCCAAGAAAGTCATGAGCAAACATCAAGATAAGAAATCCAAAGCTCATGACAAGTGCCTCAACCACGTCTCCACATGCTCCACACAAGGTAACAAACAAGCCACTCTTCCAAATAAGAGAAGATGCACTAGAAAGTGTTATCAATGTCATGAGAAGGGACATGAGATTAAGTCATGTCCCTACATAAAATATAGTGGCTTAACTTTAGAAAGAAAGAGGCTCACTAACCATGTAGCAAACAAGAAGCAAGGCAAGAAGGAGTCTTGCAAAATTAAAAATCAGATTTGCTACACTTGCCGAAGAAAGGGACACCTATGCAAGGATTGTCCCATGAGTAAGTATCCTAAGCCTACCATGTCAATTCATTCATATTCGCTTAGGAGACCCAAAAATGACATTTGTGCTAGAAAGGTAATTAGTTCACCTAAAACTAGCACAAAGGCCATTTGGGTGCCTAAGTACTTGTTAGCTAACCTTGGTGGACCCATCCAAAGATGGGTACCAAAATGTACTTGATAAGTTTTGCAGGTACCCACAGATGATATAAAGCTTTGGGGTGCTTGAGCGGTTTAACTCAATTCTTATCTCAAGCTATCAATCTTACATTGTCTATCCTTTAAGATTGACCCAAAGATGAATTGAGTTGTTATATCACTAACTTCATATTCATCTCTAGCAAGAACTTGTGTTGTAGGGAATAAGGATTAACCTTTGTGGGAATCAAGCAAAAGGCCTACAACCAAGTGATATCCAAAGGATGGTAACAATTAATTCTTAAGTGCACATTGCTTTTAATTGGTATATTCCTTTGTGTCTTTTGTAGCCACATAGAAAAAATGAAGCACTTGAGAATGAACTTAAAAGATTTTACCTTGCTTTGGAAAGGATCTAATTATATGGTAGATTGCAAGTTCATATTTTTATATTATGACAATCTACATGCTTTAAATTGGTTGTATGTATCTTGTGGCATATTTCAAATTGATTATCGTATTATTGCCATGACCTAGACATAAAGAGGATTATCCCATGTTCTTAAATGAATAGAGTGCTAAGTAAGAAATTCAAATTCTTAAAGCACTTACCAAAAGGGAAATTCTCTATATGACTAGAGTTGTGAGACTAATGTTTTTATCTAAGTGATTTATGTAGTTTCACAACATGAGAATGTGTTTCCCAAATGGAGTGTGACTGAAAGGGAAATGTGCCCTTGGGCCATTTCTAAGTATTTTGGTGATTTAGTGTCCAACACAGGTGCCTAATTGTAAAATGGTGGACAAAGTACAAATCAAGGATAAAGGTATGTTTCTAAGCTTTAGTACATTGGTTTTGAGTACTAATATACTTGTCTAAGTGTTAGAAACAGAAAGTAGAAGAAAAGAAAAGAGGAGACAAAGACTTGGCTGTGTGCAGCCAAGACTCAGTTCGGTCTGGAGCACCGGACAGTGTCCGGTGCGCCAGGCTGACTCGGCGCGAAGTGGCCGCTCTCGGGAATTCGCCGACGGCGTACGGCTAAAATTCACCGGACTGTCCGGTGTGCACCGGACTGTCCGGTGAGCCAACGGTCGGCCGGGCCAACGGTCGGCCGCGCAATCTGCGCGGGACACGTGGCCGAGCCAACGGTCGGAAGACGGCACCGGACTGTCCGGTGTGCACCGGACATGTCCGGTGCGCCAACGGCTCCAGATCTGCCAACGGTCTGCAACGGTCGGCTTCGCTGTTTAAGGAAACAAATCGGGCACCGGACAGTGTCCGGTGTGCACCGGACTGTCCGGTGCCCCCGACGACAGAAGGCAGGGATAGCCTTCTAGATTTGCTCTCAACGGCTCCTAGCTGCCTTGGGGCTATAAAAGGGGCCCCTAGGCGCATGGAGGAGACACACAAGCAACCTTTGAGCATTCTTGATCATCCACACTTAGTCTTTGCGCTTTCATTTGTGATTCTAAGAGATTCGAGCTCCGTTCTAGTGAGAACTTTGAGATAGTCACTCAAGCTCGATTCTTGGCCGTGTGTGTGCGCGTTTCGCTGTGGATTTGTGTGTGTTGCTTCCCTCCCTTACTCTGTGCTTCGTTGTGATCATATACTTGTAAGGGCAAGAGACTCCAATTTGTGGAGATTCCTTGCAAACGGGATAGTGAAAGGCAAAACAAAACACCGTGGTATTCAAGTGGGTCTTTGGACCGCTTGAGAGGGGTTGATTGCAACCCTCGTCCGTTGGGACGCCACAACGTGGAGTAGGCAAGCGTTGGTCTTGGCCGAACCACGGGATAAACCACTGTGTCACCTCTGTGCTTGATCTCTTGTGGTATTGTGTTTTGTTGAGACTTCTTTTTAGCCACTTGGCAATAATTGTGCTAACACTTAACAAGTTTTTGTGGCTTAAGTTTCAAGTTTCACAGGATCACCTATTCACCCCCCCCCCTCTAGGTGCTCTCTCAATTGGTATCGGAGCCATTCTCTTCACAAAGGGACTAACCGCCCGAAGAGATGGATCCTAAGGGGAAGGGTATAGTGATCAACGACAAAGAAAAGGAGACCTTCGTCAACGAGCCGAAGGACGACAAGCCTACCGACTCCGGCTCGGGCCATAGACGGAAGGAAGGGAAGAAGAAGAAGACAAGGCGCATCAAGGAGATCGTCTACTACGACGACAGCGATGAATCTACTTCTTCCCAAAAGGACGAGGACCACAACGACTACGAGAGAAGGAAACCGGTTAATTCGAACTTTTCTTTTGATTACTCTCGTATTCCGCAAAGTTCACATTCACATTTGCTCTCCATTCCACTCGGCAAGCCCCCACACTTTGATGGAGAGGACTACGGATTTTGGAGCCACAAAATGCGTAGTCACCTATTCTCTCTCCATCCTAGTATATGGGAGATTGTAGAGAGTGGAATGCACTTTGATAGTTCGGATAGTCCCATGTTCATTAATGAACAAATTCATAAGAATGCACAAGCTACTACTGTTCTTCTAGCTTCCTTGTGCAGGGATGAATACCATAAAGTGAGCGGCTTGGATAACGCCAAGCAAATCTGGGACACCCTCAAGATTTCTCATGAGGGGAACAACGTCACCTTGCTCACCAAGATGGAGTTGGTGGAGGGTGAGCTTGGACGGTTCGCAATGATAAGGGGCGAGGAGCCGACGCAAACATACAACCGGCTCAAGACCCTTATCAACAAGATAAGGAGCTACGGAAGCACACGATGGACGGACCACGACGTCGTCCGCCTAATGCTAAGGTCATTTACCGTTCTTGATCCTCATTTGGTGAACAATATACGTGAAAATCCCAGGTACACCAAGATGTCGCCCGAAGAAGTTCTTGGGAAATTCGTTAGCGGGCGAATGATGATCAAGGAGGCGAGGTATGTGGATGACGCCTTGAATGGTCCGACCAACGAGCCGCAACCCCTTGCTCTCAAGGCAACACGAAGCAAGGAGGCGCTACCTAGCAAGGTGGCACAGATTGAGGCGGCCGGACTCAATGATGAAGAAATGGCTCTCATCATCAAGAGATTCAAGACGGCGCTAAATGGTCGCAAGGGGCAGCCAAGCAAGACCAAGACAAAGGGGAAGCGTTCATGCTTCAAATGCGGTAAGCTTGGTCATTTCATTGCTAACTGTCCCGATAATGAAAGTGACCAGGAAAAGGGGAACAAGAGGGAGAAGAAGAAGGCATACAAGAAGGCAAAGGGCGAGGCACATCTAGGAAAGGAGTGGGATTCGGATTGCTCCTCCTCAGACTCCGACAATGAAGGACTCGCTGCCACCGCCTTCAACAAGTCTTCCCTCTTCCCCAACGAGTATCTCACATGCCTTATGGCAAGGGAGAAGAAGGTGAGTACTCAAGACTTCACTTATGCCTCTTCTAGTGATAATGAGTCTAGTGATGATGATGACATAGATTATTCATGCTTGTTCAAGGGCTTAGATAGATCTAAGATAGATAAAATTAATGAGTTGATTGATGCTTTGAATGATAAGAATAGATTATTAGAAAAACAAGAGGATCTTTTATATGAGGAGCATGATAAATTTGTTAGTGCACAAAATTCTCTTGCTCTAGAAATTAAAAGAAATGAAGTGCTTTCTAGTGAATTATCTTCTTGTCATGAAACCATTGCTACTTTACAAAGTGTTAACAATGATTTAAATGCTAAATTAGAAGTAGCAAATAAATCTAATTCCTGTGTAGAACATGTTATGATTTGCACTAGGTGTAAGGATTTCGATATTGATGCCTGTAGTGAACACCTAGTTTTAATTTCCAAATTAAGTGATGAATTGGCTAGTCTTAATGCTCAACTTAAGACTAGCAAGAGTGAAGTTGATAAAATAAAATTTGCAAGGGATGCCTACACGGTTGGTAGACACCCCTCAATTAAGGATGGTCTTGGCTTCAAGAGAGAGGCCAAGAACTTAACAAGCCATAAGGCTCCCATCTTCGTCAAGGAGAAAGGGAAGGCCCCTATGGCTAGTAGTGCTAAAAGGAACCATGCTTTCTTGTACCATGATAGGAGACATGCTAGAAATGCTTATAATGATTTTGATTTACATGTTTACGATTCTCATGCCATGTTTACTTCTAGTTCTTCCTATAAGCATGATAGAGATATGTGTAGGAGAAATGTTGTACATATGCCTAGGAGAAATATTGCTCATGTTCCTAGAAAAGTTGTGAACAAACCTTCTACCATTTATTATGCTTGCAATGCTCCCTTTGCTATTTGTAGAAAGGGTAAGAAGGTAATTGCTAGGAAGTTAGGGGCAAGATGCAAGGGAGATAAAACTTGCATTTGGGTCCCTAAGGACATTTGTGCTAACCTTGCAGGACCCAACATGAGTTGGGTACCTAAGACCCAAGCCTAAATTTGCCTTGCAGGTTTATGCATCCGGGGGTTCAAGCTGGATTATCGACAGCGGATGCACAAACCATATGACGGGGGAGAAGAAGATGTTCACCTCCTACGTCAAAAATAAGGATTCCCAAGATTCAATTATATTCGGTGATGGGAATCAAGGCAAGGTAAAAGGGTTAGGTAAAATTGCAATTTCTAATGAGCACTCAATCTCAAATGTGTTTTTAGTTGAGTCTCTTGGTTACAATTTGCTATCTGTTAGTCAACTGTGCAATATGGGATATAATTGTTTATTTACAAATGTAGATGTGTCTGTCTTTAGAAGATGTGATGGTTCACTAGCTTTTAAGGGTGTACTAGACGGCAAGCTTTACTTAGTTGATTTTGCAAAAGAAGAGGTCGGTCTAGATGCATGCTTAATGGCTAAGACTTGCATGGGCTGGCTGTGGCATCGCCGCTTAGCACATGTGGGGATGAAGAACCTCCACAAGCTTCTAAAGGGAGAACACGTGATAGGTCTAACAAATGTATATTTAGAAAAAGATAGACCTTGTGCAGCTTGTCAAGCAGGTAAACAAGTGGGAGGAGCACATCATAGCAAGAATGTGATGACCACGTCAAGACCTCTGGAGCTGCTACATATGGACCTCTTCGGACCCGTCGCCTATCTAAGCATAGGAGGAAGTAAGTATGGTCTGGTTATTGTTGATGACTTTTCCCGCTTCACTTGGGTGTTCTTTTTGCAGGATAAGTCTGAAACACAAGGGACCCTCAAGCGCTTCCTCAGGAGAGCTCAAAATGAGTTTGAGCTCAAGGTGAAGAAGATAAGGAGCGACAACGGGTCCGAGTTCAAGAACCTTCAAGTGGAGGAGTTTCTTGAGGAGGAAGGGATCAAGCACGAGTTCTCCGCTCCCTACACACCACAACAAAATGGTGTGGTAGAGAGGAAGAACAGGACATTAATTGATATGGCGAGGACGATGCTTGGAGAATTCAAGACCCCCGAGTGCTTTTGGTCGGAAGCCGTGAACACGGCTTGCCACGCCATCAACAGGGTCTATCTTCATCGACTCCTCAAGAAGACTTCGTATGAGCTACTAACCGGTAACAAACCCAATGTATCGTACTTTCGTGTATTTGGGAGCAAGTGCTACATTCTAGTGAAGAAGGGTAGAAATTCTAAGTTTGCTCCCAAAGCTGTAGAAGGGTTTTTATTAGGTTATGATTCAAATACAAAGGCGTATAGAGTCTTCAACAAATCATCGGGTTTGGTTGAAGTCTCTAGCGACGTTGTATTTGATGAGACTAATGGCTCTCCAAGAGAGCAAGTTGTTGATTGTGATGATGTAGATGAAGAAGATGTTCCAACGGCCGCTATACGAACCATGGCGATTGGAGACGTTCGGCCACAGGAACAAGATGAACGAGATCAACCTTCTTCCTCAACAACGGTGCATCCCCCAACACAAGATGATGAACAGGTTCATCAACAGGAGCCGTGTGATCAAGGGGGAGCACATGATGATCATGTGATGGAGGAAGAAGCGCAACCGGCACCTTCAACCCAAGTTCGAGCGATGATTCAAAGGGATCATCCCGTCGACCAAATTCTGGGTGACATAAGCAAGGGAGTAACTACTCGATCTCGACTAGTTAATTTTTGTGAACATTACTCTTTTGTCTCCTCTATTGAGCCTTTCAGGGTAGAGGAGGCCTTGCTAGATCCGGATTGGGTGTTGGCCATGCAGGAGGAACTTAACAACTTCAAGCGCAATGAAGTTTGGACACTGGTGCCTCGTCCCAAGCAAAATGTTGTGGGAACCAAGTGGGTGTTCCGCAACAAACAAGACGAGCACGGAGTGGTGACAAGGAACAAGGCTCGACTTGTGGCAAAAGGTTATGCCCAAGTCGCAGGTTTGGACTTTGAGGAGACTTTTGCTCCTGTGGCTAGGCTAGAGTCCATTCGTATCTTGCTAGCATATGCCGCTCACCATTCTTTCAGGTTGTACCAAATGGATGTGAAGAGCGCTTTCCTCAACGGGCCAATAAAGGAGGAGGTGTACGTAGAGCAACCCCCTGGCTTCGAGGATGAACGGTACCCCGACCACGTGTGTAAGCTCTCTAAGGCGCTCTATGGACTTAAACAAGCCCCAAGAGCATGGTATGAATGCCTTAGAGATTTCTTAATTGCTAATGCTTTCAAGGTTGGGAAAGCCGATCCAACTCTTTTTACTAAGACTTGTGATGGTGACTTGTTTGTGTGCCAAATTTATGTCGATGACATAATATTTGGTTCTACTAACCAAAAGTCTTGTGAAGAGTTTAGCAGGGTAATGACGCAGAAATTCGAGATGTCGATGATGGGCGAGTTGAACTACTTCCTTGGGTTCCAAGTGAAGCAACTCAAGGACGGCACCTTCATCTCCCAAACGAAGTACACGCAAGATCTGCTAAAACGGTTTGGGATGAAGGACGCCAAGCCCGCAAAGACGCCGATGGGAACCGACGGACACACCGACCTCAACAAAGGAGGTAAGTCCGTTGATCAAAAAGCATACCGGTCCATGATAGGTTCTCTGCTTTATTTATGTGCTAGTAGACCGGATATTATGCTTAGCGTATGCATGTGTGCTAGATTTCAATCCGATCCTAAGGAGTGTCACTTAGTGGCTGTGAAGCGAATTCTTAGATATTTAGTCGCTACGCCTTGCTTCGGGATCTGGTACCCAAAGGGGTCTAATTTTGACTTGATTGGGTACTCAGATTCCGACTATGCTGGATGTAAGGTCGATAGGAAGAGCACATCAGGGACGTGCCAATTCTTAGGAAGGTCCCTGGTGTCATGGAACTCTAAGAAACAAACCTTCGTTGCCCTATCCACCGCTGAGGCCGAGTACGTTGCCGCAGGACAGTGTTGCGCGCAACTACTTTGGATGAGGCAAACCCTCAGGGACTTTGGCTACAATCTGAGCAAAGTCCCACTCCTATGTGACAATGAGAGTGCTATCCGAATAGCGGAAAATCCTGTTGAGCACAGCCGCACAAAGCACATTGACATCCGGCATCACTTTCTGAGAGACCACCAGCAAAAGGGAGATATCGAAGTGTTTTATGTTAGCACCGAGAACCAGCTAGCCGATATCTTTACCAAGCCTTTAGATGAGAAGACCTTTTGCAGGCTGCGTAGTGAGCTAAATGTCTTAGATTCGCGGAACTTGGATTGAATTGTAGCATACATGTGCTTATGCCTTTGATCATGTTCATTCTGCATTTTGTTGCTTATTATGGTGCTCAAGTTGTACAAACACTCCCTGGACCTCACAAGTCCGTTGCAAAGTGATGCACATGTTTAGGGGGAGATGTGTTACAACTTGATCCCTTGAGACTAACCATATGCTTGAGTTTGTTTGATTTAGTCTCAAAGGAGAATTGAAAGGGAAAAGGTGGACTTGGATCATGCAAGACTTCCACTGCACTCCGATGAGAGGGTAACTTATTCCAAGTCCATCTCATGAACTCTTATTGCCATTTGCTCTAAATTGAAGATTTTGGTGAGGCAATGGGGTTAAAGGGCCAAGATTGATCCCGTTTTGGTGCTTGATGCCAAAGGGGGAGAAAATAAAGGCCAAAGCGATAAATGGATCAGCTACCACTTGAGAGATTTAGAAAATAGTAGAGTAGAGCTTTTGGTTTGTCAAAACTCTTTTATTGTCTCTTTTGGCTTCCTGTGGGGAGAAGTAGTAATTATGGGAAAAGGGGGAGTTTTTGAAATCCTTGATCAATCTCTTTTGAAATGACTCTCTTTATGCTTTAACATGTGTGTTTGACTTAGAGATAGAGATTTGAGTTTGATTTGCAAAAACAAACCAAGTGGTGGCATAGAGTGATCCATATATGTCAAAATTGAATCAAAATAATTTGAGTTCTTATTTGAAGTGTTTTTGTACTTGTTCTACTTGCTTTATGTTGTGTTGGCATAAATCACCAAAAAGGGGGAGATTGAAAGGGAAATGTGCCCTTGGGCCATTTCTAAGTATTTTGGTGATTTAGTGTCCAACACAGGTGCCTAATTGTAAAATGGTGGACAAAGTACAAATCAAGGATAAAGGTATGTTTCTAAGCTTTAGTACATTGGTTTTGAGTACTAATATACTTGTCTAAGTGTTAGAAACAGAAAGTAGAAGAAAAGAAAAGAGGAGACAAAGACTTGGCTGTGTGCAGCCAAGACTCAGTTCGGTCTGGAGCACCGGACTGTCCGGTGTGCACCGGACAGTGTCCGGTGCGCCAGGCTGACTCGGCGCGAAGTGGCCGCTCTCGGGAATTCGCCGACGGCGTACGGCTAAAATTCACCGGACTGTCCGGTGTGCACCGGACTGTCCGGTGAGCCAACGGTCGGCCGGGCCAACGGTCGGCCGCGCAATCTGCACGGGACACGTGGCCGAGCCAACGGTCGGAAGACGGCACCGGACTGTCCGGTGTGCACCGGACATGTCCGGTGCGCCAACGGCTCCAGATCTGCCAACGGTCTGCAACGGTCGGCTTCGCTGTTTAAGGAAACAAATCGGGCACCGGACTGTCCGGTGCCCCCGACGACAGAAGGCAGGGATAGCCTTCTAGATTTGCTCTCAACGGCTCCTAGCTGCCTTGGGGCTATAAAAGGGGCCCCTAGGCGCATGGAGGAGACACACAAGCAACCTTTGAGCATTCTTGATCATCCACACTTAGTCTTTGCGCTTTCATTTGTGATTCTAAGAGATTCGAGCTCCGTTCTAGTGAGAACTTTGAGATAGTCACTCAAGCTCGATTCTTGGCCGTGTGTGTGCGCGTTTCGCTGTGGATTTGTGTGTGTTGCTTCCCTCCCTTACTCTGTGCTTCGTTGTGATCATATACTTGTAAGGGCAAGAGACTCCAATTTGTGGAGATTCCTTGCAAACGGGATAGTGAAAGGCAAAACAAAACACCGTGGTATTCAAGTGGGTCTTTGGACCGCTTGAGAGGGGTTGATTGCAACCCTCGTCCGTTGGGACGCCACAACGTGGAGTAGGCAAGCGTTGGTCTTGGCCGAACCACGGGATAAACCACTGTGTCACCTCTGTGCTTGATCTCTTGTGGTATTGTGTTTTGTTGAGACTTCTTTTTAGCCACTTGGCAATAATTGTGCTAACACTTAACAAGTTTTTGTGGCTTAAGTTTCAAGTTTCACAGGATCACCTATTCACCCCCCCTCTAGGTGCTCTCTCAGTGACACTCAACGTTCAAAGAAGATCTAACCAATAGTATGTGATGTATTCATTCTCATTTAAATTGGTTTTGAGTCTTCTACATTAATCACTCACCATGCTATGAATTAAACTTGCCATGTAAACTTAATTAAATAATCATGTTTTTTTCACCTTGTTTAATTTTGGTGTTATGCATGATGCTTGTAAGGGCAATTTAGTTCATATCATGAAGTTTCCTTATTTTAGTAACCTTCTTGTCATTCATATACTAGAGGTTGCTAAATAGGAAACTATTGTTTGTGTTTCTAATGCAATCTCTTTTAAGTCATTTCATGGAAATTCATAAGTAGAGATTGTGCTCTTTCATTTGGTAAAATCACAAGCATTAAAGGTTAATCTTCACCTAAAAGAAAGATTAGGAATGCTCAAGGCAAAGGTATGGAACTAGTTGTTTCATTTGGTATGTGACCAATAATAGTTCCTTTCAAGTGGCATTCTTTCAATTGATAATAATCTATTTTATGGAAAGAAATGCCAATATGAAGGTTAAATTCTTTTTGGCTTAAATTTGTAAATTGGTGCATATTATTAATTCACTCATCCATGTGCATTAATTTAAAAGGAATTTAATTTATGCCTTTATGCCTCATAAATGATGATTTGTTTGCCATTCATATATAGATATCATCATTCATTAAATACTTCCTTATACTACTAATACCTCTTTTCAAGGTGTTTTATCGACTAGTTTTAAAAGGAAAAGAGATAACAAAGAAGGAAGTCTCCACAAATGATGAAAAGAAGAATACTAAGGTGACACCACCATAGATAGTAAGATCTGTCAAATTGGTATAACAAATGGTACGCTCTACTTGGTGGTAAGTATTCTTAAGGATAAGTTAATTTATTGTAAATTTGTCATGCCTTGACCATGATATGTAATGTACTCCACATAAGACTCTTAACTGAATTGAAAGTGCATGTGGCAAGTCATTCAAATACTTGATGCACATATCTAGTGGGAGAACATTATATATCTTGTGTCGTAGAGAATAGGTTTTCCTTGAGTAAGCTATACTAAGACAATCCGAAATGGTAAATTTGTATCTCATTCATATGGATTGTAATCTTTGTTTTTTTAAATAGCTACTCTTGATGCAGTTTAAAATTCCCTTATCATTAAATCTAAAAGTGCATAAGAATCTTTTTTGTTGATATTCATCTCATACATATGCACTAACATGGATATGATTTTTAAACTGTAAAAGGTACAATTAGTGATTCATACTCTCTAAATTTTGAAAACCCATATTTTGATATTTTAGAAATCTACTTCAATCGATATCCATATGCTTCACATTGAATTGGATCACTAAGTTGTAAATTCCATGCATAACTTGTCTTTATGATATGAATGCTTGTGCGACTAACCTTGATAAGCTAGGTGCACCCAAAGTCAAGGTAGGTTCATCATCAAGAAGGCAACACAACGATGTATTAATAAAAGGAGAAAAGGCTCCTATTCTTAACTCTAGTTTTATCTATGTGATTAAATATTGACTTGAAACCATGTAAGATGGTTGTCAAGTATATGTGGGTGCCTACACAAAGAGAAAGGTCACAATAAGGATTGTGTGGGTCCTCAAGGCTCTTACTACTAATCTCAAAGGACCCAATTCAAATTGGGTACCAAGATATGAAGCTTAAACTTGTTTTGCAGGATCACTCCTTTAATGGATCAAGTTGGGTGCTCGATAATGAATGTATAAATCATATTTGGAGATAGTAGCAAGGGTGATAACAACTGAATCTCAAGTGCATATTATTTTCAAATCCTATCTCTTTTGTGACTTGTGCAGCCACTAAGGAAGAGGGAGCACTTGAGGGTATACATCAATTGTTGATTATGAAGTAAAAGTCCAATTGGAAGAAAAAGGAATCTTATCATATGGTCAACAATCCAAAACTATGTGATGTACTCTTTCTAGTTAATTTGGATTTGATTCTTCTTTATTACACACTCACCATAATATGGATTAAGTCAGCCCTTTAGACTTCATTGAACAACCATGCATATTATCCATGTCATTTAAAATATATTGTGCATAAGGGCTCAAGGGAAATTTAGTCCATATTATGAGGTTTGTCTATTTTAGCAACTCGCTTGCCTTCCACATATAAAGGGTTGCTAAATAAGAAACTAGTGCTTGTGCTACTAATGTCATCTCTTGTGTTAAGTTTATCCATAGAAAATCTATGTTAAGAGATGGTGCTTGTTTTAAATTGGATAAATCACAAGCTTAAAGGATACTATTCAACTAAAGTAAGAAGAAGTTGATCAGAGGCCAAGGTATGAAAACTTCCTCTCCTTCAGTTGTTTTAGTATTCTATCCTTAGTGGGATGTACCATAGTATAGGTTAAATTCCTTGCAATATAAAATGTTCAATAGTGCATATAACTTTGACATCAACTATATGTGTGCACTAATTTGAAGGAATTTAGTCTATCCTTTTGGGTTTCAATAATGATGATTCATTTGCCATGCACATATAAGGATCATCATTTGTGAAACTCTCTCTTGTGTTTTTAATGCTCTCTTTTCTAAGTGTTTCAATAAGGTCCTTCCAAGTTCTTTGAAGATGGATTTAGAATCTACAAATATAAGAGTCTTGGTTCTTTCAATCATTAAGTTTCAATTAACCTCATATCAAGTATGATCGAATCAAGAAAAGATGAATGAAGTTCAAGATCACTTGGTTGGATGAAATCATAATGAGAAAAGAAATCACAGTGAATCAAGAAGGAAGTTGAACTATCCTGTCAACCAAATGATGAAGATGTAGTGACTTATTTATATGATATCCTTCATTATGAGGTTTGAGGTTCATATTAGCATGATTTACCCTTCATGATTTCAATTGATATACTTCCAGTTCTTAAATCTTCAATTGGTTTAATTTTCATCATCTATATAAAGCATGTTATGTTAAGCCAAGATATAGTACAAACATCTCCTTTAACCTCACATTGTTAATGTGCATAAGTGTACTTTATGTACTCTTGCATGCACAAATTGAGGGAGAGTTTAGCCTATATCTTGTGAGACTAATGATTTCTTTCAAGTTCATGTTGTGTAGTCTCACACCTTGGAGAACATCAAATGAGGATGAATGGTTCCATAGAAATGAAAATGAGTTTCTCTTGAACCTATCAAGAAAATGAGTTTCTCTTGATCGTTTGAAGAGGATGAGTTTCTCTTTGAAATGTCAAGCCTATCAAAAGCTAAGATGGAAATTCATGATTATAATGGAGACCATGTGGCGTAGAACAAAGGTGTGTCACTCCATGAACTATTGTATTACATTTGTGTATCTAGGCTCTTACATGCTAGTGTGTGCATGTATATGCAATATCTTAAGTCACATCATAAGGTTGCACTTGTGGTGACGATTAAAGAATCTCTAGATATTTGATTAATACCTCTTGTGGTGATATCATAAGTTAGTCTTAAGTCATCTTAGTGAGGTATGAGTCAAACATGCTAACTTCTCAAGAATCTTGGCTTAAAATTTTGCATATCATGTCTATTAGTATACCTTTTGATTATGAGTAATTCCTTAAATTGGTACAATTTCACATTTTCATACTTTATTTGTACCAAGGTTCAAATTGTAGGACTTAATCCCCTGGCCTCACAAGTCCAAGTGCATAAGCTAAACAAGTATTCATCACTTGTATGCACACATTTAGGGGGAGAATAGTCTATAATTTGAATCTTTGAGACTAACTTCATTTCCAAGTCTATTATGTGTGTAGTCTCGAATTAGAAAGGAATCTTCAGGCAAAGACAATCGCTTCCACTGCAAATTTTGATGGGTATCAAAGATTCTTTGCTCCAATAAATGTATCTTTTATACATTTCGTAAGGGAATTAGTTTCTCTTTTATATGCTACTCCAACATCATCTAAAACTGGTAAACATGTATCATATTCTTTTGGTTTGCAAATGTCTAAAGTAGCATAACTTATAAATTCTCCTGTCTAGAACTTAATTGATTAAATAGTGCACATGATGTTGCATGATTATGTTCAATTGATACTCCTTTTATGCCAATGGTACTTTAAGTTGCAAATAAGTACTCTTAACAAGTATCAATTGAATTCATATATATGTGCACACTAAAACTTGAGGAGAACTTACTGTAATATGCAATTAGTGATCTGCTTATCTAACAAATTGTATCACTTGGTGGTTTTCAATTGATATTTTTCATACATGATCACTAGTTGTAGAATCCATACTTGTGCAGTTTTCATGTTGCCTCTTGTTGTGATAAGAAAATACTAGGTGGCGTCTAAACTCCAAGTATCAAGTTTCACCTTCGATTTAGTATGACAATCTTCATTTGATATCTTGGACTTATGTCACAACTATACCAACAAGAGCGTGCAAATGAATTCAAAATCCAACACAAGTTTGGAACACCCCCCCTTGAAAAGGTAAAAAACAAAGGTACATCACTTCATGTCACTTCTACATTACTTTTTTGTCATCTAAGGATACTTTTCATGATAGTGTGTTCACATCTTGCTTAAATCATAATTTCTACCCTTTATATTCTTTGTATCCTTTTTGGAGATTTATGACAAAGGGGGAGAAATTTTGCATTAAAGCTTATCTTTATTTTTGAAAAGGGGAGAAATAATTAACAAAAGGGGGGAATCATAAGAAAAACATAAGATGTAGAAAGTTGATGAGTGCATACTATGTCATGAGCATCACGTTTATTTTATGACACACTGCACCCTATGAATAGTATGATATAAGTTGTCTCCACACTTTGACCCAAATATGTGCTTTTGGCATTTGAGTACAAAATTGGTATTTTCTGAAATGCACATATTTAGGGGGAGAAATTATATCATAGGATTCAAAATCTTATTTATCAAATCTTATGTAAGCTTTAAATGTGTTGTCATCAATCACCAAAAAGGGGAGATTGAAAGTGCATTCATCCCTTTTGTGAGTTTTGGTGATTTGGATAACAACACATTTAAAAGACTAACAAGTTTGCTAAGTGTTGAACAGGAAATTCAGTATGATGAACATACTTGAATAGTGTATAATGACAGTGAGCAAAGGTTCAACACAAGGTTAAATAACCAGTGAGACAATGCAAATGGATACAATATGATCTCTATATTGGTTTGAATATATGGACAAGACCTAAGAAATCACTACATACATATGATCAGAATAGAGGATGAAGTGATTAAGAGGATTGGTCAAACCAAAGTGAATAAGATACGAGGAATCGTGAATTGGCTTGACCATATTACTATCAGTCCATATATGCTTCTATGAGAATCAAACTAGAGCTTGATTGGTCTTAACAATTATATCTAAAAGACATTCAAGCAAGGTTCACAATATTGAAGAAATGATTCTCTCAATGGATGCTCAATATGATGTGACTCAAGAATGGCTTGATAGGGTGAAGATAGCAAGGAAAGGGCTTCGAGGAACTAAGCGAAGGTGAAGGCCAAGCGACGGCTTGTGGACCGAGGTACCATGGCTAAGGTGAAGAAGAGAGTACTTGCACTAAGTCGATGAACTAATCAGCTATGAAGAGTTATAACATGTTGATGCATCAGTACGGTGACTTGAAGCCATGATTTGAACTCACATATGGTGATATGGTACAAGTCACAGGGTTTGATTTATGTTTGCTTCAAAAGGTGATACAAAGATGTTTGTGATCCTTATGAAGCAACGCCATGGAGAAATCACACATGAGACGCCAATGACTCAAGGAGTTTACTTAATTAATTTTATTTAATTTGAGTATAGGAATCGTCGTACTATAAAGGGGGATCCAAAAAGAAGGTTGGTGTTTGCCAAAGCTCAAACCTCTATATTCAAAAGCTATTTTTGAAAAACAAAAATCTCTTTAACATTCTATGGTAGACCATGGTTAGGTTTGAGAAACCTAGAGTGTTCTTGTTGAAAAGCAGTTAAACTTCTTAAACTGCAGCTGAGCTGAACTTCAGCTGAGCTGAGCTTCTTCAGTTGCAGCTGAGCTGAACTTCAGCTGAGTTGAGCTTTCTCAACTCCAGCTGAACTTCAACTTCAACAGGGGTCCAGGGCAAGTTCAACCGGGGTCCAGGCAGGTTCAACCGGGGTCCAGGGCAAGTTCAACCGGGGTCCAGAGAGGTTCAAACGGGGTCCAAGAAAAGTTCAGTCGGGGTTTTTTTCTCGGACCTCACTGGTCAATACCGGTTGAACCGGTCCTAGGGGAGGTTCAACCGGTGTCAGGGTCACCTGACCTCCTGACTGGCAGACTGACTGCCAGTCTGACCCCCAGGCGATTGAACCGGCCCTAGGGGCAGTTCAACCGGTGTCAGGACCTGTTTTTGCAGTCTGACCTGCAGTCTGCCAGTCTGACTGGCAGACTGACTGTCAGCCTGCCCCAGGCGGTTGAACTGGTCTTAGGGGCGGTTCAACCGATCTTGGTCAACTTGACCAGTCTGCAGGTTAGTCTGTGCGTCAGTCTGCCAGTCAGACTGGCAGACAGGCTGCCAGGCCTGCCAGGGGCGGTTTAACCGCCCTTGGGGGTGGTTCAACCGGTCTCAGGCAGAAAAATCTGCCCAAACGGGTAGTTTTGAGCTCCACCTATATATACTCCCTCCTACCTCTCTCCCCACAGCGAAGAGCACGACCCAAACTCCATTTCTAACTTGAAGAACACCTCCCACTCTCTCTCACACATCTCTTGCCTCTCCCATTTCAAATCTTTGGAGAGAAATCTTTGAGTGAGTTTGAGAGCTGCGGTTTTTGTGCTTCATCTCCAAATCTCTCTTGCTCTTCTTGATTCGAGCTTTGGTACTACATCAAGTTCTTTGTGGATTCATTACTCTTGGAGCTTCTAGCTCCTAGACGACTAGGTGTCTCTTGTGAGTCTCCAAATCTTGTGGAAGACCATAAGAAAGTTTGTATTACCCGCTCGTTTGAGCAAAGATTATTGTGTGGGCTTGACCTTTGTGGTCGGCAAAGGGAGGATTAGGGTTGAAAGAGACCCGGCTCTTTGTGGGCGCCTCAACGAGGAAGTAGGGCACCTTGGTGGTGTGACCGAACCTCGGGATAAATCTTGTGTCTCTTGTGTTCTTGCTCATTGTGTTTGTTTGTGTTCTTCGTTCTCTCACTCTTCCGCGGAAGATTTGTTCATATCTTTTTGTTGTGTGGATTTTGAGAAGTGCCCTTCTCAGATCTACTACTTTGAACCCTGTGGATCATTTAGAACATCTCATTTCCAAAGTTAACTGGATGAATTTCAAGATCAATTCAGTTTTACCCAGTTTGCTTCTAGTTTTTGTAGAAAAAGTTTTAACTTGCCTATTCACCCCCTCTAGGCAACTTTCACTTTTGGACTCGCTTATATTTCTAACGCTAACCCCGGCTTGTAGTTGTACTTAAGTTTATAATTTTCAGATTCTGCCTATTCACCCCCCTCTAGGCGACTTTCAAATGGCTATCTTTCCCAATCCTTTAACCTTGCCTTGGTTCCCATCTCCAAAGATGATCAAATCCTGGGAATCCTTGTTCTTGACGTAGGAGGTGAACGTCTTCTTCTCCCCCATCATGTGGTTTGTGCATCCGCTGTCGATAATCCAGTTTGAGCCCCCGGATGAATAAACCTGCAAGGTAATTTACACTTGGGTTTTAGGTACCCAACTCTTGTTGGGTCCTACAAGGTTAGTCACAATAGCCTTTGGAACCCAAATACAAGTCTTATCTCCCTTGCATTTGGATCCCAACTTCCTAGCAACTACTTTTTCATTCTTACAAAAAATTGTAAAAGAAGTATTGCAAGCATGGTAGATAGTAGAAGGTTCATTACATACTCTCCTAAGAACATGATGCACACCATGATTTCTCCTAGGCTTACCATGCACAAAAGTAGAGCTAGAGGCAATCATAGCATGTGAATTAAAGGCATCATGATCATAACTCCTATTATAATGAGCATTCCTAGAAAATTTTCTATCATTATAAATGAAAGCATAATCCCTTTGAGTGCTACTAGCCATAGGGGCCTTCCCTTTCTCCTTGTTGAGAATGGGAGCCCTTTGGCTTGTTAAGTTATTGGCTTCCTTTCGAAAGCCAAGTCCATCCTTAATTGAGGGGTGTCTACCAATGGTGTAGGCATCCCTAGCAAATTTTAATTGATCAAAATTAATTTTGCAAGTCTTAAGTTGAGCATTAAGACTTGCCACCTCATCATTTAATTTGTAATAGACATAAGGTGTTCATCACAAGCATCAACATCAAAATCCTTACATCTATTACAAATACTAACATGCTCTACACATGAACTAGATTTATTTGCTTTCTCTAGCTTAGCATTTAAATCATCATTTACACTCTTTAAACTAGACATAGTTTCATGGCAAGCAGATAACTCAGAAGATAGCATTTCATTCCTTTTAATCTCTAGAGCAAGAGATTTTTGAACACTAATAACCTTATCATGCTCTTCATACAAAATATCCTCTTGCTTTTCTAAAAGTCTATCCTTTTCATTTAAAGCATCAATTAGTTCATTAATCTTTTCTACTTTAGTTCTATCTAATCCTTTAAATAGACTAGAGTAATCTACTTCATCATTTGAGGAATCCTCATCACTAGAAGTAGAGTACTTAGGGGAATCTTGAACACTCACCTTCTTTTCCTTAGCCATGAGGCAGGTGTGGCGTTCATTGGGGAAGAGCGAAGACTTGTTGAAGGCTGAGGCTGCTAGTCCTTCATCGTCGGAGTCGGATGAAGAGCAGTCCGAATCCCATTCTTTACCAAGGTGCGCCTCGCCCTTCGCCTTCTTGTAGACCTTCTTCTTCTCCCTCTTCCCATGCTTTTCTTGTTCCTGGTCATCATCATTATCGGGGCATTGTGCTATGAAATGACCAGTCTTACCGCATTTAAAGCAGGAGCGCTTTCCCCTTGCTTTGTTCTTGTTGGGGTACTCCTTGCGTCCTGTCAATGCGGTCTTGAAGCGCTTGATGATAAGCGCCATCTCACCTTCGTTGAGGCCCGCGGCCTCTACTTATGCCACCTTGCTTGGTAGTGTCTCCTTGTTGCTGGTTGCTTTGAGGGCAATGGTTTGAGGCTCGTGGACGGGTAGTGGGCCGTTTAGAGCATCGTCCACATATCGAGCCTCCTTCACCATCATGCGCCCGCTCACGAATTTTCTGAGTATCTCCTCGGGCATCATCTTGGTGTACCTGGGGTTTTCATGAATGAGATTGACAAGATGGGGGTCAATTACCGTGAATGACCTTAGCATAAGTCGGACGACGTCGTGGTCCGTCCATCTTGTGCTTCCATAGCTTCTAATCTTGTTGATGAGGGTCTTGAGCCTATTGTAGGTTTGTGTTGGCTCTTCTCCCCTGATCATCGCAAATCTTCCCAGTTCGCCTTCCACCAACTCCATTTTGGTAATCACGGTGGCGTCGTTCCCCTCATGTGATATCTTGAGGGTGTCCCATATTTACTTGGCGTTGTCTAAGTCGCTCACCTTGTTGTATTCATCCCTGCACAAAGATGCTAACAAAACAGTGGTAGCTTGTGCATTTTTATGAATTTTCTCATTAATAAACACCGGGTTATCCGTACTATTGAAATGCATTCCATTTTTAACTATCTCCCAAATACTAGGATGGAGAGAAAATAAGTGACTACGCATTTTGTGACTCCAAAAAGAGTAGTCTTCTCCATCAAAGTGTGGAGGTTTACCAAGTGGAATTGATAGCAAATGAGCATTAGAATTGAATGGAATACGAGATAATCAAATGAATAGTTTTGATTAACCGGTTTCTTTTTAGACGAGTCATCGTCGTCGTTGTCTCTTGGTGAAGAAGAGGAGGCGTCGCTGTCGTAGTAAATAATTTTCTTGATGCGCCTCTTCTTCTTCCTGTCCTTCTTCTTGTGACTTGAGCCAGAGTCAGTTGGCTTGTCATCTCTAGGCTGGTTGACGAAGGACTCCTTTTCCTTGTCGTTGACCACCATCCCCTTTCCCTTAGGATCCATCTCTTCGGGCGATTAGTCCCTTACGTGAAGAGAACGGCTCTGATACCAATTGAGAGCACCTAGAGGGGGGTGAATATGTGATCATGTAAAATTTAACACTAATAGCCACAAAACTTAGTTATTAAAGTTAGAATGGCTAAGTAGCTTAAAATGAGCTCTTGTGAACATAGACAATCAAAAAGAAAGCACACAAGAGACACGTGATGTTTATCCCGTGGTTCGACCAAGTAACACTTGCCTACTTCCACGTTGTGGCATCCCAATGGACGAGGGTTGCACTCAACCCCTTTCAAGTGATCCGATGATCAACTTGAATACCACGATTTTTCCTTTCTTAGTCTTTCTCCCGTTTGCGAGGAATCTCCACAACTTGGAGCCTCTCGCCCTTACAATGATGATCACAAAAGAAGCACAGAAGTAAGGGAGGGGAGAGCAACACACACAAGACTCAAATCACAGCACAATCACGCACACAAGTCACAACTTGAGCTCAAAACACAACCCACGGAGTTCACAACTAAAATGGAGCTCAAGTCACTATCTCAAAGAATCAAATGCGTGAAGTTGGAGTCTTAGAATGTTTCTTGTAAGCTTGGGGTAACTCCTCCATGTGCCTAGGGGTCCTTTTATAGCCCCAAGGCAGCTAGGAGTCGTTGGAGGCCAACAAGGAAGGCTATCCTTGCCTTCTGTCGGGTGGCGCACCGGACAGTCACTGTAGACAGTCCGGTGCCGATCTCCTTCCTTTTCTGGCGCAGACGACCATTGCATCTCCGGGCCAGATGGCGCACCGGACACTGTCCGGTGCCCCCTGCCGACCGTTGGCGCGGGCCACGCTTCGCCCGCGGATTGCGCGGCCGACCGTTGCGCTGGCGACCATTGGCTCACCGGACAGTCCGATGAATTATAGTCGTACGCCGCCAATTTTTCCCGAGAGTGGCCCGTTCACCGGAAGCCAACCTAGCGCATCGGACACTGTCCGGTGCACCACCAGACACTGTCCGGTGTGCCAGACCGAGCTGGACTTCGGCTGCACCAAGCCAAATCATTTGCAATTTTTTCTTCTTTTCTTCTCACTGTTTCTAGCACTTAGATAAAACATATTAGTACTTAAAAACTATGTACTAAGTCTAGAAATATACCTTCTCTTTGATTTGCACTTCTCTCTTCATTTAGCACATAAGAACTTATTTAAATGTGTTGGGCACTTAATCACTAAAACATAATAGAAATTGCCCAAGGGCACATTTCCCTTTCAGTAAGGACCTTTTCGTTGAGAGACCATCCGGGACAACGGTACAACCATGAGGATGGAATGAGACGACTTTAGCTGTTTAATTGGAGAACCTGGGGTGTATTTTGCTTCGTCGTTGTGCCGTCAATAGGGCTGGGGCATAGTGCTTGCTCTAATAAGGGTGGGTGCCAAGGTTTATTCGATTTGATTTTGTTACTCACCCACCTTAGGGAGAAGTACTTTGTTTGTACGACTGGCAAAACCTAACGGGCAACTACACACCAGGAGAATCTTTGTAAAAGGCTACGTAGTGATACCCTACTAGATCACCTAGGCACTAATCAATGGGGAGTAGCGCTCCTCGGGCAAAAGGGGAATCACGACTCGTGGGTAAAGTATGCAACCTCTGCAAATTGTTAAAAACTGGTATATTAGCCGTGCTCACAATTAAGAGCAACCTTAGGTTTCTCTTTGATTATAGATACTCTAGATTAAATTATGTTGATGGTTTAATGATGATAGCTATAATTATGATATTTGGGTACTTTTCTATTGAAGTAAGTGCTCTCTTTTGGGAGTATCGACTTGGGTTTGATGATAAAACTTGGCATCTATTAATGATAAATAGCCGACCAACTAAAAGTGATTGTTTTGAGCTTAACCCCACGTACAACTAGTACACTTCAGCCAAATGGGACATTTGTTGAATACGTTGATGTGTACCCACCCTTGTTTAAACACCAGACACCAGGTTATCCCTATTGCAACCATTGCTCAGCTCAGCCGCTCAGGAGAAGATGAAGGAAATGCGGAGGATTTCTAGGAGTTTCAGGACTTTAAGGAATTTTAATCTAGACTAGCGACAAACCCCCAGTCGACTGCCTGTGAAGGCCTTATCTTACTATTTTTTGTTCAGCACTTTGATTTATGTTTAAGTTAATGACTATATGGATGTTTCGAACATCATGATGTAATAAAGTTATACTTATTTCCGCTATTATTTAAGCATTGTGTGATGATGTCTAATTATGTAATCGATGTGTATGTGAATTTCTAATCCTGACACGTACATAGCTCGTATTTGGTTTACCTTCTAAAACCGTATGTGACAAATACCGTTCATCTTTGTTACTGGATAATCGTAGAGCTTTTGACGGAATTCGGATAGATTCATGGCCCTTTGGGCGAGCGAACTGTTGGACATTGATCAAACCTACCAACTAGTGAAAGAATAGAACAACACATTAAAGAAAAAAGAAGTTAACTTGAAGACATCACTACTTGAACTATTGCATGCCATTGTGTTCGAGAATGGCATGATGCAGATCAGAACGTCATGGCAGCATAAGCAAACGAAACAAAATGAGCATGGGCATATATATATGCATCTAGAGTTAGCAAGATTGTACGTGGGTCAAATTCGGAAAAATAGAATTTGTATGCACATGCGTCAATGTTTTGTTTTATTTGGGTTTGTCGTCCATAATCTACACGAAATCTAATGTATTCTGCATATAAGTTAGCCATATTTAAACCCAACCTTTTATAGCCAAATACGGACGCCACTGTTGCAACATGTAGTTCTGGTGACCGGCACCGTTGACATCCAGTCTGCTGCTTCGCGTGATCGCCTTCTCTGGATTCTGGTTGTGGACCTGTGACAGAGGGCAAGTCAAGTGGTCAGCGACAACCGGTAGCCGCCCAGTCAGACGACAAGACGAAACACAAAAGGATGAGGTTCAAAATACGAGTCGTCTACCCGTGAATTAGGTTTAACGTCTCACACCCTTGATTAGCCATTCAACGAATATTTTGTGTTACATTGTTTGACTCTTTTAGACTTTAGTTGGTATACTACAGCAGAGTTATAGATTAAATATTACCGATCATTATATTATACTTTTGATTAATTAAGTTATATAGAATTTATACACACAAAGTTTAGAGTATACATATTTAAACCACACAAAATTAAGAGTGTATATATAAATGTCGTAGAGGGGCCAGGGGTGGACCTACATATGTCCGAGTGAGGGTTTAGGTCCCCTCATTTCTCCTTTGCAAGTAGTGGTATCTAAATTTTTACCATGAAGTTTTCTGCTCAGCGTCATTTAGATGCCCGTGCTCTAGTATTTTAGCGCCTATCTTTATAAGTATGCCCTCAATCCCTTAGGGCTTGTTTGGGATCAAAGGTAATGGAGTGGATTGAGGGGACTAGAATCCCCTACTACTTAATTTTAAATAGTGAGGGATTATAGCCCCTTCAATCCCCTCCATTACCCTTTGTCCCAAACAAGCCCTTATTTTATCCTGGATGCACCTCTGGGAGGGGCCATGGCTCCTGCCGGCCCCTTTGGCTCCGTCACTGCTGGGTAGGCTATGATCCGTGGATAATTACTACTGGTGTCTCTCTTACTATGTTTGTTTATGAGAGAGTTATCATGGATTGATGCATCGACCAGCCACATGGAAGCTTGTGGCAGCCTTGCACTACTCACACGCTTGGTGAGAATGGCTGCTTATTTTATATATCGGTGGTTTGTCTCAATGCCACCTTTCCAAATGATATGGCTGCTTCCTTTGACCCTCGCAGATACGCACGCATATAGCAAAAGCTGGAAGCCTTGCTGTACACCAGAGCCGGCAATTTCACAAGAGGTTCCTCATATCCACGTAACCACACAAGAAGTTCCTCATATCCACGTAACCACACACACACTGTGTCGTGAACCTTCTAGAACCCAGGAGTGCTCAGTTTCTCTGACTAAATTTTAGTTTGTGTCATATCAAATGTTTAAATATTAATTATGGTTGTTAAATGTATACTTAATTAGGTTTAATAATTTCATCCTGCCTGTTAGTCTTTATATATGTAGTTTATTTTACAATCACTCGTAATTATCATTCAATCGTTTGATGCGACAGGTAGATTGTGTGTTTGATTTCACCCTACTAATAATGTTTAGTCCTTGTCACGTCAATTGTTTAAACAATAACTATGTATTAAATATAGTCTAATTACAATTACACATATTGAGGCTAAAAGATAGATTTATCAAACTTGTATTTAATACTTATAATTGATATTTAAATATTTAATTATGATATGACTAAACTTTTCCAAACACTCCCTTATTAATCATGGAGAACGGCTAGAGGCTCCAGCACGGCATGCATGGCCCCCATCCTATCCGTGCAATAAAAAAAAGGCGGAATCGACGGAGACAGAAGCAGACCGATCGACGAGGCCGGTTTGAGGCCTAGTGCTGAAAGCGTCCCCGGCCGTCTTGTTCACGTTATTCCTGATGATCTCGGTCAAAGCTCCGTCAAACCGTCGATTGGTATAAATGCTGGAAACATTTAGCCACCAACAGGCCTACCTGAATCACACATCTTAAACCACCACCTCGATGCAAAGGAATATGATACGGTTGATCGGTTATCCATCAGCAACAGCAGCATCAGATAGGCATGTATGATGACGTGTAATTTGGCCCGTGTATAAACCACTTGGAATTTGGAAACCGAGTGCGAGCGAAACCGATGCGGACATGCCCAGCCCAGCTAGCGACCACACCCCGCACCTTCCAGAAACGTACGTGGCAGACCCTGCCTCCGCCACCTTGCGCACCCTCACCGGCATGTGGGTCCTCCTCCTCCGACCCCACGCGTCGGTGGCGTCACTGGCTCGCTGCAGCCCTCCTCCCCCGCGCGCCCTCCCGTACACGCAAGGCACCCCCCGGGACGAAACGAAAGCGAGAGGAGGGGGCAGAGGCGCAGAGCTTTAAATGGCCGCGAAGCTAACCACCGCCACTAGAGTCTAGACTAGAGCCGCCCGCCCGCCCGTGTGCCGTTTACCGGAGCACAACGCAACGCGGCCCCCTCGCGGCGTGGAGTGGATTGGGCCGACGCCGATCGAGAGGAGAGGAGCGCGGTCGGGTAGGCTTTGTCTGGGTGAGGTTTTGAGCGAGAGCGCAGGGCGAGGGAAGGAGGAGGAGGCCGGCCGGGGCTTGGATGGTCGCGGAGCGCTCCCGTAGGTGGTGTCCATGGGAAGGTCGTTCAGGGACTCGCTCAAGGTGCTCGAGGCCGACATCCAGCACGCCAACTCCATGTGAGTAGCCAAGCTCGCATTCCTTCTCGCGCCATGTCCAGTGCTCACTTGCTCAGCTCAGAGGAGACCTTTGACCGGTCCTTGGGAGTTCCAGGTATTTTGAGCTCTCGCACACTGTGTGTACTGCTTACTGCTACAACCTACCCGCGGATCGCTCGCTCTGGCGATTTGTTCTAGGACAGAATTCGTTGATTTACTTTCAGGTCGTCTGGGACACGACATGACTAGCCACCTTTTCGTTCCTTGGCCCCAAGCCCCCCCAACCAAAATATCTAGATTAGATACGATGCGATGTTGACTGTGACACCTATATAGAATGGAAGTCGCCCTCGGTTTGGCTCTTCAACTTTTATGCTGCACACACATCCTGCTTCTGTTTTATAGTTTGTTTTGTTTGGGTATAATTAGTATATGTAGATGATTAAGTTGCTGCCAGTAGTTTCTCACGCTGCCACCTGTCAGCAAATCTGTTACTTTTTTGGCCAAATCCTATTTTGTTGGTGAAGCTCTGCTATGTGGGAGCCTTTTTGAGTTGCATCTCGGGAATTTCTCTTCAAATTCGTCTTTTTTTGGCCTGGAAGAAATATCTTTAGTTATAGCACTGGGAAAGGACTAGGAGATACTGGAAGTTGTACTAATTACCTGGGAATTAAGTCGATGAAGCTATGGGATCAGGGGCGGATACAAGGGGCAGGCCACCCGGTCCGTGGCCCGGGTCATGATCCGTATATCTCAACATAACTTGATTGTGTTTAGATCAAAATATATTAGAACCCTAGTAGATTAAATAGACTGGCCCATGTGTGATCAGATCCTAGATCTGCCCCTGTATGGGATACTATGAAGCTTGCTAAGCATATAAGTATTTAAGATCAATGCTACAGATAGATGGGGATATTGATGAAGATGTTAGACACAGAATCAAAGCAGGATGGAGGAAGAGACGTCTAGCATCTGGTGTTCTATGTGACAAGAGAATATCACATAAGATAAAAAGAAAGTTTTATAGGGCGACGATTAGACCTACTGTGTTGGTTGGCCTAAAAAAACACACCATGTTCAACAAAGTGTTGCTGACATGCGTAGGTTGTGTTGGATTTGTAGCTATACAAGAAGGGATCGAGTCCGAAAAGATCCTATATGTGTTAGACTAGAGGTAGCACCAATCGAAGAAAAACTGTGTAAGAGAATGAGACTGTTTGTTGTATTGCATAGGAGATGGTCACATATATAGAGATTCAGGGGAAACCCTAACCATAATGGGTTGTGGTGGCACCTACACATACATATAGGAACACACACTCTAACAAAAACTTGTCCTACACCGATTGAGATGGTTTAGACATGTTAAATGGAGACCTGTAGAGGCCGGTGCGTAGAGACTTGAAAGGATGGAATATACCCAATGGCTTAGCCTTGAATAGGAACAAAAAATAGTTATCCACGTACCTGAACCTTGAATTTTGTGGCTTCTATTGGGTTTCAACACTAGCCTACCCCGATTTTCTTGGGACTAAAAGACTTTGTTACTGTTGTAGCACTGTGAAAATTTCCTCTTCGCTGTGCCATGCGCTTCTGCTTCATTGGCATCTGTTCTCTCCATTAGTGTCATCTTCGTTTTTATCATCCTTTGGTAATTGTGATGGAATCTTATATCTGCAAATATACAAGACGGAAGACGCCATGAGAGCTAATATCATTTGGCTGACAAAGCTGTAATGATGAATTTAACTATTATTCATGGTTTATTTTATGGTCTAGTTGGCTTAGCAAGTCTTCATTTAGGTTTCTCCTCAATGGCTTCAGTACATTACCAATAATTAATTGCTAGTTATTTTGTTTGTAAAAATGCAGTGCTTCTGAATTTCGGAGGGAATATGATGGCGCCTCCCTTCAGATGAGGATGGCATATTGCCCTGCTGCCCACTTTTTCCTTTTTCTTGTGCAGTGGACAGACTGCAACCTTGCTGGTGCACTTGGGCTGTTGAGGATTCTAATTTATAAGGTTGACCAACACTTAGGTTTTAGAATCAAAATTTCTTCCCTTTCTACTGGCGAGCCAGTACTCCAGTTAACATCAAAATTATGTTAAATGTGCAGGTTTACGCTGATGGGACAACCACCATGTGTACTCATGAAAGAAAAGCAAGCATTAGGGAATTTTATGGTATAGAGTATATCTTTGAGAACCTTTTGGATGACAGTATTTTCTTTGCATGTTTATTATCCTTAATTTCTTGTTCATTAGCTCTTAGTTGTTTTTGGCAGCTGTCATATTTCCCTCCTTGATGCAATTACATGAAAGAATCAATGAAGTGGAGGATAGAAAACAGAAAGCAATATGTCTAGAGAGGTACAGAAGACGGGATGAGGATCCGAAAACTGTGGTATCAGAGATTGATGATAATATAGAGGAGGAATGTGGCATATGCATGGAAATAAATGTCAAAGTTGTTCTTCCAACCTGTAGCCACGCTATGTGCATTAAATGCTACCGTGAATGGTACGAATCTGCACTCCCGTTTCTAAAGGTTTTGATATATTTTAGCTATTATGTTGTTCAGACAGTTATGCACTCCTGCCTGCTCAAGATGAAATACTACGACATGTGGAATAATTTCTAGTGTAACATTTTGGGATACATGTATATTGTTATGAATGTTCAATATGAGGGCACTAGGCCTGAAAATATACACCGAGAGGATAGAAACCGTGTACAACAAGGACTTCATATATGAGACAACATACAACAAGGACATATGCATAGACATCTAACACCCCCCTCAAATTCAAGGTGTATCAAACATACCGAATTTTAAGATATAAAACCTATGCTAAGTTGTGGTCTGCTCCTTCTTGAAGAAATCAATGAACTGAAGCTTTGAAGGCACATAGCGAAGATCATTCATATATCCTATGGTGGCTGCATGTGGACCTCTTCACATGGCTCACCATTGAGAAAGGCATTCTTGATATCAAGTTGAGAGATGGACCACTCACGAGCAAGAAGAGTGCAAACAATGGTCATGTGAGCAATAGGCATAAAAGTCCCATCGATGTCATGACCATGTTCTCGCTGGAAGCCACGGGTAGCTAGGTGAGCCCTTATAACGTTCAAAAGAGCTATCAGAGCAGGTCTTAATCTTTATAGACCCACTTGTGATATGGCAGTCATGTGGTGGACAAGGAACAAGTTCCCACGTGCCGGTACGCTGAAGAGCTGCAATCTCTTTAGCCATTGCATGTTGCCATTTCTAATGAAGAATAACATCATGATAAGTGGTTGGCTCATGAAGAACAGTAGCAGCAAAACCTAAAGGAAAGTATTGGTCAGGTTGCTAACAAAATGATGACTCTGTCTAAGGGTCAACTGCGGTGAAGAATTAGCCGAAGAAGTTGGCTCAATAGGAGTTGTCTCATCAAATGAAGGTGAATCATTAGAGGGAAGACGACTCAACAGCAAAAGATGACACAACAAAAGTGGGTAGCTCAACAGAGAAAGATGGTGTACCAGAAGAATCTATGACCAGACGAGTGTAGACATGTGTCACCAGAGGCTTCCTATTGTAGTCAGAAACCAAGGAAGGAGATTATGAAGGACACACAAAGGGAAATACCACTAAAGAAGGCACAACTGAAGTTGGAAGGACTCCACCAAGGGGTGCTCTAAGCGTGAGACATACAGTAGGAGCAAGAGCATCCAGGAAGAACAAAAAAGAAAGGGGATCAACCAAGGATGTTGATGAAGCATCGGAAGAAGGACATGGATAAAAGGACGAACCTCATCAAAGACAACATCCCGAAAGATCCTCATCTGACGAGCAACTGGATCCCAACAACGATATCCCTTATGCTCAACACTATACCCGAGATAACACACGCTACGCTAACGAGGTGGGAGCAACACATAGTAGACACAAGCAAACAAACAAAGACTTGAATGGTAAGGCGTCTTACCTCAAAGACGCTCAAAAGAAAAATCTTTCTCTGGAGAGCTGAGGAAGGTTTAATGTTAGTCATGTGGTAGTAGAAACAACCTCGACCTAAAAATGAGGAGGGACGGAAGAGGCAAGCATAGGAGCACAAGTCTCAAGAAGAAGACAATGCTTGCGCTGAGGCACACCATTCTGAGCATGAGCGCCAAGACTTGAAAACTAGGCAAAAGTCCCTTGCTCAAAAAGTACCTGACAAAGAACATCAGAGGACTCACATGTAGAGTCAATGCGAAAGACACAAATAGAGGCATCAAAATAAGTGTGAACTATAGCAGAGTCTTACAAATGGATAACCTCACTATTATGTTTCATGAAATAAATCTACGTGGTGAAAAAAATCATCTATAAAAATGATATAGTATCAATGGCTCCCGTTAGGAACAAAAGAAGCAGAACCCCATACATATGAGTGAGCAAGATCAAAAGGATGCTGAGAAACAGACTCACTAGAATGGTAAGAAAATTGTACCTGCTTTCCTAACCGACAACTTTTGCACTGATGTAAAGATTCGTGACCTATACCGAACCTAAATGACCATGAATAATCAAAGTGGATAATATGGAGCCACAAATATGGCCCAGACGATGATGCCACTGAGTAAAAATGAAGTCAACACAGAAAAAAGGACCAACAAGATCGGCAAACACAGCGGAAGAAAGACAAAGCCAGTGAAGCTCGTAGAGGCACTGAGTCACAGTGGTAAGATGTTTGATAAATTTATGGATTTGTTAGTACTAAACTGAAAAGAAGTGTCTTGGTCGTGTGTCATTTTTTATTTGCCATGAGCTCCACATTACATTACAAGATCAATTCACCCTTATGAATCGTTGACCCTGAATCTTGATGGTAAGTCCGTAACTGCCATTTTGCTTTGCTAGCCATTGTGTCCATCATTCTTTTGCCACTGTGTTCCATAAGTTAGTGGTTGATCTTCACACGAGATTAGTTGAGCAACAAACTGTAATGGGAAAAAAGTTGCTAAAAAACTTTTTTACGGCTAACTATCAGCTTCCATTCTTGCTTTTCGATGTTTACTAGCTCTTGATGTAATAATATAATCCTATGGCATGAGGTAGGAGTTTTAGGGCAGAACTTGAAGTTATTTTTCAGTACACATTTTACCACGATACCAGAATTCAGGAATGGGCACTGCAGACTTGAATAATAGTCTGATAATGTAATGTAACTTCAATAATAAAATGACAACGTAAGGATTAGGTTAGAACAATAGATTAACAGCTTATAGTGAGCCTAAAGGAGACCAAGATCCATATTGTGGACTTCTCTTGAACATGGTTAGGCTATCTCCAGCAGATTTTGTATCCCTCATATTTCAAACTTCACTATGTAAACAGTGCAGTCTACATTGCAAAATAGTGTTTTGTACGGTCATATGCACGATCTGCTGAGGTCGGCCTTAGGCCTGAATTTAATGATATCGGCGGCGACTGGTGACTGGTCTATATGTTCCAATGGTGTTCCTATGTGTCAACCCTGCACTGCGTGCCTTGAGATATCCACTGGGCTTGTTTACTTGCATGTTATAACTTAGAACATATCATGTCATCTCCTTTTTGTTTGGATGTAGGTTTATACATTGTTCCAAAACAGGACAAAACCTAATTAATTCTTGTGGTTTAGATGAAAATGTGAATGCTAGATTACCTAGGATTAGGGACCTGGCTATAAGTTCATTTCCATATAAGAATAATCGGATACTCATTCTGTTCATATACTCTTCAAGGACTAGCATTCATTTGTATGCCTGCTGTCTGCTGAAACTGTTCTCTTTTTTTGGAATTGGAATTAATATTACACATCGATCCAAAGTAAGGGCAATGGTCATTCTCTCTGTGTGTTATTAACATTTGAATGCAGAATTAGCATGTACTTTGTGCTGTTCATTTTAAGGGATTTTCCCTTTATTAAAAAAAAAGGGCTAGCCGAACTGGGCCGCTGCCAGGCCCACGGCCGAGCAGCCCAGCCCAGCCGGCCAGCAAAAGACGCGTAGGGCACGCACCAGAGAGAGGGAGCGAGCAGGGGAAACGTGGGGGCTGGCGGCGGCGTGCAGCTCTTGCCGATCTCCACGCCGTCTCAAGCGCAACCGCTGCTCCGGTTTGGCTCTTGAAATATGGAGTCTTTCTCCCTGCGCTTGAGCTCGCGAAGAAATCCCAACTCTCTGTTCCTATTCTTCCTATCGGTTCCAGTCACGGTTTGGATCGATTCCTTCGATTCTTGGTGTTCTGGAGTTAATCCTGCTGGTAGAAGAAGGTGGAGGTGGCCCTGCTTGTGCGCAGCGAGGTTCTCCTGCGCTCCGTTGTCTCACCAGTGCACCTGTGAGGTGCTCTGTATGTTCTGATTGCTGTCCACCGTGGCCTGGTGTTTGGGCTCCCTGCTGCGCGGTGTTCATCTTCTCGGGCTGGTGCCGTGGACGTCTCCCTCGGTTCCGGCAGCGGCTCTAGTATCTCCGTCAACCTCCCGCCGTGCAGGCCCGGACGTGGGCGGCGGAATTGGTTTTCTGGGACAGAACCTTGTGTTCGCTGAGCTGGTCTTCCCACGTAGACAATCTACGTGCTGTGAGTTATTCGTTGCCTCATTTTATTTACTGTTTAATTTTGTGCAATCTGCTAGTATTAAATACTTGGGTGTGATTGCACTGTTGTGGGCAGATTTGTATGCTCGATGATTATAGCGGTGTAGTGAGACAGCGTGACAGTCTGGGTTTTAGTGTATTATCATTTTCATCATTGATATTATTTGTGCCTAATTAAATCTCTCTTTGTTGAGGCTGTTTACCTGTGTTAAATTCTGTTAATTTATTTAGTACACAGCTCCTTTCTATCAGTATTTATATTTGATTATTAGGCTTATTACATCTGATCTAAAACCCTTATTTGGTAAGATACGACTGTCACGTTAGTCAAGGATCTCTGATCACCTTTTAGCGTTGGAGGGCTGTTTATTACAACAACCCGCTATTTTGAGAGCAATAGTTTAAGATAAACAATTATGTTTATTTGTTTAATCTGCCTTCTTCATCTGCAAGCCATGTTTAATTATGAAATGGACCTGTGTAGCTATTTTACATGTTTACATGTCTTAGAATTGCTACTGTTCATTGCTGCTATAATTTCATATGGTATTTATCTGAGTTATATGATTGTTTTATTCGGAATTAGAATATTTAATTTATTTAAATATGAAGGAAGCATGTCACTTATTTCTCTAAATTTACAACAATCCAGAAAACCAATTCGTATAATGGCCTCCAGTTCTGATGTCATTAAGCCTGAAGCGTTCGACGGCGCAAGCTTTAAGCGCTGGCAGATTAAGACTCGCATGTGGCTCATTGACCTAAAATTATTTTGGGTAGTGACGTCGGCTGTTCCCCAGGCTGCATCAGATGATTCTGATGATGCAGCGAAGGCCGCCGCACTAGCGGAGAAAGCCAAGTGGGACGAAGCCAATGAGGCATGCTTGTCTCGTCTGCTGAACGTCTTGTCGAACCGCTTATTTGACGTGTACTCTGGTTTTACCTCCGCTAAGGGTCTATGGACTGAACTTGAGAACGAGTTCTCTGAAGTTGACAATGGCAATGAGTCATTCACAACGGAAAACTACCTTAACTATAAAATGGTTGAGGGAAGGTCTGTTATGGAGCAGCTACAGGAGATTCAACTCCTTGTTAGGGACTTGGTCCAATATGGCTGCGTCCTACCAGACAGTTTTCAGGTGAATGCAATACTGGCAAAGCTCCCGCCTTCTTGGCGAGACTTTGTGACTTCACGCCGCCACATGAAGAAGCAAATGACTCTCACTGAGTTGTCAGCTGCGATTAATGTGGAAGAGCGTGCAAGGTCCAGTAACAAGCCATCTCAGCAACTCCAGGCTCACGTTGTTGAGAAGGGTGGAGATAGAAAATTCCAGAAGAAGAAGAAGAACTCCCCACAGAAGAATATGAACCAACCTAAGTCCAAAAAGATGAAGAAGAAAAAGGAGGACTTTATCTGCTATGTTTGTGGTGTCTCCGGGCATACAGCTCGGAGGTGCAAACTTAGGAAGGGAAAAGGTCCTCCACCTCAGCGCAAAGAAGGGAACGTGGTGGTTAACTCCACCCCAGGGTATGCACCTCAGGCCTTTATGGCAAGTCCATCAGATGACTGGTGGATGGATTCCGGTGCTACTGTTCATATTTGTGCTGATCGATCCATGTTCTCTTCATTCCAGGGATACAACAGCGCACCAGTCTTGATGGGAAATGGTGTTCCGGCAGCAGTTCGAGGTACTGGACAGGTCTACCTGAAGTTAACTTCAGGAAAGACGCTCGTGCTGAAGGACGTACTCTATGTGCCATCGATGAGCCGGAACCTCATTTCAGTGTCGCTGCTATGTCGACAGGGTCTCAAATTAGTGTTTGAGTCTAATAAAGTGGTCCTGTCTAAGTTTGGTACTTTTGTTGGAAAGTCATATGAGTCAGGCGGTTTGTTCCGTCTTTCTGTTTTGAATAATCATTCTTCTTACCATGTTAATGTGGTCTGTAATAACGATTCCATTAATAATATATGGCATTCCCGTTTGTGTCATGTGAATTTTGAGGCCATTAAGAGATTAAGTGACATGTCTTTAATTCCTGAATATAAACATGTTAAAGGTGTAAAATGTGGTATTTGTGTGCAAGCTAAGCAGCCTAGAAAACCGTTTCATACGGTTGAAGGCAGAAGTACCACTCCTTTAGAACTAATTCACTCAGATATCTGTGAGATGAATGGTATAATCACAAAAGGCGGTAAAAGATACTTTCTTACCTTGATAGATGATGCTACTAGGTTCTGTTATATTTACTTACTCAGAACTAAAGATGAAGCACTAGAACACTTTAAGATCTATAAGACTGAAGTTGAAAACCAGCTAGACAAGAAAATTAAAAGGTTACGGTCTGATAGAGGAGGTGAATATCTTTCCAACCTTTTTGATGAGTACTGCAAAGAGTGTGGAATCATTCATGAAACCACTGCTCCATATTCACCTCAGTCAAATGGGGTAGCTCAAAGGAAGAACCGAACGGTGTGTGACTTAGCTAATGCTTTGTTGCAAAGTTCGGGGATGCCTGACATCTGGTGGGGCGAGGCAGTACTCACAGTGTGCTATGTCCTGAACAGGGTGCCGCCTCGCAACCGTGAGGCCACGCCCTATGAAGGATTTAAAGGAAGGAAGCCAGATCTTTCACATCTTCGGACTTGGGGCTGCCTTGCAAAGGTGAATGTCCCGTTGCCGAAGAAGAGAAAGTTAGGCCCTAAGACCGTAGACTGTGTCTTCCTGGGTTATGCACATAACAGTGCAGCTTATAGATTTCTAGTGGTCCATTCCGAGACAAGCGAAATCGCTGTAAATGTAATAATGGAGTCTCGGGATGTGACATTCTTTGAGAGCATCTTCCCTATGCGGGATAAGGAAGTAGTAGCCCCAGATGGTCCATCTCGGACATATTCTCTGCCCTCGAGTGTCAATGACCAGACTCCAGATTTGGAGTTAAGGAGGAGTAAGAGACAAAGGATTGAAAAGTCTCTGGGTGATGATTATATTATTTATCTAGTGGATGAAGAACCACGCTCCCTCACAGAGGCATATACATCTCCAGATGCAGAGTACTGGAGGGAGGCTGTCCGTAGCGAGATGGATTCAATCATCTCGAACGGAACTTGGGAGATAATTGATCTCCCAGCTGGTTGCAAGCCTGTGGGCTGCAAATGGATCTTTAGGAGGAAGAGGAGACCCGATGGTACTATTGAAAAGTACAAGGCCCGTCTTGTGGCTAAGGGTTTTACTCAAAAGAAAGAGGAGGATTATTTTGATACTTATTCTCCGGTGGCTCGATTGCCCACAATCCGTGTGCTTTTAGCGCTGGCAGCTGCGTATAAACTTCTTGTTCATCAAATGGACGTAAAGACAGCATTCCTAAATGGAGAGCTGGAAGAGGAAATTTATATGCAGCAACCAGAAGGATTTGTGGTTAAAGGACAAGAGAGCAAAGTGTGTCGCTTGATTAAATCCTTATACGGTCTTAAGCAAGCTCCCAGACAATGGCATGAGAAGTTTAATAATACTCTGACCACTGCCGGGTTTTGTGTAAACGAAGCCGACAAGTGTGTGTATTATCGCTTCTCTGGGGGCAAAGGTGTCATCATGTGTTTATACGTTGATGACATATTGATATTTGGGACCGATTTGGAGGCTATCATGGAGACAAAAATATTCCTCTCCAAGAACTTTGATATGAAGGACTTGGGTGAAGCTGATGTAATATTGAACATCAAGCTGATAAAGGGTGAGGATGGGATTACTTTGTCACAATCCCATTATGTGGAAAAGGTCCTGACTCGCTTTGGACATATGGACTGTAAACCAGTCACCACGCCCTATGATCCATCCTACACGCTCAGTAAATATGAAGGCGAGCATGTGAACCAGCTACTATATTCGCAGATCATCGGATCTCTCATGTACCTGAGCAGTGCAACTAGACCAGATATCTCATATGCAGTATGCAGACTGGCTCGTTATTCGGCTAGTCCAGGAGATAGACACTGGGTAGCGTTGTACAGAGTGCTTCGGTATTTGAAGGGAGCGATGAATCTTGGTATTAAATATACCGGATTTCCGTCAGTACTTGAAGGATTCAGTGATGCAAACTGGATCTCTGACTCGGATCAAATGAAGTCTACAAGTGGCTATGTGTTCACTTTAGCTGGTGGGGCCGTGTCATGGAGATCGTCTAAACAATCAGTGTCGACACGTTCCACCAAGGAGGCTGAATTAGTTGCACTTGATTCAGCAGCATTGGAGGCTGAATGGTTGAGAGACCTATTGTCAGACCTTCCAATGCTAGCAAAGCCGATACCGGCTGTCCTAGTATACTGTGACAACACTTCTGTGTTGCTGAAAGTGAACAGTAGAAAGGACAACCAAAAATCCTCGAGGCATATCAGAAGACGACTTGATTCATGTCGGCATGCTAGAGAGACGGGTGTAATAACCGTAGATTACATCAAGTCTGAAAGGAACCTTGCTGATCCTTTCACCAAAGGGCTGGCTCAAAAGCCAATCCAAGCAGCGTGTATGGGAATGGGACTCGTACCTTGTTAGCGGTTTCAACTGCGGATAACTGTCCTGTGTGACCGGAGATCCCGAGATCCAGGCTCCAGGAAACGAAGCACTGTGGAACCAAGAGCACAAAAGATAAAGAGTCTCATGAGCTGCTGTGCTCTGACTGTATGGCAGGTTGAGCAATATGCTCTTAATGAAGTCAATGCTATAAGCAGGGAAATTGTCCTACAGAATTTCCTTAACGATTTCACCTATATGAGCTGACTGTGGGGTCGCAGTCCAGGAGAGAATGGGGTTTTCTCTCTAGTGAGCTCATGAATAGATATTAAAGGGCATGACCGTAACGCCCTGCCCCGTAAGAGAAGCAGATAATCTGCCTAGTACTATGTGCCTTTTGTGCGAAGATTCTCACACTAGGGTTTGTGGATCAAGGCGTAGTCCTCCGCTTACTCGTGCAGGGTTGGAGTACACTGGGATAGGCTTTGGTTCAAACCTAACAAGTACCTCTGCCGAAAAGTAGTATATAAACAGTACGGGAGCTCAATGACATTGATCAGAAAAATAAGAGTGAAAATGGTGGGGATTGCTGTTCATTTTAAGGGATTTTCCCTTTATTAAAAAAAAGGGCTAGCCGAACTGGGCCGCTGCCAGGCCCACGGCCGAGCAGCCCAGCCCAGCCGGCCAGCAAAAGACGCGTAGGGCACGCACCAGAGAGAGGGAGCGAGCAGGGGAAACGTGGGGGCTGGCGGCGGCGTGCAGCTCTTGCCGATCTCCACGCCGTCTCAAGCGCAACCGCTGCTCCGGTTTGGCTCTTGAAATATGGAGTCTTTCTCCCTGCGCTTGAGCTCGCGAAGAAATCCCAACTCTCTGTTCCTATTCTTCCTATCGGTTCCAGTCACGGTTTGGATCGATTCCTTCGATTCTTGGTGTTCTGGAGTTAATCCTGCTGGTAGAAGAAGGTGGAGGTGGCCCTGCTTGTGCGCAGCGAGGTTCTCCTGCGCTCCGTTGTCTCACCAGTGCACCTGTGAGGTGCTCTGTATGTTCTGATTGCTGTCCACCGTGGCCTGGTGTTTGGGCTCCCTGCTGCGCGGTGTTCATCTTCTCGGGCTGGTGCCGTGGACGTCTCCCTCGGTTCCGGCAGCGGCTCTAGTATCTCCGTCAACCTCCCGCCGTGCAGGCCCGGACGTGGGCGGCGGAATTGGTTTTCTGGGACAGAACCTTGTGTTCGCTGAGCTGGTCTTCCCACGTAGACAATCTACGTGCTGTGAGTTATTCGTTGCCTCATTTTATTTACTGTTTAATTTTGTGCAATCTGCTAGTATTAAATACTTGGGTGTGATTGCACTGTTGTGGGCAGATTTGTGTGCTCGATGATTATAGCGGTGTAGTGAGACAGCGTGACAGTCTGGGTTTTAGTGTATTATCATTTTCATCATTGATATTATTTGTGCCTAATTAAATCTCTCTTTGTTGAGGCTGTTTACCTGTGTTAAATTCTGTTAATTTATTTAGTACACAACTCCTTTCTATCAGTATTTATATTTGATTATTAGGCTTATTACATCTGATCTAAAACCCTTATTTGGTAAGATACGACTGTCACGTTAGTCAAGGATCTCTGATCACCTTTTAGCGTTGGAGGGCTGTTTATTACAGCAACCCGCTATTTTGAGAGCAATAGTTTAAGATAAACAATTATGTTTATTTGTTTAATCTGCCTTCTTCATCTGCAAGCCATGTTTAATTATGAAATGGACCTGTGTAGCTATTTTACATGTTTACATGTCTTAGAATTGCTACTGTTCATTGCTGCTATAATTTCATATGGTATTTATCTGAGTTATATGATTGTTTTATTCGGAATTAGAATATTTAATTTATTTAAATATGAAGGAAGCATGTCACTTATTTCTCTAAATTTACAACACTTTGTTGATCGCTATCACTGTCTTAGCCTACAGAAGATATCTTTCTGATTCTTTGATTGAATTTTTCTATTGAATTTTCTTTTTGAGGGATGAAGTTAGGCATGACAAATATGGTTGCTAACCAAACGGTCTTGTGATGTTACGTCAAACCAAATAAGGACCACGAGCATCCATTGTGTGTGTTATTAACATGTCGATGCAGAACTAGCATGCAGTTTGTTAGGGTCAGAGTGTCAACCTGACCGTCACTAGCCAGACTGCGAAGTTCGATATCTTTCTGATTCCTCCACTGGGTTTCTTCTTTCCTTGATGACAGTATGATCTCTATTGTTCTAAGTGGGTAATGCTATTATTACTGCAGGAGGTCAAGGTCCCAGTCCTGTCCGTTCTGCCGCGACAGCCTCAAGAGGGTAAACTCTGCTGACCTGTGGATATACACGGACAGCAAGGACATCGTGGATATGGCGACAGTCCGAAGAGAGAACCTGAGGCGACTCTTCATGTACATAGACAAGCTGCCCACCGTCATCCCAGAATCTGTATTTGACGTCTACGACTCCCATGTAAAGTGACGCAGTTGAGCACGTCTGCCAGTTGTTTTATGTATTTGCTACGTCTACTGGTGCTGATCCCTGGGCCTCTGGTGCTGTTGTGCCTTTTTTTTAAGAGTTTCGAAGCAACTGGGAGCCGAGGAGGCTAATTTGTATACACTGAATGTACGTAGAACTTGTTCTATCATCTTGTGCCATGCAATTTCGGCCTGTATGGTGGTTTAGGGTCCTAGCATTTGACGCTGTATATGTCAGTGGGGGTATCATGGTTATGGCAAGAAAGGTATAGGCGTTCTCCTGATGCATATTCTAATCCATGATTTTTTGCTCATGGATGGATGGATGGACTTTGTTTGAAGGTCAGAGGCTAGTCAGGTGCATGAACTGTTGAATCAACTACTCCCTTATTCTGTATGCAAATGTGATCTTCATACTTATATTCAAATTTCACTCTGCTACATTGCAAAACAGTATAAAAACAGTGTTCTGTGACGTTACTGGCTAATTCATGAGGCTAACTAGAACTAGCTGGCCACTGGTGTTGGCTGCCTCTCATTAACTGTTGCTGTAGCAGTTTACATTAGGTCATGTCATGTAGTAAGTCACATTTTGATGACTTATTCTTCCTACAAAGTTAGCTAGCTACTCCCTCCGTCCATAAATATTGTGCTTGTTCTCACTTTTAGAAGACTCAAACATTTTTATCTTTGACTATATTTTTATAAGAAAATATTAATATTTATAGTATATAATTAGTATTATTAGATAGATCTTTGAATTTATTTCTATAGTAAAATTATTTGAAGACACAAATGTTGCTAATATATTATATAAATCTAACAAAATTTAAGAAAATTTGACTGACATGAATATCATAGCGATAAACATTTGTGGACGGAGGGAGTAGCAGTTTAATCCATTTCTTTTTCTTTGCATTTATTTAGTAATTTACGACCAATAGCATGCTTACTTTGATTCTGTTCCTCCATCCAATATTTAGGCACGACACGCCTTCACATTTAATTTAGACTGTCTTATTACAGTCTAATTATACATCTTGGCGTACTGTTGTCTTGTCTGAGGTTAGTCCATTAGTCAGACTATTGGTATGGATTGCATTAAACATTTATTTGTGAAGTCAACCGCAACACCATGCCTGCAACACCATGAAACTGACCAATTACATCATATATTTATATACATTAAGATCGATTAAAATCAAGGATGCTATTAAGAAATCTCATCTCTTTTTTATCCTCAACATTGAATGGTCGGTGATGGTGTCTTCCGAGTATGTGACTCAGTGGTTTCCAGGAAAGCTGAAACTGTATCGAAGTGTTCATCTTCTCTCGTTTCTTTTCACAAGCACTTATTACACTAGCTGTTGCTGTTGCAGCATGTGGCCAATCATCCATGTACGTACCACGAAGGCGATGGTGCGCTCTGCGCTTGCAGAAGCATATCCCGTCGTGTGATGCGGTGCATAGGAAACGCACGCAGCGGCGGAAGAGAATCGTTGTTCGATCAGCAGCTAGCAGTCTCCGACCCATTCCAGTATTTGGTTACAGATAAGATCACCGATCGAACGACCATGCATGGCTAGATAGATCGTCTGTTACCGGGTGCCACGCCATGGGGGTCATTATCTTATCGTCAAGGCATATAAAAGGCCCTCAGCCCCCGACCTGACCCTAAACCAACCTACGCTCTTCTCGCTGTCGCCGCATCCCACCCGCACCCACCTCTTCGCTCCTCCCCAAGATCGGCGGAACACCGGCGGCGATCGTCGACGCCCCTGACCCTGAAAAAGTGCAGCGCCCGGCGACCGGAACGAAGCCTTGGCTCTCGTCGTCGTCGTCGCAAGGTACGTAACGCCGTAACAGCAACCAATCAATCCATCCTCTGTCTTCCTTATGGAGTCTACTTGCACGCCGGCCGCCGCCGCCACGCGTTCCCATCCCACATCTTTTTACGGATCCCACGCTGTTGGGTAAGGACGCCGATCGTACCAACAACCTACCTAGCGCCTCCCTGCAGACCTCTTAGCTGTGGTGAATAGGTTCTGGATTAGAATAAAGGCGGCGGTGGGCCGGCGGCTTTTCCTTGGTCTGCGCCCCCTCTGCGTTGCCCTGGATTGCTTCTTCTTGACGCCAGATCGTGCTTCTTCTTGGTCGTTACGTCTGAAAGGCAAAGCTTACCTTCGGTTATGGCCCCTTCGTCCTCGTCCTAGATTTCCTAACATCATGTTCCTGACATTACTGTGAGGTGGCTTCGATTCTTATTAGAGATGAGATCGGATCTTTCTTTCTTTCTTTTCTGCTTTGGTTCCAAATAGCCGGGTGATGGCTTTGCACAAACTGCATTCTGATCAGATTCCTCCCCTACCTTTCACCTTCTGTGTGCCTTCTATTGACAGTCGATGAATCTTGCTGTCATTTCTTTGACTCTTCTAGCCTGTTCTCTTATTTCGTTACCCGATGACACATTGTACCGGATCATTGTATACATAGACCGTTACCTGATGACACATTGTACTGGATCATTGCATACATAGCATAATCATTTTTAGATGTCTTTGGCGAAGCCCTTGCTTGCCTGGCTGATTCTGTTGGCATCCGGCCGATCCTTACAGTTATTTCTGGCTGATTCTGTTGGCTGTCTGATTCTGTTTGCAGAGTCGAGTCTAATGGTGCTTCTTTTCCTCTATGTATTGCAGATCACAAGTCCGTAACAATAAGCACCAACAAAAGCATGAGGGAATGCTGAAAAATGTGCTTGCATAGAAGATACTTGAGCGGCCTGGTGGCTCTTGCGCAAGGTCTGCAGGCCTGCTCGTCCCATGACTTGAGCGGTGGTCACCTTGCCTGCATCCACTCCACCCCCTTTAGAGTCCGACTCATAAGGCGCAGCCCACCTGATTGACAACAGAAAGCTAGCCCTGTGCGTGATCACACAATTTTCATCAAGATAAAACATAAAAGATATGAAGATCAGAGGGAAGACTTTGACGGAGCGGTACGAGATGGGGAAGCTATTGGGGAAAGGCATGTTCGGGAAGGTACACTATGCAAGGGACCTCGAGTCCAACCAGGGTGTTGCTATCAAGATCATGGACAAGGACAGAGTGCTCAAGGCCGGGCTCTCGGAGCAGGTAAAGCGTGAGATCATGACGATGCGGCTGGTGGAACACAAAAACATCGTTCGTCTCCATGAGGTCATGGCGACACGGAACAAGATCTACATCATCATGGAGTATGCCAAAGGGGGTGTGAGGTCTTGGACAAGGTTAAGAGGAGCGGCAGGCTCACGGAGGCTGACACACATAGGTACTTCCAACAACTCATTGGTGCACTAGATCACTGCCACAGCCGAGGCGTGTACCACCGGGACTTGAAGCCTGAGAATCTACTGTTGGATGAGAATGGGGACCTCAAGGTGTCTGACTTTGGACTGAGCGTGTTTTCAGAGTCGAGGAGGACAGATGGGCTGCTCCATACTGTCTGTGGGACACCGGTATATATAGCTCCGGAGGTGATCAGGAAGATAGGCTACGATGGTGCAAAATCAGACATCTGGTCTTGTGGTGTCGTCCTGTTTGTTCTCGCTGCTGGCTACCTCCCTTTCCAGGGCCCAAATTTGATGGAGATTTATCGAAAGATACATGATAGTGATTTCAGGTGCCCCAGTTGGTTTTCACACAAATTAAAGGGGCTGCTATACAAGATCCTGAACCCCAACCCCAGCATGAGACCTTCAATTCAGGAGATAAAAGAGTCTACCTGGTTCCGAAAAGGTCCTAGGGAGATAACTGCAGTGAACGAGAAAGTTCTTAGCAAGAATGCCACCACCACAAATGTTGCCCCAGTGCTTCCTTCTAGGCGCAAGGAGATTGCTCACGAAGATATGAAGTCCTTGGTTGCCACAAACCTCAATGCCTTTGAAATCATCACGTTATCAGCAGGGTTGGACCTGTCTAGTCTGTTTATCAAGGAGTGCAGGAAGGAGACAAGGTTCACTTCAGATAAGCCTGCGTTGGCCATCATCTCAAAGCTTGAAGACGTCGCAAAAGCACTAAATCTGAGGATAAGGAAGAAGGAAAACAACACTGTCAGCATTCAAGGGAGGAAGAAGGGGGGCAATGGTGTCCTTCAGTTTGACTCGCAGATCTTTGAGATCACACCATCCTGTCATCTTGTTCAGATGAAACAAACCAGTGGCGATCTACTTGAGTACCAGAAACTGTTGGAAGAGGGCATCCGACCAGGGTTAAAGGATGTTGTCTCGGCCTGGCATGGAGATGATCTGCAGCAGAAGCAGAAGTAGCTTCAGGCCCTGTTCGTTTTTTAGGGATTAGAGCCCCGGATTGATTCCTAGTCGGATTACTTCTCTAATTTATATAGATTTTGATGAGCTAGAATGAATCCTGGTTTATTTTGGTATAATCAAACGGGCCCTTAGATGTCTCCCGTAGATTCTGTTCTAGTACATTTCATTCCTTATTTTTTAGCAGCTACATTCCTTTTTTTGTATTGTTTTTTGTATTGGTGGTGATATGGACCATTAGGCTGTGTTTTGTTTAGCAATAATTGTTGAGGAGCTGAGTTATTGTGTTACAACCTGAAGATTGTTACAACCTTAAAAAGGGGGGAACGTATCCTGTGAGCACAGGCCTTACGTGCGCACGTGAGCACTTTAATTGTGAAGCCTTCATCTCTAATCCAACATTCAGTGCCTCTTTTACATCTAACCCCTCCCACCTTGTCGAGTGCATCTCTAATCCAATGTGTTCACCATGGCCGAGGTGGGAGGGGTTAGATGTAAAAGAGGCACTGAACGTTGGATTAGAGATAATGGCTTCACAATTAAAGTGCTCACGTGCGCACGTAAGGCCTGTGCTCATAGGATACGTTCCCTAAAAAGGGTCGACCATTCCAGGAGATCCATTAGTAGTTTGATGTGTACCAGATGCAACCACATTATCCTCTTGCAAACATTATGCAACCCTGTGTGATGCATACAAATCTTCAGTGCAAAGAGGAGAGGCTGACTGAAACTGAAACCATGGTTGAATAGGGAGGATCTTACTACAACAAAACATTCAGAAGTTAGACTAGATGAAGGGTACATGACCCAGCTTGAGATGCTTTCATGCTCTCTCTCTCTATTTTTTTACTACTAATGTCTTTGAATGCGGTGTTTTCTTCTTTCAATTTTCACTCAACGCATTTAGCACCAGACATAAATCGAGGGGTTGCTGCAGATTGCCCGCTAATCATCGGATCTTCCTGCCTCTAGTTGGTTGCTTTGCCTCCTCTCCTCCCACTCAGCTGCTGGCTCCTGCTGATCTTCACCGGCGCGAGCAGGAGAAGAGAAAAAGAGGGTACTTCATTCTCCCCAGGTTCTGTGTACCATTGTCGGCTAGCTGGTTCGCTCAGCAATGGCTTCCTTGGTTTTTGTTCTTCAGGGCTGTCAATTCTTGTAGCTGTTCTGTTGTTCTAATGACATACCTTAACACAATGGATACTGATTACTGATATTATATATTCGTACAAAGCTTTCATGTCAAATCTAAGCATGCAGCTTTTATTTTATACCTGACTAAATAATCAAAATATCATTCAGTCAAGGTTGAAGCAATAATCAAAATATCATTCAGTCAAGCTTTCATGTCAAATGTGCTCAGGCTCTTTGCAGTTCCAGCAAATAGCTTTTGAGGTGCACTCTGCTGCAAAGTGGTTGTAGAAAAAAGAGAGCAGAGTTACTGTCCACTACAGACAAAACATTGGAAGAATGAAATCTGCAACAATTATTAAAGTGATACTGTGTACAACAATAAGGGGTGTTTGTTTGGGATTATAATCTGCCCAGATTATATAATCCAACAATTTTTGAACTGGCAGTTCAAAAATTGTTGGATTATATAATCTGGGCAGATTATAATCCCAAACAAACACCCCGTAAATCATAAATGCATCTGGTTCCAACAAAAAATGGAACGGGTCGGTGCATGCGTACGACTATATTATAAGTGTTGATGATTTATTTTACCCTAGAAGGTTACATTTATTGCATGTAACCGCAGATTGGCACGCATGCTTCTGTTTTGTGATGGCGGGATGCCTGTCCTTCTGTGTCATATTATGCTCCTCTGCATGACACTTACCAAACTAACACATAATTAATGATCAAAATAATCTTCCACCCTAACAGAATGCCTTTCACTGTCAGATAATTTATTTTGTAGCTAGCAAGTGATCTGGAGAACAATGTACCGCCACAGTAAGGTTTTAGTTTTGCACCAGTCTAGGCTGTTAATCGTTTAGAGCTAGCAAAATTTGGAGTCAGTTCATCGATTTGGAGCCGAAGGCCCAGTACAAGGTGGAGATTAGCAAAATGACAGTTCAGCAGCAGGCACAGAACCAGGAGAATGCCTTGTGACCTAGCACCATATCGTGTTTCTACGCTCAATGATGTTTTGTAGTGTGGCTTGACATGGTTCGAGTTACACACTGGCCATATATATAGTAGCTAGTATAGACATGTGCTCACAAATTTTGGGTGAAGCAACTCATAGGTTGTTATTCTATCATTGTGATTGAAAATCATCATCAGTTGATCTAGTGTTGGGGAGGAGGTTTGGTACATGAAAGGTGTTTTAAATTTGTTGTTATTCCGCTAAAGCCTAATTGAAAGCTCCTTGATAGCTATGACAAAGGTCAGGTAAGACGATTCTACAACAATAATTTGTAAATATGCTCAAATATCTGCTAGAATGTCATAGATATTAGATCGTGGTGTTCTGTTTTGATCAAATGAATGAATCTATAAGTAATTTTATACCAAGAAGCACATCCTAAATATCAAAATTCACTAAAATCATGAAATGCAGCTACCTTCTCTAGCTATTGATTGTTTCTCCCATTGACTGGACAACATCCTTGAGCAATGGCACACTCACCATAGCCTTTTAGAACAAAACCCTCCAAATCATCAGGCGACACCAGAAAACGAACCTAAATGGAACATTTTTCCATTATTTAAAAAAACAAAGCAATTCAAAAGCATTAAGAAAACAAGTTAATTAAAAGTATGTAAACATGAGCTAGGAAGCACAATATCATATTTGTTAAGAAAAAATGCTAAACCTAAAGTGCATGTCTGGAACTTGTCATATATTCTGTTCAGACACATTTTTATGTAGCTGAAAGTTGCCTAGAGGGGGGGTGAAAAGGCAAGTTAAAACTTTTTCAACAAAAACTAGAAGCAAACTGGGTAAAACTGAATTGATCTCGAAATTCACCCAGTTAACTTTAGAAATGAGATGTTCTAAATGATCCACAGGGTTCAAAGTAGTAGATCTGAGAAGGGCACTTCTCAAAATCCACACACCAAAAAGATATAAACAAATCTTTCACGAAATGGTGAGAGAACGAAGAACACAAACAAACACAACGAGCAAGAACACAAGATTTATCTCGAGGTTCGGTCACACCACCAAGGTGCCCTACTTCCTCGTTGAGGCGCCCACAAAGAGACGGGTCTCTTTCAACCCTAATCCTCCCTTTGCCGACCACAAAGGTCAAGCCCACACAACAATCTTTGCTCAAACGAGCGGGTAATACAAACTTTCTTGTGGTCTTCCACAAGATTTGGAGACTCACAAAAGACACCTAGTCGTCTAGGAGCTAGAAGCTCCAAGAGTAATGAATCCACAAAGAACTCGATGTAGTACCAAAGCTCGAATCAAGAAGAGCAAGAGAGATTTGGAGATGAAGCACAAAAACTGTAGCTCTCAAACTTGAGAGCACCTAGAGGGGGGGGTGAATAGGTGATCCTGTAAACACTTCAAACTTAAGCCACAAAAACTTGTTAAGCGTTAGCACAATTATTGCCAAGTGGCTAAGGTGAAGTCTCAACAAAACACAATACCACAAAGGATCAAGCACAGAGGTGACACGGTGGTTTATCCCGTGGTTCGGCCAAGCCAATGCTTGCCTACTTCCACGTTGTGGCGTCCCAACGGACGAGGGTTGCAATCAACCCCTCTCAAGCGGTCCAAAGACCCACTTGAATACCACGGTGTTTTGCTTTTCCTTTCACTATCCCGTTTGCAAGGAATCTCCACAAATTGGAGTCTCTTGCCCTTACAAGTATATGATCTCAAAGAAAGCACAGAGTAAGGGAGGGAAGCAACACACACAAATCCACAGCAAAAGCGCACACACACGGCCAAGAATCGAGCTCACAAGACTATCTCAAAGTTCTCACTTAGAACAAAGCTCGAATCACTTAGAAACACAAACGAATGCGCAGAGACTTAGTGTGGATGATCAAGAATGCTCAAGAGTTGCTTGTGTGTCTCCTCCATGCGCCTAGGGGCTCCTTTTATAGCCCCAAGGCAGCTAGGAGCCGTTGAGAGCAAATCCGGAAGGCCATCCTTGCCTTCTGTCGTCGGGGGCACCGGACAGTCCGGTGCACACCGGACAGTGTCCGGTGCCCGATTTGTTTCCATATCTGGCGCTTCCGACCGTTGCAGACCGGCTGAGATCTGAGAGCCGTTGGCGCACCGGACATGTCCGGTGCACACCGGACAGTCCGGTGCCGTCTTCCGACCGTTGGCTCCGCCACGTGTCCCGCGCAGATTGCGCGGCCGACCGTTGGCCCTGCAGACCGTTGGCTCACCGGACAGTCCGGTGCACACCGGACAGTCCGGTGAATTTTAGCCGTACGCCGCCGACCAAAATCCCGAGAGCGGCCAGTTCGAGCCAAGTCGGCCTGGCGCACCGGACACTGTCCGGTGCACACCGGACAGTCCGGTGCTCCAGACCGAGCTGGGTCTTGGCTGCACACAGCCAAGTCTTTCCTCCTCTTCTCTCTTCTTCTTCTTTCTGTTTCTAACACTTAGACAAATATATTAGTACACAAAACCAATGTACTAAGGCTTAGAAACATACCTTTATTTCATGATTTGCACCTTGTTCATCCATGTCATAAATTCACAATTAAGCACATGTGTTGGCACTCAATCACCAAAATACTTAGAAATGGCCCAAGGGCACATTTCCCTTTCAATCTCCCCCTTTTTGGTGATTTATGCCAACACAACATAAAGCAACTAGAACAAGTGCAAACTCACTTCAAATAAAATAAATTTAAGTTTTATTCAATTTTGGCATATATGGATCATCCTTTGCCACCACTTGGTTTGTTTTTGCAAATCAAACTCAAATCTCTATCTCTAAGTCAAACACACATGTTGAAGCATAAAGAGAGTCATTCCAAAAGAGATTGATCAAAGATTTCAAAAACTCCCCCTTTTTCCCATAATCAATACTTCTCCCCACAAGAAGCCAACTTTTGACAAGAGCTACAACATAAGAATTTTGACAATACAAAAACTCTATTCTACTATTTTCAAAATCTCTCAAGTGGTAGCTGATCCATTTATTGCTTTGGCCTTTATTTTCTCCCCCTTTGGCATCAAGCACCAAAACGGGATCAATTGTGGCCCTTTAACCCCATTGCCTCACCAAAATCTTCAATTAAGAGCAAATGGCAATAAGAGTTCATGAGATGGACTTGGAATGAGTTACCCTCTCATCGGAGTGCAGTGGAAGTCTTGCATGATCCAAGTCCACCTTTTCCCTTTCAATTCTCCTTTGAGACTAAATCAAACAAACTCAAACATATGGTTAGTCTCAAAGGGTCAAGTTGTAACACATCTCCCCCTAAACATGTGCATCACTTTGCAACGGACTTGTGAGGTCCAGGGAGTGTTTGTACAACTTGAGCACCATAATAAGCAACAAAATGCAGAAAGAACATGATCAAAAGCATGAATACATGTATGCTACAATTCAATCCAAGTTCCGCGAATCTAAGACATTTAGCTCACTACGCAGCCTGCAAAAGGTCTTCTCATCTAAAGGCTTGGTAAAGATATCGGCTAGCTGGTTCTCGGTGCTAACATAAAATACTTCGATATCTCCCTTTTGCTGGTGGTCTCTCAAAAAGTGATGCCGGATGTCAATGTGCTTTGTGCGGCTGTGCTCAACAGGATTTTCCGCTATTCGGATAGCACTCTCATTATCACATAGGAGTGGGACTTTGCTCAGATTGTAGCCAAAGTCCCTGAGGGTTTGCCTCATCCAAAGTAGTTGCGCGCAACACTGACCTGCGGCAACATACTCGGCCTCAGCGGTGGATAGGGCAACGGAGGTTTGTTTCTTAGAGTTCCAAGACACCAGGGACCTTCCTAAGAATTGGCATGTCCCTGATGTACTCTTCCTATCGACCTTACATCCAGCATAGTCGGAATCTGAGTACCCAATCAAGTCAAAGTTAGACCCCTTTGGATACCAGATCCCGAAGCAAGGCGTAGCGACTAAATATCTAAGAATTCGCTTCACCGCCACCAAGTGACACTCCTTAGGATCGGATTGAAATCTAGCACACATGCATACGCTAAGCATAATATCCGGTCTACTAGCACATAAATAAAGTAAAGACCCTATCATTGACCGGTATGCTTTTTGATCAACGGACTTACCTCCTTTGTTGAGGTCGGTGTGTCCGTCGGTTCCCATCGGCGTCTTTGCGGGCTTGGCGTCCTTCATCCCAAACCTCTTTAGCAGATCCTGCGTGTACTTTGTTTGGGAGATGAAGGTGCCGTCCTTGAGTTGCTTCACTTGGAACCCAAGGAAGTAGTTCAACTCGCCCATCATCGACATCTCGAATTTCTGCGTCATCACCCTGCTAAACTCTTCACAAGACTTTTGATTAGTAGAACCAAATATTATGTCATCGACATAAATTTGGCATATAAACAAATCACCATCACATGTCTTTGTAAAAAGAGTTGGATCGGCTTTCCCAACCTTGAAAGCATTAGCAAGTAAGAAATCTCTAAGGCATTCATACCATGCTCTTGGGGCTTGTTTAAGTCCATAGAGCGCCTTAGAGAGCTTACACACGTGGTCGGGGTACCGCTCATCCTCGAAGCCAGGGGGTTGCTCCACGTACACCTCCTCCTTTATTGGCCCGTTGAGGAAAGCGCTCTTGACATCCATTTGGTACAACCTGAAAGAATGGTGAGCGGCATATGCTAGCAAGATACGAATGGACTCTAGCCTAGCCACAGGAGCAAAAGTCTCCTCAAAGTCCAAACCTGCGACTTGGGCATAACCTTTTGCCACAAGTCGAGCCTTGTTCCTTGTCACCACTCCGTGCTCGTCTTGTTTGTTGCGGAACACCCACTTGGTTCCCACAACATTTTGCTTGGGACGAGGCACCAGCGTCCAAACTTCATTGCGCTTGAAGTTGTTAAGTTCCTCCTGCATGGCCAACACCCAATCCGGATCTAGCAAGGCCTCCTCTACCCTGAAAGGCTCAATAGAGGAGACAAAAGAGTAATGTTCACAAAAATTAACTAATCGAGATCGAGTAGTTACTCCCTTGCTAATGTCACCCAGAATTTGGTCGACGGGATGATCCCTTTGAATCATCGCCCGAACTTGGGTTGGAGGTGCTGGTTGCGCTTCTTCCTCCATCACTTTATCATCTTGTGCTCCCCCTTGATCACACGCCTCCTGTTGATGAACCTGTTCATCGTCTTGAGTTGGGGGATGCACCGTTGTTGAGGAAGAAGGTTGATCTCGTTCATCTTGTTCCTGTGGCCGAACGTCTCCAATCGCCATGGTTCGTATAGCGGCCGTTGGAACATCTTCTTCATCTACATCATCACAATCAACAACTTGCTCTCTTGGAGAGCCATTAGTCTCATCAAATACAACGTCGCTAGAGACTTCAACCAAACCCGACGATTTGTTGAAGACTCTATACGCCTTTGTATTTGAATCATAACCTAATAAAAACCCTTCTACAGCTTTGGGAGCAAACTTAGAATTTCTACCCTTCTTTACTAGAATGTAGCACTTGCTCCCAAATACACGAAAGTACGATACATTGGGTTTGTTACCGGTTAGTAGCTCATACGAAGTCTTCTTGAGGAGTCGATGAAGATAGACCCTGTTGATGGCGTGGCAAGCCGTGTTCACGGCTTCCGACCAAAAACACTCGGGGATCTTGAACTCTCCAAGCATTGTCCTCGCCATGTCGATTAGCGTCCTGTTCTTCCTCTCTACCACACCATTTTGCTGTGGTGTGTAGGGAGCGGAGAACTCGTGCTTGATCCCTTCCTCCTCAAGAAACTCCTCCACTTGAAGGTTCTTGAACTCGGACCCGTTGTCGCTCCTTATCTTCTTCACCTTGAGCTCAAACTCATTTTGAGCTCTCCTGAGGAAGCGCTTGAGGGTCCCTTGGGTTTCAGACTTATCCTGCAAAAAGAACACCCAAGTGAAGCGGGAAAAGTCATCAACAATAACTAACCCATACTTACTTCCTCCTATGCTTAGATAGGCGACGGGTCCGAAGAGGTCCATATGCAGCAGCTCCAGAGGTCTTGACGTGGTCATCACATTCTTGCTGTGATGCGCTCCTCCCACCTGTTTACCTGCCTGACAAGCTGCACAAGGTCTATCTTTTTCGAAATGCACATTTGTTAGACCTATCACATGTTCTCCCTTTAGAAGCTTGTGGAGGTTCTTCATCCCCACATGTGCTAAGCGGCGATGCCACAGCCAGCCCATGCAAGTCTTAGCCATTAAGCATGCGTCTAGACCGGCCTCTTCTTTTGCAAAATCAACTAAATAAAGCTTGTCGTCTAGTACACCCTTAAAAGCTAGTGAACCATCACATCTTCTAAAGACAGTCACATCTACATTTGTAAATAAACAATTATATCCCATTTGACATAATTGACTAACAGATAGCAAATTATATCCAAGACTCTCCACTAAGAATACATTTGAGATAGAATGCTCATTAGAAATTGCAATTTTACCTAACCCTTTTACCTTGCCTTGATTCCCATCACCAAATATAATTGAATCTTGGGAATCCTTATTCTTGACGTAGGAGGTGAACATCTTCTTCTCCCCCGTCATATGGTTTGTGCATCCGCTGTCGATAATCCAGCTTGAACCCCCGGATGCATAAACCTGCAAGGCAAATTTAGGCTTGGGTCTTAGGTACCCAACTCATGTTGGGTCCTGCAAGGTTAGCACAAATGTCCTTAGGGACCCAAATGCAAGATTTATCTCCCTTGCATCTAGCCCCTAATTTCCTAGCAACTACCTTCTTACCCTTTCTACAAATAGCAAAGGGAGCATTACAAGCATAATAAATGGTAGAAGGTTCATTCACTACTTTCCTAGGAGCATGAATAACATTCTTTCTAGGTACATGAGCAATATCTCTCCTAGGCATATGTACAACATTTCTCCTACACATATCTCTATCATGCTTATAAGAAGAACTAGAAGCAAACATGGCACGAGAATCATAAACATGTGAATCAAAATGATTATAAGCATTTCTAGCATGTCTCCTATCATAATACATAAAAGCATGATTCTTTTTAGCATTACTAGCCATAGGGGCCTTCCCCTTCTCCTTGACGAAGATGGGAGCCTTATGGCTTGTTAAGTTCTTGGCTTCCCTCTTGAAGCCAAGCCCATCCTTAATTGAGGGATGTCTTCCAATTGTATAGGCATCCCTTGCAAATTTTATCTTTTCAACTTCACTCTTGCTAGTCTTAAGTTGGGCATTAAGACTAGCCACTTCATCTTTTAGTTTTGAAATTGAAACTAAGTGTTTGCTACAAGTGTTAACATCAAAATCCTTACACCTAGTGCAAATTGTAACATTTTCAACACAAGACTTAGATTTATTTGTTACTTCTAATTTAGCATTTAAATCATGGTTAACACTTTGTAAAGTAGCAATGGTTTCATGACAAGAAGATATTTCACTAGAAAGCACTTCATTTCTTTTCACTTCTAAAGCATATGATTTTTGTGCCTCTACAAACTTATCATGTTCATCATACAATAAATCCTCTTGCTTTTCTAAAAGCCTATCCTTTTCATTCAAAGCATCAATCAATTCATTGATTTTATCTATCTTAGATCTATCTAGGCCCTTGAACAAGCATGAATAATCTATGTCATCATCATCACTAGACTCACTATCACTAGAAGAAGCATAAGTGGAGTCTTGAGTACTCACCTTCTTCTCCCTTGCCATAAGGCAAGTGAGACGCTCGTTGGGGAAGAGAGCCGATTTGTTGAAGGCAGTGGCGGCGAGTCCTTCGTTGTCGGAGTCGGAGGAGGAGCAATCCGAGTCCCACTCCTTTCCTAGATGCGCCTCGCCCTTTGCCTTCTTGTATTGCTTCTTCTTCTCTCTTCTGTTCCCCTTTTCCTGGTCACTTTCATTATCGGGACAGTTAGCAATGAAATGACCAAGCTTACCGCATTTAAAGCATGAGCGCTTCCCCTTGGCTTTGGTCTTGCTTGGTTGTCCTTTGTGACCTTTAAGCACCGTCTTGAATCTTTTGATGATGAGAGCCATCTCTTCATCATTAAGGCCAGCCGCTTCAATTTGTGCCACCTTGCTAGGTAGCGCCTCCTTGCTTCGTGTTGCCTTGAGAGCAAGGGGTTGCGGCTCGTTGATCGGACCATTCAAGGCGTCGTCAACATATCTTGCCTCCTTGATCATCATTCGCCCGCTAACGAATTTCCCAAGAACTTCTTCGGGCGACATCTTGGTGTACCTGGGATTTTCACGTATATTGTTCACCAAGTGAGGATCAAGAACGGTAAATGACCTGAGCATTAGGCGGACGACGTCGTGGTCCGTCCATCGCGTGCTCCCGTAGCTTCTTATCTTGTTGATAAGGGTCTTGAGCCGGTTGTATGTTTGCGTCGGCTCCTCGCCCCTTATCATCGCGAACCGTCCGAGCTCTCCCTCCACCAACTCCATCTTGGTGAGCAAGGTGACGTCGTTCCCCTCATGAGAAATCTTGAGGGTGTCCCAGATTTGCTTGGCGTTATCCAAGCCGCTCACCTTATGGTATTCATCCCTGCACAAGGAAGCTAGAAGAACAGTAGTAGCTTGTGCATTCTTATGAATTTGTTCATTAATGAACATGGGACTATCCGAACTATCAAAATGCATTCCACTCTCTAAAATCTCCCAAATACTAGGATGGAGAGAGAATAGGTGACTACGCATTTTGTGGCTCCAAAATCCGTAGTCCTCTCCATCAAAGTGTGGGGGCTTGCCGAGTGGAATGGAGAGCAAATGTGAATGTGAACTTTGCGGAATACGAGAGTAGTCAAAAGAAAAGTTCGAATTAACCGATTTCTTTCTCTCGGAGTCGCTGTGGTCGTCCTTTTGGGAGGAAGTAGACTCATCGCTGTCGTAGTAGACAATCTCCTTGATGCGCCTGGTCTTCTTCTTCCTCCCTTCCTTCCGTCTATGGCCCGAGCCGGAGTCGGTAGGCTTGTCGTCCTTTGGCTCGTTGACGAAGGTCTCCTTCTCTTTGTCGTTGATCACTATACCCTTCCCCTTAGGATCCATCTATTCGGGCGGTTAGTCCCTTTGTGAATAGAACGGCTCCGATACCAATTGAGAGCACCTAGAGGGGGGGTGAATAGGTGATCCTGTAAACACTTCAAACTTAAGCCACAAAAACTTGTTAAGCGTTAGCACAATTATTGCCAAGTGGCTAAGGTGAAGTCTCAACAAAACACAATACCACAAAGGATCAAGCACAGAGGTGACACGGTGGTTTATCCCGTGGTTCGGCCAAGCCAATGCTTGCCTACTTCCACGTTGTGGCGTCCCAACGGACGAGGGTTGCAATCAACCCCTCTCAAGCGGTCCAAAGACCCACTTGAATACCACGGTGTTTTGCTTTTCCTTTCACTATCCCGTTTGCAAGGAATCTCCACAAATTGGAGTCTCTTGCCCTTACAAGTATATGATCTCAAAGAAAGCACAGAGTAAGGGAGGGAAGCAACACACACAAATCCACAGCAAAAGCGCACACACACGGCCAAGAATCGAGCTCACAAGACTATCTCAAAGTTCTCACTTAGAACAAAGCTCGAATCACTTAGAAACACAAACGAATGCGCAGAGACTTAGTGTGGATGATCAAGAATGCTCAAGAGTTGCTTGTGTGTCTCCTCCATGCGCCTAGGGGCTCCTTTTATAGCCCCAAGGCAGCTAGGAGCCGTTGAGAGCAAATCCGGAAGGCCATCCTTGCCTTCTGTCGTCGGGGGCACCGGACAGTCCGGTGCACACCGGACAGTGTCCGGTGCCCGATTTGTTTCCATATCTGGCGCTTCCGACCGTTGCAGACCGGCTGAGATCTGAGAGCCGTTGGCGCACCGGACATGTCCGGTGCACACCGGACAGTCCGGTGCCGTCTTCCGACCGTTGGCTCCGCCACGTGTCCCGCGCAGATTGCGCGGCCGACCGTTGGCCCGGCAGACCGTTGGCTCACCGGACAGTCCGGTGCACACCGGACAGTCCGGTGAATTTTAGCCGTACGCCGCCGGCCAAAATCCCGAGAGCGGCCAGTTCGAGCCAAGTCGGCCTGGCGCACCGGACACTGTCCGGTGCACACCGGACAGTCCGGTGCTCCAGACCGAGCTGGGTCTTGGCTGCACACAGCCAAGTCTTTCCTCCTCTTCTCTCTTCTTCTTCTTTCTGTTTCTAACACTTAGACAAATATATTAGTACACAAAACCAATGTACTAAGGCTTAGAAACATACCTTTATTTCATGATTTGCACCTTGTTCATCCATGTCATAAATTCACAATTAAGCACATGTGTTGGCACTCAATCACCAAAATACTTAGAAATGGCCCAAGGGCACATTTCCCTTTCAAAACTCACTCAAAGATTTCTCTCCAAAGATTTGAAATGGGAGAGGCAAGAGGTGTGTGAGAGAGAGTGGGAGATGTTTCTCAGGTTAGGAATGGAGTCCAAGTCGTGCTCTGCTGTGGGGAGAGAGGTAGGAGTGAGTATATATAGGTGTGGCTCCAAAACTAGCCGTTTTTGACTTTTCTGCCCAAAAACCGGTTGAACCGGTCCCAAAACCGGTTGAACCGGTTTTCAAAAAGATGCGCACAACTTTTTGGCTGACACAGCAGACTGACAGAAAAAAGTAAACAGTGCAAAAACCGGTTGAACCTGTTTCCACCAGACAAAAACCGGTTGAGTGTCCGGTTGAGTGTCTCGCTGAACCAGTATTTTCCAGAGAGCAATTTTGGCCAAGATAGACTTAAAAAGGTTGTACTACATACTTTCACTAAGGGTTAACAAGGGTAAAATGGAAGTTTTAGATCAAGGATTTTGAGCTTTAGTACCAACACCAACCTTCTTTTTGAATCCCCCTTGATAGTACGACGATTCCTATACTCAAGTTAAATAAAATATAGTTAAGTAAACTCCTTGAGAAATTGGTGTCTCATGTGTGATTTCTCCATTGCGTTGCTTCATAAGGATCACAAACATCCTTGTCTCACCTTTTCGAAGCAAACACAAAACAAACCCTGTGACTTGTACCATTTCACCATATATAAGTTCAAATCATGGCTTCAAGTCACCTTACTGATGCATCAACATGTTGTAACTCTTTATAGCTGATTAGTTCATCGACTTAGTGCAAGTACTCTCTTCTTCATCTTAGCCATGGTACCTTGGTCTACAAGCCGTCGCTTGGCCTTCACCTTCGCTTAGTTCCTCGAAGCCCTTTCCTTGCTATCTTCACCCTATCAAGCCATTCTTGAGTCACATCCTATTGAGCATCCATTGAGAGAATCATTTTTTCAATATTGTGAACCTTGCTTGAATGCCATCTAGATATAAATGCTAAGATCAATCAAGCTCTAGTTTGATTCTCATAGAAGCATATATGGACTAATAGTAATATGGTCAAGCCAATTCATGATTCCTCATATCTTATTCACTTTGGCTTGACCAATCCTCTTAATCACTTCAACCTCTATTCTGATTATATTTATGCATAGTGATTTCTCAGGTCTTGTCCATATATTCAAACCAATATAGAGACCATATTATATCCATTTGCATTGTCTCACTGGTTATTTAACCTTGTGTTGAACCTTTGTTCACTGATCATTATACACTATTCAAGTATGTTCATCATACTGAATTTCCTGTTCAACACTTAGCAAACTTGTTAGACCGTTAAATGTGTTGTTATCTAAATCACCAAAACTCACAAAAGGGATGAATGCACTTTCAATCTCCCCCTTTTTGGTGATTGATGACAACACATTTAAAGCTTACATAAGATTTGATAAATAAGATTTTGAATCCTATGATATAGTTTCCTCCCCCTAAATATGTGCATTTCAAAAAAATACCAATTTTGTACACAAATGCCAAAAGCGCATATTTGAGTTAAAGTATGGAGACAACTTATATCATACTATTCGTGGGGTGCAGTGTGTCATAAAATAAACGTGATGCTCATGACATAGTATGCACTCATCAATTTTCTACATCTTATGTTTTTCTTATGACTTCCCCTTTTTAATTATTTCTCCCCTTTTTAAAGTCTTCTAACACTTAGTTACATAAGACTAAAGGTAAGCTTTAATGCACACACTACAGGAAACTGATTAAAGAACGTGGGTGAAAAACTGTCGAACTTAATGTAATAGGCCGTCGAACTTACCATAAGAACGTGGGTTTACCGACGAATATAGCCGACGGCGATTTTTGGACAAACTTAGAGAAGTAAGTTCGACGGCCCCGATGAACTTAACATTAAGAACGTGGGTACCGTCGAACTTAACATTAAGAACGTGGGTTTTTAATTTCGACGGGGACCGTCGAATTTTTTCCCGTAAGTTCGACGGCACCCACGTTCTTACATTTAAGTTCGATGGGGCCACGTGGCCGTCGAACTTATGGGTCCTGCGTGGGTAGACAAGGGCTGCACATTAAGTAGTACCCATGTTCTTAACGTTAAGAACGTGGGTACCCACGTTCTTAACCCTTTTCCAGAAAAAAATAAAAAATACAGAAATGAAAAATTAGACACACATAATATCACATACAATACAGATTTTAAACACATGGATATATGTACATATCACAAATTCACACAAGTCCAAATACATAAGTTCACACAATCCTCAGCATATAACGTGCAAACATCATCCAATGATCCTCTTATCTGAAAGTAGAAATAAATTGGTCAAAAGTATTTTTCAAGCAAAAGATTTGACAGAGGAAACCTTGAAATAGAAACCAACCTTTACAAGTATGGAGAGCAAAGAACTATTATTTCCATCTAGAAGTAGAGTATGGTGGCACTGATTGAGCCACTCTTCAACGTTTTTAACCTCATCAACAACTTTATCCATCTCAGGGCAATCAAATGCAACAGACTGCCCATTGTCCTAAAAAGATACAGTTTCAAAAGAATAAGGACTAGCACGTAATCTTCGAAAGGCCAAAGCTCACCATGTCATCTGCTACATTGCAAATCTAAAGTAATAGCATGTACCCTGAGACTTTACAGCATAGCCCACGACTGGCCATCAGACAACATGAAGAAGGTGTTGCATTGCTCTATCCATGAAGAAGGTGTTTCTGGTTGGTTGATTAGGCCTGGTCATACTCATACACGCGTCAGGCACATAGCAGGGCTCCTGATTTATCTCTATATTCTGTAATATGCCTATTGCCTACTGAGAAATGTGGCAAATTCCTGAGGCTCTCAAACAACTCCCCAGTCCCCAGTGCCCAACTGCACAGCTGATTAATCGAACTGATCGCCGGTTAATCGTGATTAGTCGGCTGATCACCCCTCTGACGATCAGAACCGATCAGCCAATCTAAAAACATTGCTGAGATGACTAGCATACAAATTTTGGATAAAATTATCTTACTTATGATTGTTTACAACATCCTCTAGCTTGGCAGTCATGATAGGACAAGGAACATCAACCTCCTGAGACGGGCAAAAATAATAACTTAAAATGAATTATAGCAAAACCAAGTGCATGGCAAACAGAAAAGGCAGATCACTTCAAAACGCTAACCTTGAATTCTGCTAGAATATTTTCAACATCTTCCAATTTGGATTTTGCAAATGTTCCAGAACCAGGAAGCAAAGTAAGTGATTTTCTTAGACAAGACAATGCCCTCATCAACAATGTAACCAAAGAACAATCTGCTAAGGAAGCAGGAAGGTGGACTGCTTCTTCAATTAATCTATCAACATCCTGAAAGATTAAATTTAGCTATTTGAAAACATGGACAATAGTTGCTTTGCTTTGCAGGTTCACAACACATTTATGGCTATTGAAAAAGCAAGTTTCAAAGCAAGAAACAGCCTTGTGAAGATACAACAGCTTAAGACAGCAAATCAAACTTTAAACTCAGTGAGCAAGAATGTGACAGCTATTTTCCCAGAAACTTTTTTCTAGAATATGCAGGAAAACTACGCATCAATAGTATGGAGATAAAAGAAGTCCAAAATAATTTTCCCAGAAACTCATGTATATATTAAAAAAAGTCCTAACCTGCAATAAAGGAATCATACAGCACAGAGACAGTGCATTCAATATCCATCTTAGCATCAACGAAGAATCCTTCAGTTCCCAAAGAACCTTGAACTCAAAACCAAGAGATAATCCAATTTCTATTTCTGTGTTCATTTTACCTTGCAGCTCCTCCAATTTTCTTTGAAGTGTGTCGACTGTAGAGCCAATACTATTCAAATGAAGTAAGGTTCTAAAATTATTGAGTAGACTTAGTGAACTATGTTCCCATTTTTCAATATTGTTGAGAACAGAATTAAGTTCTGAAGTGTCAAGAATGACTTTCAAATTTGCAGACTGATTGATTAAATCCTGTGATATAATGAAGAACAAAGGGTAAGTATCTCACTACAAACAATTCTTCATATTACTAAGCCAGATTTTGTGAACCTTGATATCATCAACTTTAAGAAAGTCTCCAAATGCAAGTTTATTGCAGCTTGGTCTCGAATAGGCCTGACATGTGTCTATCCACAATTTAGCAATATCAACCTCTGCTTTAATATGCACTTTAGACGGAAGGATAACTCTTATTCCCTCTGAACGCCTGCGATTCAAGAATATATTTGGTAAAGTGACATTCAATTCAAAAGCACAAGAACATATCGATTCACTTCATAGCTACAAATACCTCATATGGTCTTCAAACTCATAGAGAGAAGCTGATCGTTCAAGAATAAGTCTAGCCTTCTCTTCCCAGGAAGTGGCCTCTTTGAGCATCCGAGACAGATCATCAAATGGTTGCTCCTCTTCAATATTTAGTCTGGCAGGTAAGAAACTTAAGAGCGACACATAGCTAGATAATCATTCTAAAAATACTTGTAGGATAACAAAAAAAGTAAACGTACATCAAAGCTTCTTTTAAAACTTCTTCAACCACCTCCATTGGCATTACTGTTGCAAGTGCCTATTACATGCATGAATGGATAATCAAATTCATAATCTGTCTAGGCATAAAAACATATGACCACCCTAGACAATGGTGCAGAAACTATCATACACACCTCAGATGCTTGCTTCCTACATAAGGACCTCTTTAGTTCTTTCTCCACAATAGGCAATTCATCAACTGCATAGGATAATAGCTCTTGTGAAAATGATCAAAACAACCAAACATTTAAAATACAACAGTATCCATGGGAGGAAGTATTTAAATAGCATGCCTTTTACTCCTAGTAATTCTGCTTCCTTCAGAATGCCTGTCAACTCCTCAACAGTATTGTGATAGTCACTCGTAGCATAAAGTTTTCCGAGTATGTTAGCACGACTCACCCAAGAGCAACAATTTGAGTAACGTTGCTTAAGAATGTTCAACTCTGGAATGCTAAAGTTGGCACCATCCGCAGCAAGGAGAAAACCCTCCAGCTCCTAGAACATTCACAATAGAGGAATAGAACATCTAAAATCATCCCAAAAATACATAATAGAAGAAAGAAAAAAGGAGGAAAAGCCACCTTTAGATCAGAGAAGTCTTGGAGATATAATTGACAACGGGTTTGCCATGATTCCACATCTTTCCACAGCTTTGAGATAAGATCAATCTCTGGAAGTAGAACTCGAAGTTGTATTATCTAGCCAGATTTAGTAATTGTCAGATATACCAGTTCAGATTATGAGTTTATGCAGAAACATATGAATGTCAGAGCAGATGAACTTCAAAAATCAAGTTGACAGCAAAAGGTTCCTGAAAAGGACAAACCTCTAATTTTAGTTTATTGAGGGCATCTATGTCGATAATGCCCAGTTTATTCTGTTCAAGGCAATCGCTTGCTTTCTTCAACCAGGACTGCAGCCGAAATAAGATGTAAAAAAGTTAAGACACTTGCTATTTTCTTAAAATGAATGTGAGATAAAATGAAGAGTATGCCTCTAATGTAGAAAAATATGAAAGAGATGATCCATTATTACACCATATACCTTTGCAGAAGATAACTCCCAAAACAAAGTCGATGATTCTGTTAGCTTAATTGGGAATTCTGAAACCCTTGAGTATAATGTTTCCAATTTGTCTACCTAAGGTAACATGACAAGAAGCATTGTAAAAAAAGCTCCATGAAAGAGTTGGCAGAAGAATATAGGATGCAAAATAACTTTGTTCTGTCAACTGCAGAGAAGTGTATGGCTGTAAATTCTAACAAGGGGCTTACTGTTAAGAAAGATGATAGTGCATTGTTTACTTCATTAATCAGCATTTTCGCTTCCTCTGCATACGCCTGCAGTGGGTAGGGGAAATTAAAACATCACAGTATATTTTAAGACCAAGTACATGCTACAAATGTACCCAGGGTTGCATACCTGCAATTTTGTAAGACTAGGCTCACAGCACGGGGCACATTTCGTAGCAACTAGTTCTTCTATTTTCACATAATTTACTTTCTCAGAGCAGCCATATTTCAGAAAGTCCTGAATTTTGGAGAGACATTTTCTAACATCCAAGGCCCAGTTCATAGCCTTTGTTAGTCTTACTGTTATGTTCCCGACCTAAGGCATAGACAGTATTACAGTTAATATAAGTCATATAATACTTGAAGACATGTAAACAGGTCACAGCATGCTTCGTCAAAGAAACATACAGAATCCATGGCATGGTCACCCCAAAGAAATTGTTCAGCTTCTTCCAAAGCAGTGGCATAAGACCTTCCCACAAATGGCATCTGGAGAATATGTCAGAGTTTGAAACCCAATCTTCTGCAAGCTGTCTATATAATATATAGTGATCTTTGACCTAGAAAAAAAACAAATAAAGCATGCCTTAGAGGAAGGTAAGAAGGAAAACACAACAACAAGAACCCAAATGAGCATAAGATTGATCCTTTATGAGGCATAATTTCAAGCCTAAAACATCAGATGGCCATGCTTTAATGGTAAAAAGAAGCATGGATAATTGGAAGATAAAATTATAAAAATGAGCAAAGCATTCCATGCATACTTTGGTCAATAGAGAACTAAATGCAAATACTCAAAATATATCTTCTTGATAGAGCATTATTTTATTCAATATCAAACCTTTTTAGACAGCACATAAACATCATTGAGCAAGTGTGGATTCTGCGTAACATTGTCCCCTTGGGGGCTAACCAAAGAGACCTCGCACACTAAATCCCCCAACTCTGCAAGGGTGTGTCGATAAAGTAAGCAATGCTTCTTCGGACTGCATTCACAAAGGTGCTTCCAGTGCTGGAAAAAGAAACAAATTCAGTCATACTTAAAATACTTGACTTAGATCTAACAAACAGAACATTCGATATGCATAAGGTTATGGCTCATTAAACGCTGTTACAGGGGAAAACAGACATACTAAGTTAAGTTGTCCAATATAAAAATAAAAATGAATGAGCACATAAATATGGCATGGTTAAGAATTGAATAGGCAAAACAATTGCATGATAGCCTCCTAATTAATAACTCTGCAAGATAGACACACCTCAAGGCAAACATAAGAAGACAGCCTACAGTTATAGGAGACTGCTGAAAGATACAGATACTGTCGACAAATAATGCATGTAGGATCCTGCACGATAAAAAGTTTCACACTGATCAAAAGAAACAAAATGAAGCTACCAAGACAAAGGATGGAAATTTACAGTGCTGTACAGCTACCTCTTCACTTCCGATAAAGTTTGGATTAATCGTTGGCAACATTAGGCTAGATTTGACAATCCCATTAATCCAAAGTTCTACTCGATGTCGTGGCACCGGATGACGCACACCTCCACACCGTATTGGTAGCTGTTGTGGAGCGCGAGGTTGCCACACTCGAGCGTCTGGTCAGCGGAGTGGTTCACGCGGTTGCGCTGGCGGCCGCCGCTGCCTGTATAGACGAGGACGTTGCCGGTGTCCTCGTCATCGAGGTACCCTCCGGAGGAGACGATGCTCGTGGTGATGGACTGGCCCATGTCGAGGAGTCTACCGGGGATGTAGCCGATGCCGGCCTGAGGCGCGGTGTGGAGGCCGACGACGCAGATCTCGGCGTGGTAGTAGAAGGCGTCGCCGACGAGGACGCCGGGGATGTCGCCGATGAGGCGGACCTCACGGTGGAGCCAGTGGCCGGCGGAGAGCATCTGGCTGGAGGCGCGGAGGTCATGGCGATTGCGGACGCCGGCAGAGGTCTGCTGGCACTGGTACCTGCTGCAGAGCGCCTCGAAGGTGAGCCACACGCGGCGGACGAGGGCGCGGCGGACGAGCGCGCGACGGACGAGGCCTGCGCCTGCTTAAAGCTCGAGGTGGCGCGGCGACAGCGCGGGCTGCCGACGGTGGCGCGGTGGAGGCGAGGCCTGGTGCTGGTGAGAGAGGAGCGCATGTGGGCGAGATGAGACAGGGTGACAGAGAGAGAGCTGCGCGTGTGGGATTTTTGGATCTAGGTTTTCAGGATTAAGTTCGACGGTGTCCACAAGCCCGACAAACTTAACTTAAGAACGTGGGTACCCATGTTCCTAACTCGTTAAGTTCGACGGTTTTATCCAGGACCCACGAACTTAACTTAAGAACGTGGGTACCCACGTTCTTAACATAACCCATGAACTTAACTCAAGTAAGAACGTGGGTACCCACGTTCTTAATTTTACCCACGAACATTTATCAGTTTCTTGTAATGAAAATTTCTCCCCCTTTGTCATAAATCTCCAAAAACAAGATATAAAGAATATAAAGGGTAGAAATTATGATTAAGCGAGATGTGAACACACTATCATGAAAATGATCCTTAGATGGCACAAAGGTAATGGAGAAGTGTCATAAGTGATGTACCTTTGCGTTTTACCTTTTCAAAGGGGTGTTCCACACTTGTGTTGTATTTAGAGTTCATTTGCAATCTCTTGTTGGCATAATTGTGACATAGGTCCAAAATATCAACTGAATATTGTCATACTAATTGAAAGATAAATCTTGATACATGGAGAGCATTTTCTTATCATAACAAGAGGCAGCATGAAAATTGCACAAGTATGGATTATACAACTAGTGATCATGTTCAAAAAATATCAATTGAAAACCACCAATTGATACAATTTGATAGATAATCAGATCACTAATTGCATATTACACTAAGTTCTCCTCAAGTTTTAGTGCACACATATATATGAATTCAATTGATACATGTTGAGAGTACTTATTTGCAACTTAAAGTACCATTGGCATACAAGGAGTATCAATTGAACATAATCATGCAACATAAGGAACATATGCACTATTTAATCAATTAAGTTCTAGACAAGAGAATTTATAAGCTATACTACTTCAGACATTTGCAATCCAAAAGGATGTGATACATATTTACCAATTTTAGACGATGTTGGAGTAGCATATACAAGAGAAACTCATTTTCTTATGAAATGTATAGAAGATACATTTATTGGAGCAAAGAATCTTTGATACCCATCAAAATTTGCAGTGGAAGCGATTGTCTTTGCTTGAAGATTCCTTTCTAATTTGAGACTACACACATAATAGACTTGAAAATGAAGTTAGTCTCAAAGTTTCAAATTATAGACCATTCTCCCCCTAAATGTATGCATACAAGTGATGAATACTTGTTTAGCTTATGCACTTGGACTTGTGAGGCCAGGGGATTAAGTTCTATAATTTAAACCTTGGTACAAATAAAGTATGAAAATATGAAATTGCACCAATTTAAGGAATTACTCATAATCAAAAGGTATACTAATAGACATGATATGCAATATTTTAAGCCAATATTTAAGTGTAACCTTATGATGTGACTTAAGATATTGCATATACATGCATACACTAACTTGTAAGAGCCTAGGTACACAAATGTAATACAATAGTTCATGGAGTGACACACCTTTGTTCCATGCAATATGGTCTTCATTATAATCATGAATTTCTATCTTAGCTTTTGATAGGCTTGACATTTCAAAGAGAAACTTATCCTCTTTAAACGATCAAGAGAAACTCATTCTCTTCAAAGAACTACACAAATTCACTAAAAGAAAATGTTAGTCTTTAAGGACACAAGATATAGAATGAGCTCCCCCTAAATGTATGCATCAAGTACTCGAATTACTTGTAACATGCACTTGATTCAATTAAGATTCTTAGAGGAGTTCATCATATATCTTGGTCAAGGCATAATATATTTGAAACAATTGAATTTATGCTAGAGAACACATATCGTTCCCCAATATAACTAATCCATGGGGTGACATGTGGTAAATATTTGATCATTTCCTTGGAACCACTCATCCTCATTTGATGTTCTCCAAGGTGTGAGACTACAAAACATGAACTTGAAAGAAATCATTAGTCTCACAAGATATAGGCTAAATTCTCTTTCAATTTGTGCATGCAAGAGTACACAAAGTACACGTATGCACATCAACAATACGAGGTTAAAGGAGATGTTTGCACTATATCTTGGTTTAACATAATATGCTTTACATAGATGATGAAAATTAAGCCAATTGAGGTTTAAGAACTGAAAGTATATCAATTGAAATCCTAAAGGGAAAAGCATGCTAATATGAACCTCAAACCTCATAATGATGGATATCACATAAATATGTCACTACATCTTCATTATTTGGTTGACAAAAAATATAACTCCCTTCTTGAATCACTGTGATTTCTTTTCCCTTTACGATTTCATCCAACCAAGTGATCATGAACTTCTTTCATCTTTTCTTGATTTGATCATACTTGATATGAGATCAATTGAAACTCAATGATTGAAACAACTAAGACTCTTATATCCGTAGATTTTCAATCCATCTTGAAAGCACTTGGAAGGACCTTATTGAAACACTTAGAAAGAGAGCATTAGAAACACAAGGGAGGGTTTCACAAATGATAATCCTTATATGTGGATGGAAAATGAATCATCATTCTTGAAACCCAAAAGGATAGATTAAATTCCTTTAAATTAGAGCACACATATAGTTGATGTCAAAGTTATATGCACTATTGAACATTTTGTATTGCGAGGAATTTAACCTATACTATGGTACATTCCACTAAGGATAAAATACTAAAACAACTGAAGGAGAGGAAGTTTTCATACCTTGGCCTCTTATCAACTTCATCTTACTTTTGTTGAATAGTATCCTTTAAGCTTGTGATTTATCCAATTTAATAATAAGCACCATCTCTCAACATAGATTTTCTATGGATAAACTCAACACAAGAGAGGGCATTAGTAGCACAAGCACTAATTTCTTATTTAGCAACCCTTTATATGTGAAAGGCAAACGAGTTGCTAAAATAGAGAAACCTCATAATATGGACTAAATTTCCCTTGAGCCCTCATACACAATATATTTTGAATGACATGGATAATATGCATGGTTGTTCAATGAAGTTTAAAGGGCTGACTTAATCCATATTATGGTGAGTGTCTAATATGGAAGAATAAAATTCAAATTAACTAGATAGAAAATACGTCACATAATTTTGGATTGTTGACCATATGATAATATTCATTAATCTTCCAATTGGACCTTTATTTCATAATCAACAACTGATGTGTATCCTCAAGTGCTTCTTCTTCCTTAGTGGCTACATAAGTCACAAAAGAGATAAGATTTGAAAATAATATGCACTTGAGATTCAGTTGTTACCACCCTTGCTACTATCTCCAAATATGATTTATACATCCATTATCAAGCACCCAACTTGATCCATAGAAGGAGTGATCCTGCAAAACAAGTTTAAGCTTCATATTTTGGTACCCAAATTGAATTGGGTCCTTTGAGATTAGTAGTAAGAGCCTTGAGTACCCACACAATCCTTATTGTGGCCTTTCTCTTTGTGTAGGCACCCACATATACTTGACAACCATCTTACATGGTTTCAAGTCAATATTTAATCACATAGATAAAAACTAGAGTTAAGAATAGGAGCCTTTTCTCCTTTTATTAATACATCATTGTGTTGCCTTCTTGATGATAAACCTACCTTGACTTTGGGTGCACCTAGCTTATCAAGGTTAGTCGCACAAGCATTCATATCATAAAGACAAGTTATGCATGGAATTTACAACTTAGTGATCCAATTCAATGTGAAGCATATGGATATCGATTGAAGTAGATTTCTAAGATATCAAAATATGGGTTTCCAAAATTTAGAGAGTATGGATCACTAATTGTACCTTTTACAGTTTAAAAATCATATCCATGTTAGTGCATATGTATGTGATGAATATCAACAAAAATATTCTTATGCACTTTTAGAATTAACGATAAGGGAATTTTAAACTGCATCAAGAGTAGCTATTTAGAAAACAAAGATTACAATCCATATGAATGAGATAAAAATTTACCATTTTGGATTGTCTTAGTATAGCTTACTCAAGTGAAACTTATTCTCTATGACACAAGATATATAATGTTCTCCCACTAGATATGTGCATCAAGTATTTGAATGACTTGCCACATGCACTTTCAATTCAGTTAAGAGTCTCATGAGGAGTATATTACATATCATGGTCAAGGCATGACAAATTTGCAATGAATTGACTTATACTTAAGAATACTTACCACCAAGTAGAGCATACCATTTGTTGTACTAATTTGAAAGATATTACTATCGGTGGTGGTGTCATCGTAGTATTCTTCTTTTCATCATTTGTGGAGACTTCCTTCTTTGTTATCTCTTTTCCTTTTAAAACTAGTCGATAAAACACTTAGAAAAGAGGTATTAGTAGTATAAGGAAGTATTTAATGAATGATGATATCTATATATGAATGGCAAACAAATCATCATTTATGAGGCGTAAAGGCATAAATTAATTTCCTTTTAAGTTAATGCACATGGAGCAGTGAATTCACAATATGCACTAATTTACAAATGTGACGGAACCTCCCAAGTAATTAGGCCCACCTACAGTTGTCCTTGTCCAACGGACTTCAGACAACCCTGTAGGTGCCCCTGAACTACTTGATAAGTTCGGTATCTTTCCTTACCTTACCAGGAACGATTCACCCGTCTTGCAGACATTACAGAACATCGGAGATAAAGAATTGCGGAAGCGATTACATAATTCACATTTATTTTAAAAGCAAGCTCAAGTTGTTTTATTACATACCAGAACTAAAAGCGAGTGCTGAGTAGTAATATTATACAAACCAAGGGAGGCAAAACCCCTCCCGAAAAGTTTTAAGCAAAAGATCCTATGTGGAGGACCAAGTCCTCCCGCACTTCAATCTTGTTTTTCTTCCTTGGGAACCACCTTGGCATAGAAGCAGCAGAAATCTGCTACTTCCTCACCTAAAAACAACGAAGGGATAAACCCTGAGTATGGAATTACTCAGCAAGACTTACCCGACTAAAGAAAAGACTCTCAAGGGTATGCTGGTTATATGGGAGTCAAGGTAAGGCTTTTTCAATAATCAAAGACTCTGTTTTGCAGAAATGCTTACTAAAGTGGATCCTTAAAAATCCAATTTTATTTGTCAAGTTAGGTTCAATTACCTGCAACTAGAGTTCTTTCTACCCTAGTTCAATCACTGGTCCTGCACTAGCCAGTTTCTTAACAAAAACCCATCATCTTTAGTGGAATGCTACGTGTAGGGCAGTGACCAAGTCTTCATAACCGCGAAGGTACGGCGATCCGAATCGATTATACTCAGATGAGGATCTCCAATCACACGACATATGTAGCACTTAACCCTTGCATATGTCAACCCGCCACCGGGGTTCTTAAGACCGGATCAGGTTCACGCAAACCGAGAGCACAGATACACCACCGTCCAGCCTCTTGCCATGGAGGGTACACGCTACTCTCGCCACCGCTCCACGCCCATTTCGTGTTATCTTATTCCGGCCTTAGTCTGCCCGAGGCAAGGCTTACCCATGACGAGGCATGTGACCAGTTAAAGGGTCCTCGATCATCAAGCCTACATCGAGACGGTCCTTAATCGACTCAGGCGGAGACACTACACCGAGACTCTCTTTCTCGTGCAAGTCACCTGCCTGGTCTCAGCTTAATCTTTTCAACCCAAAAACTTGGTACCTGGCAGAGGTACATCTTTTCCGATGTTGAATCCATCACGGCCGTGATGGATTCACCATCAAGTTTTAATTTCGAAAACATCCCACCCACTTTTGCCACATCAACTTTTATAAAAACAAAACATTTTGTTTTTCTAAAGCAATGCTAAGCATCAAAAATCTTTTGTAAAACAGGTGATCAAGGAAGGTAATCAAGTTCAAGGAAGGTAATGCAGGATTTGTTTTAGCAATCAACTCCTATCACCTAATGCATCAAGCAAGTGAAAAAGATTTTTAAAGCATAAGGAAGTGGCAAATGCACCGGGGCTTGCCTTTGTTATCAGGTGAGTTCTGCTCGGATCCACAAATATCGAAATAAAAGCAGTTGCCTGCTTCAGGATCTGAGGATGGTGGTATCCCTTCTTCAGTGACTTCTTCTTCTTCTTCGTGTTCTAACATAACCATATACATGCATAAGAATGAGTGCCATGGGATGCTCATGAGGATGCAAAGATAATATAAACTTATTATTTAAGTCTTGAGTACAACTTTCCTTCACGGTACTCCGAGAACCTAGGGTTTCCGGAGTCGGTAAAGGAGTTCATAGGGCAGGGGGGGTGTTTTGGGGTTTGGTGATCAAACAAGGTCCAAAACAATTCAAACTCTACCCAAGGCTCCTAAATATTGTTTTAAATTCCCACAAAAAGTTTGGGAATTATTGGACTTACCAATTATTTTCTAAAAATCCATAACTAATACTTTTAACTACTTTAAATACCCTAAAATTTCTTATTTCCACTAAAAATCACAAAACTATTTTTATTAATTTCTAGGGAAAATAACAAGCCTAGGAAAATTAGTTTCACAATTTTAGCATTTTTTCTACATTTTTCTACATATTTCTAAAGCTTTGCTGAAAAAGAAAAAGAAAAGGATTAAACAGAGCTGGGCTGGTTCTGGCCCAAACGGCCTAGGACCAAGGCAAAACGCGCCCGCGCGCGTCCGCGTCCTGGCATCTTTGCAGAAGAGACCCCGAGTTTTTGACTAACTGAAAACGAGCTTCTTCACTGTTCCTGTGTGTCGCTGACCGATTACAAAAAGGCCCCTGCACCTCAACCTATTCACGATTGGAAGTCCACGACGGCGCTCGCGCACAGCCGTGCTCCGGCGAGCACTAACACCGCCCGATTAGGGCAACGGCAGGGTTCTCCGAGCAGCGGACACAAAATTAGCACTACCCCGAGCATTTCCCCCAACATAATTTCACTAATGGTCACAAGGTTTGGTCTAGCCACGGCGACCGTGGACAAGGCGGACCGATGAGTGCGTTCCCGTCGATTCATGGCGGTCTAATTCGATTTAACGGGTCGGTGAGCATCAAGAGCAAGCAAGGATGTTGAAACAAGGAAACCGAGGGTGAGATTGGACCTGAATCGGGCTGACCACGGCGAGGTGTTCTTCGCGGAGTTCTTCAACGATTTTGGGGAAATCCCAAATCCACGTGCTCTGGTGGGGGTTTCGGGATGCCGGTGGGTGCAGTAGGTGCTTGGATACATGGCGGAGCTGGGGGTACGGGCAATTTATAGAGCCCGCGGGCGGTGGTGCTCAATTTGGCTGAGCCGTGTTGGCGGCCGGAGCTGGAGAGGAACGTGGGTACGGTGAATTCGTGTCCACCGCCGTGGCAACCTCCCCGTCGACGATGGGACGGGTATAGGGAGTCATGGCGACGCGGTGGAAAAGCTTGGACACGCGGCGCACAGCCGGGAAGCGGCGGTCACCGGCGAGTTAATCTGCTCAGCCGCAAAGAGGGAGAGAGGGCCACGGGGGTCACCGGAGTGATCGCCAGCTCACCGACGGCGAAGATCTTTTACCGTGTGCCCTTATCCGCCCATCCCGAGCACAAGTCGGGCCGGCAACGGCACGAATCACGACGGAATTGGTCGTCGGCGGTGGGTTTGCTGGCGTCCTGATCTGTTTCAGTTGAACACTGTACCATGGTGAACACCAATTCAGAGCGACTGACAGAGCACATTGGAGCTTCATTTTCTCCCAGTTTCATGTGACAACAGGTCCAAGTCTCTGCATCAAAGTTGTAGTGCTACATACCAGCTACAACTTTGATACATGGTGTTGTCACAAAAAGTCACTGAATCTGGTTTGAAATTGGGCTTGAAGTTCAGGGCATGAATTTGTTAGTCTGATATTCAGATAGAACCAGACTGACAGTCCAACTTGGGTTGAGATTTTCTCCACATTTTTCATAAGAACATGGCTTGAATCCTTAAACAAAGTTGTTCTCCAATGATTGGTCTTCAACTTTGATGTGGTCACCTAACATGAATTCTCACTATTTTGAAAGCTACACAGCCTCAAAGTTGGGCCTACAACCCTGTTTTCAGACTTAGCATAGGAATCAAAATCAAGGTCCTTTTTGCAAATGAGTCCAAAACTTAGGGTTTAGCTTTCAAGTCCACATATTTGTGAACTAAATGACTTAAGATACTTATTTGGCTTGGTTTTTGCACTTTAGCCCAAAAGTGGACTAATTTTGCACATAAGCCCCTAGGGTTTGGTTTCAGGGTTTTCCAGGGTTCCAATTAGGGTTTCTGGTATCCCAGGGGTATAAAAGTGATTCAAGTTTATTCTTGGGGTCATTTTATGACTTTTACCCTAAAGTCTTTAGGTTTTCTCATTTTAAGTGAAGTTTTACCCCTTTAACCTCTATTTAGGGTTAAGTTCCTAAACCAGGGTGCTATTTGCAAAAACACTTAAAACAATACAACTTGTTTGAAATTTTTGCCTAGTGAATGCATTCTAGGTGTATCAAACATATACAATGCCAATGTCATGATGTCATGCTCAAGTTTTAATTATAGTAACACCAGGGGTGTTACATCCTTCCCCCCATAAAAGAATCTCGTCCCGAGATTTAAAGTCCTAGGGTGAGTAATGGAAAAGGAAATGTGTCACATTTTTATTTCCTTATTTCTGGTACAAGGCAGGGTGGTGTGGGGGTTCATTCCTTTATTGCAATAACTATATACATTTTACAAATTACATGAGGCTAGAAAGCATGGGAAATTTTTATTCAAGAAATCTTGAGTTTCCCACGTAGCCTCTTCCTCAGAATGCTGGTTCCATTGTACCTTGTAGAATTTGAGAATCTTTCTCCGGGTAACCCTGTCCTTTTGATCCAGAACTCGAATAGGATGTTCCGAGTACGTTAAGTCTGGTTCCAGGACAACATCTGTCACTTCCATGGTTCGATCGAGAACCCGAAGACACTTCTTCAATTGCGATACATGGAACACATTATGTACAGCAGACAATGTTTCGGGAAGTTGAAGTTGATACGCCACTGGCCCATATCTTTGAAGAATAGGAAATGGACCAATGTACCTGGGTGCAAGTTTTCCCTTTACCCCGAAACGCGATACTCCCTTCATTGGTGAAACCTTTAAGTAGACGTAGTCTCCTTCTAAGAAGTATAAGGGCATTCGCCGTTTGTCTGCATAACTCTTCTGACGAGCTTGTGCTTTCTTTAGATTATGAATAATTTTCTGAACCTTATCCTCGGTTTCTTTCACTAGATCAGGTCTAAAGAAGCACCTCTCACCAGGTTCAGACCAGTTTAGCGGAGTCCGACACCGTCGTCCATATAAAGCTTCAAAGGGTGCCATCTGGATACTGTCTTGATAGCTATTATTATATGAAAACTCCGCCAAAGGTAAACATTCATCCCATTTCTGTGAGAAATCCAGGACACATGCCCGCAGCATATCTTCAAGTATCTGATTCACTCTCTCAGTTTGTCCACTGGTTTGAGGATGATAGGCCGAACTGTGGAGCAGTTTAGTACCCAGGAATTTATGAAGTTCTTCCCAGAATTTAGATACAAATTGTGGTCCACGATCCGACACTATGGTCTTAGGAACACCATGCAAACTGAGAATACGGGCGATGTACAATTCCGCATAGGTAATGACGGGATATTTTACTTTGACAGGGAGGAAGTGGGCGATCTTGGTAAGTCGATCAATGATAACCCAAATAGAGTCATATCCTTTTGCGGTTCTGGGCAATCCCACAATGAAGTCCATGCTTATGTCTTCCCATTTCCATGTTGGTATTGGTAATGACTGCAATGGACCGGCAGTTTTCATGTGTATGGCCTTGACACGTCTGCAAGTGTCACACTTAGCCACATAACGTGCAATTTCAATTTTCATCTTCGTCCACCAGTAGTACTACTTTAGATCATGGTACATCTTAGTGCTTCCCGGATGAATAGAATAGCGACTAAGATGCGCTTCATCTAAGATTTGCTGGCGGAGTTCTTCATTCTTTGGCACTACTATGCGGTTGTTAAACCATAACACACCTTGATCATCTTCCTTGAAACATTTGGCTGTTCCAGCCCTTATCTTCTCTCGTATGTGCTTCATACCCAGATTATCCTTTTGAGCATCAATTATCCTTTGCCAAATGGTTGACTCAAGCTTTAGCTGATTCAGAGTCCCTTGTTGGATTATCCCCAGGTTTAGCTTCTCCATTTCTTGGCATAAGGTGTTCTCGGAGGTCTTCGCCATAAGACAGTAGCAGGAAGTCTTACGACTTAATGCATCTGCCACCACATTGGCCTTGCCTGGGTGATAATGGATCTCTAGTTCATAGTCCTTAATGAGCTCAAGCCATCGCCTTTGCCTCATATTTAATTCTGACTGGGTGAAGATGTACTTCAAACTTTTATGATCTGTATATATGTGACAGATATTTCCCAGCAGATAATGACGCCATATTTTCAGGGCATGAACCACAGTAGCTAGCTCCAGATCATGAGTTGGATAATGCTCCTCATGCCGGCGCAACTGCCTTGAGGCATATGCAATTACTCGGCCCTCTTGCATCAGCACACAGCCGAGCCCACTGCCAGATGCATCACAATATACATCGAAAGGCTTAGTGATGTCCGGTTGAGCCAGTACCGGAGCAGTGGTTAATAATGTCTTCAATTGCCCAAAGGCTTCATTACACTTAGAAGACCAATTGAACTTAATGTCATTCTTCAACAAACTTGTGATTGGCTTCACAAGCTTAGAAAAATCGGGTATGAATCTGCGATAATACCCAGCTAGTCCAAGAAAACTCCGGACTTGGTGAACAGTGGTTGGGGGTTTCCACTCCAGAATATCTTTGACCTTGCTAGGATCTACCGCAATTCCTTTAGCTGATAACACGTGCCCCAAAAATTGAATTTCCTCCAGCCAGAACGCGCACTTGCTGAACTTGGCATACAGCTGATGTTCCCTCAGGCGCGTCAATACAATCCGTAGATGCTGAGCATGCTCCTCTTCATTTTTAGAGTATATCAAAATATCGTCGATGAAGACCACCATGAACTTGTCCAACTCGGGCATGAACACCGAGTTCATCAAATAGGTGAAGTGGGCAGGAGCATTTGTGAGCCCGAAAGACATTACCAAGTATTCAAACAATCCATACCGCGTAGTAAACGCGGTCTTTGGTATATCCTCGGGCCGAATACGGATTTGATGATAGCCCGACCTGAGATCAATTTTAGAAAATACCCTCGCCCCAGTCAGTTGATCAAATAAGATATCGATCCTTGGAAGGGGGTACTTATTCTTGATGGTGACCTCATTCAGGGGCTGATAATCCACGCACATGCGCAAGGTTTGATCCTTCTTCTTAACAAAAATGGCGGGACAACCCCATGGGGACGAGCTTGGCCGGATAAATCCCTTATTCAGTAGATCTTGTAATTGAATCTTCAATTCTGCCAACTCATTAGGGGGCATACGGTACGATCTTCGGGAGATGGGAGCCGTACCGGGCTTTAGCTCAATTACGAATTCTACATCTCTTTCAGGGGGTAGTCCAGGCAAATCTTCCGGAAATACATCTGGAAACTCACATACTACCGGAATGTTCTTGATCTCCGGTACAATAGCTTCATATATCCTACCATAAGCTTTGGCTGGATTGGTCACGGGGAGAGACAAAAGAATTTCTTCTTGATTATAGCTCAACCTGACGGTTCTGAGTTCAGTGTTGAGTATTGCCTTGTGTTGGGTTAACCAATTCATACCCAAAATTACATCTATATCCTGGCCTCTTAGAACAATCATGTTAGCAGGAAAGTTCCGTCCGGCCATTATTACTGGCACTTCATAGGCCACTTCTCGAGTAAAAATATATCCCCCAGGTGAATGAATTTTAAATCCCTCTTTTGATTCATGACATGCAATGTGATGTTGCTCCACAAATTTCTTGCTAATGAAGGTATGCGAAGCACCAGAATCAAAAAGAATAATTGCAGGGTGACTGGCCACGGGAAACGTACCCATCATCACTGGCTCTCCCTCCGGTGTAGTGGCCACCTGAGTGTAGTATACACACCCCGTTTTCTTGGTATTTTTCCCCACAGCATTTCCCTTGGGCTGAGTAGACTTCCCAGTTCCTTGCTGAGCATTGGATTGATTTTGCTTGGGGTACGGGCAGTCTTTGATAAAATGTCCTGACTTGTCGCAGTTGAAACACCCAGTTGAAGAGCTGGGCAAGGCGGGGAATTGAGTGCCTGGGGCACCCGGCTGATTTGGGGAAGTGGAGGTATTGTTGGGGCGGATAATAATGGGCTGTTTGAAAGGGAATGCTGGTGGACGAGAAAAAGTACGGTTTTGGCTAGAAGGCCGGATGACGAACCGTTGCCTCTTTGCCTGGCCCTGATTAGGCCTCTCACCACTGAATCCCTTATTCTTCCCAGAACTTGCGTATTTTGCTTCCACAGATAAGGCTGTACTGACAGCCTTTCCATATGTGAGATCAATACATGTGGCCATCTTTCGCTGCAACCGGTCATTTAGACCTCTCATAAAACAGTTCTTTTTCTTCAAATCAGTATTCACCTGATCGATGGCATACTGCGACAGGTGATTAAACTTGTTAAGATACTGATTGATGGTGTCTCCTCCTTGTTTCAGCTTCATGAATTCCTCTTGTTTCATATGCAGCACCCCTTCAGGTATGTAGTGCTCACGGAAGGCTGCTTTAAATTCTTCCCAAGTGATTTGATGGTTGTCGGGTTGGATAGCCACAAAGTTTCCCCACCAAGTACTGGCAGGGCCACGGAGTTGCTGTGCCGCGAACAATGGCTTCTGCGTTTCAGAACAACGAAGAAGACCAAACTTCTGTTCAATGACCCGTATCCATTCGTCAGCTTCCAGTGGGTCTTCTGCTTTGGTGAGTAAAGGTGGACGAGTTTCCGAGAAATCCAAGTAAGTAGTTTCGCGGGGGCCTTGCTGAAAACCCCTTCCTGCCTGCTGCTGGAACTGCTGTTGACCCGCCATTTCCCTAAGGAAGCGAGTATTATCGGCGGTGGCATTCACCAAGGCGGCAATCGCCTCGGCTAGCGTGGGTGGAACCGGGGGTGGATTTGGGGTGACATCCCGACCCCCAGAAGTTTCGGCTGCATCCTGTCCGCGAGTCCTGGTCGGCATCTGAGGCAAAAACATTTGAATAAACATAATATGCCAAAGAGACCTTCCATTTTACATTACTATAAAAAGTAATGATACAGACTCGATATTACATAACAGGATACATTACCCATTATACAAAAGTTCAACCTATTATACAACCGTACATTCTACAATACACTACTCTACTTCTATTACACCATTAGTCCTGCTTTCCGTTACTTTTGGCGGCCTCATCGTCAGGTGTGGGAGTCCAGACGTCAACCAACCTCAAAGAAGGAGGGGGTTCAAAAAGGTCTAACTCCCCACCCAGCGCGTGTCCCGCAACGTGAGAGGGTCCGGCTTCCGCCTCAGCAAAGTGTGCAGGCACACTAGGGTGTAATTGTGAGTATAGTATATGGAATTCCTCATGCAACGTATTGCAGTAGACCTGCAGGTTGTCGACAGCTGAGCTAAGTTCTTTAATTCGGGCCTGAGCCCTCGCTTCCTTAGCACATGCCAGCATATGAGACTGTACTGCCCAGTCAAGTGCTAAGTCTCGATCAGCAAGCTGATCCTGCAGGTGACGGATGTCCCTTCTTAGTTCATTGATTCTATCTCCGTCTGCGATCCAAGCATTGGTCCTGTGTTGCAACGTTGCTTGAAGTCGACTCACTTGGGCTTCAAGGTCTCCTATGGGGTCATTACTTCCGCTGCTGCTGCTTTCGTGTCGAGGGGCTAATTGATGCCGAGGTACTCCAATTGGTCCCGTTGACTTATGTGCCATTAGCCTTGTGCGTGGCGGCATCTTTCTAAGGGGGAAAATGTTATTAGTATAATTCTTAGCATGATGCATGAATAAGTACAGAATCAACATTAGTCGATTCAACCTTCTATACATTGCACTCTTCCTATCTGGTCTTTAAGATAAACTCTTCAGAGTACTTAGGTAAGAAGAGAAAAGAGTTTTTAGGTAAGATTTTCGAAAATCCTTTTGAAGATGCCTCATAATATCTGCAAAGAAGGGCTACGCTCCGATACCAGCTGTGACGGAACCTCCCAAGTAATTAGGCCCACCTACAGTTGTCCTTGTCCAACGGACTTCAGACAACCCTGTAGGTGCCCCTGAACTACTTGATAAGTTTGGTATCTTTCCTTACCTTACCAGGAACGATTCACCCGTCTTGCAGACATTACAGAACATCGGAGATAAAGAATTGCGGAAGCGATTACATAATTCACATTTATTTTAAAAGCAAGCTCAAGTTGTTTTATTACAGACCAGAACTAAAAGCGAGTGCTGAGTAGTAATATTATACAAACCAAGGGACGCAAAACCCCTCCCGAAAAGTTTTAAGCAAAAGATCCTATGTGGAGGACCAAGTCCTCCCGCACTTCAGTCTTGTTTTTCTTCCTTGGGAACCACCTTGGCACAGAAGCAGCAGAAATCTGCTACTTCCTCACCTAAAAACAACGAAGGGATAAACCCTGAGTATGGAATTACTCAGCAAGACTTACCCGACTAAAGAAAAGACTCTCAAGGGTATGCTGGTTATATGGGAGTCAAGGTAAGGCTTTTTCAATAATCAAAGACTCTGTTTTGCAGAAATGCTTACTAAAGTGGATCCTTAAAAATCCAATTTTATTTGTCAAGTTAGGTTCAATTACCTGCAACTAGAGTTCTTTCTACCCTAGTTCAATCACTGGTCCTGCACTAGCCAGTTTCTTAACAAAAACCCATCATCTTTAGTGGAATGCTACGTGTAGGGCAGTGACCAAGTCTTCATAACCGCGAAGGTACGGCGATCCGAATCGATTATACTCAGCTGAGGATCTCCAATCACACGACATATGTAGCACTTAACCCTTGCATATGTCAACCCGCCACCGGGGTTCTTAAGACCGGATCAGGTTCACGCAAACCGAGAGCACAGATACACCACCGTCCAGCCTCTTGCCACGGAGGGTACACGCTACTCTCGCCACCGCTCCACGCCCATTTCGTGTTATCTTATTCTGGCCTTAGTCTGCCCGAGGCAAGGCTTACCCATGACGAGGCATGTGACCAGTTAAAGGGTCCTCGATCATCAAGCCTACATCGAGACGGTCCTTAATCGACTCAGACGGAGACACTACACCGAGACTCTCTTTCTCGTGCAAGTCACCTGCCCGGTCTCAGCTTAATCTTTTCAACCCAAAAACTTGGTACCTGGCAGAGGTACATCTTTTCCGATGTTGAATCCATCACGGCCGTGATGGATTCACCATCAAGTTTTAATTTCGAAAACATCCCACCCACTTTTGCCACATCAACTTTTGTAAAAACAAAACATTTTGTTTTTCTAAAGCAATGTTAAGCATCAAAAATCTTTTGTAAAACAGGTGATCAAGGAAGGTAATCAAGTTCAAGGAAGGTAATGCAGGATTTGTTTTAGCAATCAACTCCTATCACCTAATGCATCAAGCAAGTGAAAAAGATTTTTAAAGCATAAGGAAGTGGCAAATGCACCGGGGCTTGCCTTTGTTATCAGGTGAGTTCTGCTCGGATCCACAAATATCGAAATAAAAGCAGTTGCCTGCTTCAGGATCTGAGGATGGTGGTATCCCTTCTTCAGTGACTTCTTCTTCTTCTTCGTGTTCTAACATAACCATATACATGCATAAGAATGAGTGCCATGGGATGCTCATGAGGATGCAAAGATAATATAAACTTATTATTTAAGTCTTGAGTACAACTTTCCTTCACGGTACTCCGAGAACCTAGGGTTTCCGGAGTCGGTAAAGGAGTTCATAGGGCAGGGGGGGTGTTTTGGGGTTTGGTGATCAAACAAGGTCCAAAACAATTCAAACTCTACCCAAGGCTCCTAAATATTGTTTTAAATTCCCACAAAAAGTTTGGGAATTATTGGACTTACCAATTATTTTCTAAAAATCCATAACTAATACTTTTAACTACTTTAAATACCCTAAAATTTCTTATTTCCACTAAAAATCACAAAACTATTTTTATTAATTTCTAGGGAAAATAACAAGCCTAGGAAAATTAGTTTCACAATTTTAGCATTTTTTCTACATTTTTCTACATATTTCTAAAGCTTTGCTGAAAAAGAAAAAGAAAAGGATTAAACAGAGCTGGGCCGGTTCTGGCCCAAACGGCCCAGGACCAGGGCAAAACGCGCCCGCGCGCGCCCGCGTCCTGGCATCTTTGCAGAAGAGACCCCGAGTTTTTGACTAACTGAAAACGAGCTTCTTCACTGTTCCTGTGTGTCGCTGACCGATTACAAAAAGGCCCCTGCACCTCAACCTATTCACGATTGGAAGTCCACGACGGCGCTCGCGCACAGCCGTGCTCCGGCGAGCACTAACACCGGCCGATTAGGGCAACGGCAGGGTTCTCCGAGCAGCGGACACAAAATTAGCACTACCCCGAGCATTTCCCCCAACATAATTTCACTAATGGTCACAAGGTTTGGTCTAGCCACGGCGACCGTGGACAAGGCGGACCGATGAGTGCGTTCCCGTCGATTCATGGCGGTCTAATTCGATTTAACGGGTCGGTGAGCATCAAGAGCAAGCAAGGATGTTGAAACAAGGAAACCGAGGGTGAGATTGGACCTGAATCGGGCTGACCACGGCGAGGTGTTCTTCGCGGAGTTCTTCAACGATTTTGGGGAAATCCCAAATCCACGTGCTCTGGTGGGGGTTTCGGGATGCCGGTGGGTGCAGTAGGTGCTTGGATACATGGCGGAGCTGGGGGTACAGGCAATTTATAGAGCCCGCGGGCGGTGGTGCTCAATTTGGCTGAGCCGTGTTGGCGGCCGGAGCTGGAGAGGAACGTGGGTACGGTGAATTCGTGTCCACCGCCGTGGCAACCTCCCCGTCGACGATGGGACGGGTATAGGGAGTCATGGCGACGCGGTGGAAAAGCTTGGACACGCGGCGCACAGCCGGGAAGCGGCGGTCACCGGCGAGTTAATCTGCTCAGCCGCAAAGAGGGAGAGAGGGCCACGGGGGTCACCGGAGTGATCGCCAGCTCACCGACGGCGAAGATCTTTTACCGTGTGCCCTTATCCGCCCATCCCGAGCACAAGTCGGGCCGGCAACGGCACGAATCACGGCGGAATTGGTCGTCAGCGGTGGGTTTGCTGGCGTCCTGATCTGTTTCAGTTGAACACTGTACCATGGTGAACACCAATTCAGAGCGACTGACAGAGCACATTGGAGCTTCATTTTCTCCCAGTTTCATGTGACAACAGGTCCAAGTCTCTGCATCAAAGTTGTAGTGCTACATACCAGCTACAACTTTGCTACATGGTGTTGTCACAAAAAGTCACTTAATCTGGTTTGAAATTGGGCTTGAAGTTTAGGGCATGAATCTGTTAGTCTGATATTCAGACAGAACCAGACTGACAGTCCAACTTGGGTTGAGATTTTCTCCACATTTTTCATAAGAACATGGCTTGAATCCTTAAACAAAGTTGTTCTCCAATGATTGGTCTTCAACTTTGATGTGGTCACCTAACATGAATTCTCACTATTTTGAAAGCTACACAGCCTCAAAGTTGGGCCTACAACCCTGTTTTCAGACTTAGCATAGGAATCAAAATCAAGGTCCTTTTTGCAAATGAGTCCAAAACTTAGGGTTTAGCTTTCAAGTCCACATATTTGTGAACTAAATGACTTAAGATACTTATTTGGCTTGGTTTTTGCACTTTAGCCCAAAAGTGGACTAATTTTGCACATAAGCCCCTAGGGTTTGGTTTCAGGGTTTTCTAGGGTTCCAATTATGGTTTCTGGTATCCCAGGGGTATAAAAGTGATTCAAGTTTATTCTTGGGGTCATTTTATGACTTTTACCCTAAAGTCTTTAGGTTTTCTCATTTTAAGTGAAGTTTTACCCCTTTAACCTCTATTTAGGGTTAAGTTCCTAAACCAGGGTGCTATTTGCAAAAACACTTAAAACAATACAACTTGTTTGAAATTTTTGCCTAGTGAATGCATTCTAGGTGTATCAAACATATACAATGCCAATGTCATGATGTCATGCTCAAGTTTTAATTATAGTAACACCAGGGGTGTTACAACAAATTTAAGCCAAAAGGAATTTAACCTTCATATTGACATTCCTTTCCATAGAATATATTATTACCAATTGAAAGAATGCCACTTGGAAGGAACTACTATTGATCAACTACCAATTGAAGCAATTTGTTCCATACCTTTGCCTTGAGCATTCCTAATCTTTCTTTTAGGTGAAGATTAACCTTTAAAGCTTGTGATTTTACCAATTAAAAGAGCACAATCTCTACTTATGAATTTCCATGAAATATCTTAAAAGAGATTGTATTAGTAACACAAGCAATAGTTTCCTATTTAGCAACCTCTAGTATATGAATGACAAGAAGGTTACTAAAACAAGGAAACCTCATGATATGAACTAAATTACCCTTACAAGCATCATGCATAACATCAATTGTAAAAAAGATGAAAGTAGCATGATTATTTAATTAAGTTTACATGGCAAGTTTAATTCATAGCATGGTGAGTGATTAATGTAGAAGACTCAAAACCAATTTAAACAAGAATGAATACATCACATAGTATTGGTTCGATCTTCTTTGAATGTTGAATGGCACACTCCATTTAGGAAACACATTCTCATGTTGTCAGACTACATAAACACTTGGATAGAAACATTAGTCTCACAACTCTAGTCATATAGAGAATTCCCTTTTGGTAAGTGCTTTAAGAATTTGAATTTCTTACTTAGCACTCTATTCATTTAAGAACATGGGATAATACTCTTTATGTCTAGGTCATGGCAATAATACGATAATAAATTGGAAATATGCCACAAGATACATACAATCAATTTAAATCATGTAGATTGTCACAATATAAAAATATGAACTTGCAATCTACCATATAATTAGATCCTTTCCAAAGCAAGGTAAAATCTTTTGAGTTCATTCTTAAGTGCTTCATTTTTCCTATGTGGCTACAAAAGACACAAAGGAATATACCAATTAAAAGCAATGTGCACTTAAGATTTAATTATTACCATCCTTTGGATATCCTATAGTTGTAAGCCTTTTGCTTGATTCCCACAAAAATTAATCCTTATTCCCTACAACAAAAGTTCTTACTAGAGATGAATATGAAGTTAGTGATATAACAACTCAATTCATCTTTGGGCCAATCTTAAAAGAATAGTCAATGTAAGATTGATAGCTTGAGATAAGAATTGAGTTAAACCGCTCAAGCACCCCAAAGCTTCATATCATCTTTGGGTACCTGCAAATAGTTTCAAACACATTTTGGTACCCATCTCATGATGGGTCCATCAAGGTTAGGCAATAAGGACTTAGGCACCCAAATAGCCTTAGTCCTAGAATGTGGTGAACTCATCACCTTTCTAGCACAAGAGTCAAATTTGGGTCTCCTAAGCATATTTTAATGTATTGACAAGTTAGGTTTAGGAGTTTTACCCTTTGGACAAACCTTGAATAGATGACCTTTTTCACGGCAATTGTAGCAAATGCGATGCTTGTCCTTGCAATGCATTTGCCTTTTGCTTTCATCCTTTTTGATGGTCATCTTTCTTGATCGTGCAAGGTCTTGATTCTTCATGTGGGGGCATGAATCAATTTCATGGCCCTTCTCCTTGCATCCATAGCACCTCCTATCGCTTCTCTTTGATCTTTCTTTGTTCAAGCACATAGGTACATTGTTAGAGCAAATCATATGAGCATTAATTTTCTCACCATGGATTTTGCTCATGCCCTTCTTGGAAAGCTTGGTATTCTTTTGAAGGGGTTTTGTGCATGCTACGGTTGTCCCCTTCTCAAGCTTTTTCACCATATTATCACAGTTATCTTGAGAAGGTTGAGCATGACACTTTCCCTTCAAACGAGTTAAGCTCCTTCTTAGCATTCCAACTTCTTCATTGAGCTCTTTATTTTCTTGTGTGATAGAAATATCACTAATTCCTGAAATGTCTAGCTCAATGGAAGATTGGCTTTCTTGAGAGCAACATTTGTTAGCACATGATAATATAGTTTCTACTTGAGTACATGTGCATATGTGAGGTTGGTATGATTTCAAATTAGTTAACACAACCTCATGAGCCATTTCTAACATGATATGTGAATCCATCAATTTATTATGAGAGCACACAAGCATATCATGTTTTTCTTGCAAAGCTAGATTTTCAATATTTAGCTTTTCTATTGTGTTCTTGAGCATAGCATTTTTACTTTCTAATTGAGCAATATATGATGAATGATTAACAGCTTTAATTTGCTCAATTGAAATGTCTTCATACCTTTGGACCAAATCATCATGAGAGCACTTTAGCTTCTCATGCTCTTTGGTCAACTTTTCTAAATCTTCAATTTTTCTGATGAGGAAATCTTCTTGCTTATGAAGCATTTCTTTTTGTTCTTCTGCTCTTTTCATGAGTTTGAGCAACCTCATCCGATTTTTCTTGCTTAGTTGAGCGAAGAATTGTTGGAGATCACCCTCATCTTCACTATCACTTTCATGCTCCTCCTTGTCCTCACTTTCGCTTTCACTGTCACTCCCATTAGCGACAAAGCACATATGAGAAGTGGATTTGAAAGACGAACCTTGTGAAGAGGTGGATTCGTCGTTTGGTCTCCATCGATCATTTTCTTCTTCTTCAATCTTGTTCTTTGCCTCATCTTCCTTCATTTTGAGGAACATCCTTTCGGCGATTCTCATGGCAAGATCTATTGCCCTAGGATCAACATCTGCAACAAAAGATGAAGTCGAGGCAACATCAACTTTTTCAAGCTTAGAAGCACTTTCGTTTCTTAGTCCCCCCGACATGATCTTTCCTCACGCGGTTAAGTGTTAGAACGAGGATTAGGCTCTGATACCAATTGAAAGTTGCCTAGAGGGGGGTGAATAGGCAAGTTAAAACTTTTTCAACAAAAACTAGAAGCAAACTGGGTAAAACTGAATTGATCTCGAAATTCACCCAGTTAACTTTGGAAATGAGATGTTCTAAATGATCCATAGGGTTCAAAGTAGTAGATCTGAGAAGGTCACTTCTCAAAATCCAAACACCAAAAAGATATAAACAAATCTTTCATGAAATGGTGAGAGAACGAAAACACAAATAAACATAATGAGCAAGAACACAAGAGACACAAGATTTATCCCGAGGTTCGGTCACACCACCAAGGTGCCCTACTTCCTCGTTGAGGCGCCCACAAAGAGCCAGGTCTCTTTCAACCCTAATCCTCCCTTTACCGACCACAAAGGTCAAGCCGGCCCACACAACAATCTTTGCTCAAACGAGCGGGTAATACAAACTTTCTTGTGGTCTTCCACAAGATTTGGAGACCCACAAGAGACACCTAGTCATCTAGGAGCTAGAAGCTCCAAGAGTAATGAATCCACAAAGAACTCGATGTAGTACCAAAGCTCGAATCAAGAAGAGCAAGAGAGATTTGGAGATGAAGCACAAAAACTGCAGCTCTCAAACTCACTCAAAGATTTCTCTCCAAAGATTTGAAATGGGAGAGGCAAGAGGTGTGTGAGAGAGAGTGGGAGGTGTTTCTCAGGTTAGGAATGGAGTCCAAGTCGTGCTCTGCTGTGGGGAGAGAGGTAGGAGTGAGTATATATAGGTGTGGCTCCAAAACTAGCCGTTTTTGACTTTTCTGCCCAAAAACCGATTTTCAAATTGGCTGACACAGCAGACTGGCAGAAAAAAGTGAACAGTGCAAAAATCGGTTGAACCTGTTTCCACCAGACAAAAACCGGTTGAGTGTCCGGTTGAGTGTCTGGCTGAACCAGTATTTTCCAGAGAGCAATTTTGGCCAAGATAGACTTAAAAAGGTTGTACTACATACTTTCACTAAGGGTTAACAAGGGTAAAATGGAAGTTTTAGAATAAGGATTTTGAGCTTTAGTACCAACACCAACCTTCTTTTTGAATCCCCCTTGATAGTACGACGATTCCTATACTCAAGTTAAATAAAATATAGTTAAGTAAACTCCTTGAGAAATTGGTGTCTCATGTGTGATTTCTCCATGGCGTTGCTTCATAAGGATCACAAACATCCTTGTCTGACCTTTTGAAGCAAACACAAAACAAACCCTGTGACTTGTACCATTTCACCATATATAAGTTCAAATCATGGCTTCAAGTCACCTTACTGATGCATCAACATGTTGTAACTCTTTATAGCTGATTAGTTCATCAACTTAGTGCAAGTACTCTCTTCTTCACCTTAGCCATGGTACCTTGGTCTACAAGCCGTCGCTTGGCCTTCATGTTCGCTTAGTTCCTCGAAGTCGTTTCCTTGCCATCTTCACCCTATCAAGCCATTCTTGAGTCACATCCTATTGAGCATCCATTGAGAGAATCATTTCTTCAATATTGTGAACCTTGCTTGAATGTCATCTAGATATAAATGCTAAGATCAATCAAGCTTTAGTTTGATTCTCATAGAAGCATATATGGACTAATAGTAATATGGTCAAGCCAATTCATGATTCCTCATATCTTATTCACTTTGGCTTGACCAATCCTCTTAATCACTTCAACCTCTATTCTGATCATATTTATGCATAGTGATTTCTCAGGTCTTGTCCATATATTCAAACCAATATAGAGACCATATTATATCCATTTGCATTGTCTCACTGGTTATTTAACCTTGTGTTGAACCTTTGTTCACTGATCATTATACACTATTCAAGTATGTTCATCATACTGAATTTCCTGTTCAACACTTAGCAAACTTGTTAGACCTTTAAATGTGTTGTTATCCAAATCACCAAAACTCACAAAAGGGATGAATGCACTTTCAGTAGCACTCCCACAATCAGTGCATAGATTGGATTCAGTGGAGTTTTCTCTCAACCAACCAAACAATTAATGGAACAACGAATTCCAGTCAAGGAATGACTGAATGAGAATATTTTACTGTATACCAAATGGGGAGGTTTTATTGTATGGATAGGTGAGTAGCATAAACTGCATGACTAAGTACTTTGAATGCACCAAATAACTCATCAACATACAACTATTAGAAACATGTAAAGATCATCTATATTTTCCAAAATATAATAACCAACACCACCTCATGAAGATGATACATTATTTGAAAGTGCAGTAAACATTACAAAAATGAAAATCATGAACATGTTCCCTGATGGTTTATGTATTTATAGTTCCACAGACACTTCTCTTTCAGTAATATACACATTATAATCCTTATTGACTGAACTAAGAAGATTTTGCCTATTTTAAGGATAAGTCAAGCTGTTGCAAAATTCTAATTGTAAATACCCTTGATTTTATAACTGCTTGTAACTTCAACTTTGCATGTTAGTTTGATTCTCTAATTAGCCAAACTCAAACACCTGATCTGACGCATTTGGAAACAACAAACTGACCACACGTGCAAAACAAAATTGGAGGACATGTACAAAAGTTTGTTTCCTAAACAGTAGAAAGGCTTGATATACCGAATATGGAATCTTTGTGTCATCTTCACCTGTTTGTTTATTTGCTCCTATTGGCACAGAAGATTCCACGCCAACGTCTTCAGTCAAAATTTGTTGTTCTTCACTTTTTATATGCCCAACATTTGCACAGATAGTTGTAAGTATGGAAAACAACTATAAATGATAAAATACTTGAAGCATTGCAAGTTCCTTTGGCAAATGAAAGTAAAAGATAGTACATCATTTATATGTCTATAGAACTGGGGGCTTGTAAATTCTAAACAGGCCTGGGACTCACATTACAGCTGTCAGATGTTAAGGTGCCAAGACAAGATAATGTGGAGCAGAGTGCTTGGGTAGAGATTATCCATCAACCCTGTTCAAGGCCACATACATGTGATGCTGAGGCTATGTGAATGCAAGAGATATTTAAAAAAATCATTGAGAGTAGACGCTTCCTTGAAATCTAGAGATGCGCCATAGGCTGCTGCCCCTTTTGCTAAGGCCACACCGAGCTTGCTGGTCAGAACTCCCACAACAGTCTCTGCCTCTGTGGTTGTGCTTGCTTGTTTGGGGCTCAGTAACACGAGTTTAAGGATGTACTTGGCCTCAAAACCCAGATGTCATGTGTCATTTAAATAGATCTTGTTTTCAGGTGAAGATTCTGAATTTCAGAACCAACATTGAATAAATTGTGAACTGAAGAACATTGATACCTGAATATGGTGACGTGAGAAAACAAGGATGCTCTGCAGGGCCTAGCTGAAGACACCTAAAACACTTGACAAAAGCAGAGTGGGGAACTGCACCGATGCTGCAAGACCCTAAGAACAATGATCAACAAGTCAACAACCATGAAGAGCTGTAGTTCTTGCAGCTCCATGTAAAGAAGGACGAACAAAAATATCTTCATAATATGGGTCCAGCGTTGATGCTACTATGATTAATTAGCATCTTGTCCTTTGGGTGCTGACTGTAACAAGCAACACTGCACTCTACTAGCAGTAGAGAAATAAGCAAGAAACAATAATGACAGGATTTCTTTAACAACAATAAGGTAGTATTAAACAACTGCAGGTGATGCACTATGCGAGGAGAAGCGCCATACTATGAATGATCAAATAGTTGCAAATTCAATGAGGCAAGAATGCAAGACGTCGACACATACCACTGTTTAGTTCACATCTAATGTATAATGAGAGTGTAAAATTTAACAGCTACTGGTTGTAGCTAAAAGAAGTGCATAAAACATTGCCTATTTGTGAAGACGTATAAATAGGACATATGAACACACTGTATAAGTTCCTACTTCAAACAAAATAATTTTTAACATGTTTCATTAGCAGTTTCAGGTCCGTGCAGCATCTACGCTTGCACTTGATAATTAACATTTTCCTCTGAGCGTGGTGTCGGTCCAAACTTCACCAGGCAGCCCAAGGTGTAGCATGTTCTTGTATTTTACAAACTTCAGAAGCTAACCATCAAAACACATGACTGTTTTCAATAAGTAATAGGTCAACAAGCGGGGTGGCCTCCTATAAAAAAATAATGTAATAGCATATTATCAATGAACATTAAACCTAACTGATTAAATGAAGCAACACCAATACCGCCCTTCTAGATCTACCGACGCATGGTTTCAATCTGGGCACGAACATAATCGGTCTTACTCACCTCATACCTCACGTTCATGAGGTTCTCGCGAGCACCTAGACGTCGTCGTCGACCTAGTGGACCTCCACGTGTGCGGCGATGGCCCACGCTTCGACCTCTATGTGGGCCGCCTGGTCGGCCAGGGCTCGCACCTCGTCCTCCTGCTCGGCGCGTGCCACGGTGGCAACAATGCAGACCATCCAGATTCCAGAGCTCGTGTTGCGCCGCAATAAGTTGTTGAGTTGGAGACAGGGCCTGGATCTTGGCGCTGCTGTGGCCTGGCTGGGCCTGGTGGTGCTTGAGGAGAGGGCTCGGGGGAGACTTGCAGGACAACATCATGAGATTGAGGAGGTCGCCGAGGTTTACAGGAAAGGTGATGGGTGGATGGCGGGTGAGGTGGTGGAGCGTGGCGGGGTCGTCGGAGGTGCCCGGGTCGCCCATCACCATGTGGAAGGCCGAGAGCAGGAACGCCAGCGGCGAGCGAGAGCCACGAGGGGAAGAGGGATGTGCCGGCGTGGGAGGGAGAAAGGGACCGGAAGGAGAGGAGGTAGGTACGACATTGGAGAGTGTTCGGTACTTCGGTCGGAGACAGACCCGTCTACCTGTGCTTAGAGCTGAAGTTTAGGAAAATTTCGGGTCCGGACGATCGCCAGGCGTCGCGCGACGGATGGCGGGGAGGCCGCCGAATGCGGCGGGCGCAGCAAAACGGGTGAGGTTTTAATATCTCCGATGCTACTCCATTACAAGGATCCTCTCTTTGAAGTTTTGTACTACACTCCATTACAAGGATCCTCTCTTTGAAGTTTTGTACTACACACTGGAGAGTGGAGCCCAACGTCACTATTGGGGACTTGTTCTCAAGTGCTATGAATTAAAAACAAGGCAACACAAAATGTTAAATGTTAAAGCCCTCCGTCCTTCGAAGCATTATCTCCCTCAGGATATAATGATCTTTAGACGAAGGTTATGAAGGATATACCTTCATCATCATGACACATTCGTATAAAAGACAAAACATACGAAACATGAGAAACAACATAAATAATTATATGATATCGTAATATGTATTTATATATATATATATATTTCTTATTACATAATCATGAATAAATATGAATATAATTGAATCACATTTATACCTTCGGCTTGACAGAGAGTGGTAATACAAGCGTGCCACGAAAGCAAATGCCAAGTCAGCGTGAACAGTACGGGAGTACTGTTCATCTATTTATAGGCACGAGACATAGCCCATGTAAAATTACACTCATGCCCTTTACATTTGCTAATTACTCTGTATTAATTCATCGAGGTCTAAATAGCCTTTTCCCTTTTAAGTCGGTTCTCCTTTTTGCTATCATGCCGAAGGTCCCCTGCACATAGCTTCGGCTTTGCGCCAACCTTCGCATTCTTTATACTTCTTCACATTGTGGTTCTGATCCAAGTCCGAAGGTACCTGTCCATGCATCGTACTCCAGAAACATTCTTAAATCATGTTTTTGAGGACCTTCGGAAGACGAAGGCCCCCAACAGTCACTGTCGGGGACCATAATTAGGGGTACCCTCAAGGCTCCTAATTCTCAGCTGGTAACCCCCATCAGCACAAAGCTGCAAAGGCCTGATGGGTGCGATTAAGTCAAGGATCAGTCCATTCAAGGGACTCAATCACGCCTCACCCGAGCTTAGCCTCGGACAGGGGCAGCCGACCCCGGAGGATTTCCATCTCGCCCGAAGCCCCCCTTCAGCGGCGAACATGTTTCCGGCTCGCCCGAGGCCCTGCCTTCGCCAAGAAGCAACCCTAACCAAATCGCCGCACCGACCGACCAAATCGCAGGAGCATTTAATGCAAAGGTGGCCTGACACCTTTATCCTGACGCACGCCCCCCAGCCAGTAGAGCTGAAGTGACCGTCGTCACTTTGCCGCTCCACTGACCGGCCTCACAGAAGGACAGCGCCGCCTGCGCCACCCCGACTGCGGTGCCACTTGACAGAGTGAGACTGATAGGCAGTCAGGCCCGGCCAAAGGCACCATAGGAAGCTCCGCTCCGCCCGACCCAGGGCTCGGACTCGGGCTAAGTCCCGGAAGACGGCGAACTCCGCCCGACCCAGGGCTCGGACTCGGGCTAAGTCCCAGAAGACAGCGAACTCCGCCCGACCCAGGGCTCGGACTCGGGCTAAGTCCCGGAAGACGGCGAACTCCGCCCGACCCAGGGCTCGGACTCGGGCTAAGTCCCGGAAGATGGCAAACTCCGCCCGACCCAGGGCTCGGACTCGGGCTAAGTCCCGGAAGACGACGAACTCCGCCCGACCCAGGGCTCGGACTCGGGCTAAGTCCTGGAAGACGGTGAACTCCGCCCGACCCAGGGCTCAGACTCAGGCCAAGTCCTAGAAGACGACGATCTCCGCCTCGCCCGACCCAGGGCTCGGACTTGGGCTCGGCCCCAGAAGACGACGATCTCCGCCTCGCCCGACCCAGGGCTCGGACTTGGGCTCGGCCCCAGAAGATGACGAACTCCGCTTCGCCCGACCCCAGGGCTCGGACTCCGCCCCGGCACCAGCCGGCGATCTCCGCCTCGCCCGAACCTGGGGCTCGGACCCAACCTCGGCCATGGAAGACGGACTCGACCTCGGCTTCGGAGGAGCTTCCACATCGCCCAACCTAGGGCGTAGACCAGCCACGTCAACAGGAGGCGCCATCATCACCCTACCCCGAGCTGACTCGGGCCGCAGGGAACAAGACTGGCGTCCCATCTGGCTCGCCCCGCCAGATAGGCAATGATGGCGCCCCACATACTCTGTGACGACGGCGGCTCTCAGCCCCCTTACGGAAGCAAGAGGACGTCAGCAAGGATTCAACCGCTCCGACAGCTGTCCCTCCGCTAGGCTCCATCGCTCCTCCGACGGCCACGACATCACACCAGCTGGGTGCCAAAATCTCTCCGGCTGCCACAACGGCATGTACTCAGGGCGCTAGCTCTCCTCCGCTAGACACGTAGCACTCTGCTACACCCCCCATTGTACACCTGGATCCTCTCCTTGCGCCTATAAAAGGGAGGACCAGGGCCCCTTTAGAGAAGGTTGGCCGCGCGGGGACGAGGACGAGACACGCGCTCGCTTGGAGCCGCTCGCTCCCTCTCCCGCGTGGACGCTTGTAACCCCCTACTGCAAGCGCACCCGACCTGGGCGCAGGACGAACACGAAGGCCGCGGGATTCCCACCTCTCTCACGCCGGTCTCCGGCCGCCTCGCTCTCCCCACTTTGCGCTCGCCCTCGCGCTCGACCCATCTGGGCTGGGGCACGCGGCGACATTCACTCGTCGGCTCAGGGACCCCCCGGTCTCGGAACGCCGACAGTTGGCGCGCCAGGTAGGGGCCTGCTGCGTGTTGACGAACAGCTTCCCGTCAAGCTCCAGATGGGCAGTCTCCAGCAACCTCTCCAACCCGGGACGGTGCTCCGTTTCGGGAGTCTTGAGTTCATGTCCCTCGACGGCAGCTACGACATGATACTCCTTCCACCGCCGTGCGACAACAACAGTGGCGGCCGACAACCCGCCCGCCGGCGGCGGAATTGGCGACTTCTTCCCCGCATGGTGGAAGAACAATCTTCGAGCTCACCCCGTCCTCTCCCCCGCCGGGGGAGGAGGAGGTGGGGGAACCAAGGCCAAGCAGGAGACAGCGCCTCGTCGGCTGTCGAGCGAGTCGACGGCCCCAGCGCCCCAACGGGGGGCGCACCGGGCGTCGACCTCGCGTTTGAGACAAAGGCGAGCGCCGTCTCCCCGCGACACGCCAATCCCGAGCAAGCGGACGACACCAGCACACTCGCGAAAAGCTTGCTGGACGTCACCCTCGTACCTGAGACGACGGCGCAGTCAGTCCCCGACGTGACCTTATCGCCGCCCGTCGACCAAAAGGTACCGATCGATTCCCATCCCACGTCTTTCGGATTCAGCCTCAACCCGTCTAGCGACTTCGCTTTGGCGGGCGCTCTCGTAGAGGCAAGTCCAGACCCTCTGGGGTTTCGTATGCGGTCACCTTGGGACCGGCTGACGGACGTCTCGACCTACGGGCCCTCTGGGTCCGAGGAAGACGACGAGCCCAACATCTGTCGGGATTTCTCTGGACTTGGCAACCCCGGTGCCATGTGGGACTTCGTGACCGCATGCGACTACTGCCTTTCCGACTGTTCCGACGGTAGCCGTAACCTCGGCGACGAGGACCGCGGCCCAAGTCGCGAATGCTTCCACGTCGATCTAGGGGGTCCCCCCGAAGGCAACCATCTCGGCATGCCGGAGGACGGTGACCTCCCTAGGCCGGTACCTCGCGTTGACATCCCACGGGAGCTAGTTGTGGTCCCCGCTCAGGCGGGGGGTCATGACCCACAGCTCGAGCAAATCTGCGGGGTGCAGGCCAGGCTCGACGAGGGAGCAGGAGCGCTTGAGCCAATCCGTCGGGACGTCGGGCAGGCATGGGCGGGCCAACCTCCGGCCGGAGAAACACGTCATCTACCCCAGGGCTTCCAGCACCGCATCACCGACGACGTCAGGGTCAGGCCACCACCCGCTTCCAGTGGGGTCGGCCAGAACCTGGCGGCAGCAGCAATGCTTCTTCGCGCGATGCCGGAGCCATCAACCACCGAGGGGCGGCGAATCCAGGGAGAGCTCAAGAATCTCCTAGAAGGCGCCGCGGTCCGACGGGCCGAGAGCTCCGCCTCCCGAAGGCAGGGGTACCCCTCGGAACCTCATGCTGCGACTTCCCGATTCATGCGGGAAGCCTCGGTCTACACCGGGCGCACGCGCAACACAGCGCCTGCGGCCCCGGGTCGCCTCGGCAACGAGCACCGTCACCGCGACCGACGGGCCCACCTCGACGAGAGGGTGCGCCGAGGCTACCACCCCAGGCGTGGGGGACACTACGACAGCGGGGAGGATCGGAGTCCCTCGCCCGAACCACCCGGTCCGCAAGCCTTCAGCCGAGCCATCCGACGGGCGCCGTTCCCGACCCGGTTCCGACCCCCGACTACTATCACAAAGTACTCGGGGGAGACGAGACCGGAACTGTGGCTCGCGGACTACCGTCTGGCCTGCCAACTGGGTGGAACGGGTGATGACGACCTCATCATCCGCAACCTCCCCCTGTTCCTCTCTGACTCCCCTCGTGCCTGGTTGGAGCACCTGCCTCCGGGGCAGATCTCCAACTGGGACGACCTAGTCCAAGCTTTCGCCGGCAATTTCCAGAGCACGTATGTGCGCCCCGGGAATTCCTAGGACCTCCAAAGCTGCCGACAGCAGCCGAGAGAGTCTCTCCGGGACTACATCCGGCGATTCTCGAAGCAGCACACCGAGCTGCCCAACATCACCGACTCGGATGTCATCGGCGCGTTCCTCGCTGGCACCACCTGCCGCGACCTGGTGAGCAAGCTAGGCCGCAAGACCCCCACCAGGGCGAGCGAGCTGATGGACATCACCACCAAGTTCGCCTCCGGCCAGGAGGCGGTTGAGGCTATCTTCCGAAAGGACAAGCAGCCCCAGGGCCGCCCATCGGAAGATACTCCTGAGGCGTCAACTCAGCGCGACGCCAAGAAGGGCAAGGAGAAGTCGTAAGCGAAACGCGACGCCGCCGACGCGGACCTTGTCGCCGCCGCCGAGTACAAGAACCCTCGGAAGCCCCCCGGAGGTGCCAACCTCTTCGACAAGATGCTCAAGGAGCCGTGCCCCTATCACCAGGAACCCGTCAGGCACACCCTTGAGGAGTGCGTCATGCTTCGGCGCCACTTCCACAGGGTCGGGCCACCCGCGGAGGGTGGCAAGGCCCGCGACGGCGACAAGAAGGAAGATCACCAGGCAGGAGAGTTCCCCGAGGTCCGCGACTGCTTCATGATCTATGGTGGGCAAGCGGCGAACGCCTCGGCTCGGCACCGCAAACAAGAGCGCCGGGAGGTCTGCTCGGTCAAGGTGGCAGCGCCAGTCTATCTAGACTGGTCCGACAAGCCCATCACCTTCGACCGAGACGATCACCCCGACCATGTGCCGAGCCCGGGGAAATACCCGCTCGTCGTCGACCCCGTCATCGGCGACGTCAGGCTCACCAAGGTCCTCATGGACGGAGGCAGCAGCCTCAACATCATCTACGCCGAGACCCTCGGGCTTCTGCATATCGATCTGTCCTCTGTCCGGGCAGGTGCTGCGCCCTTCCATGGGATCATTCCCGGGAAGCGCATCCAACCCCTCGGACAGCTCGACCTTCCCGTCTGCTTCGGAACACCCTCCAACTTCTGAAGGGAGACCCTGACGTTCGAGGTGGTCGGGTTCCGAGGAACCTACCACGCAGTACTGGGGAATCCATGCTACGCGAAGTTCATGGCCGTCCCCAACTACACCTACCTGAAGCTCAAGATGCTGGGCCCCAACGGGGTCATCACCGTCGGCCCTACATACAAACACGTGTTCGAATGCGACGTGGAGTGCGTGGAGTACGCCGAGGCCCTCACCGAGTCCGAGGCCCTCATCGCCGACCTGGAGAGCCTCTCTAAGGAGGTGCCAGACGTGAAGCGTCATGCTGGCAACTTTGAGCCAGCGGAGACGGTTAAGTCCGTCCCCCTCGACCCCAGCGGCGACACCTCCAAGCAGATCCGGATCGGCTCCGGGTTCGATCCCAAATAGGAAGCAGTGCTCGTCGACTTTCTCCGTGCGAACGCCGACGTGTTCGCGTGGAGTCCCTCAGACATGCCTGGCATACCGAGGGATGTCGTCGAGCACTCGCTGGACATCCGAGCCAGAGCCCGACCCGTCAAGCAGCCGCTGCGCCGATTCGACGAGGAGAAGCGCAGAGCCATAGGCGAGGAGATCCACAAGATAATGGCGGCAGGGTTCATCAAAGAGGTATTCCATCCCGAATGGCTTGCCAACCCTGTGCTTGTGAGAAAGAAAGGGGGGAAATGGCGGATGTGTGTAGACTACACTGGTCTCAACAAAGCATGTCCGAAGGTTCCCTACCCTCTGCCTCGCATCGACCAAATCGTGGATTCCACTGCTGGGTGCGAAACCCTGTCTTTCCTCGATGCCTACTCAGGGTATCATCAAATCAGGATGAAAGAGTCCGACCAACTCGCGACTTCTTTCATCACACCCTTCGGCATGTACTGCTATGTCACCATGCCGTTCGGCTTGAGGAATGCGTGCGCGACGTACCAGCGGTGCATGAACCATGTGTTCGGCGAACACATTGGCCGCACGGTCGAGGCCTACGTCGATGACATCATAGTCAAGACGAGGAAAGCCTCCGACCTCCTTTTCGACCTTGAAGCGACATTCCGATGTCTCAAGGCGAAAGGCGTCAAGCTCAATCCCGAAAAGTGTGTTTTCGGAGTACCCTGAGGCATGCTCTTGGGGTTCATCGTCTCCGAGCGGGGCATCGAAGCCAACCCGGAGAAGATCGCAGCTATCACCAGCATGGGGCCCATCAAGGACTTGAAAGGCGTACAGAGGGTCATGGGATGCCTCGCGGCTCTGAGCCGCTTCATCTCACGCCTCGGCGAAAGAGGTCTACCTCTGTACCGCCTCTTAAGGAAGGCCGAGTGCTTCACTTGGACCCCTGAGGCCGAGGAAGCCCTCGGGAACCTGAAGGCGCTCCTCACAAAGGCGCCTATCTTGGTGCCCCCAGCTGCCGGAGAAGCCCTCCTGGTCTACGTCGCCGCGACCACTCAGGTGGTTAGCGCCGCGATTGTGGTTGAGAGGCAAGAAGAGGGGCATGCGTTGCCTGTTTAGAGGCCAGTCTACTTCGTCAGTGAGGTACTGTCCGAAACCAAGATCCGCTACCCACAAGTTCAGAAGCTGCTGTACGCGGTGATCCTGACGCGGTGGAAGCTGCGACACTACTTCGAGTCTCATCCGATAACTGTGGTGTCATCCTTCCCCCTGGGGGAGATCATCCAGTGCCGAGAGGCCTCGGGTAGGATTGCAAAGTGGGCGGTGGAAATCATGGGCGAGACGATCTCGTTCGCTCCTCGGAAGGCCATCAAGTCCCAGGTCTTGGTGGACTTCGTAGCTGAATGGGTCGACACTCAGCTACCGACGGCTCCGATCCAACCGGAGCTCTGGACCATGTTCTTCGACGGGTCGCTGATGAAGACAGGAGCCGGTGCAGGCCTACTCTTTGTCTCGCCCCTCGGGAAGCACCTACGCTACGTGCTACGCCTCCATTTCCCGGCATCCAACAATGTGGCTGAGTACGAAGCTCTAGTCAATGGGTTGCGGATCGCCATCGAGCTAGGGGTCCGACGCCTCGACGCTCGCGGTGACTCGCAGCTCGTCATCGACCAAGTCATGAAGAACTCCCACTGCCGCGACCCGAAGATGGAGGCCTACTGCGATGAAGTTCGGCGCCTGGAAGACAAGTTCTACGGGCTCGAGCTCAACCACATCGCTCGGCGCTACAACGAGACTGCGGACGAACTGGCTAAAATAGCCTCGGGGCAAACGACGGTTCCCCCGGACGTCTTCTCCCGGGATCTGCATCAACCCTCCGTCAAGATCGACGACACGCCCGAGCCCGAGGCACCCTCGGCCTAGCCCGAGGCACCCTCGGATCAGTCTGAGGCACCCTCGGATCATCCCGAGGCACCCTCGGCTCGGTCCGAGGCATCCTCGACTCAACCCGAGGTGCCCTCGGCCCCCGAGGGCGAGGTGCTGCACGTCGAGGGGGAGCAAAGCGGGGTCACGCCTGATCAGAACTGGCGAACCCCGTACCTGCAATATCTCCACCGAGGAGAACTACCCTCCAACCGAGCCGAAGCTCGGCGGGTGGCGCGGCGCGCCAAGTCGTTCGTCTTGCTGGGTGATGAGAAGGAGCTCTACCACCGCAGCCCCTCCGGCATCCTCCAGCGATGCATCTCCATCGCCGAAGGTCAGGAACTCCTGCGAGAGATACACTCGGGGGCTTGCGGCCATCACGCAGCGCCTCGAGCCCTTGTCGGGAATGCTTTTCGGCAAGGCTTCTACTGGCCAACGGCGGTGGCCGACGCCACTAGAATTGTCCGCACCTGCGAAGGGTGCCAGTTCTACGCAAGGCAGACCCACCTGCCCGCTCAGGCTCTGCAGACGATACCCATCACCTGGCCTTTTGCTGTGTGGGGTCTGGACCTCGTCGGCCCCTTGCAGAAGGCACCCGGGGGCTACACGCACCTGCTGGTCGCCATCGACAAATTCTCCAAGTGGATCGAGGTCCGACCCCTGAACAGCATCAGGTCCGAGCAGGCGGTGGCGTTCTTCACCAACATCATCCATCACTTCGGGGTCCCGAATTCCATCATCACCGACAACGGCACCCAGTTCACCGGCAGAAAGTTCCTAGACTTCTGCGAGGATCATCACATTCGGGTGGACTGGGCCGCCGTGGCTCACCCCATGTCAAATGGGCAAGTAGAGCGTGCCAACGCCATGATTCTACAAGGGCTCAAGCCTCGGATCTACAACGACCTCAACAAGTTCAGCAAGCGATGGATGAAGGAACTCCCCTCGGTGGTCTAGAGTCTGAGGACAACGCCAAGCCGAGCCACGGGCTTCACGCCGTTCTTCCTAGTCTACGGGGCCGAGGCCGTCTTGCCCACAGACCTGGAATATGGCTCTCCGAGGGCGAGGGCCTACACCGACAAAAGCAACCAAACTAGCCGAGAAGACTCGCTGGACCAGCTGGAGGAGGCTCGGGACAGGGCCTTACTACACTCGGCGCGGTACCAGCAGTCCCTACGACGCTACCACGCCCGAGGGGTCCGGTCCCGAGACCTCCAGGTGGGCGACCTAGTGCTTCGGCTGCGACAGGACGCCCGAGGGCGGCACAAGCTCACGCCCCCCTGGGAGGGGCCGTTCGTCATTGCCAAAGTTCTGAAGCCCGAAACGTACAAGCTGGCCAACAGTCAAGGCGAGATCTACGGCAACGCTTGGAACATCCAACAGCTACGTCGCTTCTACCCTTAAGATGTTTTCAAGTTGTTCATATATCTCGCGCCCAGCAAAAGTTTAGTCGTCAAGGAAGGGTCGGCCTCGCCTCGGCAAAGCCCGACCCTCCCTCGGGGGCTAAAAGGGGGGGGACCCCCTCTGCGTCGAAATTTTCCTCGAAAAAAGATCTTTTCTGCCAGAAGGTCTTTCAGGCTGTTTGACTACTTCGAAAGTGGATCTTGAAAACGACGGAGTACACATAAGCAGCCAAGGCTGACCGAGCCAAGGGACTCCTTGTGGCGGAACCACCCGAATTATTCCAGCTTAAGTGCCTTAGTCACGCCTCAGGGGCCGTAACACACTTAAATCAGAATAACCCGTCAGTCCCTCAGATCTAGTCTGATGAAGCCACTTAACCAGGATCAAATTCCACAATCTCACTCGAAGGTGAGTCACAGGAGAAATACAATAAAACAGGAAACCTCAAATTAAGTACTGAGTTATTACATAAATCGGAGTTTTGAGTAGCAAATAAGAGTTCACAAAATAAAGTGCAGCGGATGATCGATGTCGTCGGTATCGAGGGAATGGGCAAGGCCTAGCCCACTACTCCTCGTGCTCCTCTCCTGCCGGAGCAACATCCCACTCGACCGTCCAACCCGGTGGCAGGGTGGTAGGCCAAGTCACACCATCAACCATTTCCTGAATGGTACCTGCAAAAAAATGTGCCACAAGCAAGGCTGAGTATACTAATACTCAGCTAGACTTACCCGGTGTGAGGAATCTACTTCTCTACCTCTAGACTATGCAGCTGTTTGGCTGAGGGGATTGGTTTGCCAAAAGCACTAGCTGTTTCTAAAAGCAAAGTTTTAGCTTTCCAGGTTCTATCATCATTAACTTAGCTAGGTTGCTCCTTCTAAGCATACATGGTAACAATCAATTTATTCAATCAACAAGTTATCTTATGTAACCACATTTCACTTCTTACTCGATGCAGTACAAGGAATCAAGCAGTCTCATTAGCTGCGAGAAGCAGACGATTCGAATCGAGTTTTAACCTTGCAAGGTAAACCTAAACACACGGCATGTCAGGGCACTCCGACCCTGCACATGACAACCGTCCCCATCGATTTCCCGTTCGCGTCCAGGCCTCACCGCCTTGGCATACAATGCTCCACTGACCCCGGCTGCCGTCGTGCAGTGACCGCACTTGTACCCACCATAGCTAGCATGGGAGACCCAGTCTCAGGTCGCATGAGGGATAAAGTCCGCGCCCGGCTTCACTCAGGTACTAGGTTTACCGGTTACCATATTTCCCGGCATCTGCTTAGTACGTTCAAAAGCTTGACTCAGGTATCCGCACATTAATCCTTAATTCTTTTCCTGTCTCATGGACAAGACATCCTCCCTGGATCCAAGTCCATAGACCAACATATACCCCGTTATTAAGATGAATACAATCAATTCCTGACCTCGCGCGAGTGCTAGAAAAATCACTCGACTTCTACCGAGATCCTGATTAGCAAAGCAGCTACTCGACCTAGCATACTAGTATTCATCTCAAAAAGGAATCCTAAGTTCATGCAACTAGAGGTTTCAAACAACTCCTACACTTAAGTGCACATTTCAACCCTACAAACATTAAGTGTAGTAAAATAGCATATATAAACGGTTATGCATAAAACCGAGGCTTGCCTTCAATTGCTGGGGCTGCAGGGAGATCCTCACTAGCAGCCTCTGAAGCCTGCTCCTGGTCTTCCTCTTGGACAGGTCCTTGCTCGGGGATGAGCACGTACTCTCCGTCGGCAAGATTACAATCTAATGAATGCAATGCGTAAGATATATGCATGATATGATATGTGCTTCTAGAAATTACAACTTAAAGGTGTATGATCTACTTGAGTAAAACAAGTTAACCTTACTGGAGTAAGACCCTTTGGTGGTATACTTGGTAAATTAGTTTAACTTAGCTAAGGTAAGTAGTGGATTCAATTTTTGGGGTTCCACTGAATTCCTTTTAAGTCTTAGGGAGAATTGATAAGTTCTCAAGTTAGACTTATTGGGGTGAAGTTTATTTCTTCTTCCCTTTTCTTTTATTCTTTTTAATGTTTTGGAGTGGGTTTGAACTACAAGTTGCTTTTATAAAATTCTAAAAATTCTGCAAAAATTGCAGTGGATTGGTACTGGTGTATGTTTCTCTGTCTCAAAATTTGGGGTTCAGGAAGTGAATAGTTTTCTCTGGACAAAATTATCAAATCCTAGGGCAGAAGGGGTGCTTTGAACTATAGCTGTTATCTAACAGTGGGTAATTCTCTAAAACTTATTTTTGCTGGCGTTTAGGTGTTATAACATGACTTGAGACAAATTTCTAGTCATTAATACCTTTTAATTATTTTTCTATGGTTTTCTCAAGATTCTAGCCAAATAGGTGCTTTCTACTACCACTATATTTGAAAAATATCAAACAACAGAGTTCTTATTTTTCTTAGTTATTGTTTTGTGCAAGAGCAATCATTCTGAAGTTTGGCATCATTTTGCTTAAGGAAAGGGGTGGTATGCATTATTTGAATTAAGTGGCCTTTCTCATAAATCTTTAGCAATAGGTAGGAATTTGCTTCTTTTTCAGAGGTTTGCATTTTTCTCTGGTAGTTCATCTCATTATGGACTTAGCTAATTTTTGGTTGCCCATTATTACATCATTAGGGGTTGTTTTATGATTTATTTGCAAAATGCTTCATTATCATTTTGTATTTATTCTCCTTACTTAAAAAGTTAAACTGAGGTGGCCTTTATTTTTGTAGTGGGGCTCTGGTGGTTATAGGTCCACTGGATTTTTATCAATCATTTTGGTTATAGTTTTGCAACTCTAATAATTGATTTTCAGTCCATATAAGGCTAAATAAATTATTTTAATTTAACACTGGTCCAAATTAATGGTCTCTGTATTTTTCCTAGGTTCTCTGTTACATAAGTAAACTAGGAAAAATAATCTTAATCATTGTTCTTTAATTTCTAATGCCTTTCTGATTTTCTTTAAGTTTTGGACAATTTAGCTTTAAATGAATAACTACATCATAGTTTCTAATGTTGGGGTTCCTACCATTTTTAAATAGTGTCTAAATGAGGTTTAAACATCTACAAATTTTCTTAAGTTCAGCACAGGAGAAAAACTAATTTTTCTTAATTAAACAAGGTTTGGGGGGTTTCTGTTTTTAATTTTAAACTTTAAAATTTAGAACAGAAAGCATGGGGTTTATCATTTTTAAATGATAGTTCATAATATTCAGGAGCTAGCAAAATTGGTTTGACAACTTTTTATGAAAAATTCATCAAGTTATGGATTTTCTAAGTTCTCTGGTCATTTTAAAAAGATTAACAGAAATGGTTTAATGGAAATCCACTTTGCACTGGGGTCCCTGGCGGGTTTTTAAGTTTTCCTCGCGAATCAGTCCTTAGGCTACTATTCACATGAGTCGCTGACGTTACAGAAAACCCCTCGGGTTCTAAGGATCTTAACCCGAGGTCCTTCGTCTACCTCAAACAGTAACCGCGGCGGAAGAAAGGGCGGAGGGGCTTACCGGCGACGAGATTGCTCCGGTGAAGTGGTCGAGGACGTTGGGGAGGTCTCGGGGATCACAACGAGGTGCGGGTCGCCGTCGGGGATGGCCGGAGTTGGTCGGTCCACGCGCGCAGGCGGGGATGCTCGTCGGCGGCGAGGAGTCCGGCCTGATCACGGCGAGATAGGTCAATTGGATGGGTCTGGGAGGTTCACGGGATGCCAGAGAAGATATGGGTGCAAGGAATTGGTCGGAGACTTACTAGATAGCTCGGTCCACGCGCGGCGGCGGAAGACCGAAGTCCGGTGAGGTCGATCTCGGGCCTCCGGTGAAGTCCGGCCAGGTCCGAGGGCTTGGCAAGCTTCACGGGCTACTGGCGGAGCTAGCCGAAGCACTGGCTTGCCCAGAGAATGGCTAGGGTGGGCTGGCCACGATCGCCGAAGCTCTGGCGGCAATGGCGGGCGGAATTGAGCTCGCCGGAGCTGAGGGAAAGTGGCTGGCCGGTGAGGGTGAGTGCGGGGCGAAGTGAGGTGCGCCTGGGAAGGCTTTATAGGCACGGCGCGGTGCACGGGCGGTCGTGGACCGGCGAGTGCGCGCGGGCGTGCACTGGGAGGCGCGGTGCGCGAACGGGTGTGAACCGGGGGTGTCAGCCACGGTCGAACACGTGTTCCCGTTGCCTCTGCCCCTGTTCAAGCGCCGATTGGGAGCAAATCTTCGCGAATTTGGGCAAGATCGCTGTGAAGGATTTGTTCACCTGACCAAGCTTTGTCTTTTGTGTATGGACGTCGCGCGGTTTTAGGCTAGGGACAGGGAGTTGTAGCGTCACCAAGGTGCCAGTGTCAGAATGTCTGGTCCCGAGGTCAAACTGCGCCAAAACCGTGTCAAATGAATTTGGTTTGAGTTCAAACTTTTCCAGGATGTGTTCAAGGGAATTTGGCACAACTTTGATATTTGGATCTCCTGGCTTTGAGTTTCGAAAAACAGAGAACGCAGATGATCCTTGAGAAGAGGTCTGAAATTCAGAAATTCAGAAATCTGAATTTCTCTAAGGGTTCATAGTTCAAGGGCTGATTTGGGGATTTACTTGAGTTATTTTGGGTAAGCTTTCTCAACCTTTCTGGTTGCTTATTAAATATACTTTAATTTTCATAATTGGCTCAAGTCATAATTTTAAATTTTTCATACCCTTTTCCTTATTTTCTTGAACTTTGCTCATGGGGCTTACTTAGGGTTTTTATTAGGGTTACACATTCTTGCCTTATTAAAGGTCTTAATTGTTTGATCATGATACTTTTAAGCATGTGCTTGGTGAATTTCTTCTTACTTTAGTTATTTTGATGCTCATGCTTACTTGGTTCACATAAAATGATGGTTCTTGGGTTGGCACTTTGAGAGAAACCCTAGGTGACACTGGGGTGTCACACTCCTACGCCTCCGGGATACGGATACCTCACTCATCACCTTCTGCGATAAGTAACTCACGTTCGGATAAGTGATCCCGCGGACCGAACAAGTCTTCACGTTCAGAAGCTCTTCTGCCGAAGCGATTTCTCGAGCCTTCTCGACTGCGTCGGGAACAGAGCCCCATGGACGGGTAAGAGTGCGCGTAAGCGGCAAGGCTGACCGAGCCGAGGGACTCCTACGCCTCCGGGATACGGATACCTCACTCGTCACCTTCCGCGAGAAGCAACTCTCGCTCGCACAAACATTTCTGTTACCAACAAAAGGGTCCAGATACTCGAAACAAGAGGAAAGGAGACGCGGCTTTACAACACGGCGAGGGTGTGTTTTGGCCTCAGCGGCCGCAGGAAACACACGCTACAAGACAATCCAATCCTGCAGGCTCGGATCTTGACGGCTGAAGGGAGCGGCAACACCCTCGGCATCGACGACACCTTCGGCGAGGTCCGACCTAGCCTCGGACGGCGACGCGGTCCGAAGATCTCCACTCTGAAGGACGACGTCATCGCCATGCCCGGGCCATCGCTACCAGGGTCTTCTCGGGAATCCGGCCCGAGCAGGCGGCTCGGCCGGTCACACCGGGGCCTCGGCCAGCTGTCCTCCAAGGACGTCAGCCCGACCCGAGGCCTCGGCTAGTCAATTCCGGCGTCGGTCCTGCTAACGGACGACCCGGCCAGGCTCCGGCCAACCAGGTTTTTCTTTTCGAGCCAACTCTGCCTCTGTTCATGTTGACGCTGCTACCCCTAGCCTCGGCTCGTCGAAAAGCGGCCGAGGGGTTCCTTTAATTAAGCTAGAGAAGCCTCGGACAATAGGGCTGACCGAGCCGAGGGACTCCTACGCCTCCGAGATACGGATACCTCACTCGTCACCTTTACACGGGGCGACTCACGCTTGGTGAAGCGGTTCAAACAACCAACAGGCGAGTCTTAGTGCTCGAAAATAAGGGAAAAACACGGCTCCGTGCCGAAAATACATACATGTTCAGGCCCCGACAGCCACAATGAACAAAAACACTGGCATCCAAGGTGCCATTACAAACGGAACTCCGGTTCCACCTCCGCAGGTACGAACAACCCCACTCAATGCGGGGGGGCCTACAGAGCAACAGAAGACCGACGGACGGCTCGCCGTCGCCCGCTCCAGCAGCAGCGACAACGACCCCCTCTACGGGTGGCCAAACTACAGCGGCGATGGCCTTAGGGCGAACGCTGCTGCAACCTTGCCCTCGCCCACGCCGACGCTCGAGGGGCGAGAACAAGTACAAAGAGCCGGAGGCCCGAAGCGCAGATGGTGGCGGTGATCCCGTCGGTGACGGGGACTTCTCGAGCCGCCTCCGCCTCGGCACCGGCGACAGGGGCCGTCAGGACGCCGGCAGATCCCCACTCAGATCCTCCCGGACGGGCAGGGCACCGACCTCCCCGCGGAGGCACCGCATCGGTGCAAAGGCAGGACCACCCCAGAACACGAACGCTGCCCTAGCAGCGCGCGACATCTTGGGCGGTCCTCCCGTGCACACGGCGCGGCAGTCGCCTTCCGGCAGGAAGTGGCACCGGGGGCCAACCCGACGAGCCCGACGCGCTGGGGCTGACGACGCCTGCCGTCGACCGACCCCGCGTTGTCGAAGTCCGACCCGCCCGCAGGGCCAGCGAGCGCCCTCTCCCTCGAACGCCGCAGGAGAGGGTGACCCACAAACCCGCACGGGAGGTAGAGCTCCGGCTCAGCCCGGCCTCCGCCCCAGCAAGGATGATGAACGTCCTTGAAGCTGAGGGTGGGACCAAGATCGCAGCCCGGCTTGCTTCTCCCCACCCAGGGGCTGGTGGTCACCGTCTGGGGTGACCGCCGGCGGAGGGGTGCAGCCGGGCTGCATGATGAAAATCCTTGAAGCCGAACGATGGCTGAAAGGTGCCAACTCCCACGGAGTTGTGTTCCCCCAACGACGAGGCGGAAAGACGGCGGATCTCCCCCATCCGGGGGCTTGGAAGGTGGAAAGACACGATGCATAAGGGAGCGCGAAGACATGGTCTCCTTCCAAGGGGGTCACCCTCCTTTTAAAGGCGGATCTCCCTACTTGCGTCCCCAGCCATCACGGGCTGAGTCTTCTCCAACACACTCCAAGGTCCTCCCCTACGGCGCGGGGGCTGGGTCCCACACGTCATGCAAGCCGACTCAGAGCAGAAGAAGCCAAACCGCCGCGCGCGGTGCGTACAACCGCCCAGCGGTTACAAGCAACCCTCCACTTTTGCCCAGACCAGCGGGCGAAAGGGCGGGCAGCCGTGCAGGCGGCATGCAACCGCGCCAAGTGGGCGCACTTCTCCGACTCCCAACACGCCCGGCACGGAGGCCCAGGCCCACGCGTCATGCAACCGGTGCGCCGGTTGCTACGTGTGAGTAACTGCATCGCCACCTGCGCCACCACCGCGCCTCCTCGACTGCGGAACCAATACCGCGATTCGAGGCCACCCAGCGCACGGCCCAGCGGCTCCAGCCTGGCGCGACGCTCAATATGGCCGAAGACGGGCCGGCAGTAATGGCGGTGGTAGGCGAGCAGGTGCAGCGGTCACGTCGTCAGCCAAGCTTACGTCCCATCCGGGGGCAGCGAGAGAACCCTCTCTCACGGCGTGAAGGCAACGCGCCCGTGACCCGTTCCTCGAACGGCTCACGCACGCGCAACGGCTACCCTGCGAACCACTCGCCCTGTCGCATCAACTCCGTGGCGGGACACGCGGCGCCTCTGGCAGGAGAAGCGAGCGACGTTTCGCCTTCGCCGTAATGACCGCATCAAAAAAGGTACGCCGCATCGTTCGATTTCGTATCCTTTTCCGTTTTTCCTCTTTCTCTCTCTTGCAACAAGGACCGGGAAAGGGGGATACCCCGAAAAGGATCCTTCCCCGAGAAGGAACCAGGCTCCGAGCCCCCCTACTGATCAGAGGTTCGAAGGCTGGTGAAAGTCGCCTAGAGGGGGGTGAATAGGGCGAAACTGAAAATCACAAAAATAATCACAACTACAAGCCGGGTTAGCGTTAGAAATATAATAGAGTCCGCGAGAGAGGGTGCAAGACAAATCGCAAGCGAATAAAGAAGTGAGACACGCGGATTTGTTTTACCGAGGTTCGGTTCTCTCAAACCTACTCCCCGTTGAGGAGGCCACAAAGGCCGGGTCTCTTTCAACCCTTCCCTCTCTCAAACGGTTCCTCGGACCGAGTGAGCTTCTCTTTCTCAAATCACTTGGGAATCAAACTTCCCGCAAGGACCACCACACAATTGGTGTCTCTTGCCTCAATTACAAGTGAGTGTTTGATCACAAGAAAGAATGCCAAAGAAAAAGAAGCGATCCAAGCGCAAGAGCTCAAATGAACACAACCAAGCACTCTCTCTAGTCACTAGGGCTTTGTGTGGAGTTGGGAGAGGATTTGATCTCTTTTGGTGTGCTTTGCAATGAATGCTAGCTCTTGTATAGTGGTTGGAAGTTGGAAAACTTGGATACAATGAATGGTGGGGTGGTTGGGGTATTTATAGCCCCAACCACCAAACTTGACCGTTGGTGGAGGCTGTCTGTCGATGGCGCACCGGACAGTCCGGTGCACACCGGACATGTCCGGTGCCCCCGCCACGTCATCAATGCCGTTGGATTCTGACCGTTGGAGCTTCTGACTTCTGGGCCCGCCTGGATGTCCGGTGCACACCGGACATCAACTGTTCATTGTCCGGTGCGCCGGAATGGGCGCGCCTGACGTCTGCGCGCGCAGAGCGCGCATTAAATGCGCCGCAGGTAGCCGTTGGCGCCGAAATAGCCGTTGCTCCGTGGTTACACCGGACAGTCCGGTGTACACCGGACATGTCCGGTGAATTATAGCGGAGCGGCTGCTGCGCGAACCCGAGGCTGGCGAGTTGAGGAGGCCGCGCTTCCATGGAGCACCGGACACTGTCCGGTGTACACCGGACAGTCCGGTGAATTATAGCGAAGCGGCCTGAGAAATTCCCGAAGGTGACGAGTTCGAGTTGGAGTCCTCTGGTGGCACACCGGACACTGTCCGGTGTACACCGGACAGTCCAGTGCCTCCAGACTAGAGGGCCTTCGGTTGCCTCTTTGCTCCTTTGTTGAATCCAAAACTTGATCTTTTTATTTGATGAGTGTGAACCTTTTGCACCTGTATATCTTATACACTAGAGCAAACTAGTTAGTCCAACATTTGTGTTGGGCAATTCAACCACCAAAATTATTTAGGGACTAGGTGTAAGCCTAATTCCCTTTCAATCTCCCTCTTTTTGGTGATTGATGCCAACACAAACCAAAGCAAATATAGAAGTGCATAATTGAACTAGTTTGCATAATGTAAGTGCAAAGGTTGCTTGGAGTTGAGCCAATGTAAATGCTTACATGATGCGCATGGATTGTTTTCTTTGTTTTTGACATATTGGACCACATTTGCACCAAAAGTTTTGTTTTTGCAAACTCTTTTGTAAATTCTTTTCAAAGTCCTTTTGCAAGATAGTCAAAGGTAGATGAATAAGATTTTGCAAGGCATTTTCAAGTTTTTGAAATTTTCTTCCTTTGTTCAAAATGCTTTCCCTTTGACTAAACAAAACTCCCCCTCAATTAAAGTCTCCTCTTAGTGTTCAAGAGGGTTTTAAGATATCAATTTTGAAAAATACTACTTGCTCCCCCTTTAGAACACAAAGAGATATCAATTTGAAATTTTCTAATTGAAAACCATTAAATTTTAAAATTAGGGTGGTGGTGCGGTCCTTTTGCTTTGGGCCAATACTTTCTCCCCCTTTGGCATGAATCGCCAAAAACGGATACTTAGAGTGAAATATAAGCCCTTTTCCTCCTTTGGTCATAAAATAAATGAGTGAAGATTATACCAAAGTTGGATAGTGATGCGGAGCGACGGCGAAGGATGAGTAGTAGAGTGGAGTGGAAGCCTTGTCTTCGCCGAAGACTCCAATTCCCTTTCAATGTACCTATGACTTGGTTTGGAATACACTTGAAAACACATTAGTCATAGCATATAAAAGAGACATGATCAAAGGTATTCTTATGAGCTATGTGTGCAAGTTTAGCAAAAGAAATTCCTAGAATCAAGAATATTAAGCTCATGCCTAAGTCTGGTAAAAGATTGTTCATCAAGTGGCTTGGTAAAGATATCGGCTAATTGATCTTTAGTGTTAATGTATGAAATCTCGATATCCCCCTTTTGTTGGTGATCCCGAAGAAAATGATACCGAATGGCTATGTGTTTAGTGCGGCTATGCTCAACGGGATTATCCGCCATGCGGATTGCACTCTCATTATCACATAGAAGAGGGACTTTGGTTAATTTGTAACCATAGTCCCGCAGGGTTTGCCTCATCCAAAGCAATTGCGCGCAACAATGGCCTGCGGCAATATACTCGGCTTCGGCGGTAGAAAGAGCGACCGAATTTTGCTTCTTTGAAGCCCATGACACCAAGGATCTTCCCAAGAACTGGCAAGTCCCCGATGTGCTCTTCCTATTAATCTTACACCCCGCCCAATCGGCATCCGAATAACCAATCAAATCAAAAGTGGATCCCCGAGGGTACCAAAGCCCAAACTTAGGAGTATAAGCTAAATATCTCAAGATTCGTTTTACGGCCGTAAGGTGTGATTCCTTAGGGTCGGCTTGGAATCTTGCACACATGCATACGGAAAGCATAATGTCCGGTCGAGATGCACATAAATAAAGCAATGAACCAATCATCGACCGGTATACCTTTTGATCCACGGACTTACCTCCCGTGTCGAGGTCGAGATGCCCATTTGTTCCCATGGGAATCTTGATGGGCTTGGCATCCTTCATTCCAAACTTGCTTAGAATGTCTTGAGTATACTTCGTTTGGCTAATGAAAGTGCCCTCTTGGAGTTGCTTGACTTGAAATCCTAAGAAATATTTCAACTCCCCCATCATAGACATCTCGAATTTCTGTGTCATGATCCTACTAAATTCCTCACATGTAGATTTGTTAGTAGACCCAAATATAATATCATCAACATAAATTTGGCATACAAACAAATCATTATCAAGTGTTTTGGTGAACAAAGTAGGATCGGCTTTGCCGACTTTGAAGCCATTTGCAATAAGGAAATCTCTAAGGCATTCATACCATGCTCTTGGGGCTTGCTTGAGCCCATAAAGCGCCTTAGAGAGCCTATAAACATGGTTAGGGTACTCACTGTCTTCAAAGCCGGGAGGTTGCTCAACATAGACCTCCTCCTTGATTGGTCCATTGAGGAAGGCACTCTTCACGTCCATTTGATAAAGCTTGAAGCCATGGTAAGTAGCATAGGCCAATAATATGCGAATTGACTCAAGCCTAGCTACGGGTGCATAGGTTTCACCAAAATCCAAACCTTCGACTTGTGAATAACCCTTGGCCACGAGTCGAGCTTTGTTCCTTGTCACCACACCATGCTCGTCTTGCTTGTTGCGGAAGACCCACTTGGTTCCTACAACATTTTGGTTAGGACGTGGAACTAAGTGCCATACCTCGTTCCTTGTGAAATTGTTGAGCTCCTCTTGCATCGCCATCACCCAATCCGAATCTTGAAGTGCTTCCTCTACCCTGTGTGGCTCAATAGAGGAAACAAAAGAGTAATGTTCACAAAAATGTGCAACACGAGATCGAGTAGTTACCCCCTTATGAATGTCGCCGAGGATGGTGTCGACGGGGTGATCTCGTTGTATTGCTTGGTGGACTCTTGGGTGTGGCGGCCTTGGTTGTTCATCCTCCTTGTCTTCATCATTTGCATCTCCCCCTTGATCGTTGCCGTCATTTTGAGGTGGCTCATCTTCTTGATCTTCTTGTTCAATATCTTGAGCCTTATCCTCAACTTGAGTTGGTGGAGATGCTTGCATGGAGGAGGATGGTTGATCTTGTGCATGTGGAGGCTCTTCGGATTCCTTAGGACACACATCCCCAATGGACATGTTCCTTAGCGCTATGCATGGAGCCTGTTCTTCACCTATCTCATCAAGATCAACTTGCTCTACTTGAGAGCCGTTAGTCTCATCAAACACAACGTCACAAGAAACTTCAACAAGTCCTGAGGACTTGTTAAAGACTCTATATGCCCTTGTGTTTGAGTCATATCCTAGTAAAAAGCCTTCTACAGTTTTAGGAGCAAATTTAGATTTTCTACCTCTTTTGACAAGAATAAAACATTTGCTACCAAAAACTCTAAAATATGAAATATTGGGCTTTTTACCGGTTAGGAGTTCATAGGATGTCTTCTTGAGGATTCGGTGAAGATATAACCGGTTGATGGCATAGCAAGCGGTGTTGACCGCTTCGGCCCAAAACCGATCCGGTGTCTTGTACTCATCAAGCATGGTTCTTGCCATGTCCAATAGAGTTCGATTCTTCCTTTCCACTACACCATTTTGTTGTGGAGTGTAGGGAGAAGAGAACTCATGCTTGATGCCCTCCTCCTCAAGGAAACCTTCGATTTGAGAGTTCTTGAACTCCGTCCCATTGTCGCTTCTAATTTTCTTGATCCTTAAGCCGAACTCATTTTGAGCCCGTCTCAAGAATCCCTTTAAGGTCTCTTGGGTATGAGATTTGTCCTGCAAAAAGAACACCCAAGTGAAGCGAGAATAATCATCCACAATAACTAGACAGTACTTACTCCCGCCGATGCTTATGTAAGCGATCGGGCCGAATAGGTCCATGTGTAGGAGCTCCAGTGGCCTGTCACTAGTCATGATGTTCTTGTGTGGATGATGAGTGCCAACTTGCTTCCCAGCTTGGCATGCGCTACAAATCCTGTCTTTCTCAAAATGAACATTGGTTAGTCCTAAGATGTGTTCTCCCTTTAGAAGCTTGTGAAGATTCTTCATTCCAACATGGGCTAGTCGGCGGTGCCAGAGCCAACCCAAGTTAGTCTTAGCAACCAAGCAAGTGTCGAGTTCAGCTCTATCAAAATCTACCAAGTATAGCTGACCCTCTAACACTCCCTTAAATGCTATTGAATCATCACTTCTTCTAAAGACAGTTACACCTATATCAGTGAATAGACAGTTGTAGCCCATTTGACATAATTGGGATACGGAAAGCAAATTGTAATCTAGAGAATCTACAAGAAAAACATTGGAAATAGTATGGTCAGGTGATATAGCAATTTTACCCAATCCTTTGACCAAACCTTGATTTCCATCCCCGAATGTGATAGCTCGTTGGGGATCTTGGTTTTTTCTCATATGAGGAGAACATCTTTTTCTCCCCTGTCATGTGGTTTGTGCACCCGCTGTCGAGTATCCAACTTGAGCCCCCGGATGCATAAACCTACAAAACAATTTTAGTTCTTGACTTTAGGTACCCAAACGGTTTTGGGTCCTTTGGCATTAGAAACAAGAACTTTGGGTACCCAAACACAAGTCTTGGAGCCCTTGTGTTTGCCCCCAACAATCTTGGCAACTACCTTGCCGGATTTGCTAGTAAGCACATAAGAAGCATCAAAAGTCTTAAATGAAATAGCATGATCATTTGATGCATTAGGAGTTTTCTTTCTAGGCAACTTGGCATGGGTTGGTTGCCTAGAGCTAGATGTCTCACCCTTATACATAAAAGCATGGTTAGGGCCAGAGTGAGACTTCCTAGAATGAGTTCTCCTAATTTTGCTCTCAGGATAGCCGGCAGGGTACAAAATGTAACCTTCGTTATCCTGAGGCATGGGAGCCTTGCCCTTAACAAAGTTAGATAAATTCTTTGGAGGGGCATTAATTTTGACATTGTCTCCCCTTTGGAAGCCAATGCCATCCTTGATGCCAGGGCGTCTCCCATTATAGAGCATACTTCTAGCAAATTTAAACTTTTCATTTTCCAAGTTATGCTCGGCAATTTTTGCATCTAATAATGCTATATGATCATTTTGTTGTTTAATTAAAGCCATGTGATCATGAATAGCATTGACATCAACATCTCTACATCTAGTACAAATAGAAACATGCTCAACATTAGATGTAGAGGGTTTGCAAGATTTTAATTCAATAACCTTAGCATGTAATAAATCATTTTTAGTTCTAAGGTCGGAAATAGTGGCATTGCAAACATCTAATTCTTTAGCCTTAGCAATTAATTTCTCATTCTCATTTCTAAGGCTAGCAATAGAAACATTCAACTCATCAATCCTAGCAAGCAAATCAACATTATCATTTCTAGGATATGAAGTTGAATCAATACAAACATGAGAATCAACTTTAGCAATTAATTTAGCATTTTCATTTCTAAGGTTGGCAATAGTGTCATGGCATGTGCTTAGCTCACTGGATAATTTGTCACATTTTTCTACCTCTAGAGCATAAGCATTTTTAACCTTAACATGCTTCTTATTTTCCTTGATTAGGAAGTCCTCTTGGGAGTCCAAGAGATCATCCTTTTCATGGATGGCACTAATTAGCTCATTCAATTTTTCCTTTTGTTCCATGTTAAGGTTGGCAAAAAGGATGTGCAAATTATCTTCCTCACCACTAGCATTATCATCACTAGAAGATTCATATTTGGTGGAGGAGTTAGATTTAACCTTCTTCCTTTTGCCGTCCTTTGCCATGAGGCACTTGTGGCCGACGTTGGGGAAGAGGAGTCCCTTGGTGACGGCGATGTTGGCGGCGTCCTCGTCGGAGGAGGACTCGGTGGAGCTCTCGTCGGAGTCCCATTCCCGGCAAACATGGGCATCGCCGCCCTTCTTCTTGTAATACTTCTTCTTTTCTCTCCTCTTTCCCTTCTTGTCGTCGCCCCTGTCACTGTCACTAGACATAGGACATTTTGCAATAAAATGACCGGGCTTACCACATTTGTAGCAAACCTTCTTGGAACGGGATTTGTAGTCCTTCCCCTTCCGTTGCTTGAGGATTTGCCGAAAGCTTTTGATGATTAAGGCCATCTCCTCATTGTCGAGCTTGGAGGCGTCAATTGGTTGTCTACTTGGTGTAGACTCTTCCTTCTTCTCTTCCGTTGCCTTGAAGGCCACCGGTTGCGCCTCGGATGTGGAAGGTTCATCAAGCTCGTTGATCTTCTTTGAGCCTTTAATCATGCATTCAAAACTCACAAAATTCCCGATAACTTCCTCGGGGGTCATTAGTGGATATCTAGGATTACCACGAATTAATTGAACTTGAGTGGGGTTAAGGAAAATAAGAGCTCTTAAAATAACCTTAACCACCTCGTGGTCATCCCACTTTTTGCTCCCGAGGTTGTGCACTTGGTTCACCAAGGTCTTGAGTCGATTGTACATATCTTGTGGCTCCTCCCCTTGGCGAAGACGGAAGCGACCGAGCTCCCCCTCGATCGTTTCCCGCTTGGTGATCTTGGTGAGTTCATCACCCTCGTGCGCCGTCTTGAGTAGGTCCCAAATCTCCTTTGCGTTCTTCAACCCTTGCACTTTGTTGTATTCCTCCTTGCTTAGAGAGGCAAGGAGAATGGTTGCGGCTTGGGAGTTGAAGTGCTCGATTTGGGCTACTTCGTCCGTGTCATAATCCTCATCCCCTATTGATGGTACCTGTGCTCCAAACTCAACAACATTCCATATACTTTTGTGGAGTGAGGTTAGATGAAATTTCATTAAATCACTCCACCTAGCATAATCTTCGCCGTCAAAAGTTGGCGGTTTGCCTAATGGAACGGAAAGTAATGGAGTATATCTAGATGTACGAGGATAGTGTAAGGGGATCTTACTAAACTTCTTGCGCTCTTGGCGCTTAGAAGTTACGGACGGTGCATCGGAGTCGGAGGTGGATGTTGATGAAGTGTCGGTCTCGTAGTAGACCACCTTCCTCATCTTCTTGTGCTTGTCCCCACTCCGATGCGGCTTGTGAGAAGAGGATTTTTCCTTCTTCTCCTTGTGGTGAGAAGAGGAAGATCTTTTCTCCTTCCGCTTGGAGGAGTTCTTCTTCTTCTCCCTTCTCTTGGTGCGGGACTCTTCCGATGAAGTGCTCCCTTGGCTTGTAGTGGGCTTGTCGCCGGTCTCCATCTCCCTCTTGGTGTGATCTCCCGACATCACTTCGAGCGGTTAGGCTCTTAATGAAGCACCGGACTCTGATACCAATTGAAAGTCGCCTAGAGGGGGGGTGAATAGGGCGAAACTGAAAATCACAAAAATAATCACAACTACAAGCCGGGTTAGCGTTAGAAATATAATAGAGTCCGCGAGAGAGGGTGCAAGACAAATCGCAAGCGAATAAAGAAGTGAGACACGCGGATTTGTTTTACCGAGGTTCGGTTCTCTCAAACCTACTCCCCGTTGAGGAGGCCACAAAGGCCAGGTCTCTTTCAACCCTTCCCTCTCTCAAACGGTTCCTCGGACCGAGTGAGCTTCTCTTTCTCAAATCACTTGGGAATCAAACTTCCCGCAAGGACCACCACACAATTGGTGTCTCTTGCCTCAATTACAAGTGAGTGTTTGATCACAAGAAAGAATGCCAAAGAAAAAGAAGCGATCCAAGCGCAAGAGCTCAAATGAACACAACCAAGCACTCTCTCTAGTCACTAGGGCTTTGTGTGGAGTTGGGAGAGGATTTGATCTCTTTTGGTGTGCTTTGCAATGAATGCTAGCTCTTGTATAGTGGTTGGAAGTTGGAAAACTTGGATACAATGAATGGTGGGGTGGTTGGGGTATTTATAGCCCCAACCACCAAACTTGACCGTTGGTGGAGGCTGTCTGTCGATGGCGCACCGGACAGTCCGGTGCACACCGGACATGTCTGGTGCCCCCGCCACGTCATCAATGCCGTTGGATTCTGACCGTTGGAGCTTCTGACTTCTGGGCCCGCCTGGATGTCCGGTGCACACCGGACATCAACTGTTCATTGTCCGGTGCGCCGGAATGGGCGCGCCTGACGTCTGCGCGCGCAGAGCGCGCATTAAATGCGCCGCAGGTAGCCGTTGGCGCCGAAATAGCCGTTGCTCCGTGGTTACACCGGACAGTCCGGTGTACACCGGACATGTCCGGTGAATTATAGCGGAGCGGCTGCTGCGCGAACCCGAGGCTGGCGAGTTGAGGAGGCCGCGCTTCCATGGAGCACCGGACACTGTCCGGTGTACACCGGACAGTCCGGTGAATTATAGCGAAGCGGCCTGAGAAATTCCCGAAGGTGACGAGTTCGAGTTGGAGTCCTCTGGTGGCACACCGGACACTGTCCGGTGTACACCGGACAGTCCGGTGCCTCCAGACCAGAGGGCCTTCGGTTGCCTCTTTGCTCCTTTGTTGAATCCAAAACTTGATCTTTTTATTTGATGAGTGTGAACCTTTTGCACCTGTATATCTTATACACTAGAGCAAACTAGTTAGTCCAACATTTGTGTTGGGCAATTCAACAACCAAAATTATTTAGGGACTAGGTGTAAGCCTAATTCCCTTTCAGCTGGCCCCCCGGAAGGGTTCAACAGCCGCCTCAGATCGCGTGGGCCCTACACCCACTACTGGTCAGAGGTTCGAAGGCCGGCCCCTCGAAAGGGTTCCACGGCCGCCTCAGGCTACTCGAGCTCCGTGCCCATTACTGATCAGGGGTTCGAAGGCTGGCCCCCGAAGGGTTCACAGCCGCCTCAGACGCCGAGCGAGGGATGACCATGGGTACGTTCGATACATAACCGAGGCTCGGGCTGCGCTCCCGAGGTACCCTAGGACATTTCCGAGACCAGCGGGAACGATCTTGTAACAGAATCCCATCAGAGGGAGGCATCGAGCCCTCGGACCCCATCACCAGGGGACCGGGTCTGGCAGATCACCCGCAGGTACTTTTGGGCGTGCCTCTGGGCCCCTAGCCGACCCCTAACGAACGGGGCACGGACGTCCACTCGGATTACCCGCTTGCAGCTCATCGGAGACACCATGTTCGGCGCCCATGAGGGCAACATGGCGCTTTCCCCCCCCTCCTCCTTGCGGAAAGGCGACACAGGGGCGTATGTAAAAAAGCCGAGTCTACCCCTGACCGCCCTCTCGCTCTGTGCAGAGGCTCGGGGGCTGCTCTCGCAAACCCGGCTCCGGCCGAACCGTTGACAGCGTCAACATACTAGCCCGAGAACTTGGGACCCGACCGTACACCTGGGCTACGGCCAGCTCGCATGAGGGAACGACCAGACCAGCCGAAGCACTACGTGAGGCAGTAAGACCTCGAAGGAGTGAAACCACTCCTCCGAGGCCTCGGGGGCTACACCCGGCGGGTGCGCTCGCGCGCACCCACCGGAACAAAAGCGCAACCGAGAAAGGCTGGCCCCCTTGCAAAAAAGTGCGACGAAAGCCTCCAAGCGAGTGCAAACACTCCCTTCGAGGCTCGGGGGCTACTGTCGGGGACCATAATTAGGGGTACCCTCAAGGCTCCTAATTCTCAGCTGGTAACCCCCATCAGCACAAAGCTGCAAACGCCTGATGGGTGCGATTAAGCCAGGGATCAGTCCATTCAAGGGACTCGATCACGCCTCACCCGAGCCTAGCCTCGGACAAGGGCAGCCGACCCCGGAGGATTTCCGTCTCGCCCGAAGCCCCCCTTCAGCGGCGAACATGTTTCCGGCTCGCCCGAGGCCCTGCCTTCGCCAAGAAGCAACCCTAACCAAATCGCCGCACCGACCGACCAAATCGCAGGAGCATTTAATGCAAAGGTGGCCTGACACCTTTATCCTGACGCACGCCCCCCAGCCGGCAGAGCCGAAGTGACCGCCGTCACTTCGCCGCTCCACTGACCGGCCTGACAGAAGGACAGCGCCGCCTGCGCCACCCCGACTGCGGTGCCATTTGATAGAGTGAGACTGACAGGCAGTCAGGCCCGGCCAAAGGCACCATAGGAAGCTCCGCTCCGCCCGACCCAGGGCTCGGACTCGGGCTAAGTCCCGGAAGACGGCGAACTCCGCCCGACCCAGGGCTCGGACTCGGGCTAAGTCCCGGAAGACGGCAAACTCCGCCCGACCCAGGGCTCGGACTCGGGCTAAGTCCCGGAAGACGGCGAACTCCGCCCGACCCAGGGCTCGGACTCGGGCTAAGTCCCGGAAGACGGCAAACTCCGCCCGACCCAGGGCTCAGACTCGGGCTAAGTCCCGGAAGACGGCGAACTCCGCCCGACCCAAGGCTCGGACTCGGGCTAAGTCCCGGAAGACGGCGAACTCCGCCCGACCTAGGGCTCGGACTCGGGCCAAGTCCCAGAAGACGACGATCTCCGCCTCGCCCGACCCAGGGCTCGGAATTGGGCTCGGCCCCAGAAGACGACGATCTCCGCCTCGCCCGACCCAGGGCTTGGACTTGGGCTCGGCCCCAGAAGACGACGAACTCCGCTTCGCCCGACCCCAGGGCTCGGACTCCGCCCCGGCACCAGCCGGCGATCTCCGCCTCGCCCGAACCTGGGGCTCGGACCCGACCTCGGCCACGGAAGATGGACTCGACCTCGGCTTCGGAGGAGCTTCCACATCGCCCAACCTAGGGCGTAGACCAGCCACGTCAACAGGAGACGCCATCATCACCCTACCCCGAGCTGACTCGGGCCGCAGGGAACAAGACCGACGTCCCATCTGGCTCGCCCCGCCAGATAGGCAATGATGGCACCCCGCATACTCTGTGACGACGGCGGCTCTCAGCCCCCTTACGGAAGCAAGAGGACGTCAGCAAGGATTCAACCGCTCCGACAGCTGTCCCTCCGCTAGGCTCCATCGCTCCTCCGACGGCCACGACATCACACCAGCTGGGTGCCAAAATCTCTCCGGCTGCCACAACGGCATGTACTCAGAGCGCTAGCTCTCCTCCGCTAGACACGTAGCACTTTGCTACACCCCCCATTGTACACCTGGATCCTCTCCTTGCGCCTATAAAAGGGAGGACCAGGGCCCCCTTAGAGAAGGTTGGCCGCGCCGGGACGAGGACGAGACACGCGCTCGCTTGGAGCCGCTCGCTCCCTCTCCCGCGTGGACGCTTGTAACCCCCTACTGCAAGCGCACCCGACCTGGGCGCGGGACGAACACGAAGGCCGCGGGATTCCCACCTCTCTCACTTCGGTCTCCGGCCGCCTCGCTCTCCCCCCTTCGCGCTCGCCCTCGCGCTCGACCCATCTGGGCTGGGGCACGCGGCGACATTCACTCGTCGGCTCAGGGACCCCCCGGTCTCGGAACGCCGACAGTCACCGTCAGTCTTTTTTAGCTGAGAGGTTAATTCATCGTTAGATTGGCCTCTTTTTTAAAGATTTTTTTAATCGTCAATGCATACATTACATCTAAAGCTTCTGTTAAATTGATCCACAGGAATGGCTCAATGAGAAGATGCAAAGATTTATAGGATATTTGGTTTGAGAAATAAGCTAGTCCATCATCTTCTCACTCCTCACTATTTTTGTTTGGTTTGTAGAATGTAATGAGTTGATCCATCACCACCTAATTCCTCATAGTTAGTTAGTTAGTATTAATATGAGGAATGGTGTCATCCTACCAAATTTGAGAAATAAACCCATGATACACCACCTCAATTTGGATGTAATGATTTCTTAAACCAAACACCCCATTAGTATCAAAGTTCACAAACTGCAGAAGACTAGAGAGTGACCTTAGTTTCGTTAGCTCGACACACTCGATAATTGTCGTCAAACACCACCAGCCTAGCACATGCCTACAGATGGTCATCGAGATGACGCCACCCTCCTCCGGCCGTCTCTCGGCCCTCATCCGCCGGTGCGCAGCGAGCGGCGCGCTCTCCCCAGGCGCGCAGCTCCACGCGCAGGCACTGGTCGGCGGGCGCCTTCCGGACACCACCCTGGACACAGACCTCGTCCTGCTCTACAGCCGCTGCGGGGCGCTCCACCGGGCCCGCGAGGTGTTCGACGGAATGCCCTCTCCGTCCATGCACGCGTACAACGTCCTCCTCGCGGCCTCCCCTCCCGAGGCGGCCGTGAAGCTCGTCTCCCGCCTCGTCGCCTCGGGCCTGCGCCCCGACAGGTACTCCGTCCCCGCCGTGCTCCGCGCGTGCGCCGAGTCGCGCGACGCGCTCCTCGGTTCCGTGCTCCACGGTTTCGCCGTCCGGCTCGGGTTGCTGGCCAATGTCGTGGTCTCCGGCGCGCTGCTGGACATGTACGCTAAGACCGGGACGCTGGGTGACGCGGGCAGAGTGTTCGACGAGATGCCGGAGAGAGACGCCGTCGCGTGGAACTGCATGGTTACTGGGTACGCGAGGGCTGGGAGATCAGAGGAAACCCTGGAACTCTTTCGGAAGGCGCAGATCGAGTCCGCGGGTATGGCGAGGGATCTGCGGGCCGTGCCGAGCGTGCTGAATGTCTGCGCAGACGAAGGGCAGCTGATGAAAGGGAGAGAGATCCATGGCAGGATGGTGCGGTGCCTTGCTTCTAGTTCAGATACCGTGGTGGGGAACGCGTTGATAGACATGTACGGTAAGTGTGGCCAGGTTGACGGAGCGCAGGCGGTGTTCGCGAGCATGGAGGAGAAGAACGTGGTGAGCTGGTCCACGCTGATATCTTGCTACGGCGTCCATGGCATGGGAAAGGAAGCGCTGAGGGTTTACGAGGAGATGGTGTCCGTTGGGGTGAAGCCAAACTGCGTCACGTTCGTCTCAATCCTGTCGAGTTGCAGCCACTCCGGGCTCGTGAGCGATGGCCGCAGGATCTTCGAGTCGATGCGCAAGGTTCACGCGGTAGAGCCCACCGCTGACCACTACGCATGCATGGTTGATCTCTTGGGGCGTGCCGGAGCCATAGAGGAAGCTGTTGGGTTGGTAAACGAGATGCCTATGGAGCCCGGTGCCAGTCTGTGGGGAGCGCTGCTCTCTGCCTGCGCGATGCACAACAACGTCGATGTCGGAGAGGTTGCGGCTTATAGGCTGTTCGAGTTGGAAGAAGACAATGCTAGCAACTATGTAACTCTGTGTGGCATATACGATGCGATTGGCCGGTCTGACAGTGTTGCGGGGTTAAGGTCGAGGATGAGAGAGCTCGGCATGGTGAAGACGCCTGGTTGCAGTTGGGTTCATGTGAAGGGAAGAGCCTACGCCTTCTACCAGGGGTGCGTGCCACGGTACTTGAGGAGACAGATGCTTCGCGTTTTAGGCCATCTACTCGAGGATATGGCTGGTTCAGGATATGAGAATGAACATCTGAGCATGTGCCATGAGATAGTTGGGTACTGAATCGGTGATGTTGCAGTTCCGGTGTTGCAGAGTTGTTTTAATCTGAGGATAGTAAAAGCAAGCATTCTGAAAGCCGTGATGGTTCTATGGTGTTTTGTCTCTATATTGCAGTTGCAGCAGTCCGAACATCTGGCTTTAATGCGACGCGAACAACCTGAGTTGATTGACACTGTGCTGCACGTGGACAGTTTTCTATGATGCGCAGCAAGGGATTTTATGTGTTGTTCTGCCCAGTTCTAGAGGACTTGGAATACGTCATGACCAGATCTGGAGTATTGTGCTGAAGCATAAAGTGTGATGGTTCATTGAAGGAAAGAAGTGTATTCTCTAACTCCACCGCAGCAACAGGAGATACAGCAGGTGTCTGAAACCAAGTGATTGTGAACATCTGTGATAGATAGGGAGGAAAGAGAAATGATGGACTTTGTCTAGATTGCAACATGCTGGGGTAAGCACTAACCAGAGTCCCGCGCGCTCCTATATTACAAAAATGGCTGGTTGCTGGTTCTTCACTAACCCCGTCATTTGCTTGGAACAGGTTGATGCTGCTTGTGGTCATCACGACCGGGAAGGTTTTTCAGTCACAGGAGAGACATGCATAGACGACCCAAGTGTAGAAATTTGTCACGTTGATCAGTACCAGTTCTGTTCGCTGTTGATGGTTCTTGTGCTTGTATTGTACCCTCTATCTATATGCAGGAAAGAGATGATAGACAAGGAAACCAATGGATTTGTTGTGCCCTTTTGTTGACCGAAATTAAATGCGTTTGGTTCTCGTGGCCGTTCGCCAGAAGCGCTGAACTGAACTGAAGCAAATGGTCAACCGGTGGATGCACATGCTTATCCACTTGCGATAGCTACATGCTCCCGACGTGGACTGCTGATCCAATGGCTCCGTGCCATGCAGAAACGCGGCCCATCAACATCGCCTTTGTTTTGTAATGTAGACGTAGTAATCTTTTAGGTCATTTTTAGTGGAAGTTTTATGCTGCATATATAATGGCCTACCGGCAAGCGACGAGGAGTAGAGGACGTGGTCGGAGGCACGCGCAAGAGGCTCCCGCAGATCTCAATCGAGTCGCGGTCCAGCTCGGCGCCTGCGACGGCGACTTGATGTTGTCCTCTTTCCCGTGGGTGGGAACGGGCGCAGCCGGCTGCTACGGCCAACCACTCGGTCCGTCCGTCTCGCCCTCCATCGCCGGTCGTCTCGCGCTTCCACCTGACCCTTGCCTTGCCCCAAGTCGTCGCCCGGCCCGCCGGGGCTTCCGCAAGACTTGGTTTCGTCACAAACGCCGTCGTGCGAGCTCAAAGACATATATATTTTATGTTTTCTTGATTTCAGTAGCGTGTTAAGAACACACTCACAATATCCTTGTTTTAGCCACTCCATTCGGCATCTGCAGTGATATTTAATACTCCCTCCGTTTCTTTTTATTTGCCGCTGGATAGTGCAATTTTTGCACTATCCAGCGACAAATAAAAAGAAACGGAGGGATTTGCACTATCCAGCGACAAATAAAAAGAAACGGAGGGAGTATATAGTCTTTTGAGGACTTGAGGTGTCTAAAGAAATCATTTGCAAAAAAACATGGCAACGTCTCTCCACGTCTCTTGTTCGTAAAGACTTCAATCTCATTGTACGAATTCGTCGTTATATCGATTCGATGCTTTACAGACACATTTATTTTTGTCTTTATAGACACTCTATTAATTGTATAATAGTGTGTCTTAATTGTCTCTTATAATTAGAAAACCGTTTTAGTGTCTCTCCGTTGCACATGCCCTAACAACCTTAAGAAAATATTTCACCAAACTTCTTTTAACCGGCACAGCTGGTCTCAACTAGCCCCCGGGGCCCTAAAATTCCAGTGAGACACGAGCGACGATCTTGACGGCCAAACAATGTGGTCCACAGGCGAGGCGTATATATATTATTGAATGTAAAGGCTTCCACCGTCACCAGAAGCAAATTAATATATTTTGACCTGCGAAGAAGGCCATGTAGCCTAGCTCGTCTTCTTTAGATTTTCATTGATGATGACTTCTGAACGGGAAAAAGATAAGGAGACTGTGCTCTACGGTCGATTCAAAATGGCTGAACGCTCCGAGTCCAGTCAAGCCAATGGAAATCAATTCATCAGATGACGAGTTGCCTAGAAAAATCGGAGTGGCATGGCCCCTAATGGCTTTCTCCCCATGTCACCGCCACTCTTTTTACGGGCAAAATATTTAGGTTTTTTAATACACTAGATCTAACAATTAGCCGCTAAAATTAACTATATATATCCAAACAGTCTAGCTAATAGTTAAAGTATAAATTATTTTTTAGCCAATTAGCTAAAACTTAGCTAGATATTTATTAGTTAGCTAATTCCACTAGTAAATTTTTAGTCAGCTAACTATTAGCTCTAATACATATAGTATAAAAATGATTAAGGTTTTTCACATGCTAACATCGTATTCATATCTTGTCCATTAGGTCTATAGTCTACTGTTTAGTGCAATCTCGCGTCCCCTCAGGTTATCTCTAGCAGTTTACCTATCCACATACTTAAATTCAAACTTTACTCTGCGAACAATACAGTCTACAGTGTAAAACTGTGTTTTGGGTGATCATATGGGTGAACTGCTAGACACAGTGTCACACTGTTTTATAAAGAACTCAATGTTTTTTACTTAAATACTCCATCCGTTCACAAATGTTTGTCATTATGGTATTCGTGTCGGTCAAAATTTCTTAAGTTTAACTAGATTTATAGAATATATTAGCAACATTTGCATCTTCGAATAACTTTACTATAAAAATAGATTTAAAGATCTACCTAGTGATACTAATTAATATTAATATTTTTATATAAACTATAAATATTAATATTTTCTTATATAAATGTGGTCAAAGTTAAAAATAGTTGACTTCTCAAAAAGTGAGAACGACTAACATTTGCGGACAGAGGGAGTAGGACACTACGTTCTCTGGTGTGATTTCACTCGGTCGTAGATAATAAATCTAATGTACAAGATTCGATATCGGCACGTTAAAACCCAAATCGTTTCTATGCTAGATATGTTGTCATTTTTTTATGCATTTGTTTTCTTCAAGGAACGAGGAGTGGGACGTCTCGCCGACCCAATTTGCAAATTAAGTATTGGTTATTACATGCGTATTACGAGGATCGTGACATTCGTTGTCTCTAGCGTGGGTGGGTTGGGTTGGATTCACTGGACCGGCCGGAGTGGAGACTGTTGGCGCGCCACGGTTTCCTTTTACACGTTGTGCTTGTGCGTCCCTGTCCTCCTGCTTTCATTCTTATCGCGCGGAAATTTCCTCCCTTCCACTCTGCCGGCAGGTCCCGCCGGTGCCGGTGGGACCCACGCAATAATTTAGACCCAATCAAACCACCCACACAACGCAACGTGGCGCGGCGCCCACAGAAAATCCGTCCGAGCCCCCGTTTAGTTCAGCTGGCAGCTGACTGGCTATAAACACCCGACCCAGCTCCGCAGCGCGGCACACGGCTTTTGGCAGCTACAAACCACCCAAAAGCCACCCCCAGAAACCGGCGGTCCTTGGGTGTTCCGGATCTGAGCCAGCAGCTGAGAAGAGGATGAGCGCCGTGGCCGCCATGGCGACGTCGTCGCTGAACCCCAACGCGCCGCTCTTCATCCCTGCGGCGTACCGGCAGGTGGAGGAATTCTCGCCCGAGTGGTATGAGCTCGTCAACACCACCGCCTGGTTCCGGGACCACTGGTTCCGCCAGCACCAGCACCACGAGGCCGCCTTCGCCGCCGCCGCCGACGCCGAACTCGACGTCGCCGCGCTCCTCCCCGACGACTCCGTCGACCTCCTCGACACCGACGACCTCTTCTACGCGCCTGACGTCCACCACCCCCACAACGCCAAGCCGGCGCTGCTGCCCGGGTACGACCTCGACATGCTCAGGGCGCTGAGCCTCAGCTCCCCCCGGGCCGCCGCCGCGCCGTCGCCGTCGCCGCGCGCCCAGCAGCAGAGGCACGCGGACAGGCCGGCGCACCACGCCAGGGGCGCCGCGCGCCGCGTCATCATCCACCAGCCTCGCTAGAAGCAGCCTGCTCATGGCGGGCCGCCACCATGGCTGTTGTGCCTAGTGTAACCTCAAGCAAGTCTAGTCTGTTTCTGTCTGTGTATACGACTAAAAAAACCATAGATGGGGGATTCGGACGAGGCGGCCAGTGTTCTCTCCTCGTAGCCAGCTTCTCCTGTTCTAGCTCAGTTCTTGTTCATCCAGCAGAGCACCCAAAAAAAAAACAGACAGGCGGAGTGATGTACTTACTATTCCTCCTCCTCCCATGTAGAGATGAAAGTGGTAATCCGAACTGTTAGAACAAATTTGATATTTTAAAATAGATACGTATAAAATTTAATGTTGATCTTTTTTTGTTATCAAACACATTAGTACAAATATGAATAAAATATTATATAAGTTGTTTTATGTATTATTTGCTCCCTACAACACAAAAAGTTGAAAAAATTACCGAATTTGTTTCCGAATCCATACCGAAGTTTATATCTATTATTTGAGAAAATGTAGGATGAATTTGAGGTTTACCTTTTATGAATCTTAACAAGATGGATGTTAAAAACAGGAATACAAATTTGTATTGTATATTCTATATCCTATTTATTCGCAATCAAAGAAAAAACTGATTACCGAATAAATACCGTTTCCGACCGTTTTCACCCCTACTCCCATGTCCATGTTGTTGAATATATATATGATGGCAAGCAGCCTGATCTTTTCAATTCTTCTTCCATTACTACCTCGCTTTGCTTCAGTTGTCCTATGATTCATATGGCACTGAGTTGTCAACAACTCCAGGATGCTACATGTGCCGAGCTACTCTCCAGATGACTTTCAGGATGTCTAGCTGTCAGCATCCACCGAAGAAGAATCGGTCCTTGAAACGAAGGCCGTAGGAAGCACTGATGGACCACTGATTTTTGCCACCAAACAACAGGTGTAACATAAAGCAACCTACGCCAGTTGCACTGTCTGTCAGCAGATATAACCGATGGTAGTTTAGCAACAGACTGCAACCAGACTAGCTCAGTTTGCTCCAGAACATTTGCGCTATACCAGATTTCCTACGTCGCAGCCACTTCATCCATTCCTCATTTGTCCTCTCATTTCAACAACCAGCTCCATTTAGAAGCCAAGTTTCCGTTGGCGCAGCGGCCGCACACCTTCCTTACAGACGTCAGGACGACTCCTTGACAGGGACATGACACCTTCAAAACGAATAATTGGAAGCTTTTTATAACATGCTGGTCATGCTTGCAAGGCACATACACCAGCTAACATTGCCCTGCACCTCTTGACACTCCCAGAGACAGGGCACATGGCTAAGCTAATGGCAATGTCTTCTCAACAACCAATTCCCAACCACGGCATGCCACATGCACACGACCCATTTCGGCAGCTGCCAGCGACAGGGCTGACCATGACTACTTCGCTGCTCATAGCAATGATGAACAGTTGAATTTTACAGAACCTCAAAATGGGCTGAAGACAAATCCCCCCTCTCGCCACATCATGGCCAAGCATATGATAATAAACACGGGCAGCACCAGGGTGCTTCACATAATACTCTGCTGCTGTTACTCGGTGACTACATTAATAGGACGATAGTTAGACGGTATATCTGGCTGTTTAAGCAACGGCGATACGAAAGAGCAACTAATCAACTACGTAGTGCTTTCAGACTTGTTTGTAGAAGAGAACATATGCTTGGTCATGCAAGACATCGTTCTCGCCAACAGGCACAACAGCGTCATCGTCAAAGCGAAGCCATTGCCCGTCGGCATGCTTTGCATGAGCAGTGTAGTGACCTCTGTAAGGGTCCCTCCCATGATGAGTGATGGTTGCAACAAGCTCATATTTTCTACCCTGTATACAGCAAAGACGAACGGTTAGATCGAGTGAATCAGTAGTACCAATCAATTGTAATGTCATCTCAATGTGTTAAAAAACATTTACAGATGCATGTCCAGCAAATTATCACCTCTTGTGATGGTGAGCTCAGCAGATCACGACTAAGAACCAGTTCAGATGTGAACCGGAGTGGCTTATAGATTTTAGTGCTCCCATGATTTCCATAACTGAACCTCTTCAAGTGCAGGATCATTATCTTTGAAAGGGTGTGTATCTTGAATGACTTTCTAGCTGTCACCAAACCAGCCTGCAAGATCAAGTTTGATACTACATCATAATTGTAACTGATTGCAATACATTACTGTGTCCGTTTAATGAAAGAATAACTGCACTATGACACTCAAAATAAATAAAATGTAGAAAAGTACAGCTCTGCCTAAATTTAACTTATATCAATTTCAAGATAAAAAAACATTAATAAATAAAAAACTAACATGCAGGTCATAAAACCCATCGAAGCACAGGCACAAATAATAAAAATCATAAAAAGCATTCTAGAAATGCATCTGAAGGTAAAACAAACAACAAGATGTGTATTCCACAGTTTTGTCTTTACAAGTAGCTCACTAGCAAAATGCATTGCATGACACCACTTGTATTATGTGATGATGAAATTAAATGTAAAAATATACTAAACAAAAAGGTGACAAGGTAGATACCTTTCCAGCAGTTGTTCTGTATCCTTCTAAAGATTCGGGGGTAGAGAACAGACGAAGTGCATCATTAAGTGTCTGAACAGCATCTGGGAATATATCAAGATGGAGCAGTAGGAAGGGTTGAACAGTAGCTGATGCTTTGTTACCTGACAGATATAGATTCATCAGTATGCAACAATGGAAAGACGTTCATCAGTATGCAACAATGGAAAGACGGATAGAAAACACCATAAGTGGGCCTACTCAAACATAAGTTTCACCCTATCCCTATGGTGAATAACTAATGCAATCATGATATCATATTCCATTGGAGAAATTAGAAGCATCTGGATAGTGATGTTTTATCTTAGCAGGGAAGCTGGATTAGGGCTGAGATGCATTTGTGCATTATTATCAGAAAAACTTCAATGGCAATGGCAATGACAATAACATAGAATTACCTTACATGACACAGAAAAGTTCTATAGATTATTTCTCATTAATCGACAAGATGTAGAATGCACTTGAAACATGAACTATTAAGTATTAACCCTCATACTGGGCTGGTTAGAGACGAAAAAAAGCAATGACAGAATCCACAGCATGAGGAAAATATGACAACAACCAGATCAATAGGAAATGTGTTCATGGAAACATGATGCAGGCATAACAAATCAAGAAACTGAAAAAGCACAACTTTCCAAGCTCTTTCAAAAAGATATAGCTAGATGGATATTCGGTTCTTTACAGAAAAACTGAGTCATCTCCCTCAGGACAAGATAAAATTACCTGCAGCTTTCACAACGCTCTGTAGCTGCCCTCCAAAAATAGCACTTAGCTCAGAGGGAACAAAACTATGTGTTCTAACTATTGCAGATTTGTTCTTTCTTCCAACTGTCTCCCAAGCATCATCAGCAGAAGAAACAACCATACCCTCCTTTGAATTCAAACCATTACCATTAAGCTTCAGCAGTTCATCATGCACTCTATCCATGGCAAAACTTAAAAACTCTTGAGCATCTTCCTGCCTGCAGAGCGCAAAAGTGCATATAGCATCACAAACTGAACCAAAAGCTTCATTGCAAGGTAGACAACAATTTGTGAAGGACATTAACAAACAAAATGTAAAAAAGATAATATGCTCAACATATTTACAGACAACTTTATCAGAATAAACTCAATATTCATGCCTATGGTGTATGGTCACCATGAAAATCCCATGGACCATTTAGGATGACAATTTGGCATTTGGGGGACTCTGAAATGATCGTGGAACCATGATTGTGATCAAAGCTGGCAACATAGATATGCAAGAATTGGATCAGCTAAAAACCTATAAATATGTAGTCGTCCAGGTATTGCGACTTGCTAGACTCAATGAGATGGTCCAGATTTTGCTACTTACTAGACTCAATGAGATGATGGTCCAGGTCTTGCTACTTGGAACTCAATGAGAAAAATCCTTAATTGCCTAATTGCTGCATTCGATTCGAAAGTCCACGACTTCGACTTGAGGAGTATTACTTGGGGGGGGGGGGGGGGGGGGGGGCATGCCGAAGAACAGAACCACAAGCACTTACCTTGGCCGAGCAGTTATTCCAGCCGGCACATCTGGTGTAAAGTTTCTGAGAACATCATCAAACATGGCAGGATTAAGTGGCTTTGCAGCAACAGTAATAGCCTTCTCATTTTTCTTGTTAACTGACTCGTCAAGCACATCGAATTGAGAGATCAACTCAACAAATGCACGCAGAGTTGGGTAGCCAAACTAAAATGAAAGAAATGGTCAGAAGAAAGGAAATCAAATAAGCGCCAAAATTGCATCAGACCAATTTGATTAGGTACAAGTACCTTAGGTATACTACGGTTCCTCAGGTCCTGTAAAAGGTGGACAAAAGGTGAGCATGAAAGCAATGCCTGTAAAGTTGCATTCAGAAAGCAGATATTTCCTGTGTTCCTCAAGCCTTGTGGAATCAAGGGCATGTTCTGTGAGGTTTTCTTATTTAGGTTTGTGACTGTCTCTTCTGCTGGAGCTGCAGCAATGGGCGTATCGACAATTGGGCTACCATTTTCAGTAATTTCCCTTTCCTTGTCTAACTTTCTGCTTTGAGTCGGTTCGGTGCCATTGTTATGCACCTCCAATGTCATTTGTGGTGTTGGAATGCTGATGCTTTTTACAGGCACAACTGGTGGGACAACAGCCTCTGTCTTCTTCACATTCTCAAATAAACCATTGTTGGCAGGAACATTAACAGGGGGGCATCCATTAGCCAGAATGGATCTGCCATTTGGAAGGCTTGATCCTGCAGCTTTCTTTTCATTACTGCATGTATTCTCCTTTGTGATGGCACTGGTCTCGCTGTTTGCTGATTTTGCAGGAAGAACAACACTTGAAGTAGATACCTTCTCTAAACTCAGCACTGAAAAGTTCAGGGTGCCAAACTGGATCTCCGTCCGTTCACATTCTTTGCTGACGCTTTTATTTGGACTTTTGAGAGGCTGACCCTGGAACAACTTAGTCTCGTCCTCAGTAAAGGACCCAAACAACAACATCTGCATCACAGACAGAGGCAACTAGATTAGAGAATCAGGTAACTTGGGCAACTTTTATTGTTAATATGTAACTTATGCCACAGAAAAGTCTACTGTGTATCAAAATAGTTGGACCGAGAACCCTTAGGAAAAGGAGCTCTATGCATTTAAGGAAACTTTAATACTATAAGTTTTGAAATGCAGCAGAACTACTGCTACACTCCCACCTTCACACATGCGATCCTCGGGAGCAAGAGTAGCATAATCACTTATCTATGATCATAATCCAAATTAACATCCAAACAGAGTCCATGGTTCCTTATGCGTTCAGTAAGGGGGGGTATGATTCATACACGCGCAGCAGCATTGAATCAACGTGCCAGGTACTACAAACCCCTAATCCAATCAACTCGCCCGCACCCCCAAACTTCAACCACCCTGGCTCACTTTAATGCGACACACCATGGGAGCAGGACAGTTAGTACCGACAGTTAACACACGCAATTAAGCCCAAACGACGCAAATGCAAGCACGCGAATAGTACCTTCTCGCCGCCGCTCATTTCGGCTGCCGTGGGGAGGCCAATCGCTGGGCTCCGGAAGCGGCCGCTCGGGAGACCTCTTGGGGGCTCTTCTGCGACCGGGGCCAGAGGAAGCCGAGGTCGCAGGTGGGAGACATCAAAGGCGGCGGGCGGCGCCGAGGGGGGTGGCCGTACGCGCGGCCGACCGCACGGGAGAGTTCAGTTCGGCGCCGGCGCTGCGCTATGGGGGTGGCCGGCGCCCGGAGGTGAGTCGGGGACGGCGAAGGCCTGGGGTGTAGGGTTTGGGAAGGGGAGGGGAGAAGCGAGGCGAGGTGGGGCTGGAACTGAAAGCCTGGGTCTTGGGAGGACAGAGAACGTGGGGAGTTGCTTGGGTTGCTGGTATATGTCGATGCGGGCGGCCTGGCGATACCGATACGTGGGCTTCGGCCTTGGGCTGTACGCCTGTACGTGAGATTTGGCATATCTATCAATGATCGACTGTTATTTCGTTCTGTTCAAGCAGACAAAAAATCGACAAGTATGTAGCAAATCCATTTATCAGCAGCTGTAGATAATTTTTTTCTCTATACATGAGCACCAAGAAGCTGCCCCGTGCTTTTGTTCGGCAAGTAATCTCTATGTCTATCATTTTAAAGCAACAGTTTTATACATCATACACCATATACAAAATCATACACCACATGCGAAACGTATAGTCTGTTCATTTTCCCTACTTCTCATCTACTAATACGCCGTTATACTATATATAGGCCGTTAAACCATATATGGACCGTGATAAACCATATAATTTCTATACGACACCAAACCACGTGTAGCATAACGCTCCTATATAATATCACCTTGTTAGCTAAAGAGGACGAACAATCAAGTGAGCTGTAAAAAAAGAGGGTCGGACTCGTTTTCAACATATACATTTTCGACCTTTTGGCTAAGATAAAGTGTAATATTTATTTTATCAATTTAATATCTGATATGTGAACCAAGTTTTGATATTAAATTTATTTTTTAAGGGTATCAAATGTAACCCGTCGTAACCTAGGAGTATTGGACTAGTATGGTTTGATGGACTCACATTAATGAACTTAATCATTAAACCATAAATGATCGATTTAATAATGGTGTTTGGTTACTCTGATTAAAGTTTAGTTGATGTCAAAATATCAAATGTGGATAATAAATATGGCAACAATTAATATGCACTTAGACCTTAGATGTAAACATGCAAGCGAGACCCTTGGTCCATTAGGTTATGATCCAACTATACATCACATTCAACACTTAAACCCTTACAACACCAGCTCGTGTAGATTTATAAAAAAATCCTAACAAACCACGAGTATATCTACAGTTAGATCATAATCTAACAGACCAGGAGGCTCACTTACACGCTTGCACCTAAAATGTGATTGGATATTAGTTGTTACCAATAATTATAGGTTTAATGATTGTCTCATCTTTTAGTCTCCATCGTAATTAGTTTATAACTAGACTATATTTAATATCTATAATTATTATTTAAATATTCGATATGACAAGGACTAAACTTTAGTTGGGTGCACCTCCAAAGTATTTAGTTTATTATAATAAATTATAGCATGGTTAGTATTTACTTAACATAATATAGGTCACATATATGCAACCTAGCTAGGTATGTGTCAGAGAGGAAATCTCCGGCCGGGTGGCGGAGTGCATCCGCCCTAAATCCTAAGATGAGGAGTGGTCTAAGCGTTTTGTTTGTTAGTTGGAAAATGGGAAGAACACAAGAACACACAAGGATTTAGAGTGGTTCGGACCGCCGAAGCGTAACACCCTACTTCACTGTGTGATGTATTGCTTGAGAGTTTGAGTTGTCTTGAATCACTTGGGTCTAAGTCAGCCTTTTCTTGTAACGTCGTATGCCTCCCCTTTTATAGCTGAAGGGGACATGCACAAAGGTACTGAGCCCCGACATATGGGCCTAGGGACATAACAAATATAGCACTTGTAGTTACAAATGTTCGCCGCTGGAGCAATCTTCTCGCCCCCTAACATCCGAGATCTGTGTATCCTCAGCGTGCAGGGGAACCTTCTCGTATAAGGGATGGTGAGCACAGTGCGTCGCACGGCACGGGCGCACTGTTTGACAACAGACTGGACAGGCGCGCCGTCTGCAGGGTGACCCTGACGCCGTCTGCCAGCGGAGTGGACAGGACGCATTAAATGTTGAGAGAGCATATCGTCTGTCAGTATGGTGGCAGGCGGCGCGTCCTCTCCGCAATAAATGCAAAGACCACGCGGCTTTAGAGGCCTTACGTCAGGCTCCGCTCGTCGGCTTATGTCACGGGCCACAAGCCACGCGGCAGCAGCGGGTCCTCCGCCTGAGTGGGGAGCGCAGGGCAAGGCCTGGACACGTGCCAGCACCGGACCCCTACTCATACCGGGGTTCTCCCTGTCTCGGGACCTTGCTGTGGTCCGGACCTTTCTCGGAGGGTCCTGGGGCCCATCCGAGGGACCCGACATGCCTTCTTAGGAGTCTGGATCTGTAATCGAGGATCCGGGTTGTGCGTACAGAGGTCCGGTGTTCCTCCGTGGAGGTCCGGAGCCAATGATGCACCCTGGGGTGTATCATCTTTCCTTGCCACGTGGTTGCCCCTAGACCTGCCCATGTGATGGGGTCGGGTGTCGTTCTCCGTGCGGCCAGGAGACGCCGTACGTGTACAACGTCTTTATACTGTAGTAGGGGGTACCCCTGATTCAGGGTACTGACAATGGCCCCCGAGCCCGCCTCAGTGGAGGATACGAGCCTGTAGGTGGGGCCAGAGTCTGATTGGCGATTGGCTTGCTGCTCCTGCGCGCTTGTTGATGCAATACTGCCGGCCCGCCTATGGTCACGCCGACTACCATGCCTGTTTCCCGCGGTTGACTGGCCCGTGACCTTCATACTCAATGTCACTATAGGGCCATGCGCGGGGGTGCCTCGAGTCGCTGCACTGGTTTTGAAAACTTATCTTTTCAGTCTTCTGTGACGGTCCCGAGGAGACGTGGTATTGGCGCGGGCAGCGGTGCGGTTTTTTCCGCACTCAGTAACTGGCGCGCCGGTTGCATGACATGTGGGCCTGGGCCCCCATGTTGGACCACCGGTCGCAGCGGAGCTGAGGGGGCGCACAACCGCGGGTCGGTTGTACGCTTCCTGCGTGGCGGTTCGCCTTCTCGACCACTGGTTTTAGCAAAGATGAAGGGGCGCACAACCGTGGGGCGGTTTGCACGCTCCTTGTGCGGCGGTTCGTCTTCCTAACCGCTGGTTGCGGCGAAAATGAAGGGGCGCATAACCGCGGGCGGTTGCATGCTCCTTGTGCGGCAGTTTGCCTTCTTCGCGCTTCAGGCCAGCCTGCATGACATGTGGGGCCTGGCCCCCGTGTCATAGGATGGGAATCCTGGCGCGCATCGGGGGAGACTTTGTCCGTGATGCTTCGGGGCGCGAGCGGGGAGATCTGCCTTTAAAAAGGGGTCCATCCCTCGGGCAGTAGCCATGCCTCGCTCCTCTTGCATTCGTCGCGCCCTTCCGCCTTCCGGGCCTCTGGATGGGGCGCACCGGTGTTCACTGGAGGGATCCGCGTCAGGGCCACCCCCTCCGGTGGTCTCACCGCCGGGGAGCTCGCGCTCTTCATTTCCTGCGTGGTGGTGTTGTCGATCTTGTCTTCTCCTTGCTGTTGTTGGAGGAGCGCGACCTCGCGGGGGTTGGCGCTCTTCTGCCATCGTTCGGCTTCAAGGATTTTCATCATGCAGCCCGGCTGCAACCTCCCGCCAATGGTCATCTAGAAGGATGACCACCAGCCTTGTGGTGGAGAGAAGCGAGCCGGGCTGCGGCCTCCCCCCTGCCCTCAGCTTCAAGGATGTTCATCATCCTCACTAGGGTGGAAGGCAAGTCGAGTTGGGGTCCTGCCTTCCACATGGGCTGGCGACCCGCTTCTTCCTCCAGCATTCGGGGGAGAAGGGCGTTCACCAGCCTTGCGGAGGAGGCGAACTTCGGCTACGCGGGGTCGGCCGGCTGCAGGCGCCGTTAGCTACCGCGTGTCTGGCTCCTTGGCTTGGATGGCCTCGGTGCCACCTCTGACGCTGTCTCCTGTCGCTTAGTCAGGGCGTGGCTGTCTGTCCACCGCACGGGCGACGATCACGCTGTGCGCAGGTCCGCCACATCCACGACGTCTCCCGCGCCGCCGGCCGCACTGTTCCGACACTGTCCGGGGGTCGTACAAGGCGTCGTACGCCATGGGGGTGGCGGTCGCGTTCTTGGATGGTCTTGGCCTCACTCCCGTAGGAGAACGGGAGCAAGGACCTCTTCGCAATGGCGCACGCATTGAGGCGGCCATCACCGTTGTTACGCTGTCTTGGGGGATTCCGCAAGGGCAGTGGCCACAGCCTTCCAGCGCGACCTTGCTAGCGTCGGGTAGTTTATACCTGCAGAGTAGAGATGGAACTAGGACTCTGCTTGAAAGCAAATGTAATACTTTTGCTTTTTGTAAGGTATTTTTGAGTACTATTTAACAAGCAGTATTAGCACTTATCTGTGTACCGCCTGTTCTTGCTGTGTGTTGCGATGTTATGTTGTTGACCCCTCCCTGGTACCTGGCCCCCGCCTGGGATACAGGCTTGATGTGTCAAGGTTGGATACCGGCGTATCTGAAAAGGTTGTCAACAACTCTCAGGAGGCAACCTCGACGGGATCTGGACTTGTACATAGCTTCAGCTAGGGAGCATTAGTAGTACACCCATAGGGTCCCTGTCTGATATTAGCCATCCTTTGATACATGCTCGGGACTCGCAGGTTTCAGTCCGGGTGGCCAAGTTGCGTGTCTGGACCCCCTTGGGTCGCGACTCTAGATACTAGGACATTTGTCGCAGAGTGGTGGAGTGTGTAGGCCCACGGTACGGGACCAGGCTGAGCGGCTACACGGGCTCCGGACCACCCCAGGAGACAAATGTCCATTCTCTAGTTCCAGTCCCGAGGTTGTCGGACCCACAGGACTTATAGCTCCAAATACTAGGTACCCGTCACGGAGTGGTGGAGTGTGTAGGCTTTCGGGTACGGAACTAGGCTAAGCGGCCACACAGGCTCCGGACCACCCCATGGAACGGGGTCCCGTTCTCTAGAGCCGGCTCCCAGGCTGTCGAACCTCCCAGCTTTCGTAAAGGAGGCCCTAAACTGCAAGCCTGGCTGCTCAATTCGGATGTCGTCATGTCAGGACAGATGGGAACCGTGCGGGTGGGTTAGATTAAAGGTATTATCTGAAAAACTGCAAGGTAAGACCATGGAGAAGTAAGATGGAACTATCATAGGGGCACAACTGAGGGGGTAGTTTTTCTTTATAACTCATCATGCATGGGTGCAGACCAACAAGTCGGGTTTATGGGGTCGGACCCTACCGGGCTGGCATACACGTATGCGTTACCTAGTTACAAAAGGGAAACAAATTCGACCCCTCAAACTTGCTCTATGGATAGAACTTACAGAGATGTTCTGGCACCGGGGGGAGGCACTCCTTCAGTCGTAGCTAGATGGTTGCCCTCGGGTCGGTGCATTCCCGTTACCTTGAAGGGTCCTTCCTAGCTGGGGGAGAGTTGCAGAACCCTTCTTGGTTTGGTACTGTCGGGGACCATAATTAGGGGTACCCTCAAGGCTCCTAATTCTCAGCTGGTAACCCCCATCAGCACAAAGCTGCAAAGGCCTGATGGGTGCGACTAAGTCAGGGATCGGTCCATTCGAGGGACTCGATCACGCCTCACCCGAGCCCAGCCTCAGGCAAGGGCAGCCGACCCCGGAGGATCTCTGTCTCGCCCGAGGCCCCCTCCAGCGACGAACATACTTCCGGCTCGCCCGAGGCCCAGTCTTCGCCAAGAAGCAACCCTGGCCAAATCGCCACGCCAACCGACCAAATCACAGGGGCATTTAATGCAAAGGTGGCCTGACACCTTTATCCTGACGCGCGTCCTCCAGTTGACAGAGCCGAAGTGACCGTAGTCACTTCGCCGCTCCACTGACCGGCCTGACAGAAGGACAGCGCCGCCTGCGCCGCTCCGACTGCTGTGCCACTCGATAGAGTGAGGCTGACAGGCAGTCAGGCCCGACCTCAGGCACCATAGGAAACTCCGCTCTGCCCGACCCAGGGCTCGGACTCGGGCTTAGCCCCGAAAGACGGTGAACTCCGCTCCGCCCGACCCAGGGCTCGGACTTGGGCTCAACCCCAGAAGATGGCGAACTCCGCTCCGCCTGACCCAGGGCTCGGACTTGGGCTCAGCTCCGAAAGACGGCGAACTCCGCTCCGCCCGACCAAGGGCTCCGACTTGGGCTCAGCCCCGGAAGACGGCGAACTCCGCTCCGCCCGACCCAGGGCTCGGGACTTGGGCTCAGCCCCGGAAGACGACGAACTCCGCTCCGTCAGACCTAGGGCTCTGACTTGGGCTCAGCCCCAGAAGACGACGAACTTCGCTTCGCCCGACCCTAGGGCTCGGACTTAGCCCTGGCTTTAGCCGACGGTCTCCGCCTCACCCGACCCAGGGGCTCGGACTCGACCTCGACCACGCAAGACAGACTCGACCTCGACCTCGGAGGAGCCTCCACATCGCCCAACCTAGGGCACGGACCAACCACGTCAACAGGAGGCGCCATCATTACCCTACCCCAAGCTGACTCAGGCTACGGGGAACAAGACCGGCGTCCCATCTGGCTCGCTCCGCCAGACAAGTAATGATGGCACCCCGCACGCTCTATGACGACGGCGGCTCTCAGCCCCCTTACGGAAGCAAGAGGACGTCAGCAAGGACTCAACAGCTCCGACAGCTGTCCTTCCGCCAGGCTCTAGCGCTCCTCCGACAGCCACGACTCCACACGAACCGGGTGCCAAAATCTCTCCGGCTGCCACGATGGCATGTACTTAGGGCGCTAGCTCTCCTCCGCTAGACACGTAGCACTCTGCTACACCCCCCATTGTACACCTGGATCCTCTCCTTACGCCTATAAAAGGAAGGACCAGGGCCCTCTTACAGAGGGTTGGCCGCGCGGGGAAGAGGACGGGACTGGCGCTCGCGTGAGGCCGCTCGCTCTCTCCCGCGTGGAACGCTTGTAACCCCCTACTGCAAGCGCACCCGACCTGGGCGCGGGACGAACACAAAGGCCGCGGGATTTCCACCTCTCTCACGCCTTCTTCCCCCCTTCGCGCTCGGCCTCGCGCCGACCCATCTGGGCTGGGGCACGCGGCGACATTTCACTCGTCGGCCTAGGGACCCCCCGGTCTCGAAACGCCGACAGTTGGCGCGCCAGGTAGGGGCCTGCTACATGTTGACGAACAGCTTCCCGTCAAGCTCCAGATGGGCAGTCTCCAGCAACCTTTCCAGCCCGGCACGGTGCTCCGTTTCGGGAGTCTTGAGTTCATGTCCCTCGACGGCAGCTACGACATGATACTCCTTCCCCCGCCGTGCGGCAGCGACAATGGCGGCCGACAGCCCGCCCGCCGGCGGAATCGACGATGTCTTCCCCGCGTGGTGGAAGAACAACATTCGAGCTCACCCCGCCCTCTCGCCTGCCGACGGAGGAGGAGGCGGGGCAACCAAGGCCAAGCAGAAGGCGGCACCTTGTCGGCTGTCGAGCGAGTCGACGGCGCCGGCGCCCCAACGGGGGGCGCGTCGAGCATCGACCTCGCGTTTGAGACGAAGACGAGCGTCGTCTCCCCGCAACACGCCAATTCCAAGCAAACGGACGATGCCAGCACGCTCGCGAAAGGCTTGCTGGGCGTCACCCTTGTACCTGAGACGACGGTGCAGTCAGTCCCTGACGTGACTTCATCACCGCCCGTCGACCAAGAGGTACCCACCGGTTCCCATCTCACGCCCTTTGGATTCAGCCTCGACCCACCAAGCGACTTCGCTTTGGCGGACGCTCTCATAGAGGCGAGTCCAAACCCTCTGGGGTATCGTATACGGTCACCCTGGGACCGGCTGACGGACGTCTCGACCTACGGGCCCTCGGGGTCCGAGGAAGATGACGAGCCCGACTTCTGTTGGGACTTCTTCGGACTTGGTAACCCCAGTGCCGTGCGGGACTTCATGACCGCATGCGACTACTGCCTTTCCGACTGTTCCGATGGTAGCCGCATCCTCGGCGATGAGGACTACGGCCTAAGTCGCGAATGTTTCCACGTCGATCTAGGGGGTCCCTCGAAGGCAACCATCTTGGTATGCCGGAGAACGGTGACCTCCCTAGGCTGTGCCTCGCGTTGACGTCCTACGGGAGCTAGCTGTGGTCCCCGTTCCGGCGAGGGGTCATGACCCACAGCTCGAGCAAATCCGCGGGGTGTCGGCCAGGCTCGACGAGGGGCGGGAGCACTTGAGCCGATCCGCCGGGACGTCGGGCAGGAATGGGCGGGCCGACCTCCGGCCGGAGAAGTGCGTCATCTACCCCAGGGTTTCCAGCACCGCATCACCGACGATGTCAGGATGAGGCCGCCACCCGCTTCCAGTGGGGTCGGCCCAGAACCTGGCTGCAGCAGCAATGCTTCTCCACACGATGCCGGAGCCATCAACCACCGAGGGGCAGCGAATCCAGGGAGAGCTCAAGAATCTCCTGGAGGGCGCCGCGGTCCGACGGGCCGAGAGCTCCGCCTCCCGAAGGCAGGGGTACCCCTCGGAACATCGCGTCGCGACTTCCCGATTCGTGCGGGAAGCCTCGGTCCACACCGGGCGCACGCGCAACACAGCGCCTGCGGCCCCGGGTCGCCTCGGGAACGAGCACCATCACCGCGACCGTCGGGCCCACCTCGACGAGAGGGTGCGCCGAGGCTACCACCCCAGGCGTGGGGGACGCTACGACAGCGGGGAGGATCGGAGTCCCTCGCCCGAAACCACCCGGTCCGCAGGCTTTTAGCCGCGCCATACGACGGGCGCCGTTCCCGACCCGATTCCGACCCCTGACTACTATCACAAAGTACTCGGGGGAGACGAGACCGGAACTGTGGCTCGCAGACTACCGGCTGGCCTGCCAACTGGGTGGAACGGACGATGACAACCTCATCATCCGCAACCTCCCCCTGTTCCTCTCCGACACCGCTCGCGCCTGGTTGGAGCACCTGCCTCCGGGGCAGATCTCCAACTGGGACGACCTGGTCCAAGCCTTCGCCGGCAATTTCCAGGGCACGTACGTGCGCCCCGGAAACTCCTAGGACCTCCGAAGCTGCCGGCAGCAGCCGGGAGAGTCTCTCCGGGACTACATCCGACAATTCTCGAAGCAGCGCACCGAGTTGCCCAACATCACCGATTCAGATGTCATTGGCGCGTTCCTCGCTGGCACCACTTGCCGCGACTCTGGTGAGCAAGCTGGGTCGCAAGACCCCCACCAGGGCGAGCGAGCTTGATGGGACATCGCCACCAAGTTCGCCTCTGGCCAGGAGGCGGTTGAGGCTATCTTCCGGAAGGACGAGCAGCCCCAGGGCCGCCCACCGAAAGACGCCCCCGAGGCGTCAACTCTGCGCGGTGCCAAGAAGAAGGGCAAGAAGAAGTCGCAAGCGAAACGCGACGCCGCCGACGCGGACCTTGTCGCCGCCGCCGAGTACAAGAACCCTCGGAAACCCCTTGGAGGTGCCAACCTCTTCGACAAGATGCTCAAGGAGTCATGCCCCTATCATCAAGGGCCCGTCAAGCACACCCCTTGAGGAGTGCGTTATGCTTCGGCGCCACTTCCACAGGGCCGAGCCACCCGCGGAGGGTGGCAGGGCTCGCGACGACGACAAGAAGGAAGATCACCAGGTAGGAGAGTTCCCCGAGGTCCGCAACTGCTTCATGATCTACGGTGGGCAAGCGGCAAACGCCTCGGCTCGGCACCGCAAAGCAAGAGCGTCGGGAGGTCTGTTCGGTGAAGGTGGCGGCGCCAGTTCTACCTAGACTGGTCCGACAAGCCCATCACCTTCGACCAAGCCGACCACCCCGACCACGTGCCGAGCCCGGGGAAATACCCGCTCGTTGTCGACCCCGTCATCGGCGACGTTAGACTCACCAAAGTCCTCATGGACGGAGGCAGCAGCCTCAACATCATCTACGCCGAGACCCTCGGGCTCCTGTGTGTTGATCTGTCCTCGGTCCGGGTAGGCGCTGCGCCTTTCCACGGGATCATCCCCGGGAAGCGTGTCCAGCCCCTCGGACAACTCGACCTTCCCGTCTGCTTCGGAACACCCTCCAACTTCCGAAGGGAGACCCTCACGTTCGAGGTGGTCGGGTTCCGAGGAACCTACCACGCAGTGTTGGGGAGGGCCATGCTACGCGAAGTTCATGGCTGTCCCCAACTACACCTACCTCAAGCTCAAGATGCCGGGCCCCAACGGGGTCATCACCGTCGGCCCCACATACAAACACGCGTTCGAATGCGACGTGGAGTGCGTGGAGTATGCCGAGGCCCTCGCCGAGTCTGAGGCCCCTCATCGCCGACCTGGAGAGCCTCTCTAAGGAGGTGCCAGACGTGAAGCGTCACGCCGGCAACTTCGAGCCAGCGGAGACGGTTAAGTCCGTCCCCCTCGACCCCCAGCGGCGACGCCTCCAAGCAGATCCGGATCGGCTCCAAGCTCGATCCCAAATAGGAAGCAGTGCTCGTCGACTTTCTCCGTGCAAACGCGATGTTTTCGCGTGGAGTCCCTCGAACATGCCCGGCATACCGAGGGATGTCGCCGAGCACTCGCTGGATATCTGAGCCGGAGCCCAACCCGTTGAAGCAGCCTCTGCGCTGAGTCGACCAAGAAAAGCGCAGAGCCATTGGCGAGGAGATCCACAAGCTAATGGCGGCAGGGTTCATCAAAGAGGTATTCCATCCCAAATGGCTTGCCAACCCTATGCTTGTGAGAAAGAAAGGAGAGAAATGGCGGATGTGTGTAGACTACACTGGTCTAAACAAAGCATGTTCGAAGGTTCCCTACCCTCTGCCTCGCATCGATCAAATCGTGGATTCCACTGCTGGGTGCGGAACCCTGTCTTTCCTCGATGCCTACTCAGGGTATCACCAAATCAGGACGAAAGAGTCCGACCAGCTCGCGACTTCTTTCATCACACCCTTCGGCATGTACTGCTATGTCACCATGCCGTTCGGCTTGAGGAATGCGGGTGCGACGTACCAGCGGTGCATGAACCATGTGTTCGGTGAACACATTGGCCGGTACGGTCGAGGCCTATGTCGATGACATCGTAGTCAAGACGAGGAAAAGCCTCCGACCTCCTTTCCGACCTTGAAGTGACATTCCGATGTCTCAAGGCGAAAGGAGTGAAGCTTAATCCCGAGAAGTTGTGTCTTTGGGGTTCCCCGAGGCATGCTCTTGGGGTTCATCGTCTCCGAGCGGGGCATCGAAGCCAACCAGGAGAAGATCACAGCCATCACCAGCATGGGGCCCATCAAGGACTTGAAAGGCGTACAGAGAGTCATGGGATGTCTTGCGGCTCTGAGCCGCTTCATCTCACGCCTCGGCGAAAGAGGCCTGCCTCTGTACCGCCTCTTAAGGAAGGCCGAGTGCTTCACTTGGACCCCTGAGGCCGAGGAAAGCCCTCGGAAACCTGAAGGCGCTCCTCACGGATGCACCCATCTTGGTGCCCCCCGCTGCCGGAGAAGCCCCTCTTGATCTACGTCATCGCGACCACTCAGGTGGTTAGCGCCGCGATTATGGTCGAGAGACGAGAAGAGGGGCATACATTGCCCGTCCAGAGGCCAGTTTACTTCATCAGTGAGGGTACTATCCGAAACCAAAATCCGCTACCCACAAGTTCAGAAGCTGATGTACACGGTGATCCTGATCGCGGCGGAAGTTGCGACACTACTTCGAGTCTCATCCGGTAACTGTGGTGTCATCCTTCCCCCTGGGGGATCATCCAGTGCCGAGAGGCCTCGGTAGAATCGCGAAGTGGGCGGTGGAAATCATGGGCGAAACAATCTCGTTCGCCCCTCGGAAGGCCATCAAGTCCCAGGTCTTGGCGAACTTCGTGGCTGAATGGGTCGACACCCAGCTCCCAACAGTTCCGATCCAGCCGGAACTCTGGACCATGTTCTTCGACGGGTCGCTGATGAAGACAGGAGCTGGCGCAGGCCTACTCTTCATCTCGCCCCTTCGGAAAGCATCTACGCTACGTGCTACGCCTCCCACTTCCCGACGTCCAACAATGTGGCTGAGTATGAGGCTCTGGTCAACGGGTTGCGGATCGCCATCGAGCTAGGGGTCCGACGCCTCGGACGCCCGCGGTGACTCGCAGCTCGTCATCAACCAAGTCATGAAGAACTCCCACAGCCGCGACCCGAAGATGGAGGCCCTACTGCGATGAGGTTCGGCGCCCTAGAAGACAAGTTCTACGGGCTCAAACTCAACCCACATCGCCCGGCGCTACAACGAGACTGCGGGACGAGCTGGCTAAAATAGCCTCGGGGCGAACAACGGTTCCCCCGGACGTCTTCTCCGAGACCTACATCAACCCTCCGTCAAGATCGACGACACGTCCGAGGCCCGAGGTACCCTCGGGCTCAGTCCGAGGCACCCTCAGCTCGGCCCGATGGCACCCTCGGTTCAGCCTAAGGTACCCTCGGCCCCGAGGGTGAGGCACTGCGCGTCGAGGAGGAGCGAAGCAGGGTCAAGCCTAATGGAAACTGGCAGACCCCGTACCTGCAATATCTCCACCGAGGAGAGCTACCCCTCGACCGAGTCGAAGCTCAACCGGTTGGCGCGGCGCGCCAAGTCGTTTCGTCTTGCTGGGAGATGGGAAGGAGCTCTACCACCGCAGCCCCTCAGGCATCCTCCAGCGATGCATCTCATCGCCGAAGGCCAGGAGCTCCTACGAGAGATACACTCGGGGGCTTGCGACCATCATGCAGCACCTCGGGCCCTTGTTGGAAACGCCTTCCGACAAGGTTTCTACTGGCCAACGGCGGTGTGGCCGGCGCCACTAGAATTGTCCGCACCTGCGAAGGGGTTGTCAGTTCTACGCGAGGCAGACCCACCTGCCCGCTCAGGCTTTGCAGACGATACCCATCACCTGGCCTTTTGCTGTGTGGGGGTCTGGACTCGTCGGCCCCCTTGCAGAAGGCACCCGGGGGCTACACGCACCTGTTGGTCGCCATCGACAAATTCTCCAAGTGGATCGAAGGTCCGACCCCTAAACAGCATCAGGTCGAACAGGCGGGTGGCGTTCTTCACCCAACATCATCCATCGTTTTGGGGTCCCAAACTCCATCATCACCGACAACGGCACCCAGTTCACCAGCAGAAAGTTTCTGGACTTCTGCGAGGATCACCACATCCGGGTGGACTGGGCAGCCGTGGCTCACCCCATGACGAATGGGCAAGTAGAGCATGCCAACGGCATGATTCTACAAGGACTCAAGCCTCAGATCTACAACGACCTCAATAAGTTCGGCAAGCGATGGATGAAGGAACTCCCCTCGGTGGTCTAGAGCCTGAGGACAACGCCGAGCCGAGCCACGGGCTTCACGTCGTTCTTTATAGTCTATGGGGCCGAGGCCATCTTGCCCACAGACTTAGAATACGGTTCCCGAGGACGAGGGCCTATGCCGACCCAAAGCCACCAATCTAGTCGAGAAGACTCGCTGGACCAGCTGGAAGAGGCTCGGGACATGGCCTTACTACAACTCGGGCGGTACCAGCAGTCCCTGCGACGCTACCACGCCCGAGGGGTCCGGTCCCGAGACCTCCAGGTGGGCGACCTGGTGCTTCGGCTGCGACAGGAAGCCCGAGGGCGGCACAAGCTCACGCCTCCCTGGGAAGGGCCGTTCGTCATCGCCAAAGTTCTGAATCCCGAAACGTACAAGCTGGCCAACAGTCAAGGCGAGGTCTAGCAACGCTTGGAACATCCAACAGCTACGTCGCTTCTACCCTTAAGATGCTTTCAAGTTATTCATATACCTCGCTCCCACGCAAATTTTAGTCATCAAGGAAGGGTCAGCTTTGCCTCGGCAAAGCCCGACCCTCCCTCGGGGGCTAAAAGGGGGGAACCCCTCTGCGTCGAATTTTTTCCTCGAAAAAAAATCCTTTCTGCCAGAATGTCTTTCGTGCTTTTCGACTACTTCGAAAGTGGATCCTGAAAACGATGGAGTACACGTAAGCAGCCAAGGCTGACCGAGCCGAGACTCCTACGCCTCCGGGATACGGATACCTCACTCATCACCTTCTGCGATAAGTAACTCGTTCGGATAAGCGATTTCGCGGACCGAACAAGTCTTCACGCTCAAAAGCTCCTGTGCCGAAGCGATTCTTCGGGCCTTCTCGACTGCGTCGGTGGCAGAACCCTATGGACGGGCAAGGGTGCACGTAAGCGGCAAGGCCGACCGAGCCGAGGGATTCCTACGCCTCCGGGATACGGATACCTCACTCATCACCTTCCGTGAAAAGCAACTCTCGCTCGCACAAGACAATTCTGTTACCGACGAAAAAGTCCAGATACTCGAAATAAGAGGAAAAGAAGTGCAGCTTTACAACATGGCGAGGGTGTGTTTGGGCCTCGGCGGCCGCAGAAAACACACGCTACAAGATAATCCGATCCTGCAGGCTCGGATCTTGACGGTTGAAGGAAGCAGCAGCACCTCGGCGTCAACTACACCTTCGGCGAGGTCCGGCCTAGCCTCGGACGGTGACGCGGTCCGAGGATCTCCACTCTGAAGGACGACATCATCATCATGCCCGAGCCATCGCCGCCAGGGTCTTCTCCAAGAATCCGGCTCGAGCAGGCGGCTCGGCTGGTCACCCCGAGGCCTCGGCCAGCTGTCCCCCGAAGACATCAGCCCGGCCCAAGGCCTCAGCAGATCAACTCCGGCGTTGGTCCCGCTAACGGACGACAGACCAGGCTCCGGCCGACCAAGTCTCCTTTTCGAGCCAACTCTGCCTTTGTCCGTGCTGACACCGCTACCCCTGGCTTCGGCTCATCGAAGAGCGGCCGAGGGGTTCCTTTAACTAAGCAAGAGAAGCATCGGACAACAAGGCCGACCGAGCCGAGGGACTCTTATGCCTCCGGGATACGGATACCTCACTCGTCACCTTTGTACGGGGCGACTCACGCTTGGTGAAGCGGCTCAGACAACCAACAGGCGAGTCTTAGCGCTCCAAAATGAGGAAAAAAAACACGGCTCCACGCCAAAAATACATACACGTTCAGGCCCCGACAGCCACAATGAACAGAACACCGGCATTCAAGGTGCCATTACAAACGGAACTCCGGTTCCACCTCCGCAGGTACGAACAACCCCACTCGATTGGGGGGTCTGCGGAGCAACAGAAGACCGACGGACGGCTCACCGTCGCCCGCTCCAGCAGCAGCGACAACGACCCCCTCTACGGGTGGCCGAACTGCAGTAGCAATGGCCTCAGGGCGAACGCCGCTGCAACCTTGCCCTCGCCCAGGCCGACGCTCGAGGAGGACAAGTACAAAGAGCCGGAGGCCTGAAGCACGGATGGTGGCGGTGATCCCGTCAGCGACGGGGACTTCTCAAGCCGCCTCCGCCTCGGCACCGACGACAGGGGCCGTCAGCCCTCCGACAGATCCCCACTCGGATCCTCCCGGATGAGAGCACCGACCTCCGCGCAGGGGCGCCGTACCGGTGCAAAGGC